>CM028676.1:17163000-17819750 GCA_016760335.1 Gastrodia elata | reverse complement strand
GAACTGATCAGGTTCTAATCTAGTTAAATCAGATAGATGAATACGAGTTAAATCAATAAATTATACGTCCTAGTTTTGTGAATTTAGATGTTCTAACTAAGATCTGATCAAGATCTTCTAAACCCATAGATTATGGATTAAACATCACAAGATTTAGGTTTAATCACATAATCCAAAAAGGATAAGACTTGAGTTCTAGATTTTATTTTGTAAGTGATCTACTAGTTAAGGCAAATCCTATTAAGTAATCAAACTTAATATGATGAATCTCTTATCTTAAATCTAAGGTTAAAAGACAAAATAATCAGAACAAGTTGTAAAATAGAAGAAAAGTCTAAAAGCTAACAAAACTAAGGTTTCACCAATTGGGTAACCTAATTTACTCAACGAATAAACTCTAACCTATGATCTAGTCCTAGTCTCAGGAAAGGTCCATAAAGTGTAGTGTTTAAAACTTAGAGAGACTTTTGGAATCTGACTTAATAGTTGGTTTCACTCATTTAAATGTCACTAATACAATTATAACATTAGTTTTAATGTTTTGAAATGTTAATTAAAGGTTAGGTGTACTTAGTCCAATCTTAGGGCAAAATGATCATTTTGCCTTTACTTTAAGGGTCAAAAAGTCAACTTTTGACTTATGAGTCAGAATTGAATTCTCTTAGTTCCAACTAATTCCTTACTGTCTAACTTGAAGATAGATAGTAGGTATGCCTAATTTGGATGAGAAACGGTCAAGTTATGACCAAAACAAGGCGAGGGGTAATTTGGTCATTTATCCAAATTTCTAGGGTTCAACTCCTAAATTTTATTTCAGTTTATTGATAACATTAAAATTCTAGGCTGGTTAGCATCTTGAATTTTTAAATTTGGAGTTGATTTGACTAAGTTATGGCTGTTTGAAGTTTAGGGGCATTTTGGTCATTTTCACTAAGAATTCTAGGGTTGACTTTTTGTCCTGATGTCCAAATAAGAAAACTAATACTACTACAGTGATGGGGCCGCTCTCCTGAGCATTTTAAGACCCTTATTAACTATGTTCCAATAATGTGGTAAAAGGTTATGGGATCCTAAAGAGATCCTAAAATGCTACCTCATTATATGTACCCCAAAATTAATTTTTACATTATGTTATTTGATTCTTTATATTTTTCTGAGTATTTTGAGACCTATATTGGCTATGTTTGGATCATCCTATAAAAAGTTATTACACTTTTAAAATTTACTATTCAAAAATACAATTTGAATTAATTTACTATTTATTTATTCAAATTAAATAATTTTACTGTTAATTCCTAAAGTTTATATATATATTTTTTGAATTTATTAATCTTTTAATTAATCTATGATTAATTAGGTTTAATTATTAATTAACATCAATTTATCCATTAATTAATTAATTAAATTATATTTATTATTATTTTACTTTAGTAAAGTAATTAATTATTAATTACTATTTGTTTAGTCTTAATTACCTGTTAATCTCTAATTAAGAATAATTAATTATGGTTTACTGTTTAATAATAATTAATTACTCTAATTACTGTTAAAATTTAATTAATATTAAAATAATCCTAATTAATCTTTTAATTACAATTCAGTTAATTAATTATCAAATTACTATTCACAAGTTATTAATACTAATCCTAATTTAATTAATCACTAACTGTAGTTAATTAGGCTAACAGTAATTAATTAATTTTAATTAACAGACAGTGGGCCCCCACCAGACACGTGGCACTGCCAGAGGCTGCCACGTGGCAATGTGGGCCCCGCGGGAAGGCTGAGTCGGCTCGATTGACCGGGCAGTGGGCCCCCACATGACACGTGGTATTCCTAGAGGCTGCCACGTGGCACTGTGGGCCCCACAGGTAGCCAAAACGCCGCGGGTGACCTGGGAGTGGGTCACACTTGACACGTGGCGGGCCCAGAGGCTGCCACGTGGCACTGTGGTCCCACGGGGGGAGCCGAAGCGCAGCGGGTGCTCGGCGTGTGGGCCCCACGTGACACGTGGCGGGCCCGGAGGCGGCCACGTGGCGCGGTGGGCCCACGGCCAAAGCCAAAGAGCCGCGGGCTCGGGCAGTGGGCCCCACGTGACATGTGGCGGGCTCGGAGGCGGCCACGTGGCATAGTGGGCCCCACCCGGGGCTTACGCTGACCCGACTCGGTCGGGTCGGGCTCGAGTCGACCCGGCCCGCCCCGGACTTCGTCTCCCTCGCGGAGACGCCCGAGGGCGCCGGGCTAGGGCACGGCTTTTGCCGGCCTTCCCGGCGCCGGACCACCTCGGGCCGCACGGCCGACGGTCGCCCTCGACGAGGCCTACACGTTAGAGGGCGGGCCTTCGCCTGAGGTGGCCGTGATCGGCGGCAAATCGGAACCCTAGTTTCTAGGGTTACGGCTAACGGTTTCTACTGTGGACCCTAGCCTAATTGCCGACGATCCGGTTGGGCTAGCCTAGATCGGGTCCGATGGATCGTCAATCGGGATCGTGGAATAACATTTCGAAAGTTAAATTGCAATTATTGATTGAAAATGGAGGGAGATCGGGGTACCTGAGTTTCGACGGCTGGACAGCTCGATCACTTCAGGGCTCGGGTTTCGCAAAACCCGGAGCCCCGAGCTCGCCGGAGGTCTTATAAGACCTCGGGCGACCTCGCCGAGGTCGAGGGAGGCACCGGTTGGCCAGGTGTGGCGGCGGAACGCCGCGTGTCACGCGGCACGGAGCCGTCGAGGACGACGGCTCCGTAGCCGTTGGATTCAGATGGGATCCAACGGTCACGATAGCGCCTCTGGATAGACGGCACCGTTAACTATAGCTAACGACCGATTTAAATACTTAACGGCACGCCGTTAAGTATTAAAGAATATATATATATATATATATATATATATATATATATATATATATATATATATATTTTAAATCCAAAAATTTTGAACATATTTTTCCTAGCTATTTGAGGGGTGAGGAACGCAATGGTGAGGTCGGATTTTCGATCCGATGAGTATTTTGATTCCTTGATTTCCGTAACATTTTTATTATTAAAATATTCATCGAAATTTCGACGACTTCCAATTGACACGAAAACTTCACCCCAAGCTAATTTGGGGTCATTGAGCGTAATGGAGGTATCCGTTTTTCGATCCGAGGTCAATTTAGATAGGTCAAATTTTAGGGTTTTCTGGATTTCCAGAATTCACGATTCGATCCATTTGACTATTGATTTGGAATAGGTCTCAGGGGTTGACTCCAATTGACATAATTAGCACTTATAATTATATTTAAGACCTAGGATTAGGCCTAACTAACTATGGTAACAACCTGGATTGTTACAGGTTGAGTCACTCTGAGTGAGATTTATCTTTGTTGCTATCCTGTGGGCTTAGGCGGATATAACCTCGCTTAGAGTAAATCAATCGATTCTAAGAGTGTATTAAATAAGAACCCATTCCTTAGTTTAATTGAAAGACAAATTGCCATCGGGCAATGCCTCCTAGCGAAAATCGCTTCAATAGGTATGGCTCAAATAAACTAATTAATGGGATCCACCTTTCTTAAGACACTAAGTATGAGACGCGTCGAACCCCCAACATATCTTAACCTGAGGCGCAGCCAATCACTGGGCCCTTACTCGGACTCAGCCATTGGCTTGGCTGCTGGCTCAGTCGATCGATATGATCGACTTGAGCTAGCTTAGCCTCAGGCGATAATCACACAAAGTTCCTTAGGTGGCTACGGTTCACTAGGCGACATCCAGGGCTCATCTAGAGGATAGAAACAAAATGGAGCTAAAGGAATTTTAATGGGGGAAAGGTTGTACCTCAAGTTGGGTTACAGGCTCAGCCAAGGGGAATTGAGGTGCTCCTGAGCTTTCTGGAGGATAGACGAAGGTGCACAGGGGGGTCTGAACACCAGACGGGCCATCTATCAGTGGTACAAGCTTCTGAAATTTCCGAAACTCGCCGGGGAAGACGGGACTCTCGCAGAGCTTCAGCCAGGCGATTGGGGATTCACAGTGAGCAAAGGGACTCACTGTGAATTCCCAGAGGTATTTATAGGCTTTAGGGATGGACACCATAGCTTGGGCTGGGAAGAATGGCTCGGCCCGAGGGGTTCCCTCAATTTTCCCATTTGGGGTGGACCGGGCCTCAGGCTTCGCTGGGATTGCTCGGGAGGCTAGGGCAAGGCCGCAACAGTCTTCCTGACGTGGCACGAGAGTGGCAGACTGGCTGGAGGACGTCGCAGTATGGGGAAGATTCGGTTGTTGGGCGTGAGATAGGGAGGAAGACGATCCACAGTAGCGGAGGTTGTCGGGGCCGTTTGATGGATCGTTGGTTAACGCAGAACGGCTCTGATCTCCTGACATCTAATGTCTGCGTGAGGAGGCTGGATCGACTGTCGAATTAGATCTGAGGATCGAGCGGCTATCGGGGATACTTAAGGCGGATGGGCTAGGTGTCGTCGGATCGAACTTCAGAACTGCGGAACGGCTGAGATTAGACGGATCTGACCAATGATGAGGGCTGTTGGATCAAGACCGCAGAACGGACGGTCCAGATGGCGCCTGCGGTTTGGGAAGGAGCCGACCGTTGGAGAAGGGTAGATTTGCAATTAGGAATTGTCTAAAACCCTAATTTACAATTAAACCAATTTAAATTAAATCCAAAATGTGACTAAATGACCTCCAAAAATTCCCAAAATTTCACCCTTAGCTAATTTGGGGGTGGGGAACTCAAAAATGAACTCAAATTTTGATTTGGAGATCAAATTAATTTGGGTATTTTTCAGGGCTTAAAAATAACCAAAAATACCATATTTTTCATTATAGCTCCAAATGACTCCAGACTTCTAGGGTTAGGTTTAAATGACCCATTGAGTCCAATGGAATCAAAATTAAGGCTTGGTTTAGCTTAAATAATCTAAGTTTTGCTAAAATAACAGCTAGGGTTGTTACAGACTCCCCCACTTAAGAACGATGTCGTCCCCGACATCACCTAAGTGAAGAAAGATTCTATTGATATAATACAAGTTTAAATACAATTGATAGAAAAGAGAAGGATAGTACCTGAGTTTGCGAAGAGCTGAGGATATTTATTTCGCATATCCACCTCTTTCTCCCAAGTAGATTCTTCTAACGAGCGATTCTTTCACTGAATTTTAACCATAGGAATTGAACGATTCCTTAGCTGTTTCAGGTCATGAGCTAAGATTCTGATAGGTTCTTTGGCATACGAAAGATCGGGTTGAATCTCTACTGCTGGAAGTTGAACGAGATAAGAAGGGTCTTGAAGGCATCTTCTCAATGATGATACATGAAATATATTGTGAACAGCTGCAAAGCCATTAGGAAGGCTTAACCAATAGGCAGATGACCCTACCTTGGCCAATACTTTGAAAGGTCCAACACAGCGGGGACTGAGCTTCCCAGCTATGCCAAATTTGAAGACACCTTTTATTGGACTGACTTTTTAATAAGCAGAATCTCCCACATTAAATTTTAGGAGACGGTGATGAGAATCATGATACTTGCTTTGACGATCTTGAGCTGAACGAATTCTCTGCTGAATTAATTTGATCTTATTATTAGTTTCTTCAACTAATTCTGAACCAAAAAGCTGAATGCTTCCTGTTTCTGACCAGGCTAGCGGAGTACTGCATTTTCTTCCATACAGCGCTTCATAAGGGGCCATCTTAATACTGGCTTGAAAACTGTTATTGTAGGCAAAACTCCACTAACGGGATGTGATCTTCCCAGGAACCAGCAAAATCAAGAACACATAGCCTAAGAAAATCTTCCAACACTTGGTTCACTTTTTCAGTTTGACCATCTATTTGAGGATGAAAAGCTGTACTCATGGCTAGAGTTGTACCCAGATCTTGATATACAGCTTTCCAAAACTTGGAAGTAAATCTGCTGTCTCTATCGGATACAATTGACTTAGGAATCCCATGCAATCTGACGATTTCCTTGATGTAGAGTTTTGTTAACTTCTCTACAGAATCAGTTTGACGGATGGGAAGAAAATGTGCTGATTTGGTTAAGCGATCTACTATCACCCAGATCGCATCGACACCTGATTTTGCATGAGGCAATCCCATGACAAAGTCCATAGATATATCAAACTATTTCCATTCAGGGATATCTAATGGATGCAGAAGACCACCAGGTCTTTGGTGTTCAGCTTTTACTAAATTATAAGCATGACATTTGGCCACAAAGTCAACTACATCTTTCTTCATACCTGACCACCAAAATGATTGTTTCAAATCTTGGTACATCTTAGTACTGCCTGGATGAACATGATACCCAGAATTATGGCCTTCAACTAAAACTTCTTGTTGCATGGACTTAGTAATCCATAATCGATTACCTTGATAAATTACACCATTCCGCAACTGCAAATCCTGACGAAGACCACCTTCAATATCTGCTTTAAATTTTAGATACTCATTATCTTTGGTTTGCGAGATAGAGACATCTCGATGGAAAGTGGGTTCCACATTAATATTTGCTAATAGTGAACTCAATATATTGCCACTTACTGGAGAAATCTCAAGCTTACAAAATTCAGGTTCTAAGAAACTTGAGGCAATCATACAGGTTAAAGTAGCATGACGACTAAGAGCATTAGCCACTACATTAGCTTTTCCTGGATGATATTGGATACTGAGATCATAATCACTGATGAGCTCCAACCATCTTCTCTGGTGGCAATTCAACTCTCTCTGGGTGAAGATATATTTCAAACTTTGATGATCAGTGAAAATTGAACATTGCACTCCATACAGATAGTGACGCCATATTTTCAAGGCAAATATTACGGCTGCAAGTTCAAGATCGTGAACTGGATAATTTCGCTCGTGGGGTTTTAGCTGTCGAGAGGTGTAAGCAATTACCTTACCCTCTTGCATTAAAACACAACCTAAATCGATTCCAGAGGCATCGGTATATACCTGATAGTTCAAACCTTCTTTAGGTAGAACAAGAACTAGAGCGGTAGAAAGAGCATCCTTTAGAGTTTGAAATGCTTCCTTGCACTCTGGACTCAAAATGAATGGGACAGCCTTTTGAGTCAGTTTAGTCAATGACACAGCAATATGGGAAAAGCCCTTAACAAACTTTCTGTAGTATCCTGCTAATCCCAAGAAACTTCCAATGTCGGTGACAGACTTAGATTGAGCCCAGTCCTGAATCGCTCTTACTTTACTCTGATCTACCCGAATGCCCTGAGCATCAACTACGTGCCCCAAAAATGCAATGGAGTTAAGCCAGAACTTGCATTTGGAGAACTTGGCATAAAGTTGATGCTCCCGCAAAGTTTCCAACACTAACCTCAGATGTTCTTCATGATCTCTCAGAGTTTTAGAATAAATAAGGATATCGTCGATGAAGACGATCACAAACTTGTCCAAATACGGTTTTAGCACGTGCTGCATCAAATTTATAAAGATTGATGGTGCATTGGTGAGTCCGAATGACATCACCAAAAACTCAAAGTGGCCATAACGAGTACGAAACGCAGTCTTCCCTATATCATCCTCTTTTACTCGCAGCTGATGGTATCTAGGCCTTAAATCGATCTTGGAAAATATCACGGCTCCGGATAACTGGTTGAATAAATCATTAATTCTAGGCAGTGGGTATTTGTTCTTTATGATGACCTTATTTAATTCACGATAATCTATACACATACGCATAGATCCATCCTTCTTTTTTACAAATAAAACTGGTGCTCCCCAAGGAGACACACTTGGCCTAATGAAACCTTTATTCAGTAGTTCTTGTAACTGCTCATTGAGTTTCTGAAGCTCCTTAGGTGCCATTCTATGAGGTGCTTTGGATATTGGCTGGGTACCAGGGATCAATTCAATAGAGAATTCTACTTCTCTGAAAGGAGGTACACCAGGAAAATTTTCTGGAAATACATCGGTGAATTCTTTGACTACCTTACAATCAGCAAGAGTGATATTTTCATTTGTTTCGCTCATCATGGTAACTAAGTAGGCACTACAACCCTTGACAATCAGTTGTTCGGCTCTAATGGCATTTATTAAAGATAACCGCATGCTGGTTTTTCCTACAAACGTTTCAGGCTTGCCCTGAGAATGGAGAGTGACTCTCTTTTTATGGCAGTTTATCACAGCATTATTGTCACTGAGCCAATTCATCCCAAGGATGATATCAAAGTTAGCTATCGGTAGGATGATTAGTTTAGCTTGAAATTCTTGATCATTTATCGGGACTTTGATATTGCAAAATTTATGAGCACTTAGTTGGATTCTTGATGGAAGTCTAACACTCAACTTTTGTACTAGGTTGCATGCGTGAAGTTTAAGGTTATTAGCAAATCGTTCAGAGATAAATGAGTGGCTGGCACCAATATCGAACAATACGTTACAAGATTGGTTATTGAAGTAAAGTATGCCTAAATTTACATAGTTTCACATTAACAACTTGAAAAGGATTAAAAATACAGAAATGCAACAGGAGAGAGGTTTAGGAGTGTGTACTTGAAACCACATTGTTATCTTCGGTGGCTTTAATAGGAGTTAAGGCGTATACTCATGCAGGTGCAGCAGGATGATTGTTAGACTGCCGTTGTTGATAGTTCTGAGAATTGGGGAATGGTGGTTATGTGTGAGAAATTTCAGAAGCAGGGGCTGGCATTATAGCCATATTTGGTTCCCTCCAGTTCAGTGGAGTTGCTCGGAACACTTGCTTCTTATGGTAAGGCTTCATTTGAACTCCGTCTACCATTTCTGTGTGGTCACATTGATAGAACCGGTGGCTTGTATACCCACAATTAAAACACCTCTGGCCAAAATGGTAACACTTGCCATACGGATGAGGCTTAGTACAGTTTTGAGCTTGTTCGGCAGTAGGTGCTGCTTCCAGCTGATATACTTTCATGGGGTTGGATCCGTGTCTCTTGAAGTTTCCTCGTGGGTTCAAAGTTGTTTGCGCTTTTCGCTTAAGATCCTCTTTAGATTGGTGATGCTCAATCACCTTAGCTGTTTCCACTAGTTTGAAGAAGCTAGTCAAACAGAGCGGCACAATCTGGTTCTTCAGTGAACTTCGAAGTCCACAAAGAAAGTGGTGGCACTTTGCTGACTTGGAATGAGTGATTTCTGGCGTGAAATGAATTAATCTACGAAATTCTCTTTCGTATTTTGCCATTGAACGACTTCCTTGAGTCAACCTCATGATTGTACCTGCAATAATATTTTGTGCGAATGGGGGAATGAATTCAGTCTTGAAGGCCTCGACGAACTCATCCCAGGGGATGTCTTCTAACTCGTAATCAGCAAACTTGGTGTTTCGGATCTCTTCCCACCAATATTCTGCTTCCGCATGAAATAGACGGGCGGCGAGACGAACAACTTCCAAGTTCGGGACCTTAAGACTAACGAGATCCTTTTCCACAGCCTTCAGCCAATCGGCTGTATCCATTGGGGACAGGTTCCCACCAAAAGTTGGAGGTCTTAACCTTAGAAAATTGTGAAGGAGATTATCTGCCGAGTGATACGAAGAAGAAGCAATTTGTGGAGCATGAACTATCGGAGCAGCGACAGTGACTGGAGTTGTACGATCATTCAGTAGTTTCTGCATAGCTTGGTTTTCCAACAGAGTTGCCACCATGGCTCTCAAATGAGCCACCTCATTGTTAGAACTACTGGAGGCAACAATGTTCTTGATAGGAGTAACTGTGGGTGGTGATCCGGAATCCATTCTAGTTAATTAAGAAAAGGAAACAAACTCAGAATTTACTCTAAGAAAGGGAAATCAAATTTTTTTTTTCATTAATTATAAAAATAAGGGAATACAATGCCAAAGCTGTAAATTAGATGAAGTTGCTTTGAAAATGAAATAACATTTATCTTAACTATCATTCAAATATTATCAATGTACTCTGCCCTAAAGGCTACACAAAAGTCCTCAAAAGTGACTTCCCGATGCTTCCTGTTACATTTCTTCTCGAGCCTTGTCATGGTCTCATACCACCAAACTCCGGCATAGTCTACCATCAGGTCTGTCACAATATCTACATAAAGTGACTCAGGACATTCTATGTGTATCAAAATGGACTTTACTCGGCTCAACTATTCTTGTGCATATATGGGAAAGTTGAGCTCTCGATATACAGCTTGCTGTAGAAGCTTCTCCAGGACCAAAATTCCTTTTGCTGAAACTCCTTCAATCTGCCAGTTGCTTTCCTGCCTCTATTTGAAGCTACAGCTCCAAACTCTCTTGAAGGCACGCTAATAATAGTCTATATCGGACTCTTCAGAATCCCTTTGACTCTGAGGACAAAATTTTATTACATTTGTGTTAGACTCTAGATGATTAGGATAGAAGTGTTCTTCTCCTACATTTTGCATAGAGTTACTGACACTACTATGTTATGGATGTCACTTATATTAATGCTTGTATTTCAGAAGAATGATCCATTAGGTAGAAAGGAATACAAATTCCAATCTAACACCTTATAGTATTCTCTGATACCAACTGTGGGGCCCCGCACTAACAACAAGTAAGTATGGTGCTCTAACCGTGGCAAATCCCTGACTCAAGTAAAGTTAGGTAAACCCAACCTGCCTTAAGCCAAGAACTTGTCACCAAGTGCTATAACATCATCAATATACAAATATTAAAGTGGCAGAAGCAATGAATAATAGAGTAACATCCACAAACATACATAGTAGGAAAAGAGAGTGCAATGCAGTAACTCATCATAATGCAGAAATGAAACACATTCAGAATTAATTATTACAAACTGAATTTTAAAGAGAATGAAAATGTCTCTCAATCTCACTGAAATAAAATGCAATAATCTAACTAAATAGCAGCAGCACTATCCTCCTCCTGAACCTGCTCAACTTCTACGACAGTGCCCACAAACACGTCTGAATCTTACATTTGTCGGTATCACAAATGCTAGGGCCCCAGCCAACAAAATAAAAATGTTACAGTTAGACAATTGTCTAAGTATATTTTAGACTATTTTAATGAACTGAACAGTTAAAGATATCACATTTTAATTTAACTACACATACAAGCAGTAAATGGTGTAACAAGCTATGAAAGAAATGAGTAACTATAAACTAACCATTTATAGCTAGCATACAATGCAAAATAAGCAAGGTGAGGCTAAAAGCTAAAAGAAATAACAACTACAATATAATTCTGAACCTAATCATGCTTATGATTTTTTTAATATATGCTGAGGATATAAAAGAAACACAAGTACTGAAAATGTGCAATTCTAGCATCCTAATTATGCCAATATATATAAGTAAACCATATGAGTATACATACAACATGCTAGTTAAGAACAGGAAAAGAACATAAAAGCCACTGAGACATGTGGCAAAAGCAAAGCAATCTATGAAATATGAAGCTACTGAGACATGTGGCAAAGCGAGCAAATATTGGAAATAAGGCCACTGAAGCATATGGCAAAGCAAATCAAAAAATAGTACAATCCAGCTAAAGTAACAATAAGCTTAAGACATAGTACTGCCATACCAGCCAATAGGCCATACAGGGCCTCCAATATCAATCAATCAATCAATCCCCAGCCTAGCCATCCAAATATGCTAGGTCTGAGTCCAGTATATACAATACTACTACTAAAGAGGCAGACGAAGCTAGGACATATTCTACCAACTATAATCAAGGAAAAACTAAATGATATGCAATTCAAATACTAACTTAGGATGTATCATCCATATCCTAAGTTTTCCTATTATGCTCAAGGAATAAGGCTCAATATCCAAGGTATGCAAAGCAAACTAGTCAAAGTAAGCAAGAGACTCAATCTAGACTATGTGACATTTGATGTTATCTAATTACCCGATCTAACTACTCTGAGAAGGTACAAGTTTAGGATATCCAATATCCAGCTATCGAGTAGATTCTCAGATTTACGTCCTTAAAGTTAACATTAGAACTTAACAAGTTCTAATCCAAAATCATGTGATGACTATATAGTTTAAGTAAGTAAATCAATGACCTAATGTATTAATATTTTACTATCTTACCTAAATCTTGATTAAGTAAATCAAGATTTAAGGATTTAGAACTTAAACCCTATGTTGAGTTCAAATCCCAAATCCAAGGTAATGTCCTAACTAGGATTTAGGGTTCACATTTACAACCCAAATATAAGGTATAGAATCTTATAAGCTGAAGGATCCAGGAACTAAGAACTTATTGAAAGGTTATTCTACTGATTATAAGAAAAATAATCAATTAAGAACTTGAGAATCTAAGATCTATATTCAATCTTTAAGATAATTTCATTATCTTTTAGATTGAATCACCCTATACTCACATGGAAGGTTTCAAAAGATTAAACAATCAATCATTAAAGTATTTCAATTGGAGATGGTTTAATTTCAAATTGAAGATCTAAGTCTAAGATCTAAGATCTAAAGATCTGAGGTTTGATCACTCTAGATCTCTAAATTAGAGTTTTATCTTAAGAGCTTTCATTTGTGATTCTTTTAAGATCTAAGTTCATAGTTAAACTATATGGAGCTTATTAAGATTGAAATTGACAATTTTAAGTATTAGATTAAAATCAAACTCATATTGATCTTTTTAGGGCTACTTAAGATCTAAGGGTCTGAGGTTTGATCACTTTAGACTTTAAGCTAGATTTTAACTTAGACTTTACCAATTACATTTCTTTTAAATTTTAGCTCTTAGGTTAACTTCACTGAACTTATTAAGGTGGTATTTAATCATCTTAATTATTAGATTCAAGGATTAATGCCAAATGACTCTTATAAGATCACTTAAGATCTAAGTGTCTTAATTAGGGATTAAGTGGAGATTTCTTGAATTGATGATCACATTAACATTACTATTAGTCTAAGAGTTCAAAGAACGTTTCTAATCTACCTTAGGATAGTTTATTGAAATTTCTAAGCTTTAAGGAGCATTTAAACGCATTTTGGTCAAAATGACCAAAATGCCCCTTTTAGGAGTAAAAATTAGGATTTTAAGGTTTAGTTACCCAAGTTAGATCAAATTTGTTTTAATGAGTTTCATATTGATTAGTGAAGTGAGAAACACACTTATATTAGGTTTTGATGACCTAATTAATCTTAATTAGCACTAATCACTTATTTAAGCTAATTATGGTGATTAGTGAACATAGGCATTCTTAGGGCAATCCAATCTTATACTTAGGTTAATATTGTAATGGCCTCAATAATTAGATAGAAGATTAATCCAGATATTGAGGTGTTATCTTAGCACCCAACACTTGATTAGAAGAAAACTATTCAAGTGTTGATGCTAAGTGGCCAAGTCACCTTTTGAGCATTTGTTAAGTTAAATAAATGAATGAAGATACATATAAATGCAATATTGCAAATATTTACAATGATAGAAATTAGATAAATCCACTCATTCATCCCAAGTAGTTTCAAACATAAAAGATACAACACAGATAAATATAAACAAAAGTAACTTAATTAGTTTATAATCTAATTATTACAAACCTTTTAAAAATAAGAGAAGAAAATCAATATATAAATTACTGTCTCTCTCACTAAACAAGTAATCTGATAAAATCAAGCAGAAGCAAATTTTTTATAAGTCCTTCACATACTTGGACCTGCATCACCTGAATAAAAAGGCTCTTGCTCTATCATATTTTGGTATTTAAATATGATAGGGCAAAGCCAAGAAAAAAAAAGTGTAGTTAGACTAAACAGTCTAAGCATATTTTAAAATTGGCTATATTTTTAGATTAATAAGATATCACAATTATGATTTACAATTTAAAGTAAGCAGCGGTGCTATAAAAGCTGTAAAGTATGGGAAAGTGAAGTAAGCATAACTGTAAGGAAAACAGTATGAAATAAGTTGAGTAAAAATACTCACTTTTAATAAAGTTCTAGCCTATTACTAAAAATCGGTAAGGAAAGTATTTTAAAGGCTAGAAACTGTTATGTGCATAAAATGAAAGCAATATATGATCAAAAGAAATTTATGCTAAGTAAGCAATTGACATATAGTGAAGCATTAATTGAAGTTAAGCAACATACTCTGTATTCAAATTAAACTGAAGTAAGCAATACACAATACTGAAAATAAAGAGTGTAAAGCTAAAGTAAATAAGGAAATATCTTAGATTCTCAATCTAAGATAATCATAGTTTAGAACTATGATATGAAAGCATAACTAAATAATTATGAAGAGATCTTATAATTTGTAAAAGAACTTTTATATCTTTAATTAAAATTACATTTATAAATACCTCATTCTGTGGGAGTATACAACAGAATAGGCAAGTTGTTAAGCACGTCTGCTTAACCAGATAAAGTGGGGAAGATGAACATTCACATTTACCCTCCCTAAAATGTGAAGTTCTAATATAAGCACTTTTTTTTGTACTCAAATTGCCATAAGGCATTCCCCTTTAAAATTTTAAGAAAAATCTTTATTTATGCATAATGCTCTTGAATGAATGTTCAAGGAAAGAGGCTCAAAGCTAGGCAAGCTTTCAATAGATTGCAAAAATTATAAATGTATGTGATATCTTTTTGTTATCTAAATTTTTAATGATTTACTTTATAATTGGAGTTAATTAAAGCTTTCAATAGATTACAAAAATTGTAAATATATGTGATATCTTTTAGTTATCTAAATTTTTAATGATTTACTTTATAATTGGAGTTAATTAAACTCCACATTGACTTAAAGATATTAGATCTTAAGTCAATTCTAAATAGAAGTAGAATGAATATAAGTTCATTCCTATTTAATTTTGAATTTAGAAAGATAATTTAAATAAAAGAAATACTTATCCCAATCTTAAAAAGGAAAGAAACTAAAGTTTAAAAGTGAACCATTTGAAATGCATATATCGATTTGAATACTAATTTTTTTGAAAATATTTTAAGTCTTAAAATTCTTGGAAATTTCAACAGAGTCTCCTTTGTTTTTGTTCAAATAAACAATTTTCACAATCAAATATAAGTCAATCCATTAACTATTTCTAGTTCTAAAATAGAGTTCAATCCTTTTTATAGGATTGCTCATTTTCAATTCTAAAATAGTGTTTATTTCCAGTTCTAAAATAGAGTTCAATCCTTTTTATAGGATTGCTCATTTTTAGTTCTAATAATTCATAAATTTAAATAAAACAATCTACTAACCTATAATTTATACATCATATATCAAGCATCTATGAAATTAATAAAGGATGCAGAATTTAATTTAGAGATTTTATAGAAGCAATCATCATTTGGCTTATCATGCCATAAGACATCAACATTTAGCACAACATTTCTTTTGATATTAATTTATAACTCAACCTGCAAGGAATAATAGTATTAAAGTTTAGCATTTAAATATAAAAGAAGTAATAATCATTTAAAATCTATCACAACATTTATTTCTTATATAATCCATTATTCTTACATTAGAATGAAAGGGAGTATATAATTTTATTTATAAGGAATGGAAGTACTTAATCACATTTAATTTTACTCTAATATGAAAGGCAGCTCGTATTCACATTTGATCTCATACTAATAGATGGCAGCATGTGATATTTTAATTAAAGAAATGATAGCATTCAATTTCATCAGCTTGACTAAAAGCATTTGAGTCACAATGAAACAAATGGCAGTACTTGTTCTCTTATTTCTTTAGATGATGACATTTAAATCCCATAGAATACATAGCAGCATTTGATTCATACATATATACATGTTAGCATATGATGTTAATAAGAGAAACTACAACATTTATTCTAGTATTCCATAATTCCCATATTCATCTATTTATCAACATAACAATTCTATATAAGAAGTGACAACATTCATTATTACATTAGATAACAACATACGATTCGTATATTTATATGACAGCATTTGAATCTTATAAACTAACCGGCACACTTGATTTGGACAACATTTGATTATTTCAGTTTAACTAAAGTAATGGTAGCAGTTTGATTCATACTTTACATTACTACACTTTTCATGTAATGGTAGCATTTGGATATAAGTTCAAGACAGCATTTATATCTTTGTAAGGTAAATGATAGCATTTGAAACACATAATAACTTATGAATTTCTCAACTCAAGTAGTATCAATTTGAGTTCCTAATGTACATGGCATCATTTGTTCTCATAAATTCACAAATAGCAATTAATTTCTTATGGCATTTGACTTTAAAATAAAATAAATGACAGCAAATTGATTTATAATTACAACAGCTTAAATCTTCTAATGATGGCAGCTCTTGACTTATGGTAGCATTTGATTTATGCTAATTTTAACTAGCAGCATATAATCTCTTTTGATAGCAACATTTGTCACATGGATTCATATCATCTATACAATTGAACTCATATGATTACATGTGATCCTTCATAAGAACAGAAGATTGCAGCATATGATATCAACTTCTATACTCATATTCATTCCACATTTATTTGATGGCAAGATATGATGCTAATGTATATGTATGTGGTAGCATTTGATAACATTAAACTACTTATAATCTTATTAAACTAAAAATGGTAATATTTAATCACCTGAATGATGACATCTCTTACCCTTACTTACATTAATTGGCATTAATGAATTTATATGACATAAATGAAATATAAGAATTTATGCTCAACCCATACCAAATAATTTAACAAAAATATTTGATTCTCCCATAGGAACAAAAGATGGCAACAATTTTAACCTCCAAATTTCGTGTCAATATAACAGCATTTATTCCATTGGAAAATAATATGTGATTTGTTAAAAGGAATGACGACATCTTATTACTTCTAAAATAAAGGCAACATGTATTTGATCTCATGTTAAAAATGACAGCATTTAATCATAAATTGACAATAACATTTATCAGTTCTTGCATCTCACAACTAAGTGGCAGCATCTGACTTTATAAACAAAGATGGCAGCATTTATTCTTATAACTAATGGGCAACACTTACTTCATCTTGAAATAAGTGGCAACACTTGTTCTCTCAAAACTACATTGAGATTTTATAGAATACATACATCTTTTGATCTTATAATTAATTGGCAGAATTGATAGTATAGAATTCGAATAAGAGAATATGAGCATATGAATCTCATAACATTTATATACTAAAAATAAATGGTTGCAAAGATAATATATTGAAATTTGATAAGTGTTCTTTCTTTACTTTAAATAGTAATAATTTATTCTCAATTAATACACAGCATCATATGATACTAATAGAGGCAATTACAACATTCATTCTAAATCTCATTAACCTCATATTTATTTAATGGCAAGGTATGATGCTAATGTATTTACATGGTAGCATTTGATAATATTGAATCGCTCATCTCATTAATCTCTTATTACAATTAATACCCACATTTGTTTCAGCATTTTGTAAGGTAGTTGAAAGTTAAAATAGTATCGTAATGAATATCAATGTTTTTGAAGATACAACTTAACATTTCGCCTACAACTACAGCATATGTATTATGGAATTATATTATAACAAATCGAATAAACCATTTACAGTCAAAATCATAAACAAAATACTTAAAGAAATATCATAATTGAAAAGGTATACCATTATGACTAACAAGTACTTTGTACACACATGTAAAGGAAAGTGATTATATATATACTTGATTCTTCTCTTAAGAATTTCTTTTATTCGTATGTATATTCATAATAGCAATTTATTTTGATTTAGTTAATACTTATAAAAATCAGCGACGGTTAATATCAACTTAAGATTCAAATAGAATTTGATAAGTAAAATTGCCAGTGTTCATTATGCTGAACAACTAATTATATCAATTGTTAAATTTACAAATTCATTCATAAATTAATTATGGATACGAATTTATTTGAGCTAGTTATTGATTTTCAGCAAAAAGAATTTTATCAACTTAATAAAGTTGCAACTGAATTTAGATTTATTGAACGTTCTTTCAATAATTGAACAATATAAATTTTCTTCAAATAAAATAGCAGTTGAAATCTATTATAAGTAATAATAAAAGTAAATATAGCATTGCAATGAACATATAATTCTTTTAAAACTATTCACCACATGAATTCTTACTTTAAGTTTTATTAAAAAAAAAATTCAAGTTAAGTAATATTCATATGAGGAATAAATAATGGATAACTTTATCAAAGTGATTTAGATCTTTATTACGATTCAGCAATCAAACCAGCGTGTCTCTTCTCAAGTTCAATTCGAACTAAGAGCTAAATTAAGTAGTACTATAAGGAATCCATTATCTATTACATACAGCAATATTCAGAAAATCATATCCTATTTATTAGAACTTATAAATCAAATAAAAGTTCTATAAAATACAAAGAAATTTCCATATGAAATAAGGAGAAATAGCAATTAATCATGTGTAGTTAATATTGAAATGAATCTATTAATCCATTCAATAAACTTTATTGCCTTGTTAATGTCATTAAACCTTAACAGGAAATAGAGAAAGAAACATCGAGATTGATCGACATCTAAGAATTTAATTTGCTTGCAAACAATCTATTTCATTATATGGTAGATTAAAATAGTCGTTTAATGAATTTATGAAATAGGAAGATAAATGAGTGATCGTACCTTTGCTCTTTGAGATCCGGCGAGATGGAAGAGGTTCGGCGAGCTTTAGAAGCTCGGCTTGGAAAGCTCTCTGTTAGAGGAGACTTGGCGACGAGGGAGGACTCGGCGAGTGGAACTCGGCGAATGAAGAAGTTCGGTGAGAGATATCGGCTAGAAGAAGCACCCGGATGGATGGAGGCTCGGCGAAGATGGAGGAATCGGCTAGGAAGGCTGCGCCGAACAGAGAAGCAAGATCGGCTTGAAGAGGTGGTTTACTGTCCTCTTCGCTACCTTACCTTTGGATGTTTCTCCCTGCCGAGAGAATGAGAACGAGTTGATAAGGAGAGGGATCGGCATGGGTGCGAGCCTTCCCATTGGAGAGAAGAGCGGCGCGATCCACGCGTCAATGACTCTCTTCTCGCTTGCTCGAGAGATAGGGATGAGGGGGCTCATCTCTATCGCGTGAGGAGGAAGAATTTTCGGCTGTATAGAGAATTTGATAAGGATAAATTAGGTTAAATGAGATTATATAAGTAAATCTAGGATCTTATATTAGCCGTTGGATTAAAACAAATGGCTGGAATTTTTGAGCCAAGATCTGGAGTCATTTGAGCTCCAAAAATTACAAACTTAGTATCAAAACGATCATCTCGACGAGACGAACGCCTATGTCTAAAAATTATTGAATTTGGACTAGTACTTTATTTTATATTGATTTTTAAGTGAAAAACTTGGAAAATTAATTATGATAAATCAGAAACTTAAAAATTAACGAAACTTGAAACATAGCATCCTCATATGACGCTTGACTTAGATATACAAAAATTTTTCAAATTATGATTCATATTTTTTATATTATTAGCCTTTGAAGTTCAAATTCTATGAATTTATTCAGGACAATCTGGGATCCCAAACGTGCTCAAATTTTTGCAGTAGGATCCTTTCAATAGGCATTATAAGAGGATATTTTTATTACATTTTTATTTGACTTAAATTAGAACCCAAATTTTAACGAAAATTTTTGAGCGATCGAAATTCAGCAGAAAATCCGAGAAAATCAACGATTTCCAAAAATTCCCAGAATAACACTCTTAGCTAATTTGGAGTTACCGAGTCTAATGGCAGACTCCGCTTTTGATTCTGATGTTTAAATAATTTAGGTATCTTCAAAATTATTTGAAAACCAAGAAACACTGGAAATCGACAAACGATCTCTAATTTGCACAAAATTTGAGGTGGAGATTTTTAACTCTATTGTAAGAGTAATGAAAGAGATTTAGAGTCAATTAGAGCACTAATTGACAGGTAACAACCTCTGGATTGTTACAAATATAGACCTAATATGACATTAGGAATAACCCTCATCCAAATCAGAGGCTAAATTATGATTAATTTCACTAATCCTTATTTAAAGTGATTAAGAAAAATAATTATCCAAAATTAAATTTAATGGTCTAATATTATTCCTTAGGGAACAAGGAGCAATCAGAGCCCTTAATCTCATAAATTGGATACTTAAACAATTTTATATAATTTAATTAATGATAGCAAAGAGTTTGGCAAATAAATTTTAATCCAACCATTAGATATGAGATTTTGTTTTATATTTAGATTCCTTGTATTTTTTTGATTCAAATAGTATATTGGATCAAACCATTTGGATCAGTATAGCCAAAGTTATTAAATTAATTTAATATAAATATTTATTTAAATTAAAACTATAGGGTTTAATTAATTTTAATTCGCAATCATTAAAAATGCATTCCAATAATTTATTATTAACCACGGCCCAAAATAAAAAGGCACGGGCTGGGAGCCGGCTCGGCCCAGGACCCACGACTTCATCTTCCTCCTCTCGACGGGTCCCGAGTCAACAGAGCTTCGGCGCTGAAATTCTCGGCGCACAGACGACGACGGCGGCTCGGCTTGATCCCTACACGTTCCCTGAGTCAAGACGCGTCGATTAGACCAAGAACCCCCATCTGGATCCCTCTGGATTGACAGGGTGCTACTGGACCGAGATGCCTTCGATACGGGCGTCTCAGGCCGACTATGAGGGGGCAATTCTCCTCACAGAGGCTTTGATTCGATCGGGGTTCGATCCCTACACGTTCAGGGAGTCGAGACGAGTCGAACCCCCAACCTGTAACAACCCTAGGTGGTTACCATGTAAAATATGGGTTGCTTAAATTCAATTTTGAGTATCCTTGCATTTAGACCATCAATTGCATAAAAGGGTCCCAAACAATTTGATTTTGCAAATATACCCATATACTTAAATAAACGGCCGGGATCCGCTGTGCGAACCCCGGGCAATCCGCCGCGGAGCCCGGGTCACGCGACAGTGGCGCCCCGTGAATCTAGCCGTTTTGCCTTTTTGACCAACGGCCAGGATTTGATTCCGCGGAACCGCGGATCCATCGTTGGATCCAGCCCGTGGATCCTACGGCCACGATCATCCCCGCGATCGGCCGTTAAGATCCAGACGATCCCAGCCGTAGCGCCATTCGATCAAAAGATCAGACGTCCCCACTCCTTCGCGCATCCGACAGGAGGATTCTCCCGTACTGCCGGCTACAGACCTTGTCCCCCACTCCCTTGTCCACATCAGCATGCCGTTGGGATCCCTCCCGTATTGGATTTGAGTCTCGATTGGGCCTAGCGACCCGGCCGAGCTCAAATTGGAAATTTGAGAGCTCGGCCAAGGCCCGACCACTCGGGCCTCCCCAGCCCGAGCCAGTGGCTCCAGAAGTTTCCCTAAGCTCAGCCAAGGCTATAAATAGCCCCAGCTTCACTTCAATTGACACTTGCTGATCAATTGAAGCCTCTGCAATTCATCGCCATTGCCGAACTCCCGAGCTTCATCCAGGCGCTCCCGAGCTCGCGTACCACTGATAGAGGGTTACTCATGGAGTTCAGGACCCCTAAGAGCTTCTAGAGTCTCTGCGGTAGCGAACCACGCTCTGTCTTCCAGTCCCAGCTCTGTCCTACAAAGCCAGGTACCCCAGTTGCAGGTTCTGAGCCAATGAGGCTCAAACCTTAGTCCATTTGATGCGCTCTTGTACATATTGTTGTTATGAACCCAATAGTATCGTAATTAGGATCTAGGTTAGCCCAGATCGATTGAATCGATCGATCGGGTTAAGTACCTTCTGGATCGCCTCGGTCGAGTAAGGACCCGGTGATCCAAACAATCCCAGACCCCCAGACTGGGTGGCTTCGATTCGCCTCACCTCCATAATGGTGTAGGGATCGGGTCCGGGGTCTAGCGTGGCCTCTGTGGGGAGAATTTTCTCCCCACAGTAGCTCCAATGGAGGAGCCCTTGGATGAGTAAGGTCTGGACGATCCATACCATCTCACAAGGGGATTCGAGTCCCAATCGACGCATCTAACCACTGTGATCGATCAGCGATCGAGTGCCGGCCGAGCCGTGGGCTGGATGTGCCGGAATTTGGTGATTAGGGTTTCCCTAATCGGTCCCCTCCTTCGGGACGACGGAGCGGGGACGACGGCACTGTGTGAGCCGGGTCGACCCATGACCCGCGCCGTGCGACAGTGCCGGGTCTTCCGGGCCCCGGTCGATCCGTGCATTTTGAATTTGGGTCGAGCCGTTTTAATTAAATCAGAATTTTGGAATTATTTTCCTTAATGAAAATAATTCAATTATTCAAATCATAGGATTTTGATTAAATAAAAATACAGAATGTATTATTTAAATAACTTTTAATCAACTGATCCAAATCCTATGATATTATATATGAAAATGATCAAAAAAATCTCAGGAACCTAAATATAAAATAAAATCATGCATCTGATGGTTAGATCTTTAAGTATTACCTAATTACAGTAGATCTTAATTAGGGTAAATTAGTAATTTTACTTACCCAAATTGCATATTTAGGGTGCTATTAGTTCACTTGTGATGACTATAATGCATGTGCTAAGTAGATTATTTTTTCTGAGCTCTGCAATTTCAGTTATGCCTTAATTTTATTAAAACATGATTAGTAAATATTAGGGTTTATACTCATTGGATCTTAGCAAACTCAGGTTCTGATTACTTATATGATTAATTAGAACTTACATGCCAAATATCATGTGATTGAATGGTTGGATTTATACTTATGTGCTAATCCTTTTTGATTAGAATTAGGGTTTGATTAGCACTAAGTAACCATTATTTTAGAACTTGATTTATCAATCTGACTTATAACAGTAAGTTAAATGGAATGAATTCATCCTTATACACTTATTGAGTATACTTGAATAAATCCAAAGATTTAGGATCTTAAATATCCTAATTAACTTAAGAAATCTTAAGATTTGAATCAAGCTTCTAAGACTTGATCTAGATCTAAGATTGCCACCAATAATACATAATTAATCCACTGATTTGATATTGATCTTTAAATATATACTTAATTTTGCTTAAGGCATGAGAAGGGATCAAACCCTAATTTACTTAAAGAGGATCTAAATCCTTAAGAACCCTGACTTAATTGAATTGATTTCAAAACTATGAATTGAACATTTTTCCAATAATGCATTTGATTTACTATTGATTCTAAACATTTGAATTAGACAGATTAAGGTTAATAACAATCTTTGGTGATTTCACTATCTGAATCAAACCTTAAGATCCCTGATTTTCTCTTAAGTAATAAACTTGCATAAAAAGATTATTAATACTATAATGATCAAATCCTTAATAATATGTGTGATTTAAATCCCATAATCTTAGTTCTAGAGTGATCAGATGACTTAATCATCTGATCTAACCATCCTAAACCTAATTGAAAATCAGAACTTAAGAGCTTGATATCAACATCTAGAAAGGAGATCTTGGATATCTCTTCATAAGATCATCTTGAATTATCTAAAAGACCTAAATTCATATATCTTGAGGTAGGAAGCCTTGTATAACTCCTTGAGGTAGAAGTATAGAAGATCCCATCACCTTAAAAATTGATCTACTCTCATTATGGTGGTAATCCATTAAGACACTAGAAAAGATACTTCTCCTTGTGGTAGAATCCATATTTAGTGATCCTTGATCACACTTGATTGGTGAAACCTTGTATTGGACTTGCCTATTAGTTCAGGACTTATAGTTTTGATAAATCCTTATTATATTAATTAGACTTGATCAACCCCTGATCATTGGGTGGTATAGTATAGTATACCCATATTACTGGTCCCCAGTAATATTCGGGATTGGTTGAGTCACTCAGTGAGATTTATCTTTGTTGCTATCTTGTGGGCTTAGGCGGATATAACCTCGCTTAGAGTAAATCAATCGATTTTAAGAGTGTATTAAATGAGAACCCATTCCTTAGTTTAATTGAAAGACAAATTGCCATCGGGCAATGCCTCCAAGCGAAGATCGCTTCAATAGGTATGGCTCAAATAAACTAAGTAATGGGATCCAGCTTTCTTAAGACACTAAGTATGATTATGAGTTTAGTGACTTAATACTTATCTTGAGATACAAAATCATCATCGGATGGTGCCTCCTAATGGAGATCACTTTGTTAGGGTGGCTTAATCAAACTAAGTGATAATAACTCTATTCTTGCAACATATTTAATATGTGTATACAATCACCCAGTCTAGTGATCTTTAAGAAAATAAGCAACTTTAACCAACCATCGCTTTAAAGATTAGGAGTCAGAATCCTTTTAGCAAGATTCTGAACAGTGGAGACTTAAAATTCATTATTGTTTCTTACTAAATTCTTTATGGATTTCGGGATTTTTCATTCATTTAATATAATGGCATAAGCATAAGCATAAACATGAGTTGAACTCATTCCTTCTATCATGACACATGGTTATCAGTAATACAGAATGAGATACGGAATGTTATATACACAGACTAGGGAATTTTAGGGTGCATCTGTGTCACCATACTGACTTCCTAACTGTTGTGCTTATATTGGACTGTACTACTCATAAACCTTCAGTGATAGTTCTGTGATATACCATGGTATAGCATATTTGTAAGCATTATTCTAGTGGCATATAGTGTAGCTTATAGCATCCTTTTCAGCATAATGTTTGTTTTGCTTTCAGTTCTATTTGGTGATAGCTTCATATTTTATAGCCCTTTTACTGTCTTGTTTACTCAGTACTTACAGTTTTTCCTCACTTGTATATTTTTCTTCAGCTCTGTTATGGCTTTACTTTACTTGTATACTTTGTTATGTTTAGCTTTGCATAGCTAGTTTTGATGTGTTAGACTTATTGTCTAATATGGGGTACTTTTGGGATCCGACAATTTGCTAAATACTGAGCAGTTTTTGGAGACATGTCAGGAGGACGTACCAGAGACTCAAGAGGAGTATTTGGAGCAGTAGTGGACCGAGCATCTACTTTTACTTACTAGCTCTTTTCAGCATTTTAGATAGACTCTTTATATTTCTGCATTTAAATGGTTTGTAATAAACTCTGAATGTACTTTTACTTTTCTTTTCTGAGATGGATATTTACTACTGTTTGAGATGAATGTATTCTGGATGTTTTGCTTTTAGCTTCTGTACTCTGTTATATTACTATACTTAGTATTGTCATGCGATCAACATACTGGAAATGATGATGTATTTTTGTAATGTACATGGGTTCCTTCCCACTTCCTTGAACCTTGTGTACGTACTAGTCTAATACATAAGATAAGTATTTTAGTCTTATCTTAGATATTGACTCTCGATCCTACTCTTAGGATTCGAGTCAGCAGTCTTCAGTACGGCTCCGTCTCTCTAGCCTATTCGGGATGATGGGTTTTGCTTGTATGGCCCACCATTCTTGAGTAGCGCACTGTTCTGCTGCCGAACTATGAATTACACTTGTCTTTTGCGCACGGCGACGGGACGGGGCATTATAGTTGGTATCAGAGAAGTATTATAAAGTGTCAGATGAGGAGCTTGTTCTCATCTACTTTATAATATGTTCTTTATGTCAGGACAAGATCACAATTACTATGTGTAGTGCAAAGCAATCATCCAAAACGTTCATTAAGTTGTCTCAGAAATAGAAAGGGAAATTATGTCTATAATACTGACACCCTAGGGATTAAACGCACGTAACAAGATAACTGAAACTTAAAATGACATCTTAGGATTTGAATGAATTTTGAAAAGAATAAATGAATGAAATGTTTATGGGTTAAGCTATTTTAGGGGATGGAATACTCGCCGTCAGCATTTCTGTTCTACCTTAGGAGGTTTGATGATTATTGGATAGACGACCTTCGAGATGGTCAGATCTACGGGAGGATGGTAGATGGAGTATCACCCCGAGGAGTCACAGTACTAGACAAGATCCTGATACATTCATCATTCAGAGGTACCAGTCTTTCGGCACTCGCCAAAGAGTGGCTGGATTGTGTTACCACGGCACTTCGAGAGACAACCTGTCCAGAGGAGTACTGCCTAGAGATTGTAGAGATCCTACTGAGGGGATCAGCGAGTCGTTGGTGGTATTGGGTCTATAGAAGATTAGCTCAGAAAGGTCACATGGTCACATATGATGACTTTTGTGCTGCATTCTGGGTAGAGTATTATAACTAGATCCTAGTAGTTTCCTTATGTCATTTCTTGTCATCTCGTTTACCAATTTTGATGTATCCATGTATCTTCTCCTTTGAGAAAGAATTTAAGAATGAATGAAATTTTATATTTCTAAAACTTCATTGTAACTGCAGCTATGAATCCTGGTTCCCCGTCTGCTCCCACTTCTATTAAAAAGATGATCCCATCGTCAAGCGGACTCAAGGTGTCAAGCCTTATGGCCAATTTACTAAAGGCCTTAATTGACAGTAATGCGTAACAAGCGCAGGAGACACGGTCTCCCATCCTCTCAGTCAAACAACAATCCTCCGGATCCTCTTCTTATAATGCAGGAGATGGAGTCCTACACAATTTCCTTCGTTTCCATACTCCCACACTCAACGGGGCATTAAACCCCATGGATACAGTAACCTAGATAAAATTGGTAGATAAGAATCTAGCCTTAATTAAATGTCATAATTCTGAGGCAATCCATTTGGTGATCTACTTGTTCCAAGAAGAAGTGGAATACTGGTGGGAAAATGAACGGAATAACAGATTCGCGGACTTCGAGATGGAGGACATTCCATGGGATATGTTCATGGAAGCATTCCGCAAAGTCTTCATCCCGGCCTCAGCACAAGTAATTTTAGAAGATGAACTCCTTCATCTCGCCCAAGGCAATAAGTCTGTGTCTGATTACGAACAAGAGTTCAGGAGACTGTCAAGATTTGTTCCAAATCTAGTGAGAACGAAAGCATCCAAGTGTCACCGCTTCCTGAAGGGTCTAAGAGATTCTATTAGAGCACACCTAGTCTCTCGACAGTTCAAAACCCTAATCGAATTAATCGAGGCTGCCCATCTGCAGGAAGGATTCCAAAGTCAGCTGGACAGGAAGAGAAAAGCTATAGTCACGCGCCCACGAGACGAGCGCTTTGGCTATCACAAGACGGCCAGAGTATACAATATGGAAACTACACAACCTCAGCCTCAAAATTCTAAATGTAAGAGAAAGCATCTGTACGGAAAGTGCTACCACTTTGGTGGTGTATGTTTCACTTGTGGCTGTAAGGGCTATCGCTACTATGAGTAAGAGAAGAATACCATCGAGGGTGTGCCCATTGACCACTCCCGCCATAAGCAAACCTTTCGTGCTCAACCCGTGAACCAGCAGGAGCCTGCTCCTGCCATAATGCTGGCTCCTACGACAAAATCAAGGGCAAATGTACTTATGCAAAGGTCGACTTACAATCGCCAAGATTCAGGGACCCAGAACAAGCAACCCTCGGCACCTGCCCGAGTATATATGTTAACTCCAGCTTCTGCTCCTGAAAATAACGACGTGGTATCATGTACGCCTTAAATAAATTCTCTTTTCTTGCTGTATTAATAATTGTCCCTTACTATTCAAGTATTTCAATTCTTGAATAATTATCCTTACACAAATTATCACAACTATTGGCACATTAATAATAAACGACACAACTTGTAATGTTTTATTTGATACGGGAGCAAGTCATTCTTTCGTATCGGAAGAGTGGGCTAAAACGCTTAAACTACAGACACTTCAACTAGCCAATTCACTAAGTATTGGGCTACCTTCTGGAGCTCGTATGCAATCCCAGCAATTATGCAATCTAGATATTCCTATTGAGGATCAAAACTTCAGAGCTAAGCTAATTTTACTGCCAATTACCAACTTCAATATAATCCTAGGTATGAATTGGTTAAGCCAACATGGTGCATCCATAAACTGCCAAAAGAAGAAAATAACCTTGGGCAGCGGAAGAAACTCCAAATCATTCATGGGAAAATTTAGCACCCAATCATCGTTAATCAATGCCATGGTGGCAGAGAAACTAGTCAAGAAGGGATGCAGTGCGTACCTTGTAATGATGCTGGGAGAAAGGAAAGAAGTCATACATCTTTCCGAGAACAGTGTAGTTTGTGAATTTCCCGATATTTTTCCTGAAGACCTGCCTGGTCTTCCTCCGAACAGAGAAATAGAGTTTACCATAGAAGTAATTCCCAGAACCCAACCACTGTCAAAGGTTCCGTACCGCATGACGCCAAAAGAACTCCAAGAGTTGAACAACCAACTTCAAGAATTATTAGAGAAGGGTCTCATCTGTCCAACTTCATCCCCTTGGGGAGCGCTGGTGTTGTTCGTTAAAAAAAAGATGGATCGATGAGGATGTGCATCGACTATAAGGAATTAAACAAAGTAACTATTAAGAACAAATACCCCCTGCCACGTATCGATGATCTGTTTGATCAGTTATATGGAGCAAAAGTCTTCTCCAAGATAGACTTGCGATCTGGGTATCATCAATTACGAGTTAAGAATTCTGATATTGAGAAGATCGTGTTTCGAGCCCGTTATGGACATTACGAATTCTTGGTGATGTCTTTTGGATTAACGAATGCACCATCCATCTTTATGGACTTAATGCAGTGTGTGTTAAAACCACATCTAGATAAATTTGTCATCGTCTTCATCGATGACATACTGATTTATTCCAGAAATAAAACTGATCATGAAAAACACCTTCGTATAGTACTTGAAGAGTTCAGGAACCATGAACTCTATGCTAAGTATTCTAAGTGCGAGTTTTAGCTTAATTCCATTGCCTTGTAGGGTCACAGCATCGACTCTCAAGGGATCAGAGCGGACCAAAACAAAGTAAGCGCAGTCTGAGATTGGTCACAACCAAAATCTGTGATGGATATTAGAAACTTCTTAGGACTGGCAGGCTATTATAGAAAATTTGTTAAAGGTTTCTCACAAATTGTGTCTCCTCTCACCAAGCTGACTCAAAAAGCAATACCTTTTGTATGGAGTCCAGAGTGTGAAAAAGCGTTCCAAACATTGAAAGATGCTCTTTCTTCTGCCCCAGTTCTCGACTTACCCAAAGAAGGATTGAATTACCAAGTTTATACCGATGCATCTGGTATAGGTTTGGGATGTGTGTTAATGCAGGATGGGAGAGTCATAGCCTACGCATCTCGGCAGTTGAAACCACATGAGAAGAACTATCTTATCCACGACCTCGAACTAGCAGCAGTAGTCTTCGCTCTAAAGATCTGGCGTCATTATTTGTATGGCGTCCAGTGTTCCATATTCACCAACCATCAGAGCTTGAAGTATATCTTCACCCAATGCGAGTTGAATTGCCGACAGCGAAGGTGGCTCGAGTTAATAAGCGATTACGACTTAAGCATTCAGTATCATCCGAGAAAAGCAAACATCGTAGCTATCTTCTATGATTCTCATAAGTACATTGGAGGAAGAGTTCCAAAGGTTTGAAATCAGGCCAGTGCGTGGAGATATGCTAAGCATACTGGTATCCATGAGCTCAGTTGAACCTACCTTTCATCATGATGCTTTCATCTCTCAAACCAAGGATGAAGATTATTTGAAGTTCAAAGTCGATATCGAAAGTGGACATTGCTTCGACCTTCAGCTTCATGGTAATGTAATTTACCAAGGTGATCATCTATGGATTCCCAAATCCATGAATCAGGAGATCCTGGTTGAAGGCCATAATTCGGGTTACCAAGTGCATCCCGGTAGTACCAAAATGTATCAGGATCTGAAGAAATCCTTTTGGTGGCCTGGTATGAAAAAGAGTGTGACAGAATTTGTGGCAAAATATCACGCTTGCAGTCTAGTCAAAGCTGAGCATCAAAAGCCTGGAGGACTTCGTCACCCTCTAGCAATCCCCGAGTGAAAATAGTTCGACATTTTTATGGATTTTGTCATGGGTTTGCCTAAAGCAAGATCTGGTGCTGATTCGATTTGGGTCATTGTGGATCGATTGACCAAATCAGCTCACTTCATCCCTATGTGTCAAACTGATTATGTGGAGAAACTGGCAAAGTTATATATCAAGGAAATTATCTGACTCCATGGGATTCCAAGATTCATTGTATCTGATCGACATAGCTGTTTCACTTCAAAATTCTGGCAAGCAGTACATCAAGACTTGGGGACTACTCTAGCTATGAGTACCGCCTTTCATCCTTAGACAGATGGACAAACTGAAAGAGTCAACCAAGTTATGGAAGATCTCCTTTATCTCTGTATACTAAACTTTTGAGGTTTTTGGGAGGACCACCTTCCTCTGGTAGAATTTGCGTATAATAATAGTTTTCAAGCAAGTATCGGTATGGCTCCATATGAAGCCCTGTACGGCAGGAAATGTAGTACGCCACTAGCATGGTCTGAAACTGGCAGTGTTCAGCTTTACGGATTAGAATTAATCGAAGAAACAAATCGCAAGATTCAATTGATCCAGCAAAGAATTAAAGCAGCTCAAGATCGACAAAGTAAATATCACGATGCTCATCATCATGCTCAGGACCTTGAGGTGGGAAAATATGTGTACCTTAAAGTAAGTCCAATGAAGGGCGTTTATCATTTCAGTGTAGCCGAGAAGTTAAGCCCTTGCTACGTCGGACCGTTCGAAATACTAGAGAAGATTGGTTCTGCAGCATATCGATTAAAGCTTCCTGAAGATTTCTGTGTAGTCCATAATGTATTTCACATCTCCTCTCTGCGGAGATGCCTTCGTGATCCATCCCACCTAATCCAGCTTCCAGCCATATCACTACAACCAGATCTTTCTTATGCAGAAGAGTTGATTAAGATCTTAGCTCATGATCAAAAGTAGCTAAGGAATCGCTCAAACCCAATGGTAAAAGTCCAATGGAGAAATCGCTCTTTAGAAGAATCTACTTGGGAGAATGAGAAAGATATGAGAAAGAAATATCCCAGTCTCTTTGAAACTCCATGTACTCTTTAGTTTTAAAGTCTTATGCATGTGCTTCATTTTCTCTTGTTGTCTTCTCTTGAGATGATGTCGAGGACGACATCATTTTTAAGTATGGGAGTCTGTAACAACCCTAGGTTATTATCATGCAAAATATGGGTTGCTTAAATTCAATTTTTAGTATCATTGCCTTTAGACCATCAATTTAAGCCTATCTAGAAGATTTGAAGTTCACTGGACTTCTCTAAGTCAAAATTTACAAATTGATCAATCTAGATGCTTTAGTTTAGACCCAAAATATTTTGATCTCACTCCTGCATCCACCTCAACATGCCATTGGGATCCCTCCCGTATTGGATTGGAGTTCCGATCGGGCCTAGCAACCCGGCCAAGCTCAAATTGGAAATTTGAGAGCTCGGCCAATGCCCGACCTCTCGGGCCTCCCCAGCCCGAGCCAGTGGCTCCAGAAGCTTCCCTAAGCTCAGCCAAGACTATAAATAGTCCCAGCTTCACTTCAATTGACCCTTGCTGATTAATTGAAGCCTCTGCAATTCGTCATCATTGCCGAACTCCCGAGCTTCATCCAGGCGCTCTCGAGCTCTCGTACCGCTGATAGAGGGTTACTCCTGAAGTTCAGGACCCCTAAGAGCTTCTAAAGTCTCTACGGCAGCGAACCACACTCCGTCTTCCAGTCCTAGCTCCGTCCCGCAAAGCCAGGTACCCCAGTTGTAGGTTCTGAGCCAATGAGGCTTAAACCTTAGTCCATTTGATGCGCTCTTATACGTATTGCAATTATGAACCCAACGGTATCGTAATTAGGGTCTAGGTTAGCCCCGATCGATCGAATCGATCGATCAGGTTAAGTACCTTCTGGATCGCCTCGGTCGAGTAAGGATCCGACGATCCAGACCATCCCAGACCCCCAGACTGGGTGGCTTCGATCCGCCTCACCTCCCTGATGGTGTAGGGATCAGGCCCGGGGTCTGGCGTGGCCTCTGTGGGGAGAATTTTCTCCCCACAGTAGCTCCAATGGAGGAGCCCTCAGGTGAGTAAGGTCTGGTCGATCCAGACCATCCCACAAGGAGCTTCGAGTCCCAATCAACGCGTCTGACCACGGTGATTGATCAGTGATCGAGTGCCGGCCGAGCCGTGGGCTGGATGTGCCGGAATTTGGTGATTAGGGTTTCCCTAATCGGTCCCCTCCTTCGGGACGACGGAGCGGGGACGACGGCACTGTGTGAGCCGGGTCGACCCATGACCCACGCCGTGCGACAGTGCCGGGTCTTCCGGGCCCCGGTCGATCCGTGCATTTTGAATTTGGGTCGAGCTGTTTTAATTAAATCAGAATTTTGGAATTATTTTCCTTAATGAAAATAATTCAATTATTCAAATCATAGGATTTTGATTAAATAAAAATACAGAATGTATTATTTAAATAACTTTTAATCAACTGATCCAAATCCTATGATATTATATATGAAAATGATCAAAAAAATCTCAGGAACCTAAATATAAAATAAAATCATGCATCTGATGGTTAGATATTTAAGTATTACCTAATTATAGTGGATCTTAATTAGGGTAAATTAGTAATTTTACTTACCCAAATTGCATATTTAGGGTGCCATTAGTTCACTTGTGATGATTATAATGCATGTGCTAAGTAGATTATTTTTTTGAGCTCTGTAATTTTAGTTATGCCCTAATTTTGTTAAAACATGATTAGTAAATATTAAGGTTTATACTCATTGGATCTTAGCAACTCAGGTTCTGATTACTTGTATGATTAATTAGAACTTACATGCCAAATAGCATGTAATTTGAATGGTTGGATTTATACTTATGTGCTAATCTTTTTTGATTGGAATTAGCATTTGATTAGCACTAAGTAACCATTATTTTAGAACTTGATTTATCAATCTGACTTATAATGGTAAGTTAAATGAAATGAATTCATCCTTATAAATTTATTGAGTATACTTGAATAAATCAAAAGATTTGGGATCTTAAATATCCTAATTAACTTATGAAATCTTAAGATTTGGATCAAGCTTCTAAGACTTGATCTAGATCTAAAATTGCCACCAATAATATATAATTAATCCACAGATTTGACATTGATCTTTAAATATATACTTGATTTTGCTTAAGGCATGAGAATGGATCAAACCCTAATCTACTTAAGGAGGATCTGAATCCTTAAGAACCCTAACTTAATTGAATTGATTTCAAAACTAAGAATTGAACATTTTTCCAATAATGCATTTGATATACTATTAATTCTAAATATTTGAATTAGACAAATTAAGGTTAATAACAATCTTTGGTAATTTCACTATCTGAATCAAACTTTAAGATTCCTGATTTTCTCTTAAGTAATAAACTTGCATAAAAAGATTATTAATACTATAATGATTAAATCCTTAATAATATGTGTGATTTAAATCCCATAATCTTAGTTCCAGAGTGATCAGATGACTTAATCATCTGATCTAACCATCATAAACTTAATTGAAAATCAGAACCTAAGAGCTTGATATCAACATCTAGAAAGGAGATCTTGGATATCTCTTCATAAGATCATCTTGAATTATCTAAAAGACCTAAATTCATATATCTTGAGGTAGGAAGCCTTGTATAACTCCTTGAGGTAGAAGTATAGATGATCCTATCACCTTAGAAATTGATATACTCTCCTTGTGGTGGTAATCCATTAAGACACTAGAAGGATACTTCTCCTTGTGGTAGAATCCATATTTAGTGATCCTTGATCACACTTGATTGGTGAAATCTTGAATAGGACTTGCCTATTAGTTCAGGACTTGTAGTTTTGATAAATCATTATTCTATTATCTAGACTTGATCGACCCCTGATCATTGGGTGGTGTAGTATAGTATACCCATATTACTGGTCCCCAGTAATATTCGAGATTGGTTGTGTGGCGCCCGACCCCTTAATCCACAAGAATTAAGTTAAGGGGTGGTGTGTCACTCTAGCTAACCCTTCACATATGATTTGATTAGGATGAAATCCACAATCCACCTAATAAGGGAAGGAGTAAGCATAAAATCAAACATGCAGTCAGTAAACATACAGAGTACGGAAGCGATTTTCAATACACATCATCCAAGAATCACAATATAAATATAAAGAAAAGTATCTCAGAACATAAAGTATAAAATCTAAATACTCAGTCATCAGTACCTGTATTATTACATCATTTAAAAGTTTCAAATAATGAAAATAAAAAGACGCTCATCCTCACTCAGAAATAAAGGCTAAACAGTGGCTTCTTCCATGGGCTCCTCCTTCATGTATGGCTCTGCTCCTAACTCATGCTCATCTAACTGAAGAGGGTCTGCCATTATCGATTTCACAATGTAGGGCCCCAGCTAAAAAAAAAAGAAAATCTGGTTAGACAATTGTCTAAGTACATTTTAGACTGATAAATTTTTATACGTGTTAAGTAATGTCACCATTCTATAACATCTAGGCAACATATGTATAAAGGAGCAGCAAGCAATACAAGAGAAAATGGAAAGCTATAATTCATCATTTATAACTTAAGCAAAAGGAGAGGCTAAGACATGCCTCACATGCGAGCTAAACAAGGTAAAGCATATAAATATACATAATCAAACAAGTGCAGTAAGAAAAATGCTACATCCTAAATATGCTGGTGATCAAAAATAGCATGCCAATTAAAATAAAATAACTCAGTAGTGGTACATATAAATAGCAGCAAGATTCTAATATCCTAAATATATATAAAAGCAGTACAAAGAAATAATTGACTGAATAAGAATACTGAAAGGTAACCAAATATCAACTCCATATAAACATACGTGTACAATCTGCCATATAAAATAGAGCTAATCTAGCCCACCAAAAAGGCTGAAGGATCTTAGCACCAGTATGGCTAAGGCACCAACAGTCATAATTGAAGGATCCTAGCACCAGTACGGCTAGGGCGGTTCCTAGCACCAGTACGGCTAGGGCACCAACGGTGTACCCTAGTGTCAACAAGGAGACTAAGCAAACAACACACAACAAAACAGAGGCTTTCCCCTAGTGACATAAGTTGACTAGGCAGTCAGAAGGTAATACTGAGAGGCAGCTCAAACACATCCAATTATTATCTTCTTATTAATCACTTTAATATTTTTACAAAGAATCTAAGGAGTCTCCATATTTTCCTAATATTTTATTTATGCATCAGAATCTTATATGACATGCTCTTGAAAATATAGCACAAAAATCAAGGAATGCGTAGCACAACATCAAAGTAAGCAAGGGACTCTACTAAATATGGTGATATCATTTGTTTTCTACTTAATCATTCTAACTATTCTAAGTTACACAAGTTCGGGATCACCATTTTCCTACTATCGAGTGTAACTCAGAAATTCGTCCTTATAAGTTAAGAAGGATTAGAACTGATCAGGTTCTAATCTAGTTCAATCAGATAGACGAATACGAGTTAAATCAATAAATCATACATCCTAGTTTTGTGAATTTAGACGTTCTAACTAAGATTTGATCAATATCTTCTAAACCTATAGATTATGGATTAAACACCATGGGATTTAGGTTTAATCACATAATCCAAAGAGGATAAGACCTAAGTTATAGATTTTACTTTGTAAGTGATATACTAGTTAAGGCAAATCCTATTAAGTAATCAAGCTTAATAGGATGAATCTCTTATCTTAAATCTAAGGTTAAGAGACAAAATAATCTGAACAAATTGTAAAATAGAAGAAAAGTCTAAAAGCTAATAAAACTAAGGTTTCACTCATTGGGTAACCCAATTTACCCAACGAATAAACTCTAACCTATGATCTAGTCCTAGTCTCAGGAAAGGTTCATAAGGTGTAGTGTTTAAAACTTAGAGAGACTTTTGGAATCTGACTTAATAGTTGATTTCACTCACTTAAATGTCACTAATATGATTATAACATTAGTTTTAATATTTTGGAATATTAATTAAAGGTTAGGTGTACTTAGTCCAATCTTATGACAAAATGATAATTTTGCCCCTACTTTAAGGGTCAAAAAGTCAACTATTAACTTATCGGTCAGAATTGAATTTTCTTGGTTCCAACTAATTTCTTACTGTCTAACTTGAAGATAGACAGTATGTATGCCTAATTTGGATAAGAAACGGTCAAGTTATGACCAAAACAAGGCTAGGGATAATTTGGTCATTTACCCAAATTTCTAAGTTCAACTCCTAAATTTTATTTTAGTTTATTAATGACATTGAAATTATAGGCTGGTTAGTATCTTGAATTTTTAAATTTGGAGTTGATTTGACTAAGTTATGGCTGTTTGAAGTATATGGGCATTTTGGTCATTTTTCACTAAGAATTCTAGGGTTAATTTTTTGTCCTGATGTCCAAATAAGAAAACTAATACTACTACAGTGATGGAGCCACTCTCCTGAGCATTTTAAGACCCATATTAACTATGTTCCGATAACGGGGTAAAAAGTTATGGGGTCCTAAAGAGGTCTTAAAATGCTACCTCATTATACATACCCTGAAATTAATTTTTACATTATGTTATTTGATTCCTTATATTTTTCTGAGTATTTTGAGACCTATATTGGCTATGTTTGGATTATCCTATAAAAAGTTATTAAACTTTTAAGATTTACCATTCAAAAATATAATTTGAATTAATTTACTATTCATTTATTCAAATTAAATGATTTTACTGTTCATTCATAAAGTTTATATATATATATATTTTTGAATTTATTAATCTTTAATTAATCTGTGATTAATTAGGCTTAATTATTAATTAACATTAATTAATCCATTAATTAATTAATTAAATTATATTTATTATTATTTTACTTTAGCAAAGTAATTAATTATTAATTATTGTTTGTTTAGTCTTAATTACTTATTAATCTCTAATTAAGAATAATTAATTATGGTTTACTGTTTAATAATAATTAATTACTCTAATTACTATTAAGATTTAATTAATATTAAAATAATCCTAATTAATCTCTTAATTATAATTTTAGTTAATTAATTATCAAATTACTGTTTACAAGTTATTAACACTAATCCTAATTTAATTAACCACTAACTGTAGTTAATTAGGCTAACAATAATTAACTAATTTAATTAACAGACAGTGGGCCCCACCAGACACGTGGCACTGCCAGAGGCTGCCATGTGGCAATGTGGGCCCCACGGGAAGGCTGAGTTGGCTCGGGTGACCGGGCAGTGGGCCCCCACATGACACGTGGCACTGTGGGCCCCACAGGGAGCCGAAATGCCGCGGGTGACCGGGGAGTGGGTCCCACTTGACAGGTGGCAGGCCCAGAGGCTGCTACGTGTCACTGTGGTCCCACGGGGGGAGCCGAAGCGCCGCGGGTGCTTGGTGTGTGGGCCCCACGTGACATGTGGCGGGCCCGGAGGCTGCCACGTGGCACGGTGGGCCCCACGGCCGAAGCCGAAGAGCCGCGGGCTCGGAGGCTGCCACGTGGCGTAGTGGGCCCCACCCGAGGCTTACGCGGACCCGACGCGGTCGGGTCGGGCTGGGGCGACCCGGCCCGACCCGGACTTCGTCTCCCTCGCGGAGATGCCCGAGGGCGCCGGGCTAGGGCACGGCATTTGCCAGCCTTGCCGGCGTCGAACCACCTCAGCCCGCATAGCCGACGGTAGCCCTCGACGAGGCCTACACGTCGGTGGGCGGGCCTTCGCCTGAGGTGGCCGTGATCGGCGGCAAATTAGAACTCTAGTTTCTAGGGTTACGGCTAACGGTTTCTATTGCAGATCCTAGCCTAATTGCCGACGATCCGGTTGGGCTAGCCTAGATCGGGTCCGATGGATCGTCAATCGGGATCGTGGAATAACATTTTGAAAGTTAAATTGCAATTATTGATTGAAAATGGAGGGAGATCGGGGTACCTGAGTTTCGACGGCGGGACGGAGGCTGGACGACTCGATCGCTTCGGGGCTCGGGTTTCGCAAAACCCGAAGCCCCGAGCTCGCCGGAGGTCTTATAAGACCTCAGGCAACCTCGCCGAGGTCGGGGGAAGCACCAGTTGGCCAGGCGGGGCAGCGGAACGCCGTGTGTCACGCGGGACGGAGTCGTCGTCCTCGACTGCTCCGTAGCCGTTGGATCCGGATGGGATCCAACGGTCGCGATGACGCTGTCTGGATAGACGGCGCCGTTAGCTACAGTTAACGGCCGGTTTAAATACTTAACGGCACGCCGATAAGTATTAAATAATATATATATATATATATATATATATATATATTTATTTATTTTTGAACTGTCCAGAATTAGCTGAAATGGCCAAAAGTTTCTTATTTTTGCATCCTAAAGTCCCTAGGACCTTATTTTTGCATTCTAAAGTCCATAGGATCGTAGTTAAAATTGAGCATTACATAAAATTTTATATGAAAATTAAATTTGAAAATATGCCCTTTTTAATATGCACTTAAAACCTATTATGTGTCATAAAAATCTTGTGCCAAATGTTAAAGAATAGGATCATTGATTGCTTATATTAACCAAGTATACTTCAACAATTAAATGGCATGAAACTTAAGTCTTTTTAATTTGTAATCAAGTGCTAAATTTTTTGTTTTGATTTAGAATTTGATTAGCCTTAATTACCTCATATATTATGTCATCTTTACATTTCTATATTTTCATAATATTAATATGTATGTTAGAGAATTTTAACATTTATTTGGACACCTAAATATTCTTAAATTGATATTAAACTATAAGTGAACATAAGAATCTTGAGAAATTGATTAAGTAGATGATACTTAATCTAAATATGGAATTTGATATCAATAATACACTAATAATACATTGATTTGTCATTGATCTTTAAATTAACTATTGGTCTTAATTTTGGCAAGGTTAGGGGCTAAACCCTAATTTGTCTTGATTAAGATTTAAGCCTTACTCACTTAACCAATTAACTTGATTGAGAAATAATTCAATTGATATTATTCCAATAATACATTTGATTTAGTATTAATCTTAAATTACTGAATTAGAAGTGCTAAGGTTAATATTAAATCTGTGTGATTGAATCATTTGACTCTAAACTTTGGATCTTTGATTTTCTCTTATATAAGACTATTAGCATAAGATGGATAATAAAATTGTAATGATTTATAAAATGATCTAACTCTAATAATATCTTTGATTTCATCCCATGATTGTAGAATAGAGTATGATCAAATGGATTTTATTCATCTGATCTGATCACTTTAATCCAAGTCTAATAAATAAACCTTGAATGTTAACTTAAGAAGTAGAAAAGTAAGATCTCAAGAGTCTTGCTTTAGGATCGTTCTTGAGATATTTAAAGACTTTAATTATTGATACATCAAGGTAGAAAGAACTTTTATAATTTATTGAGGTAGGAACTTAGATGATCCTTCATAACCTTAGAAGTTAAACTTGATACCTTATGGTAGGAATCACCTAAAATAGTTAGAATGGAACTTCTCTTTTGCGATAAAAATCAATATTGAGTGATATTTTTATCACATCCTTGGAGCCTTGTGTAGGAATCACCCATTTAGAGTAAGGATTAATAGCTTTGATAATCCTTGTTGATTAGATAGAATCTTCTAAACCCAGATTATTGGTTGGGTATAGTAGAGTATACCCATAGTACTAGATTACTTCAGTAGTATTCAGGATTGGTTGATTCACTCTAATGTGGACTTATGACTAGGTGCTATCCTGAGGGATTAGACGAATACAGTCCCATTATAGTAAATCTTCCAAGACTAAGAGTGTTATAAATAGGGACTTATTCCTTAATTTGATTAAAATATAAATTGTCATCGGGTGATGCCTCCTAGCAAAGATCACTTCAATAGGGATGGCTTAAACAAACTAAGTAATTTGAGTCACATTCCTTAGGACACTAAGTGTGATTATGAGTTGGGTATCTTAATGACTTAGCTTGAGATACAAATTGCCATCGAGTGATGCCTCCTATCGAAGATCGCTTCGTTAGGGTGACTTAATCAAACTAAGTGTTAAGAATCAACTTTCTTAGAAATATGCTAAATATATGCATACAATCATCTCATGTAATGATTTTTAAGTAAACTCTCAATTTTAACCAATTATCGAGGTTAGAATTTATGAGTTAGAATCATTTTAGCAGGATTCTGTACAATGGAGACCTTGAATTCATTTTCAAATTTCAAAGCATTTTTAGATTTCTAGATTTATATCCTATAGCTTAGAAGCATGAGCATGAGCATAAACATGATATTGAGTATTAGTAATGATGTATGAGTATCAGTGATGATTTATGAGTTACGGAATATTATATACATTGATTGAGGAATTTTAGGATGCGTCGGCATCATAGTCTCAACTAGATGTATGTATACATTGGACTGTATGACTCATAGCAGTTCAGTGATATTTTGGTTGCATATTAGTAGCATACAGTATTATGGCATATTCAGATACACAATTTCAGTGGCATACAATATAGTTTTACATTATAGTACTCAATTTCAAATCTATTACTATTTTTAATTTACTTTCAGTATTCAGTTTATAGTTCAGTTTTACTTTACTTTACTTTAGTTTTGTACAGTTTTATACAGTTTTATACTTTCAGTTACCTTTACAGCTTTTCTGCAAATTTACTTACATTATGTAAATGTTAAATGATTAATTAGAACTTTTAGATTAGTTTCGATGTGTTAGACAATAAGTCTAAAATGGGGTACTTTTGGGATCCGACAATTTACTAGATCTTGATCAGTATATTGAGCTAGGTCATGAGTACACTCAAGAGATTTAGGAGGAGCCCGTGGAGCACTAGTGGACTCTTCCCCAGCCTTATTTTTCTGCTTAGTTTATTTCAGTTCAGTACTTAGCTTTTATGTCTGTATTTCAGTAAACTGTTTGTAATAATTCTGGATATATTTTCTTTTCTTTTCTGAGACGAATGTTTTCATACAGCTTCTGTGATGAATGTTTCTGGATATTTGCTTTAAGCTTCCGCACTCTGTTATATATTACTTATACTTAGTATTGTGACGTGATTAGTATACTAGAAATGTTGATATCTTATACATATGTTAAATTTCTTAGGTATTTTACATCCAATGTATGTATTGGTCTAATACTTAGGATAAAGATATTACTCTTATCTTAAGTATTAGCTCTCAACACTCCTTAAGGTTGAGTCAGCAGCCCTTCAGACAGGTTTGGTTTCCGTGATTTGGGGAGATGGGTTATTCCTCCCCGAGAGGCGCGCCGCTCCGCTGTCAAATCAATTACGATTACCCCTCTTTGCGCGTGGCGACGAGGTGGGGCGCTACATTGTCTTTATTAAAAAACAAATCACCATTCCCCGATAATGGCACCAAAAATTTAACAGACTTTTTTTGTACGCGTCTGCGCTCACATGCAAGTGCACGCGGTTTAAAGTAATAAAGGATCGGAAGTCCCGAGATTTATTGTCCATTGAGAACGGAGTGTTTCGTTACAAAAGTATATTTGTTTTAATTGATGTTTGAACAATGATTTAATTTGATATGTTGGTTCCAATTTAATAATCAGAGTTTCATTGATTAGAAACTACTAGTTAAGAAAGTAAGGAGAGTTGGATTTAACATGCAATTCATTAAAGGATTTCGTGTAAGTACTCTTCTTTGTCAATTTTAAATGTCAAATTACCTAGGTGTTTTAACTGTAATCAAGCAACATAATCTTCTATAGGGTGTCCCCTAAATCTGACTAAGTTATGCCTAATGCTTAGAGATGAACATATGGAGGTTCAATCTCGGCACATAGACTCTCACGTGATTGATATGAGTTAAATCTGACACTTACGTCTAAGTTCTCAAATCTATTATTTTATTTGTGCAATCACGTAATCTTAATTCCACCAAATAGCATCACATGCGTCGGTTCTGAGTTTAGCTAAGGAGGAGAGTCATTCGGCTAAGTGGGTTATTTCACGTCACCCACAAGCACTCGACGCTTCGTCATCCTTGCATAAACTTAGAATGAGCTATGGAGCGCATTTAATGGCTCTTGGCTCACACGCATCAATTTTTCAGCTTAGTTAATAAAGCAACAATGCTCAAGAGCTTGTCACTGGGCTCTTGGCAATTGTGCACATTATCCTAGCTTAAGCTATGGTGATCAGTGGAGCTCTAAGATCGTTTAATTTTCCCATCGCTATGTTCATCTTTTCAAACCCTAAAGACTTGCATTGATCATCATCGCACAGCGAATATTGTCACATATATTCACGGCAAAGACACTTTACATGCATATCCTTAGTTTTGTAATGCTAAACTAGCTTGATAATTTTCCTAATTTAAAAGCATTAGCATAAATAAAATATATTCATGACACATCATTCACCCAAGCATTCTTCATATCAATAATTTAACAAATGATTAAAAAATTTATTCATTAATAGTTTTGAGTACAAACACTTTTAAATCTTTAAAATTATTATATGTTTATGCCCAACCCTCCCCAAAAAGGGTTTAAGCTGCTATCACAAAGGAGATACAAGAAAAACAAATCAGGACTTTGAACACTTATATGGTTCTTACAGAAAAGAAATTAAGATTGAGATAGAGATACAATACTAGGAACTGCTATTGCGTTCACTGGATCTTCTCTCAATCACAGACCTCTTTCCCTTCTCTGTGTTATGAGCTTGATTCCTCTTCTCTTTTGGTAGAGCCTATTCCTTCATTGGGCAGTGTTTCTTCCTTTTCTTCAGCTACTGCAGCTTTAAATTCCTTAAACTTTGAATGTCAAAATGGGGAACCCTCTCTTAGTCTTTCTTCTCAGCTTTTATAGATCCTGAATAATGACATTTGCATTAGTCCAGCCACCCTTTATTCTCCTCAGGAATTAAATGATTCTAATTGAATATTCTTTTGCTCTTTTGAGAAGGAGGAGAATTAAATATGTTTTGGTTTAATGGTTATTGTGGGAAGGGAAAGAGTTCTGAGATTTTTGGCCTTCCCTATACTGCCTTTAATGCTCTTACCTGCTTGAAACTGCGATGAGCGCTACGGCGCGCCGTAGCTATAGAGTCTTTGTCTTGAGACTGCTACGGTGCGCTGTAGCGGGTGAGTTTTAAGTCCTGTAGCGCTAGGGCACACTGTAGCGCCATAGTCTCTGTCTTGAGACCGCTACGGCGTGCGGCAACGTGATGCTTTCGAATTTTTATTTGCTAAGTTTGGGCCACAGTTGCTTCTGCTGTGGCGTGTGGTAGCTCCCATATTTCTGTTAGACTCCACTATGGCGTGCGGTAGAGCCAGCATCTCTATCTTGAGATCGTTGCAGCACGCGATAGTGTGGAGTTCTCTCTCTTGGTCCGCTGTAGCGCGCGGTGGTGCGGGGCTTTCTGTCTTGAGAGCGCTACAGCGCGCGGTAGCACGGATCTCTTATTCTTGATCCGCTACAGCGCGCGGTAGCGCGGAGCTCTCTGTCTTGATCCGCTGCAGTGCGCGGGGGCGTGCCTGGGAGCGCCGTAGCGGCTTTCTTCTAGAAATACATAATTCAGTCTCAGTTTTAATTCAACTTCTCTTTTGTCCTGAACACAGCAAAATCATATCAAAGTATACATTTATTATAGAAAAGTGTTTCTTTTTATTAACCTAATTTACTATAAATCCCAGAATTATCAACTCCCTTTGCATAGAGCGGTGGGGTGGGGCACCACAATTTATTAGGCTGCCATCACAATGAATGCAACAAGAGAGCTACAAGAATTTGTGAATGCATGCATTTTGTTCTTACAAAAAGTAACAATACAAAAAAAAGTTATGAAGAGGATATGCAGGAACTGCTTATGTTGTTTTCTCTATCTTCTTCTATCTCAATGCTTTGCTCCTCCTCCTTGTTGTTGTGCTTCCTCTTATCTTTATTGCAGCCTTCCTCTTTCAAAACCTTCTCAGATAGTATATGGAAATTAGAGTTCCTAATCCTAGGTTGAGTTTTTACCACTTATTAAGAAACCCTTTCTTAATCTTCTCTTTTCCATTAAATAATTCTCTTCCCTCTCGTCATATTCTTTCCAAATTTGCTTTTAATTCCACCTTGAGTAAAGTTCTTGAAATTTAAATTCATTAAGTAATTATGCTTGGAATATTCCCTCATTGTTTGTAGAAATTGAGGAATTAACTTCTTCATTTAATTCTGGTGTTGGGAGTTGGAGGATTAAGTGTTATGGTCCTTTCAAATTCCTTATTAATTCAGGTTTTAAAGCGGAATTTCTGGTGCGTGTTATGGCACGCCGTGGCGCTAAGGTGCGATAGTCTCGAGCCATCTAGCGTTGCGGCTCGCTGTGATGCAATAGCCTCAAGTAGTTTGGTGTTGCAGCGTCAATTTCATTGCCTTGCGCTGTTTGCGCGTTGCGGCGGGTACCTTACGGACAGTCGAGCGTTGCAACGCGCTGTGGAAGTTTGTTTGCGAATTATCAAGCGCTGCAACGCGTTGTGGAAGTTTTATTGCTAACTGAGTCGCATTGCAGTGCGTCGTGGTGCCCTTATTCATTAAAATTCCATTTTTATGATTTGATTATTCTTGAGTTGAAACAATATAAAACAAACTAAAATAGTAACAGCTTACTAAAAACTCACATTCGAAATAAGAAAATAACTATTACTATAGGGCTCATCAATAACCCAAGGAGCTTTTAAGCTCAACGGGGGAGGCCCTAATATGCTAGAGACTTGGTTGGGCTCGGCCAATATACATCGTTGTGCAGGTCCCCATAAAGTTGGAAATTCCTTTACTAGTTCTAAGACGAGCCTATGGCATTTTGGGTTCGAAGGTGGGCAGTATTTTTAGCTTAAAAAATTTGCAAAGAAGACAAGGCTTCTCTCCTAGTTAAACAAAGGAGTGATTTGTTGGAATAGAAAATCTTTAAAGACTCCTATAATCTTATTGTGTTCATATACTTGTATATATATATATATATATATATATATATTTATGAATATTTTTTTTGTTTTATATTCTAATAAATATTAATTATTTTCAAAGTTTAAATTTTCTAAAATTAAAAAAAATGCCTTCTTGAGTATTATTTGGGCTCCATTAGCAACATATTTTTTGATTAAAATTTCAGAATTCAAAAAATGTTGGCGCAGAGAGAAGATGCAGACGGCAAGCTGAGCGAATGGATATATTCTCGTAAAGAGCGGATATACTCAACAGAGATGAGCTCATTTTTAATAATAAAATATTATAATAAGATGAATAATTTATTATATGCTAAGCCGTGGCTGCTGGTGGAAACATATACTAGCATCAGACATCACATGCGAGCCACGTAGGCTCCTCAAATTGGCCTGTCAGAGACTCACCGACTGCTGGAAAGTGTGCGGAGAGCAGGCCCTTATCCTTAGACGAGTTCCACGCTGGCGTGCCATTCTCGTAAGCGTTGCATGTAAGCCTGGCTAGCTGGGTTCCGTCCAGGCGGCATATCCAAAGGTCCCCATAGGGCTGGAAATGGTTCGGCAGCGACACCGACTCCGCCGAGACGCTGCCAAGGTTCGCCGTGAAGAGGAGCCACTTCGAATCCGGGCTGAAGCACACGTGGTTGATCCTCTCCCGATCGATGGCATCATCGGCTGCCACCTGAACCCGACGCAGATCCGACCCGTCCGGTCGAACCAAATATATGCTGAACGCGTCCGGGTTCGACGGGTTGTGCCGGTTCGATGAGAAAGCGATGAGGTCCCCGTCCGGCGACCAGGACGGCATTGTGTCCACCCATTCCCCCTCCGTCAGCCGTTGGATTCCTCCTCCCTCAGCGAACTCTCCATCGACGGCGTCGATGATGTACAGGTTCTTGTGGCCGGATCGTCCGGATCGGAACACGACCTGCCTCCCGTCCGGGGAGCACGAAGGGAACGCGCTGTTGCCCGCGCCGCCACGGGTGAGGATCTTCACCCTGGCAGGCACTTCCTCGCCGCCGTCGTCAGCCTTCAGATCTTCGGGGTTGAAAGACACACGCGCGATCTCAACCGTCGTTGTGATCGATTCGAAGATCGGACCAATGGACGTGAAGATGACGCCCTTCTCCTTAGGGCTCCATGCCGTCGAGAATGCCGCCGGCGTTTTGAGCAGAGTCCACCGTTTTGTGCCGTCTGATCGGAGGATCATCAGGCCGGATGAGTTCAGAAAGTCGCCGGTAATTGCAAGGAGATCTCCGGCGGGGGAAAATGATGGAAATGTGCCTTGAAGCCGTAGAAGACGGAGCCCGTCGACCGGAGAAGTCACAGGTTGGATATCTGGTTTCATCTCCTCGGATTCCCCCCGGAAACGGTGGTATCCGAGCCGGGTCGAGTTCTTGGAGAAGAACGGATTATAGTGGTGGAAATTAGGGCTCACTCTCTCTGTAATCGGTAAGAATCGCCCCGATTCGAGATCAAATATCTCGATGTGGCGGAAATTGCTCCCCTTCCTGCGCGTGGCCACGGCGACGCGCTTGCCGTCGTGCGACGCAGACGGCGTGAAGGCGTGCACGCCAGGTGGGGTAATACGGCGAGGAGCACCCTCGGGGTTTTGATTCTCGTCTAAATCGATACAGTAGACGCTCCACCAGCCGTCGTCGGCCTTTCTATGAAAAAAGATTGTGGTCTCGCCGGAAAAGGACGGCCATCCGCCGTCGCCGGAGACGACTGTCCGGCGCCGAGGGTCGGAGACAGGAAAGACGGCGATCTCGGTGCTGAGAACTCGGAAATCTCCTTTCCACGGCCGTTGCCCGTAGGTCGCCACGGAAACGAGCTGGCCCGACTCTGAAACGGCCGGGCTGAAGTCCACGAATCCAGCCGGCGTTAGTCGGACAGTCTCCTCCGTGTCGAGCCGGGTCGAATAGACCGCCGCCCAGCTCTTGAAATTCTGCGACGGCGGTTCATGGGCCGAGACGTAGAATAAGCGGCCGTTCCGGATGGTGGGCCGGTCGTGGAAAAGGCTTTTTGGGTTTGTAGGCAAAAGTTTGGGTTTTGAACCGGGCGAACAGGGCTGATAAAAAAGCTGAGCCGAGCCGGTTCGCTCGGAGACGAAGACGACGGATTCTTCACCGTCATCGGCGAACTGGGCGTTGAAATTAACGGAGACGCCGTCGGTATGGCGGGTATCCGTTAAACCTGCAGCGAGGCCGGGCGGGAGGGCCGTAGAGAAGACGTCGAAGCCGTAGTCGATCACTCCGACGGTAGTGAAGACAATGATCCCCTTCGCATCCATTGCGTTGTTGTGATTGCTTGCCCTCTGCGGTGCAGCCAGTAGCCAAATAAATAGGCACAAAATTAAATGTTATAATTATAATTTATTATTAAAATATTAACTAAATTAAAACTATTTAATTATTTGATAATTATGATTTAATTTTTATTTTTTATAAAAATAAAATTATATCTTTTTAGAGTGCTATTTAAGAGGTATTTAAGAGTTATTTGGCCACTTAAACTTTCTCTCACATAATTTACAAAGGAGGACTCTTATATATTAAATTAATATGTATCAAAATATATAAATGATTGTTAATTTAATATGTAATTATATTATTTATTGAATATTTTTTTTATGAGGTTTATATATAAAAATTTAAAAAAAAAATTATTTATATTGAATATTTTTTAATATATATTCTTGTGTAAATATAGTATTTTTCCTTACAAAACTTTAGAATAGAAATAAATAATAATAAGAATATTAAGAAAAAAATATATATTTAATATACTTGAAAAATAGATCTTATTATGTGATGATAAAAAGCAAATAAAATATTTATCAAATTTATATGATTCTTTTTTTTAATGGACTATTGTATATCTTATATTGTATAAATTTATGTTTAACGTTATATTTGTTGATGTGTGCACTCATTCTCACAAAAGTGATGCTCTTCCCGCATTTCTCAAGTTTAAAACCCTTGTTGAGAATGTCTACAATTATAAAATAAAACAACTCCCATAATACCAATTACTCTCTTTATGAACTCCTCCACTACACGAAACCAGACTTTTCAAATTTTAAAGTTTTCTATTGCTTATGCTTCCCATGGCTCAAACCTTACCCTAATTCCCAGATTGATAATCAATATAAGCCTCGTATTTATGAATAAAGCCTTAATCAGAGCAAAACTTTAGATCGATGATTTATGTGCACTTGAACATTTCACGTCTTCCGTGTTCCGCTTCATATTTGCTCTTTCGCTTTATTATATGGTTAGACTGAGCAAGAGGTTGTCAAAGTAGAAAGATCTACTACACGCTGAATATGGAGATGTGTATGTGCATATGATAACTGAGATGAAAATTTAATTCCAATTGCAATAAATAGGGAATGTTGATAGGACCTTATAAAATCATTATTTAGACATTAAAGTCCGTTGTCTAGGGGTATCATACAAAATTGGCTGAAGATGATCTTAGGGTTTAGTGGTGAGTTACCCATGTGCATGAGTATCACTAGTGGACTATCAGTAGCTCCTTGAAATATAAATTTTCACATTCTCATGAGAATTAATTTAAACTCGATAAGAACTCATAGTTAATTAGTCTAACTCTCCTCAATCTTTTAAAATTGATTGGATCCTCATTAATTTTTATATTATTTATTGCACGCATAATCTAGTTCAGTAAACAAAATTCATTATTCGATTGTTTAAGCATTCATAATGAAAATAGTAACTATTCTTTTAATCCATGAGGACAATGAAATCTAAACTTATCATTCCTTTTTTCAAATCACGCGCACTTGTGTATAAACAAATGTCACATCATTTTGTGGCCTGCAAATTTCGGCACTTTTCTGTTTATATTTTATTTTTGTTTTTTTATTTTGTCTAAATTTTATTTTATTTTCTTATCATTTATGACAAATTTGTAGCACATACTTTCATTAACAGTTATCATCATTGATTTGTGTGATTAAGATTTATTGTCTATGTGTTATAATTAAATTATAGTTAGTGTATGTGAATTGAGGGAGAGTAAAAGTTACTCTTTGGTCTTGAGATTGAGAGAACTCTACACAAATTTGGAAGGTAATTAAGATTCAACACAGAAAATCACACCATGTCTTACCATAACTTAGGAGAGTCACTATACAATAGCTAGGAGAGATTTATGGAACGTTTAAGGAATTGTCCACATCATGGATTATCATTGTGGCGCCAGGTGAATTTTTTTTTCAATGGGTTAAATACGAGCACCAGAACCCTTATAGATGTGGTAGCTAAGGGATCAATATACAATAAAACTCGAGAGGAAGCATACAATATTTTAGAGGAAATGACCATTAACTTTTATGAGTGGCATGTCGAAAAATATATACTAACCAAGAGACACATTTGTTTCCTCCTAATCAGAGCAAATTTTTGATATGTAGAGTAATGAATGTACTTCCAATGCAAAGAGTTTTATACAGCAAATTCTTACAACTTAGTATAGAAGAATTAACACAATGACTTAATTGAATCGATGCATAAAATAGATGCATCTTTGAATCGAAGTGAGGCACTGTGATGACCCACTTAAGTAGTTATATATGAAATTTTTAAACATCGAGGCGCCTTTTCAGATAACGGTGGAGTTCTTGATAAGAACTCTAAAGTTAAGCGTGCTCAGGTGGGAGCACTCCCAGGATGGGTGACTTGCTGGGAAGTTATATTCCGAGGGCAAAATTGTGAGGCATTTTAGGCTAAAGCGGACAATACCTTGGTGCTTAAGAGTTTGGGCTGTTACAAATGGTATCAGAGCAAACCATAGGGTGTCAGATAAGAGCTAAGTGCCATACAGGGCAAAGTACCATTTCATATGAGCAACCTCTTGAACCCATGATGGTTAAGGTGCTTACATGGTTGTGGGTATCTCTTGCGCCTCTAGAGATCATCTCTAGTCCTATCTACCCAATGGATGGTTCTTGGATCTGTGTGTGGATATTGACAAGGACATCAGTTACTTAAGTTGGGGAGATTGTGATGACTGCTGGGAAGTTATCTTCTGAGGGCAAAATCGTGAGGCATTTCAGGCTAAAGCGGACAATACCTTGGTGCTTAAGAGTTTGGGCTGTTACAAATGGTATCAAAGCAAACCATAGGGTGTCAGATAGGAGCTAAGTGCCATACAGGGCAAAGTACCATTTCATGTGAGCAGCCTCTTGAACCCATGATGGTTAAGGTGCTTACATGGTTGTGGGTACCTCTTGCGCCTGTAGAGGTCATCTCTAGTCCTATCTACCCAATGGATGGTTATTGGATTTGTGTGTGAATATTGACAAGGACATCAGTTACTTAAGTTGGGGAGATTGTGATGACCCACTTAATTAGTATATGTGAAACTCTTAAACATCGAGACGCCTTTTTAGATAATGGTGGAGTTCCTGAAAAGAACTCCAAAGTTAAGCGTGCTCAGGTGGGAGCACTCCCAGGATGGGTGACCTGCTGGGAAGTTATCTTCCGAGGGCAAAATTGTGAGGCATTTTAGGCTAAAGCGGACAATACCTTGGTGCTTAAGAGTTTGGGCTGTTACAAATGGTATCAGAGCAAACCATAGGGTGTCAGATAAGAGCTAAGTGCCATACAGGGCAAAGTACCATTTCATGTGAGTAGCCTCTTGAACCCATGATGGTTAAGGTGCTTACATGGTTGTGGGTACCTCTTGCGCCTGTAGAGGTCATCTCTAGTCCTATCTACCCAATGTATGGTTCTTGGATCTGTGTGTGGATATTGACAAGGACATCAGTTACTTAAGTTGGGGAGATTGTGATGACTGCTGGGAAGTTATCTTCTGAGGGCAAAACCGTGAGGCATTTCAGGCTAAAGCGGACAATACCTTAGTGCTTAAGAGTTTGGGCTGTTACAAATGGTATCAGAGCAAACCATAGGGTGTCAGATAGGAGCTAAGTGCCATACAGGGCAAAGTACTATTTCATGTGAGCAGCCTCTTGAACCCATGATGGTTAAGGTGCTTACATGGTTGTGGGTACCTCTTGCGCCTGTAGAGGTCATCTCTAGTCCTATCTACCCAATGGATGGTTATTGGATTTGTGTGTGAATATTGACAAGGACATCAGTTACTTAAGTTGGGGAGATTGTGATGACCCACTTAATTAGTATATGTGAAACTCTTAAACATCGAGACGCCTTTTTAGATAATGGTGGAGTTCCTGAAAAGAACTCCAAAGTTAAGCGTGCTCAGGTGGGAGCACTCCCATGATGGGTGACCTACTGGGAAGATATCTTCTGAGGGCAAAATTGTGAGGCCTTTCAGGCTAAAGCGGACAATACCTTGGTGCTTAAGAATTTGGGCTGTTACAGGCACAAATCTTAAGGCCAGAAAGCATTATAAAGAAGATAGAGGCACACTTAGGGTAGATGCGATAATAATTATTGATTAGACCAACCTCTATGGTAGTAGTTATTGAGCATAATCAAGAACAAGTACAAATGGTGACATTACACAATGGAATCCCTATAACCAACATAGATGATTCAAGAAATTTGAGAGTGAGGTCACCCACCAAAATTCCTGACGCACGACAAGAAGAATTACAGAAAGATAGTGAAGAAGAAGAGCAACCAATAATTAAACTTGTCACAAAGTCTGCTCATTACAATCCACCAATACCATTCCCTCAACTTTAAGAAATTGAGAAAACATTAATTGATGTTGAATAAGATAAATTGATTTATCATTGTGAAGTTGGAAAAGCCATTTATAATATCTCCAATGTCATAAAAACCTCTAAGTAATCTTGAAATGATAAGCAACCACAATATATTATCAAAATAAAAACAAAGAATACATATCACAGCTATAATAATTTAACATTCGCATGACAAATATCCAAGAACAACATAATGGAATAAGCAACATAACACCAACATAACAGTAGCACACTAATAGATGCAACACAACAACATCATAATAATTATACCAGGTAACCTGCCTCTTATCAACAAGATACACCAAAGCTTCTTTCCATTACATTCGACTCCTCATCATAAATATCAATGAAGATATCCATACAATAACAAAGAATTAGAATAACCACCTCAAATAAACCTCTAGCCTCATTAAAGAGGTAGAATTAGGCTGTAGTATTATTAGAATGAATGGCACACAAATCACAAGAAATGCCAAACACAATTGCTACCCCATAATAACAAAAAATCTAACATCAAAGTGCAGCATAGAAAAAAAGTAAACACTCATCTCAGCTCCCTCAAGCCACAAAGACTAGTAGGCCTTACTAAGAAAGGCAAAACCACCCACTCACCCAAAACCAGACAGTTACCACTAGGCCACATTTTTAAAATAAGTCTTAAAAGCATTAACATCAGTATTATACCACTTCAATTTTTTTGAGGGGATACACTTAAACAATAAGCCCACTATTGCTTAGATTATAACCAAATTTGATTAACATTGGGTCCTCTATTTAGTGTGTTTAGTTTCATTATGCTCAATCTAGTGTTTGTAGACCACAATAGCATCAACTAAATTACCAACATGAATTTATTATTTTTTGAATGGTTGATGCCAATACACCAAATTAATTTTCCAATAATGTCAAATTAAGAGTCTCTTGACATTGACCAATTTAATTCGCTCCAAATCTCAAGAGCTTTAGGCCCTTCAAGAAACACATGGTTTAACTATTCAATATTATAACAACAAGTCAATTTAAAAGCCTTATAAATCCTTTAGATTTCATCAAAGCCTCAATAATAATCCAGCCCTTAAAAGTTTCCACAAAAATAGGCTTATATGGGTTGGGATAAACAAATTGTAGAACCAAGGATGGACATTTGGCAGCCTACGAGTGTGCACAAAATTCCATGCAAAAGTTAAATTGAATTAAGTATTTGTGTTATAGCCCAAACTCTTAAGCACTAAGGTATTGTCTACTTTGGCCAGAAAGGCCTCATGATTTTTCCCTCAGAAGACAACTTCCCAGCAGGTCACTCATCTTGGGAGTGCTCCCACATGAGCATGTTTAACTTCAAAGTTATTATTAGGAATTCCATTATTAACTGAAAAGGTGCCTCGATGTTTAAGAGTTTCACTTATTATCACTTACGTGGGTCTTTACAATCTCCCTAACTTAAGTAACTGACATTCTCATCAATATCCCCACATAGATCCCAGAACCATGTAGGTGGCCCCTACTGGCTCAACCACAATCATGTAGCACCTTAACCATCATGGGTTTAAGAGGCTGCTCACATGAAGTGGTACTTTATCATGTATGGCACTTAGCTTCTATCTAACACCTTATGGCATGCTCTGATATTATTTGTAACAGCCCAAACTCTTAAGTGATAATGTATTGTCTATTTTAGCTTAAAAGGCCTCACAGTTTTGCTCTCATAAGATAACTTCATAGTAAGTCATCTATTATACGAGTGATCCAACATGAGCACACTTAACTTTGGAGTTCTTATCAGGAACTTTACCATTATCTGAAAAGGCATCTTGATATTTAAGAATTTCACTAATTACCATTTAAGTGGGTCTTTACAATTACAAAAGAAGCCCAACTATCCTCCTCAAATCCCGAATGGATACCACTTATACATTTTCTCATGTCATTTGGTATGGAGTCACCTATAATGTTCTAGTTCCAAATAATACAAGAAGTAGCATATATTAACCATGAGATTCAGTGTTGGAATATCATATTTATCTCTTACCAATTATCATACTAAAAAGAAGAAGAAGAATCCAACTTATCCTAATCAATAAAGTTTTCCATCGAGTCTTTGCATTAAAGAATATGTCTCCAATGAATGGAGTCAACTAGTTTACCCTTGACTCTATTATGATTCTTGGAGTTACAATATTTAGCTTTAAACATTTTGGGCCATTAAGGAATTAGAGGTTCTAAAGTGCCACCATAGTATCAGTGAGAGGGCCAAGAAAACATCCTCAAGTTTTCTTATCCCAATACCCCATTCATTAAGGGGTTGGGCATAGTGTTCCACTCTGAACAATGCATTTTAGAGCCCCCTTCTTTGATCCACAAAAAGTATTCATAACAAACTCCAGCCTTTTAAAAGTTCACTTAGTAGGAATGGGGACACCTAATCAGTATAACGAGATGGAATTTATAACATGCTTAATAAAGGTAAGCATGCCTCCTGGGGATAGGTAATTCTAATCTCCAATTTTGCTAAGAAATTTATTAGAAAGACTGAAAAAGTGAACGCTTTTTATGTGGCCTTTGATGATAGAAATACTAAGGTGAAGTAGAGGCCATCTACCTTATTTAAATTTGAATTTACTAGTAATCTAAATAGACTTTGACATATTAACCTCTTTATCAAAATAAATAGAAGATTTATTACTATTGATGTTGAGTATAATCTTATGATATAATTCATTCAATATTTTAGCAATAATATTTATGAACCTTCGAGCAGCATTGGTGAACACAATCAAGTTATTAGTGTGGGGCCCGTACCCTTCGCGGCCAAGCTAATACTGCTATTAGCATAAACACAATGAGTGCGGTGCTCCAAATATGGCACATCCCTAACTTAAGTAGAGTCAGGTAAGACCTAACCCGCCTTAAGCCAAGGACTTGTCACCTGGAACCGTGAACATATATCAATATAAATCAAAGTAGCAGAAGCAGAAAATAAGATAATATAACATCCACATCACTGCATAGTATAAAAAAGTAAAAGAAATAATAACTCAGCTCAAGTGCAGAATGTAAATACATCTAGAATTTAATTATTATAGATTGAAATAAAAGAAAGAAAATATCTCTCAAACTCACTGCAGGAAAGGAAAAGAAAATCTAGCTAAACAGCAGTAGGAAGATCCTCCTCCTGTACTGGCTCCTCTTCTGCAAAACTACCAACGAACAGCTTTGAATCTGACATTTGTTGGTATCACAAATGCTAGGGCCCCAGCCAATATAGTAAGATAAATTGTCAAAGTATATTTTAGGCTATTTAAGTGAATTGAATATTTAAAATATCTCATTTAAAGATTTTAAGCATACAAGCATTATAAGGTGCTACAAGCTACTAGAAAAGGATAGCTATAAACTATTCATTTATAACTAATCAATAAGTATGTAAAGTAACATACAAAGCAGCAACTAAACAAGGTGAGGCTAAAAGCAAAAGCAACTGTAACTACTGAAATAAATCTGATACTAACATGCTTATGATCACTGGGATACATGCTGAGTATATAAAGAACACAAGTGCCGAAATAAATATATAATTCTAGCATCCTAAACATGCAAATAATTAATAACTAACTAATAAGAGCAAATATACAAGCATGCAGATTTAATATGAAAAAGGCCACTGAAGCATGTGGCAAAAGCATCTAAGTATATGAGCTAAAAGTAAAGCCACTGAGACGTGTGGCAAAGCAAGCCAAGCACTAAAGTAAAGCCACTGAAACATGTGGCAAAGTAAAATAAATATTGAAAATTGATCTAAAGTAGAAGTAAGCCTAAGACATAGTATTGCCATAATAGAAATAGGCCATACAGGGCCTCTGAATTGAAAGTTCAACATATATCCATCCTAGGCATCCGCTGAGCTAAGTTCGAGTTGAACTTATAGAATAAGAGATGTATCCATCCTAAACATCCGCAGAGCTAGGTCCGAGTCTATTCTATAACAAAACTAGAAATGAAGAGGCAGACTAAGTTAGGATATACTCTACTAACAAAAAGTACTGAAAGAACTGAATGAATGTTATGCTTTTCAAATACTAACTTAGGATGTATCTTCCATATCCTAAGTTATCCTATTATGCTCAAGGAACAAGGCTCAATATTCAAAGTGTGTAGAGCAATCAGAGTCAAAATAAGCAAGAGACTCAACTAGACTTATGTGATATCTATTGTTGTCTAATTTATCCAGCTAACTATTCTGAGAAGATACAAGTTTAGGATCTCCAATATCTAGCTATCAAGAATAATCCCAGATTCATGATCTTAATGTTAACATTAGAACTTAACAAGTTCTAATTCATAATCATATGATGACTATAAAGGATTAAAGTAAATAAGTTAATGAATTTATTATTATTATTTTCCTCTTTTAACCTAAATCTTGATTAAGTAAATTAAGATTAAGGATTCTGGATCTAAACTCCACTTTGGAGTTCAAATCTTGAATTCAAGGTAGTATCCTACTAAGGATCTAGGGTTTACACCCAAACATAATCTAAATTTTTAGAATCTTATAAGCTAGAAGATTTAAAAACTATGATCTTAATGAATGCCATTCTAATATTATAAGATAAAATAATCACTTAAGAACTAATAATCTAAGATATATATCCAATCTTTAGGATAATTACATTATCCTATAGATTGAGTCAATCCTGCACCCACAAGCAAGGTTTTAAGAGAATTAAATAGTTAATCAAGTAAGGAATTCCAAATAGAGGTAATTCAATTCAATCAGATGATCTTTTAGGCTAAGGTCTAAGATCTAAGATCTAATGTTTGATCACCTTAGACTTAAGCTAGAATTTAGATTTAGGATTTTACAAGAGTATTTCTTTTAGGATTCAAACTTAAGGATCAACTTAATTAAGCTATTAACTAAGTATCTAGCACTTTGAGATTGTTAAATTTAACTCTTAAGACAAGGTGGTTTTAAGAACACTTAAGGTCTTAAGATCTTAAAAAGAGTTAATTTAAGGTTTCCTCACTTAACTCAATATTATTAACATAGGATTTTAGAAAGGTGTTTAACATGTTAACTAGGGATACTTTACTGAAATTTCAAGGCTTAAGGGGTGCTTAAACCTATTTTGGTAAAAATGACCAAAATACCATTCTTAAGGCTAAAAATGGCATTTTAAGATTTAATCATCTAAATTGATTCAATTCTATTTTAACGAGCTTCATATTGATTAATGAAGTGGAAAAAACACTCATCTTAGGTTTTCAATAACACTAATGACTTAATTAGCACTAATTACATTAAGTGACTAATTAACAAGGTTATGGGAATTAGGGCATACTAATATAATCTTAATACATTTATAGGTTCTAATATACTTAAGAAGGCATTAGGAACTTAGTTCACCAAAATCAGAGGACTAATTATGGTTTAATTCACTAATCTCACTTTAGGATAACTAGGGAGTGATTAACAAAATTAAAGATCTTAAATTACTTTTAATGGTCTACATAGGTTTCTTATGGTCTTATGAGTAATCAGAGACCTTAATTATCATTTTTTTGGATAATTAATGAATTTGTTATGCTTTAAATACAAACAGAAAAGGATTAGACAATTATTTAAAATCTAACCATTGGATCATTGATTTTATTTTATATCATTATTCCTTATATTTTTTTAATTAAAATGGTATTGGATCATACCATTTGGACATGCATAATTGAAGTTATTTAATAAATTTAATCTGAATGTTTATTTAAATTAAAACCATATGATTTGATTTTCCAAATTAATTTCCTTAAGGAAATTAATTCGAAAATTCTTTAATTATTATCGGCTCAAAAAGCAAAAGGCGCGGGTTAGGGTCTGACCCGGCCCAAAGTGCCAGTCGTCTTCTCCATGGAGACACCCCGACACCCGAACCCTAGGGTTACTTCGAGCACCAAATTCTCCATGCTCCAACCTTACCACACCAGGATCTCGATGGCTACACCTTCAGGAGTGTGAGACGCGTCAACTGAACCCAAAACCCCCATATGGGGTGCGCCGGATTGCTGGGGTGCTACTCGGTTGAGACGTCCTCTTAAGGCGCACCTATGAGGTTCGAATTCTCCTCATAGAGCTGATGATACGAGCTGAGCTCTATACTTACACATTCAGGGATCAAAGGGGTAGCGATTGGGAAACTCAGTTGGTCTCAAGCCTGGAGGGATCAATGAGGTGATACTCGCAGCATTTTACGAACGCCGGCTTGCTCTGAGTCGATCGATCCCAGTCAAATCGATCGATCAGATTGACCCCAATGATTGCATTTAATTTGTAATCACCTCAGGAGGCTTTAGAGTTTTAAGATAGGGCTCAAAACCTTGGGAAAACGTTGACATTCAACATCTTAAGGATTGACTGCCAGTGCACACTCAGACGAGATTATGCCATCTGGTTCACTGTTAGTCCCTACCAAAAGACTTAGACGCCTACAAGGGAGCTAAGGTGAGGTCCTATCGTAGTATCTAGGGTCAATTGAGCACGAGTCGAGTTGAAACCAGCTCGACAGATGATAGGGATCGGAGGCTGTACCTTGAGCTGGGAATGGTTGCGACTGAGATGAAGGGAAGGGCTCTGAGTACTCCAGATAGTTATATAAGCTGGTTGGGGGTCTGAACGCTAGACACACACCCACTATCAGCAGTATGCAATGGGTTCAGATGCCGGGGTCACTGAGAGCTTCAGGAGAAAGCAGCTGTGAATTAGGGGATTGAAATAACCCGGTGTTGTTACATTCGTGATTAACTCTAAATTTAGGAGGATTAAGTTGAAATTAAAATTTTCAATTTTAGTCAAATAAAAATCAAATAAAAATATCCTTAAATGAAACATATTAAGGGGATCCTTCCACCAAATTTGAGCGCAATCTGAGTTTCAGATTGTCCTAAATAAAATTGGGAAGTTTAAACTTCCAGAGTTAATAAAAGATAAAATAAAAGTCAAATTTCAGAAATTTTTATATATTTGAATTAAGCATTATGAGAGGAATCTATGTTTTAAGTTTTGTAAATTTTTAGTCTCCGAATTTATTGTAGTGAATTTTTAAAGTTTTTCACTTAAAAATTAAAATAAAACAAAATACGCGTCCAAATTTAATAATTTTTAAACGCTTGCGTTTATCTCGTTGAGACAATCGTTACGATACCAAGTTTGTAATTTTTGGAGTTCAAACAATTTAGATCAAGGCTTGAGAAGTTTCAGCCATTAGATTTTGATCTAACGGCTGCGATTGGACTTACCTTTTTGCCACTTAAATATATCTAACCCTACCCTAAAGGCATCCATCCGAAATTTCCCTTCTCCATTAGCCAAAATTCCCTCTTCTCCCTTAGAAAAAAAAAAATGGAAACCCTCATTCTTTCTCCTCTCCTTCCCTCCAAGCCAAGAGCCTCCTCTCCTCCTCCTTCTCCATGGCCGACCTCCCTTCTCCTGTTGGCCGGCCGAGCAGCAGCTCTTCTCCTCTTTGCTAGCCAAAAATCAGTCCTTCTCCTCTTGGCTGAGCATGAGCAGCAGCCCTCCTTCCATGGCCGAGCATCTCCTCCTTCCATGGCCGAGCACATCTCCTCCTCCCATGGCCGAGCACACCACCTCCTTCCCTTGGCCGAATCTTCCTTCAACCTTCCATGGTGGCCGAAAATCAGCAGCCCTCTTCTATTTTTTTTGCCAACAATAGGTCAATTGTTGGATGGGTAACTCCTCATACTCTTTAATAAAGCTAATTTTATTGTTAATTATGAAGGGTTAAGGTAGATGAAGTTGAATGTGTAGGGTTAGCAAGTAGTTAAGGTTGTATGTTGATTTTTATGGGCATGAGCTTGATGCATTATTATGGCCATTTGATACTTATCATCCTACTTATCATTTCAATCATTGCAAGAAGTAAATGATATATATATACATTTAGATGTTAATTTTATAGGTATCATGATTTAGGTATGAGCCTTGTAAATAACAAATATGTGTGTGTTCTATTTATGTTGTTTAAGGAAATAGTTTGCCAAGCTGATTTTGATTCATAAGCATATGTACATTTTTGATACAAGAAATTTGCTCATCATAATCATATTAAAATAGCTAATTTAAGCATGACAAAAATTAGTTTAGATAATTTTTCTTACTTGCCAATTATTGAGATAATTCAAAGCATAATAATATGTTTGTGTGCAATGTATTTATTTATCAATACACTTTTTTGTATCCATCTAAGTAATCATTTGCATGTGATAATAGAGTAAGATTGGCATATATGAAGATAAATTAAATTGTCTTAATATTAAGTTTGGGCAATGTAATATACATCGTTCTAATAAATTAAACTTGTCTTAATAGTTAGTTGATTTTCTTATAATCTATATAATACATATTAAAATTAAATTGACACCACATATTCTAAGACTTATATAATGTATAAAAGTTATATTAAAGATATTATAAGGCTTTAAAATAGCTCACTAAGAGATTGGAAGATTAGGATTTGCATTTAAAGCAAGTATATGTTAGTAGGTCTTGCACACAAAGAATTAATTAAATGACTTAGTCTAATTGTCATCTTAAGTTTTTTGAATAAATCATATCCTTGATTATTATTAAGCTATTATATTTCATCTTGTAGATCCCGTCTCTAGCTTATTGTAGTTTAGTCTTCTTTCTTGTGAATCGGAGGATGATTTGGTTTGGTTCCATATTTGCCTAGGACCAAATAAAGTTATCAAAAGAGAGTATAATTTAGATGTTCTTTGCTTAATTATTGCAGATGTGGTAATTTTCATCTCATTCCAATCAATCTCCAAGCTTCAGGTTTTGGATCGTTTTAAAGGTACGTTTCGTACTTAGAACTTTATTGAAGTTCTGTATTCTTTTAATTATGTTATTTTTTTGAGCTCTATGTACAGTGCGAACACCACTTGCATAGATCTTAGTATCATTAGGATTTACTTGCTATTTGAAAACCATGACCTTAGGGTATATGAGCTTTTTCTAACTAAGTTGTAATCATCAACTTAGTTGAAAACTGTAAATTGTGCGGACATGGATTAGAACCTAGAGCCAAACTAAGGTACTTCCTTAGGAATTTCACTTCACTTAGGCTCTTTCCTTAAGATTAGGATTATACACTAAGTTAGACCTCATTCATTGAATAAGTGATTTATTCAATAAATGAAACCTTGATTTTATTAGTTTCTAGATTTTTCATAATTTCATTTTTACTATTTTATCTTTCAATTTTAGATTAAGAATAGAGATCCATTCTATTAAGCTTGATTGTTACTTAATAGAATATACCTTAATCATCAGTTCACTTCTAGATTGAACCATAAATCTTTAGCTTACCCTTGGATCATGTGATTGAACCCAAGGTTGTGGTATTCAATTCATAATCTTTAGCTTAGTAGATCTGGATCAGATGTTAGCTTAGAACATCTCAAATCATCAATTAAGACGTGATGATTTATTATTTAACTTATAGTTGATTTTGATTGAACTAAATTGGGACATGATCAGTCCTGATTGTTTTTAACTTATAAGGCCGTGCTTCTAAGTTGTATGACTTGGGATAGTTAGAATGACTTAATTAGACAATAATAGATATCACTTAGTTTAGATTGAGTCTCTTGCTTACTTTGACTAGATTGCTTTGCATACTTTGTATATTGAGCCTTATTCCTTGAGCATAATAGGAAAACTTAGGATATGGATGATACATCCTAAGTTAGTATTTGAATTGCATATCATTTAGTTTTGTCTTGTTTGCAGTGGATAGAATATGTCATAGCTTAGTCTACCTCTTCAGTAGTAGTATTGTATAGACTAGACTCAGACCTAGCATATTTGGAAGGCTAGGCTGGGGATTGATTGATTGATATTGGAGGCCCTGTATGGCCTATTGGCTGGTATGGCAATACTATGTCTTAGGCTTATTGCTACTTTAGCTGGATTGTTCAGTATTGTTTTATTTTTGCTTTGCCACATGCTTCAATGGTTTTATTTTCAGTATTTGCTTACTTTGCCACATGTCTCAGTGGCTTTACATTACACTTGATTGCTTTGCTTTTTGCCACATGTCTCAGTGGCTTTGCTTTTCCTTTTCTTAATTAGCATGTTGTATGTATACACATATGTTTACTTATATATATTAGCATGTTTAGGATGCTAGAATTGCATGTTTTTAGTATTTGTGTTTCTTTTATATACCCAGCATGTGTTAATATGATCATAATCATGTTAGGAGTGGAATTATCATAGTAGTTGCAGTTCTTTTGCTTTTAGCTTTACCTTGCTTACTTTCATATCTTGATATTTTATTTCACATACATATTGAATGCTATAAATGGATAGTTTATAATTATCCCTTCCTTGTAGCTTGTGGCACCTATCTATTTTGCACGCTTAGTAGTATCAGTAATGTGGTGATATCTTTAAATTCATGCAACTTTAATAGCTTAAATTGTACTTAGACTTATTAAAGTCTAACCAAAATTTCTTTTTTTGGCTGTGCCCTGTCATATATGTACATATAGCAGATCAGGAGTATAGGTCAGATCCAATGCTTGAGGAATTAGCTGCTAGCAGGATAAAGTAAAGTGCAGCTCTCTGAAGGAGATATGCTTCCATCTCCTTGGCTTGCATTTAGTAAAATTATAATAATTATGTTTTCTTATTCTTACTATTCAGCATTAAATGTATTGTATGTGAATGAATTAATGTGGACTGTGTCTGGATGCTTCCTTTCTACCTATTTTGCACTGCTATACTATATGTATGTTTATGTTTGGTCTTGCTCAGCTCTTGATTAGTATCACGGATATGTTATTAATGTAATGTTCGTGGTACTAGTGACGACCACCTCTTAACACTCACTCGATTAAGGGGCGGCCGCCACAGGGATCACAATGAGCAAAGGGACTCATTGTGATTCCAGGAGGTATTTATAGGTCGAGGGATGCTTAGGGGTGGAAGCCATGGCTGAGGCTCGAGCACTTGGCTCGGGCCGAAGGGTTCACTCAGCTTACCCCAATTAGGGGTCTCCGACCCTCTTGACCAGCTTAGGTGGTTTGGCATTAGCAGGAAGGATCCTAACAACTAAGGAAATGATGTGAGGGAGTGGCAGACAAAGCTGATGTGGTTGGTATTGGTGAAATCTTCTCTGTCGGGCCTGCGATCAGGCGAAGACGATGATCCGCAGTGGCGGGGTCCATCTCCATCGTCTGATCGCAAGATCGTTGAGGATAGACGGTCTGATGCGGCTTTTGATTAACTAATCCACAGATTAGATCTGAAGTGTTGGATGATAGATGCTAATCAGGTGGATAGGATTTAATCACAGCGCGGGATAGATCACGCCGTTGGATACTTTGCTAAGAGGCGTGCTTATGCATCCATTCGGCGGCTATGCTGCCCCGCTGCCGAGACCTCGCAGTAGATCTGCCACGGTCCCATTAGCGGATCCCGGAATATAAATTATAAATAAATTAATTTAAGTTAATTAAAATTCATTTAATTTATTACTTAATTTCTATTAAATTATTAAATCCAATTTAGGACTAAATGAGGTCCAAAAAAATTACCAAAAATTCACCATTAGCTAATTAGGGTATGAGAAATTCAAAATAGAAATCAGATTTTAATTTGGAGATCAATTTAATTTAGTTATTTTTTAGAGCTCAAAAATAGGCAAACATATAAAAATTCTCAATTTAGCTCTGATTAATTTCAAACTTCTAGGGTTAGGTTTAAATGACCCCTTGAGTCTAATAGAATCAAAATTAGGATTTGGCTTAGATTAATTAATCTGAACTTAGATATAGTAACAACTAGGGTTGTTACAGACTCCCCCACTTAAGAACAATATTGTAACAACCCTAGTTGTTACCATAACTAAGTTCAGATTAATTAAGCTAAAGTAAGTTATAATTTTGATTCTATTAGACTCAATAGGTCATTTAAGCCTAACCATAGAAGTTTGAAATTAATCGGAGCTTAATTAAGAATTTTGGTATTTTTACCTATTTTTGAATATTGGAAAATATATAAATTAAATTAATCTCCAAATTAAAATATGATTTCATTTTTGAATTCCCCACCCCCAAATTAGCTAAGGGTGAAATTTTAAAAATTTTTGGAGATCATTTATACTTATTTTGGATTTAATTTAAATTGATTCAATTGCAAATTAGGGTTTTAAACAATTCCTAATTGCAGGAGGAGGATCTTCCCACTACTGTTTAGTTAGATTTTCTTTCTTGCAGTGAGATTTTTGAGAAATCTTTGCTTTCATTTAATTCAGTTTGTAATAATTAAATTTTAGATATATTTACTTTTCTGCATTTGATCTGAGTTACTATTTCTTTTATTCTTTTATACTATATTGTGATGTAGATGTTATATTATACTTTTTCTTGCTTCCGCTACTTTGATTTGTAACGATGTATGTTCACAGTTCCAGGTGACAAGTCCTTGGCTTAAGGCAGGTTGGGTCCTACCTAACTTTATTTAAGTTAGGGATTTGCCACAGTTTGAGCACCGTATTCCTCGCGATTATGCTAATATCAGTATTATCATCACCGCGAGAAGGTACATGGCCCCATAGATGTCGTGTAATAACCCTAAGTTGTTACCCTACTAATCTATAGTCTAACAAATCATTAATTTTGATTCCATTGCTCTTAGAACATCAAATGAATTATATCTTGAAAATTTGGAGTCCATTGGAGTTCTCTAAGTCTGAAATGATATTTTGATCAGTCTAAATGCCCTAGTTTAGACTAAAATATTTTGATCTCAGAATTAAATTCTAATTGCATTTTTGAATTCCTCACCCCCAAATTAGCTAGGGGTGAAAGTTTAGTGCAATTTGGAAATCATTTAGGCCATAATTCCATTTAATTAAAATGGTATAATTGCATTTTAGGGTTTCCGACAATTCAAAATTGCATTTATACCTTTAAACTAATTAAACGGCTGGGATCTACTGTGCGTATCATGGCATATCCGCTGTGGAGCCCGGGTCACGCGACAGTGGTGCTTCCATCGTATTCGCCATTTATTGTATTAATCCAACGGCTAGGATTAGATCCCGCGGAACCGCGGATCTGTCTTAGATCAACTCGTGAGATCCTACGACGCGGATTTAATCCAATCCGGCTGTTAGGATCCAGAAGATTAGGACCGTCGCGTCTTTTCGATCGATAAATCAGACGGCTCTGGACCCTCCCGCAACTGTGGATCTTCGTCCCCACTCGCTCATGTACCCGATAGGGAGATCCCCCGTACTGCCAGTTACCTCGCTTGTCCCCAACTCCAGCGTCCACCTCAGCAAGACCGTTAGGACCTCCCCCGTCTTGGCAAGGACCCCCGATCGGGCTTTGTGACCTAACTGAGCTCAAATTGGAAATTCTAGAGCTTAGCCATGGCTCGACCTCTCGGGCCTTTCCCAGCCCGAGCCAACCCTCCGAATGCTTTCCAATCCTCTACCAAGAATATAAATAGACCCTGTATTGCTCCATTTGATCCTTGCTGATCAATTGAGCTCTCTACAACTTCTGCCATTACCAAACACTCGAGCTTGCGTAGGTGATCCCTAGAGCTCCCGAACTACTGATAGTAGGCTCTCCTGGTGTTTAAGATCCTTTGCAGCATCTGAAAGCTCAGCTAAGACAAGCCGGATCCTCAGTCGATTGTCCCGAGCACCCCCATCGAACCAGGTACCCCCCATTTTCCAGTTTCTAGCCAATGAGGCTCAAACCATCCTCCTTTTGATTCGATTACATGCATATTGTCAAAATAAACTCACTGGTATTGTAATTGAGCCTTAAGCTATCCCGACCGATCGAATCGATCGATCGAGCTAAGTCCCTTAAGGAACATCTCGGGTGAGTAAGGTCCCGATGTTCCAAACCATCTCAGGCCCTCAGACCAAGGGGCTTCGATCTGTCTCACCTCCATGAAGGTGTAGGGATCGAGCCTTGGGTCTGGCTTGGCCTCTGTGGGGATAATTGTCTCCCCATAGTATCTCCATTACGGGAGCTCTCGGGTGAGTAGAGTCTGGCTGATCCAGACCACCTCACAGAGGGCTTCGGGTCCCTTTCTATGTGCCTGACCACAGTGAATGAGTAGCGACCGATGGTGGATCATGCCGTGGTTGGGACGTGCAGGAATTGGCCGATTAGGGTTCCCCTAATAGGGTCCCTTCAGTTGGGATGGAGGCTTAGGGACGAAGCTCCTGTGCGGGTTGGGCCGACTCGTGACTCGCGCGGTGCGACAGTCCCGGGTCTTCGGGCCCCGATCGACCCACATGTTTTGGTGAGCGAACCGAACCCGTTTTAATTATATTCGAATAATTGGAATTATTTTTCTTAAGGAAAATAATTCAATTATTCAAATCATATGAAATCATTTAAATAAAAATATATAATGTATTAATTGAATAACTTTTAATCCACTGATCCAAACCCTAAGATATTATATATGAAATTGATCAGAAATTTCTTAGGGACCTGAATATAAAATAATATTGAATATCTAATTGTTAGATTTTTCATTTTTGCATAATTATTACAGATCTTGATTATGGTTGATTAGCATGAATACTTATTCAAATTGCATGATTAGGGTGCCATTAGTTTGCTTATGATGAGTAGAATAAATGTGCCAAGTAATTTATCTTTATGATTTCTGTATTTCAATTTAGGCCATAATCTTGTTAAACTATGATTAGTAAAAATTAGGGTTTATAGATATTAGATCTTAGCAAACTCAGCCTCTAATTAATTGCATGATTAAAGAGAACTTATGTGCCAAGTTGTGTGAAATTATGATGGCTAGATTTATAATTAGGTGCTAATCCTTTAGAATGGATTTAAGGTTTATTTATCACTAGTTACCTTTTGTTTTTATGAATTTTTCTAATATTATGCTTCATGACAGTAAGTTAGATGTATTGGAGCCATGTATACAAATTTATAATGTGCAAATTAAATAAACCTAAATTTGAAGAACTTAAATACCTTAATTAATCTTAAGAAGTCTTAAGACTTTGATCAAGCTATTAAGACTTGATCTAGGTCTGAGATTGCCACCAATAATGCATCCCTAATCTACTGATTTGACATTTGATCTATAAATGACCCTTGATTTAAATTAGACATGAGTAGGGATTAAACCCTAATATGCTTAATTAAGATCCAAACTCTTGAACCTTAAGTAAATTAGCTTGATTAAGAGATAATGAAATTGACATCATTCCAATAATGCATTTGATTTGGTATTGATCTTAAATATTTGAATTAGACATGTTAAGGTTAATAATAAAGCTATGTGATTGCTTAATCTGAATCTAAACTTTAGATCATTGATTTTCTCTTAAATAAGACTATTAGCATAAGAAAATAGAATCATATTGATTGAATAAGTGATCTAACTCCTAATAACATCCTTAATTTAAATCCCATAATCTTAAATAAGTTATGATTAGATGACTTAATCATCTGACATGATCACTCTAAATCTAAATGATAAGTAGAACCTAGAGTGTTAGTAGTTTCAATTTAAAAGTGATATATTGATTAAGGTAGATCCTATTAAGCAAACTAAACATAATAGGATGAATCTCCTTATTCTAAATATAGGGTTAAAAGACAAAGTAATCAAAATAAGTTATAAAATTTCTAGAAACTAATAAAACTAGGGATTTATTCATTGAATAACCCACTTATCTAATGAATGAAATCTAATATATGAGATAGTCCTAGTCTTAAAGGTGAAAGACCATAAGGAAAAGACTTAGAAAATTTTGGGGAATTTTACTAAGTTGACCTAATGGTTGATTTTTTTTTCTCACTTAAATGATTCTAATATAGTTCTAATACTGGTTTGAGTGACTTAAAATATAGATTAGAGGTTAAGGGCACTTAACCTAAATTTTTTGGCAAAATGACCATTTTGCCCCTACTGAAGGGCCCAAAAAGTTAACTTTTGAATTAAGGGTCCAAATTGAATTTTCTTAGTATCAAATGGTTCTTCATTGTCTAACTTGAAGATAGACAGTAAGTATGCTTAATTTGGAAAAGAAACGAGTCCTATAAGTCCAAACTAAGGTTTTTGACTTAAGGGGTATTTTAGTAAATTGCACTTAATAAAATCTAAATTTTTATACAGTTTACTATTGGTTGCTATTCAAGGATTTCATAGAGTCCAAGAACACTAAATTTTGAGATCTAATGAGTTAGTTATTATCACTTGAATTTATAAGGGTAAATAGGTAATTTTCTAAGTTAAGAGGGGCCAAAAAGTTAACTCTTCCATTTGGTGTCCAAATTCAGCAAACTCAGTGGCTATAGCTTCCCTATAATATATTAAGTATTTTAACTAGGAGTAGACTCAAATTAGACTTCAAATGGGCAAGTTATGACCTAACTAAGGTTAGGGGTATTTGATCATTTCTTCTAATTTTTTAGGGTTTAAAACCTAAATATTATTTTGGGTTACTGTTGATATTGAAATTCTAAGTTATCTAGCAATTTGCATAATATATTTAAGGTACAAGGTAGGTTTTGAGCACTTATTAAAAATGACATGGTTTTCAAACTTAATTTCCATATAGAAATTTATGCAATGTTCAATTTTAACTAAAATAGGTTCACATTTGATATAATTTAACCCCACTAGGGTCCTAGAGACCTTAAAATATAAAAACAATAAAGTTTTGGCCATTTCAATCAATTCTAGGCAATTTCTAAGAAATTCAGGGCATTTTTGCAATTTCAGGCGCTGCAGCGCGCTGTGGCGTGCTGTAGCGCGTTGCAGCGTTTTTGGCGCTAGAGCGCGCTGGGGAGCTTCTGGCACGGCGGCGCGCTATGGCGCTTTTCGCACTGCGGCACGCTGTGGCACTTTTCATTGTGTGGCGCTTTTTGCGCTGTGGCGCATTTCGTGTTGCGGCCCGCTACAGCCCGCTGCAGTGCGCTATGGCGCGTTGTAGCGGTCCATTTTGCGATTTTATTGTTCAATTAGTTTATTAAAGATTTTTATATGATTTCTCCGAAATACCGCTGGAGCCCGCTGCAGCGCACTGCAGTGACCCATTTTGCAAGTTTGGGCGCTGCCTTGCACTGTAGCGTCAGACGGCATTTTTTGCCTAGATGAAACATATAAGACCTATTTTCAAGCTCAAATACACTCAATCCAGAGCATTTCATGAGTGGTGCCATATATCAATAGAAAGGTCTTTCCGATACCTTTCTATCGACATTAAAATGGCACAAACAAAGCATACCAACTATACAAAAAATGTGGATAAAGGATAGGGTATACAGAATGCAAGAAAAATAGAGCATTCATTTTTAATCTCTTGGAGAGTTGTAATGGCTTGCATACTTAAACATGGATGTCTAAAGATGCAATAAGCATCATAGAGGAGCAAATAGATATAAGGAGGGTGAGCAGATGGGTACCTTAGCCTTTATGAAAGGAGGAAGAGGAAGTGAACTATATTTTCTTCAAGTCCTTGTAGAGGAGCTTCTTCCTTCAGCACAAGGGAGCAATAGAGAGCAAGAAGAAGAAGAAGATTCAGCATAAAGAGGAAGAGGGCTGTGGCCTTTTTGAAAGAGCAAATTCTCGAATTCATTTCATTGTGAGACACATATCTATCTTTCCCTTAATAAAGGAGGAGAGGGAGGAGGGAGGCTCCATCATGACCTATGGGAGCTAGGGGAGCCATCATGACCTTAGGGGCATGGAGGCATGGCTAAGAGGAGAGGAATGGGTTGGCCAGCCAAAATTTTAAGAGGAGCTGACAGGATGCATTAGGATATTAAGGGAAATTACAAATTGGGGACTCAATGATTACTGATTTGTTTTCCTTAATTATTTAAAATTTTAGATTTTAGAAATGCGCTTCGAAAAATCCTAAAAATTCACCCCTAGCTAATTTGGGGGTGAGAAATCTAATGATGAAGTCAGAATTCGATTCCGAGGACTATTTAATTATTCTATTTTTCGGTGCATTTAATTATATTAAAATATTCATAAAAATCCGATGACTTCCAAACATGTCCAAAACATCACCCCTAGCTAATTTGGGGGTGATGATCACAATGGTGAAGTTGGATTTAGAATCTGAGGTCAAATTAAATACCTCAAATTTCTACTTATTCAAATATTAAAATATTCCAAAATAATCGATTGAGCTCCGAATTTCTCCAAACCTTCAGGGTTTAGTTCTAATGACTAGATAATCTTAGTGGAATGATAATTAAGATATGATTAGGCTTAAATTAAGTTGGGTAACTACCTTGGGTTGTTACAGACTCCCACACTTAAAAATTATGTCGTCCTCGACATTATTATTAAGAAGGAAAGAAGATGCGGGTAATTAAGAATGAAAATATAGAATTTTAATGGTACCTAGATTTTCAAAGAGACTTGGATATTTCTGTTGCATGTTGGCCTCTTTTTCCCAAGTGGATTCTCCAATAGAGCGATTACTCCACCGGACCCTTACCATGGGGATAGAATGATTTCTCAGCTGCCTTTGATCACGAGCTAAGATTCTGATAGGCTCTTCCATATAGGAAAGATCCGGCTGAAGAGGTACCACTGGAAGTTGGATTAGATGAGAAGGACTACGAAGACACATTCGCAGTGAGGAGATATGGAACACATTATGAACTGCAGAGAAATCTTCTAGAAGTTTTAATCTATACGATGCTGAACCAATTTCTCTATTACTTTGAATGGTCTGACGTAGCAAGGACTGAGCTTTCCAGCTACACCAAAATGAAATACACCCTTCATTGGGCTTACTTTGAGATACGCAAAATCTCTAACATTAAATTCTAGAGAATGATGATGGGCAACGTGATATTTACTCTGGCGATCTTGAGCTTCTTTAATTCTCTGCTGGATCAGTTGCACTTTCTTATTTATTTCTTCAACTAAATCTGAACCATACAGCTGAACACTGCCTATTTCAGACCACGTTAAGAACGTGCTGCATTTTTTGTCGTACAAGGCTTCATATGGAGCCATGCTGATACTTGATTGGAAACTGTTGTTACACACAAACTCTACTAAGGGAATGTGATCTTTCCAAAAACCTCAGAAATCCAAAAAACATAGGCGAAGAAGGTCTTCAAGAGTTTGATTAACTTATTTAGTTTGACCATCTGTTTGAGGGTGAAAAGCGGTACTCATGGCTAGGGTAGTTCCCAAGTCTTGATGCATAGCTTGCCAGAACTTAGAGGTGAATCAACTATCACGATCAGATACAATAGACCTCAGAATATCATGAAGTCTGACGATTTCCTTGATATACAGCTTTGCCAATTTCTCTATTGAATCGGTTTGACGCATTGGAATGAAATGTGCCGATTTGGTCAGTCGATCGATAATGACCCAAATTGAATTAGCACCAGACCTTGATTTGGGTAAACCCATCATGAAGTCCATAGAAATATCAAACCACTTCCATTCAGGAATTGCTAGAGGATGGAGAAGTCCTCCAGGCCTATGATGTTTAACATTGACTAAATTACAGGCATAACACTTCGATACAAACTCAGCCACACTTTTCTTCATCCCAGGCCACCAGAATGATTTCCTCAGATCTTGATACATCTTAGTACTACCAAGGTATACTTGGTAACCAGAATTGTGGCCTTCCACTAGAATCTCTTGTTGCATGGATTTGGGAATCCATAGGCAATCTTCTTGATAGATGGCACCTTTATGGAGTCGAATGTCGGTACGACGGCCGCTATCGATGTCTTGTTTAAAATCTAGGTACTCGTCATATTTCATTTGAATAATAGATACATCTCTGTGGAATGTGGGCTCCACATTAATCATTGAGAGTATTGTACTCACCTAGTTATGACGCACTGATTTGATATCCAACTTACAAAATTCTTCCTCCAGAGGACTCTTAGAGATAAGAGCATTAAGAGTAGCATGATGGCTTAGAGCGTCAGCTACCACATTTTCCTTCCTAGGGAGATACTAGATATTAAGGTCGTAGTCACTAATTAATTTTAACCACCTTCTCTGCCTACAGCTCAACTCCCTTTGAGTGAATATGTATTTCAGACTCTGATGATATGTGAAAATTGAGCACTGAATCCCATATAGATAGTGATGCCAAATCTTTAAGGCGAACACTATAGCAGCTAATTCGAGGTTGTGAACGACATAATTTATTTCGTGGGTCTTCAGTTGGCGAGAAGCATATGCTATAACCTTCCCTTCTTGCAGCAGTACAACACCTAACCCTACACCAGAGGCATCAGTATAGACTTGATAGTTCACTCCTTCCTTAGGAAGAACTCGAACAGGGGTAGAGGTAAGCACATCTTTTAGTGCCTAGAATGCTGCTTCACAAGCTGCTGACCATTCAAAGGGTACAACCTTCTAGGTGAGTTTGGTGAGTGGAGAAGCTATCTGAGAAAAGCCTTTCACAAACCTTCTGTAATAACCAGCCAACCCCAAGAAGCTTTTGATTTCTGTCACTGACTTGGGTTGTACCCATTCTTGGATTGCGATGACCTTGATTTGATCTACTTTGATCCCTTGAACATCTATCACGTGGCCTAAGAAGGTGATATATTCAAGCCAAAATTCATATTTTGAATATTTGGCATACTGCTGGTGACTTCTCAATTCTTCTAATACGGTCATGAGGTGACTTTCATGTTTCTTCTTTGTCTTGGAGTATATTAAAATATCATCTATGAACACGATGACAAATTTGTCAAGGTATGGCTTCAAGACACACTGATTAGGTGCATGAAGATAGATGGCGCATTTGTCAATCCAAATGACATCACTAGGAATTCATCGTGGCCATATCTAGTTTTGAAAGCAGACTTCGCTATATTGGAATCCTTCACTTGCAGTTGGTGGTACCCTAATCGCAGGTCGATCTTTGGAAACACTTTTGCTCTTACAAACTAATCAAATAGGTCATCTATGCGAGGCAAAGGGTACCTGTTATTTATGGTTACCTTATTCAGCTCTCTGTAATCGATATGCATCCACATTGACCCATCCTTCTTTTTGATGAATAAAACTAGTGCTCCCCATGGGGAAGAACTAGGCCTGATAAGACCTTTCTCCAATAATTCATGCAGTTTCTTGTTCAGTTCCTGCAACTCTTTGGGTGCCATTTTATAGGGTGCCTTGGAGATTGGTTGGGTTCCTGGGACAACGTCGATTGCAAACTCTACTTCGTCTATAGGTGGAAGACTGGGTAGGTCTTCGAGAAAAACATCGGTGAATTCACAAACGACGGGATTCTTGGATAGGGGTATGTCTTCCTTCTTCTCTCCTAGTATTGTCACTAGGAAGGTGCTGCAACCTTTACTTATTAGCTTCTTGGCTTTGATAGTATTGACTAAGAAAGCTCTTGTACTAAAGTTCCCAACAAATGACTTAGCTCGTTTACCATTACCCAGGGTGATCTTCTTTTTTTGGCAGTTGATGGTGGCGTCGTGCTGACTTAGCCAGTTCATGCCCAAAATAACATTGAAGTTGGCTATTGGCAAAACTACAAGCTTGGCTTCGAACTTTGTTTTGCCAATGGGGACTTGTCTCTTGCAGAATTGACTAGCTCGTAGTTGAGCTCCAGACGATAGTCCTACGCTTAAGGATTTTGCTAAACGGTGAAATGACAAATTGAGAGACCTTGTCCAGCTTTCAGAAATAAAGCAGTGACTCACTCCAGTGTCGAATAAGATATTGCTGGGTTTATTATTTATATACATTTTACCTAATTATGGATGCAGTAATCTACAAGTTACTTTAAAAAAAAAGTAATAATAAAATGGTAGATTGGTTCAGAAGTGTGTACTTGATACAATGTTATTATCTTCTGTGGCTTTGGTAGGAGTGAGAGCATAGACTCGTGCTGGACCAGTCTGCTGCATGTTGTAAGGCTGCTAGATAGGTGGCCTCGGAGCATTTGGGCGGGGGACAATAGCTGCCTCATGCCACTGAGCAGTAGGAGGAGGTGGTAACGCTGGACGAGCTGCGATAGGCTTCTGGAATAAATTGAAAGTTCGTTGGCACTTAGAGTGATCGATCTGGTTGCCATCAAAAGTGTCAGTGTGGTTGCACTAATAGTAGGAGTGGCCTAGCCTCCCACAGTTGAAGCAGTTCCCAGTCTTATGGCGACATCGCCCATATGGATGGGGGCAAGTGCAGCCATCGAAAAGATCTGTTGGTGAAGTTCCTGCCTCAAGTTGATATACCCTAGCTCTTATAGGGTTCTCGTGCTGAACAATTATCGTGCCATAATTGCGCTTGGGCTCAGATGCCTCATCCAGTTCAATTATTTTGGCGGATTCTAGTAGTTCTGCGAAGTTGGTTGAGCAATGAGATACGACTAGGCTTTGGATGGAAGGCCGAAGTCCGCTCCGAAAGCGATAACATCTATCGGATTCGGTGGGAATAAGGTTGGAGTTGAATCTTGCCAGCCGCCTGAATTCAGATTCATAAGCCAAAACTGATCGGCTTCCCTGCTGCAGCTTAAGGAACTGATTTTCCATGGTGTGCCTGGCAGAGGTAGGGATGTATCGAGTCTGAAATGCTGCTATAAACTCATCCCATGATATTTCTTCAAGTTCCTAATCTGCAAATAACATATGGCGAATATTGTCCCACCAGTATTCTACCTCATATTGGAGTACATGAGTCATTAGATGGATCACCTCGGCATTCGGGCACTTGATGCTGGTTAGGCTCTTCTCCACCACCTTTATCTAGTTTGCTGTATCGATAGCAGAGAGACTCCCATCAAATGTCGGGGGTCTGAGGCGTAGAAAATTGTGGAGCAGTCCATCAGCGGACTGGGTGTGGTGCTGACACGAGTGGTGGGGTGCTATGGTGGTCTCAGGAACTGTGCGATTCTGGCTAATTTGTGCAGTAAGTAGTCTCTCCATGCGTTCTGCCTGCTAGGCTTGAATTCTTGCCCTCTCCTGGCCTGCTTGGCTTGAGCCTCTACAGCTTGCTTTGCTTGCTCTTGGTGGAACTCAGCCAGCTTTTGGTGGGATTCCACCATCATATTTACTGCTTCCAATAAGGCGCTCACCTCACTGGATGAGGTGCTGGAGGGAGCAGGAGATGGGCTCTATTCTGGGTTCATGATTTTGATTGCTAGAATATGAATTAAGAGAAATACACTTTCAGAATTTCAGAAAGCAAAAGGTTATAACATTCCATCCCCTTTTTAATCAAAAGTGGAAATGAAAGTAGATCATCAGAAGTATTAGATAGAACATAAGAAAATAAAATTCAACAACTGGGGAAAACATGGAGTTTATCCGATATATCTAGCGGTAAAGGTACGGTGGAAGTCCGCATAGGTGACCTCCCTTTGCATTTCTTCATGCCGATTGGTGAGTGCTCGTAGGGTGACGCTCCACCAATCCTTGGCTCTGTCGTGTAGGAGATGGAATATAATGGGGATTCTAATGCTGTCTAGGCAGTTAAGAGTTTCAAACACAAAATCGGCCCATTTCAGCCACTCCTTGGATGCAACGGGGAGATCATATCCTCTGAACACACTTTGCTGGAGTAGTTGATCTAGCATTCGGACGTCAGGGTCTGACACTCCTTCTACGTACTTTTCGTGCTGCTAATGTAGTTGGACGATATATTCTCACCTATCTTCAAATCGTTGATGATGCCACCTAAGCGTTATCCTTATACGTCTAGTATTTTTCTAAGTCACATTAGTTTACTGATAGGTTATTTGTGTATGAATTTATATTCATATACTCTTATTATCCTGAGCTCATGATCATGGTGCTTGGATGTAACTCTGGTATTTAGTTAGTGACTGATTGGCAGAAGAATCATCCATTAGGTAGAGTAGAATACAATTTCCAATCTGACACCTTATGAATTCTCTGATACCAACTATATCACCCTGCTCTCTAAGCCCACAATCATTAGGCTAAAGAGTGGAGGTCACTTGTGCAAATCTGTAACAACCCGACATTGTTACTGATCCATTTGACTTAATCCTAAGCAGATTAAGATGAAATTCAAAATTTTATTTAAGTTGGATAAAAATTAAATAAAAATATCCTCAAATGAAGTGTATCAAGGGGATCCTTCTACCAAAATTTGAGCGCAATCGGGATCCTGGATCATCCTAAACAAATTCGGGAAGTTTAAACTTCTAGAGTTAATAAAAGATAAAACAAGAGTCATATTTCAAAATTTTTTGTAGATTTGAGTTAAGCATTATATGAGGACACTATGTTTTAAGTTTCGTAATTTTTTGGGCTCTGGATTTTTAATCATAGTGAATTTTTGAAGTTTTTCACTTAAAAATTAATGTAAAATAAAATACTTGTCCAAATTTAATAATTTTTAGACGCTTGTGTGTCTCGTTGAGATGGTCATTTTGATACTAAGTTTGTAATTTTTAAAGTTCAATTGACTATAGATCAAGGCTTGAGAATTTTCAGCCATCGGATTTTGATTCAATGGCTACGATAGAGTCCAATTTTTTTGCCTCTTAATATAAAGCATTCTAACATAAGATCCAAAAATCCCTTTTTCTCCAGCCGAGCGCCTCTCCTTCTCCCTCATGAGAACCTAACCATCTTGCTCCTTCACCTCCATGGCCGAGCCCTCTTTATCTCCTCGGCCGAGCGACCAGTTCCATCTCGATGACTGCCTTCACCCGAGAAGAAACCCTCCTCTTCCATGTCCGAGCAGCAGCCTTACTCTCCATGGCTGAGCAGATCTTCTTCCTTCTCCTCTCGACTGAGCTTCTGCTCTTCCATCAGTTCGGCTAAATGCCGAGCCCAGGGCTCACCTTGCAGGCCGATCAATGGCTGACCAGCATCGAGCCTCTTCTTCCTTCATCCGAATCCTTTCATCTCTTCCTCCTTCATTGCGGCTGTGGTGGAGTGCATTTAGCACTTTGTCGCAGCAACAGATTGCCTCAAGGTACTTAACTATACCTACTTCGAACCTAATATTAACTATATGAATCCTAATTAAGTTTTGCAGAGTGTATCCAATTATTTTTAGGAGTTATTCCTTTAACAATTCATAGAAATGATACTTATATCTTTTATCTTGCTACTAGGAGTTAATGTTATCCTTATAGATTCATTTCAGCATGCGTAATAGACCTTAATGCATTGAATTTATTGTATGAGAGATCAGATATTTAGAGGAGGGTATAGCTTCCAATGTAATATATACTTATTAAAATAAAAATGTACCTTACAAATTTTATGCTTAAATGTAATTTAATTGATGATTAGTACTAATCATCAACTTAAAACTGAGATATCTAAACTACTCATTTTGCTTTGTAGGATGATAATTAATTGACATACTTTTTTTTTAAATTATAACTTTTATTATGATTAAACTGAACTTCATATATATTATTTGGGATGTCTTAAGATAAAATTATTCGATTTTTTGTATAGTTATTCATAGCTCAAATACTGCTTTAACTCCATCTATATCCTTATCAAGTAGAAAAAAATTACATCACAATAAAATTATTTGCTCAATCATGATAATTTAATTTCTCTATAACTTACATAACACATTGCCTTTGTCTTTACCTCAAAGTATCACATGTTTCCAAAACAAATGGATTATCTTATTTAGTGCTAATCATCAATTAAATAGCATTCTAAATTGATGATTAATACTAATAAATTTAAAGCATCTTCTATTTTTGGATTTGTCTTTATAAATAGAATTGTCTATCACTATTCTAAATAGCATCAATCAAGAACATGATTAAATATAATTATAAATGTTAAAGAGATATCTTGATGTTAATTACAACATATCAATGATATTATAGGCACCACGCAATAAGTTTTATAAACTAGAAGCAAAGGGGCAACCTCATTAATAAGAGTACTTTGAGTTTAAGAGGAGTAAAAAGAATGAGTAATGCCATTTAAGCTTTAAAGAACTAACTTACTAAGAACAAATTGCAAGGGTTGTGTGATTGTCGTCTCATTCCAACCAATTGACGAGCTTCAAGTTTGAATCGCCTTAAAGGTACGTTATATACTTAGAACTTTGTTGAGTTATGTATTCATTTAAATATTTTATTTTCTTGAGCTCTATGTACAGTGTGTACACCACTTGCATAGATCTTAACATAATTAGGGATTTGATTATTATTTGAAAACCATGACATCAGAATAAGAACTCTTGCTAACTAAGTAATAATCATTACCTTAGTTGAAAATTGTAAATTATGCGGACATGAATTAGAACCTAGAGTCAAAACTAAAACACTTCCTTAGGATATTTTCCTTAAGATTAGGAATAGACACTAGATTAGAGTTCATTCATTGAATAAGTGATTTATCCAATGAATGGAACCTTGGTTTTATTAGTTTCTATATTTTTATAATTTTATTCTGAGTGTTTTATTTTTTAACTTTAGATTAAGAATAAGAGATTGATTCTATTAAGCTTGATTTTACTTAATAGAATATGACTTAATCATCAATTCACTTGTAGATTGAACTATAGATCTTAAGCCTACCTTTGGATCATGTGATTGATCCCAAATTTATGGTGTTTAATTCATAATCTTTAGCTTAGTAGATCTGGATCAGATCTTAGCTTAGAACATCTCAATTCATCAATTAGGATGTGATGATTTATTATTTAACTTATAGTATTTTGATTGAACTAAATTAGAACCTGATCAGTTCTGATTATTTTCAACTTATAAGGCCGTGTTTCTAAGTTGTATAACTCAGAATAGTTAGATTAGACAAATTAGATAACAACGGATATCACATAAGTCTAGATTGAGTCTCTTGCTACTTTGACTTGATAGCTTGGCATACCTTAGATATTGAGCCTTATTTCTTGAGCATAATAGGAGAACTTAGGATATGGATGATACATCCTAAGTTAGTGTTTGTAAGGCATATCATTCATCTAGTTCTTGCAGTGCTTTTAGTTAGTAGAGTATGTCCTATCTTAGTCTGCCTCTTCAGTTCTTATATTATTATAGAATAGTCTCAGGCCTAGCGGATATGGATGTCTAGGATGGTTATAGACTTATTCTATGAGTTCAACTTAGGCCTAGCAAATTTGGATGTCTAGGATGGTTATAGTTGAACTCTCCGTTCGGAGGCCCTGTATGGCCTATTATCTGGTATGACAGGACTATGTCTTAGGCTTACTACTACTTTAGTTCAGTTTTCAGTATTGCTTACTGTGCCACATGCTTCCATGATCTTTCTTATAGTACTAGCTTGCTTTGCCACATGTCTCAGTGGCTTTACGGTGCATTGATTGTTTTGCTTTTTGCCACATGTCTCAGTGATCTTTCCTTTTCACATTTATCTGCATATTGTATGTACAGTCTTATGAATTTACTATATTTATTAGCATATTTAGGATGTTAGAATTTCTTATTATTTTAGCACTTGTGTTCTTTTATACTCAGCATACTTTAATATGATCATAAGCATATTAGAATCAGATTTATTATAGCAGTTGCAGTTACTTTTGCTTTTAGCTTTACCTTGTTTACTTCCATATCTTGGTATGTTATTTCATATACTTGTTGATTGCTATAAATGGATAGTTTATAGTTATCCCATTTCTTTTATTGCTTATTGCACCTATTTATTTTGCTCGCTTAGTAGTATCAGTAAAATGGTGATATCTTTAAATTCATGAAATTTTAATAGCTTAAATTGTACTTAGACTTATTAAAGTTTAACTAGATTTTCTTTTTTTGGCTGTGCCCTGTCATATATGTACATATGACAGATTAGGAGTATAGGTCAGATCCAGCGCTTGAGGTTTTAGCTGCTAGCAGGTTAAAGTAAAGTGCAGCTTATTGAAGGAGATTTGCTTCCATCTTGTTGGCCTGCATTTATTAAAAGTGTAATAACTAAGTTTTCTTATTCTTACTGTTCTGCATTTAATGTATTGTATGTGAATGAATTAATGTGGACTTTGTCTGGATGCCTCCTTTTTACCTATTTTGCATTGCTATACTATATATATATTTCTATTAGATCTTTCTCAGCTCTCGATTAGTATCACGGATATGTTTTTAGTTTATTGTCCGTGGTACTAATGACGACCACCTCTTAAACTTAGTTGATTAAGGGGCGGCCGTCACAAAATCCTTCTCTTATCATTGGATTAGGTAAGATCCACAATCCACTAATAAGGGGAGGATGTGCACAGAACTTTTAAGAGGATTAGTCACTAAATTTGATTTACAGGCAGAGTGCGGAAGCTAAATGAAGTAAATAGTACATCCATTCACCATGCATCACATAAGAAATAGTAATAAGATAGCTCAAAAAATAATAATGTGCATAAAGTAAATCACAGTCAAAGTACCTATATTATTACAATATTTAAATAGTTTAAAAGACTGAAAGATAAATCACTCATCCTCACAAGCGACTAAAAAGAACTAAGCAATATCCGGCTCTCCTGGCTGAAGCTCCTCCTCTAAGGAAGGCACCTCTGCTTCAGCATCTAGCTCCTCAAACATATTTGAATATGGCATTATCAATTTCATAATGCCAGGGCCCCAGTCAATAAAAGAAAATCTTGTTAGACAATTGTCTAAGTACATTTTAGGCTGAATATTTTGCGTGTGTTATTAATGTTACCCTTTTTATACTTAAGCACAACAAAGAGGTAAACTAAAGCAGTAGGAGCAGTAAGCGTACAAAGAATATGATAAGTTATAAATATAACATTTATAACTAAACAACAAATGAGGTAAAGGCACACCTCAACAACTAAGCAAGAATAGGGCATATACATATATATACTGCAGTAAGTAAAAGTACTGAATGTAAAGTCTAACCCTAAACATGCTGATGATCATATGACATATGCTAATTAAAGACAAAAATTTAAAATGATACATATAGTAAGCAGTAAAGTCTAGCATCATATATATATATATATACAGGTGAGCAGGTAAGTAAAGAAAAGCAGCTGACTAAAATATGCATCAAAACATAGTATACAACAAGCTAAAACTAAAATAGGTATGTAAAGACTGCCATATCAGAAAGATGGCCATCAGGACAGTGAAATCCCCAAAGCTTTTCTGGGCTTGGGCAGACAGAAATCCCCATAACTGTTCTGGGCTAAGGCAGACGGTATCCAGCAGCAGAATTGAGGAGGCAGTAAATATAAATGCAGAATCTTCTAGTTATTTTACTTTGTTTCTGTGGACACATCCATAAACAGCTGAGGAGTCAAGCATGTCTGCAAGACTATATGAGTTCCAAGCTTAACACACACTCCTCAATGAGTAATGTTAAGCATCCTTATTACTCCTTACCCCTGTACATTAGGGTAAATGTGCACCCGAATCTACTAGATATACTGAGCCCAAAGGCAACTGCTATCCTAATTATTCTAAGTTTTTATTTCATGCACAAAGTTCTCTTATATGATATGAACAAGAAATTTAAGCACAAAATACAAGAAATGCGTAGCAACAAAAATTAATTAAGCAAGGGACTCTTCTATACATGATGATACTATTGTTATCTAATTTAACCATTCTAACTCTTATAAGTTACACAAGTTCAGAATCTCCAATTCCTACTATCGAGTGTAACTTAAAAGCATGGCCTTATATGTTAAAAGGATTAGAACTAATCAGGTTCTAATATATTTCAATCAAGTATGGTTATAAGTTTAATTAATAAATCACAACGCCCTAATTTGATGAATTTAGACGTTCTATCTAAGATCTTATCAAGATCCACTAAACCATAGACTATGGATTAAACACCACGAGATTGGGCTTAATCACATAATCCAAAAAGCTTAAGACATATGATCTAGGTTTCAGTCTAAAAGTGATCTATTAATTAAGGTAGATCATATTAAGCAAATTAAACATAATAGGATGAATCTCCTTATCCTAAATCTAGGGTTAAAAGACAAAGTAATCAAAATAAGTTATAAGATTTCTAGAAACTAATAAAACCAAGGATTCATTCACTGAATAACCCACTTATCTAATAAATGAAATCTAACATATGAGCTAATCTTAGTCTTAGGAGTAATGCTAATGTGAGGTAAAAGATCCTAAGGAAAAGACTTAGAGAATTTTGGGGAATTTTACTAAGTTGACCTAATGGCTAGTTTTTTTTTCTCACTTAAATAATTCTAATACAATTCTAATATTTGTTTGAGTGATTTAAAACACAGATTAGAGGTTAAGGGCACTTAACCTAAATTTTTGAGAAAAATGACTATTTTGCCCTACTTAAGGGCCTAAGAAATTAACTTTTGAATTAAGGATCCAAATTGAAGTTTCTTAGTGCCAAATGGTTCCTTATTATCTAACTTGAAGATAGACAGTAAGTATGCTTAATTTGGATAAGAAACGGATCATATAGGTCCAAACTAAGGTTTTGACTTAAGGGGTATTTTAGTAAATTACACTTAATAAAATCTAAATTTTTATACAGTTTACTGTTGGTTGCTGTTCAAGGATTTCTTAAAGTCTAACAATACTAAATTCTGAGGTTTAATGAGTTAGTTATCGTCATTTGAATTTCTAAGGGTAAATAGGTAATTTTCTAAGTTAAGAGGGGTCAAAAAGCTAACTCTTCCATTTGGTGTCCAAATTTATCAAATTCAGTGGCTATAGCTTCCCTATAGCACACTAAGTATTTTAACTCAGAGTAGACCCAAATTGGACTTCAAATGGTCAAGTTCTGACCTAACTAAGGTTAGGGGTTTTTCGATCATTTCTTCTAATTTTCTAGGGTTTAAAACCTAAATATTATTTTGGGTTACTGTTGGCACTGAGATTTTAAGTTATCTAGTAATTTGCACAATACATTTAAGGTACAAGGTAGGTTTTAAGCACTTATTAAAAATGATAAGATTTTTAAACTTAATTTTCATATAGAAATATATGCAATGTTTAATTTTAACTAAAATAGGTTCACATTTGATATAATTCAACCCCACTAGAGTCCTAGTGTAGCCCCCCTGTCCCATCGCTGAGCGCAAAGTACGAATATAATTCGTAGTTTGGCGGCGGAACGGTGCGCTACTCGGCTGCGGTGGGCCATACAAGTAAAACCCATCGTCCCGAATAGGCTAAGGAGACAGTGCCATACTGAAGGCCGCTGACTCGAGCCCTAAGAGTAGGCTCGAGAGCCAATACGTAATAAAAGAATGGGACCCTTATCTTAGGTATTAAACTTAGTATGTACATACGGTGTAAGGGAGGAGAGAGGGACCCATGTACGTTACAAAATATATATCAGCGTTTCCAGTACGCCGATCACATCACAATACTATGTATAGTAATATAACAGAGTGCGGAAGCTAAAAAGCAAAACATCCAGGATGCATTCATCTCAAGCAGTAGAAAATATGCATCTCAGAACATAAAAAGTAAAAATACATCCACAGTTTTATTACAAACCATAATAATGTAGAAATATAAAAAGTCTAGCCAGAATACTGAAAAGAACTAAAAGTAAAAGTAGGTGCTCGATCCCCTACAGCTCCAAGTGCTCATCCTGAGTCTCTGGGACGTCTCCCTGAGTTGTCTCCAATAACTGCTCGGGATCTAGCAAATTGCCAGATCCCAAAAGTACCCCATGTTAGATAAGAAGTCTAACACATCGAAGCTAGCTATACAGGCTAATCTAAACATAACAAATATGCAAGAACATAAAGTAAAAGTGCAGGAAAAACTGTAAAGTATCAAACGACTGAATTATAGGAACTAAGCAAAGAAAATTGCATCAAAACCAAGTATTGAAAATACATAAAAATGTTAGATGCTGAGAAGGATGCTATAAGCTGCACTATATGCTACTGAAGCAATGCTCACATATATGCTATGTCACGGTATATCACAGAACTATCACTGAAGGTTTATGAGTCGTACAGTCCAATGTAAGCACAACAGTTAGGAAGTCAGTATGGTGACGCAGATGCACCCTGAAATTCCCTAGTCTGTGTATATAACCATCCATATCTCATACTGTATCACTGATAACCTTGTGTCACAACAGAAGGAATGAGGTCAACTCATGTTTATGCTTTATGTTTATGCCATTATATAATATGCATGGAAAATTCTAAAATCCATGAAGAATATAGTAAGGAACAAAAATGAATTCTAAGTCTCCACTGTGCAGAATCCGGCTAAAAGGATTCTGACTCCAAATCCCTAGATCGATATTTAGTTAAAGTTGTATATTTACTGAAAGATCACTATATAGGGTGATTGTATACACATATTAAATATGCTGCAAATATAGGACCCTCAACATTTAGTTTGATTACGCCACCCTAATAAAGCAACCTTTATTAGGAGGTACCATCCGATGATGATTTTGGTATCTCAAACTAAGCATTTAGTCACTAAACTCACAATCATACTTAGAGTCTTAAGGAAGGTAATTCTCCTTTACTTAGTTTTATTTAAGCCATACCTATTGAAGCGATCTTCGCTAGGAGGCATTGCCCGATGGCAACTGTCCTTCAATAAAACTAAGGAATGGGTACCCATTTAATACACTCTTAGGATTGATTGATTTACTCTAAGCGAGGTTATATCCGCCTAAGCCCGCAGGATAGCAACAAAGATAAATCTTACTTAGAGTGACTCAACCAATCTAGAATATTACTGGGGACCAGTAATATGGGTATACTATACTATACTACCCAATAATCAAGGTTCAGTCAAGTCTATTTAATAGAATAAGGATTTGTCAAAACTACAAATCTTTAAACTAATAGGTAAAACCTATACAAGGTTTTATCAAATGAAGGTGATCAAGGATCACATAATATAGGTTCTACCACAATGAGATGTATCTCTTATAAGGTCTATAAATGATTACTACCACAAGGAGAAATATTTCAACATCTAAGGTGATAGGATCTTCTATGCTTCTACCTCAATGACTCACACAAGGCCTCCTACCTCATGATACATAAATTTAGGTCTCTTAATTAATTCAAGATGATCTTTTGAAGAGAATATCAAGATCTCTCATTTAGGTGCTGATATTAGACTATTAGGTTCTGGTTCATAATTAGATCTTAGGGTGATTAGATTAGATGATGGATTCATCTGATCATACTTAGACTAAGATTATGGGGTGTAAATCAAACATATTATTAAGAATTTAATCACTTGTTAAATCAACCTAGTATTAATGATCTTGTTATGCAAGTTTATTACTTAAGAGAAAATCGGGGATCTTAAGGTTTGATTCAGATTATGAAATCACAAAGGGTTATTATTAACCTTACTTTGTCCAATTCAAATGTTTAGAATCAATAGTAAATCAAATGCATTATTAGATAGTGTTCAATTCAAAGTCTTGTAATCAATATAATTAAGTTAGGGTTTTTATGGTTTAGATTTTCCTTAAGTAGATTAGGGCTTGACTCTATCTCAAACCTTAAGTCAAATCAAGTGTGTATTTAAAGATCAATGTCAAATCAGTGGATTAATTATGCATTATTGGTGGCAATCCTAGATCTAGATCAAGTCTTAAAAGCTTGATCCAAATCTTAAGATTTCTTAAGTTAATTAAGATGTTTAAGATTCTATAGTCTTAATTGATTCAAGTATACTTAATAAGTTTATGAAAGGTGATTTCATTTCATTTGGTTTACTGTTACAAGCCAAAATAATGATTAAAGTTTAACAAACAGTGTTTACTTAATGCTAACCAAACCCTAATTCCAAGCAAAAAGGATAAGTACATAAATGAAAATCCAACCATTCAGATTATATGGAATTTGGCATGCAAGTCCTAATTAATCATACAAGTAATCAGAGACTGAGTTTGCTATGATCCAAGGTGTATAAACTCTAAAATTCACTAATTATGATTTGACAAGATTAGGACATAACTACCTTTACAGAACTCAGAAAAATGTTATACTTGGCACATGCAATCTACTTAACATCAGTGAACTAATGAGACCCTAAAAATGCAATTTGGATAAGTAAATTTTCTAATCTTCCCTCATTAAGATTCACTATAATTAGGCAATAATTAAAGATCTAACTATCAGATATGTGATTTTATATTATATTTAGGTTCTTGAGATTTTTCTGAACATTTTCATATATAATGTCATATTATTTTAACCAGTGGATTAAAAGTTATTAAGAAAATGCATTCTGTATTTTTCTATTAAATTTTTCCTAATTTCCTTAAGGAAAATAATTAATAAAATCCTTCTTAATTATTTTAAAATGGCGCCGGCCCGATTTAAATCACGCGGGTCAATCGGGCCTGAAGGCCCGTGATTGTTCGACAGCGCGGGTCACGGGTCGACCCGACCCGCGCTGTCGTCTTCTTCCCCGCGCCGGGCCCCGACTGAGAGCGATTGGGGCTAACCATAATCACCAAAATTCTCCGTCGTCGAGCCATGCTGGGGCGTAAGGACGACGGCTACGCATTCCTGGAACTGAGACCAACCCTTAGAACCCTAAATTGGTAGCTGGGATGGCCTGATTCCTCTGGACCCTATTTCTCCATTTCGCCTGAAAAAAGCTCACTGTGAGGAGAAATTCTCCTCACAGGGGGCTTGCTAAGGCTGGGGCTTGATCCGTTCACCATCAGGGCGTAAGTACGGATCGAAGCCCCATTTCAGGAGGTCTTGGGAGGCTCTAGATCCCTGGGACCTTACTTGGTCCCTGAGCTCTAAGAGACGGAAAACCCGTTCGATCAATACGATCGAACGGACCCTCCCAGCGCACCAATTTGATTACAACGAGTTTGCCTTAGCTAAGGAAGAGTGTAGAGATGGGAATTAAGCAGGAACTGAGCCCACACGACTCAGTCCAAAATGTGGGGTACCTAGTTTTTGCTGGACGAAGCTCGGCTGGAAGACAGAGGGTGATACACTGCAACAGAGAAGCTCTTAGGGTTCATGTACTCCAGGAGCAACCCTCTATCAGCTGTATGCAAGGTTGGGAGAGACGGGAGGTAGCCTGGCAGAGCAGTAATGGTGATCAGAGGAGGAATTTGAATTCAGCTCAATTCAACAACAAAAGCTCCTGAGGTGAGGTCTGAGGCTATTTATAGCCTCAGGGAGGTGCTGGAAGGAAATGCTGGGACTGGGCTCGGCTTGGCTTGGCCCGAGAGCTCGGGTCAAGAGGAGCTCTCAGAATTTCCAAAAATGGGGGTATCAGCTGGAGAGTCCATCTCAGAGGCCTCAGGGGATTGAGGAACCTCTAACGGCTGTGCTGAGTTGGCGGGGGAGTGGGGGACAGGCTCTGCCTGTCGGGGATGTGTTTTTTCCCTGTCAGGAATTCTGGCAAGGCAAGGAAGATGATGAACAGCGCGAGATCCACGGCACCCGTCTGATGAATCGTTCATTGGGACGGAATGGTCCAGATTCGCGAACATCTAACGGCCGAACGCGGGGAGCAGATCATCCGTTGGATTCAGATCGCTGGATCTGACGGATTGTAGTGCTACTTATGGCGGATGGATATATACCGTCCGATCCTTTAATCGGACTGCGGAACGGTCTGGATTGATAGATCCTAATCAAACGCGGGCCGCACGATCTGACCCGAGGAATGGTCGGTTTAGATTGCGCCCGCTATTTTAAAAACGGCTGAAGGTATTTTTGCAATTTTAAATTGTATGGAGCCCTAAAGTGCAATTGCACCATTTTAAATTAAATTGAAATATTGCCCAAATGAACTCCAAATTGCACCAAAATTTCACCCTTAGCTAATTTGGGGGTGAGGTATTCAAAAATGCAATCAAATTTTAATTCTGAGATCAAAATATTTTGGGTCTAGGTTAGGGCATCTAGACTGATCAAATTGCAATTTTTGGCTTAGAGAAGCCCAATGGACTTCAAATTTTCCAGATAAGCTCAAATTGATGTTCTTAAAGTAATGATGTTAAAAAAATTGAATTAATCAATATCCATTTTGCATGATAACAACCTAGGGTTGTTACAGACTCCCCTACTTAAGAACGATGTCATCCTCGACATCACTTTAAGAGAAGGCAATTATGAGAGAATATGAGAACATGAATAGGACTTTGTATTTGAAGAGTACCTGGAGTTTCAAAGAGATTGGGGTACTTCTTCCTCATATCTATCTCTTTCTCCCAGGTAGATTCTTCTAAAGAGCGATTCCTCCATTGAACTTTTACCATTGGGATGGAGCGATTCCTTAGCTGCTTTTGATCATGAGCTAAGATCTTAATCGGCTCTTCTACATTAGAGAGATCTGGCTGTAACGATACCGCTGGAAGTTGAATTAAGTGAGATGGATCATGAAGACATCTTCACAGAGAGGAGATGTGGAAAACATTATGAACTGCAGAGAAATCTTCAGGAAGCTTTAGTCGATATGCTGCAGAACCAATCTTTTCTAGTATCTCAAAAGGTCCGACGTAGCGAGGACTTAATTGTTCGGCTACACCAAAATGATAAACACCTTTCATTTGGCTGACTTTTAGATACACAAACTTTACCACATCAAGATCCAGAGCACGATGAGGAGCGTCGTGATATTTACTATGCCGATCCTGAGCAGCTTTGATTTTTTGTTGGATTAGCTGTATTTTACAATTTGTTTCTTCAACCAATTCTGACCCATAAAGCTGAACACTGCCAGTTTCAGACCATGCTAATGGCGTACTGCATTTTCTGCCTTATAAAGCTTCATATGGTGCCATACCGATACTTGCTTGAAAACTATTATTGTATACGAATTCTACAAGGGGAAGGTGATCCTCCCAAAAACCTCCAAAATCTAGTATGCATAGACGAAGAAGATCTTCCATAACTTGATTGACTCTTTCTGTTTGTCCATCTGTTTGAGGATGAAAGGCGATACTCATAGCTAGAGTAGTCCCCAAGTCTTGATGCACCGCTTGCCAAACCTTAGAGGTGAAACGACTATCTCGATCAAACACGATAGATCTTGAGATTCCATGGAGCCTGGTAATTTCCTTGATATAAAGTTTTGCCAATTTTTCCATAGAATCAGTTTGACGCATGGGAATGAAGTGAGCTGACTTGGTCAGTCGATCAACAATGACCCAGTATGAATCCGCACTAGATCTTGCTTTAGGTAAACCCATAACAAAATTCATAGAAATGTCGAACCATTTCCATTCAGGAATTGCTAGAGGGTGAAGGAGTCCTCCAGGCTTTTGATGCTCGGCTTTGACTAGACTGCAGCGTGACATTTTGCCACAAATTCTGCCACACTCTTTTTCATACCGGGCCACTAGAATGACTTCCTCAGATCTTGGTATATTTTGGTACTACCTGGATGTACTTGGTAGCCTGAATTGTGGCCTTTGACCAGAATCTCTTAATGCAAGGATTTGGGGATCCATAGACGATCACTCTGGTAAATTACATTACCACAAAGCTGTAGATCGAAGCGACTCCCACTCTCGATATTGACTTTGAACTTCAAATAATCATCATCCTTGGTTTGAGAGAAGAAGACATCATGATGGAAGGTTGGTTCAACTGAGCTGATAGATATCAGTGTGCTTAACATGTCTCCACGCACTTGCCTGATTTCAAATTTTCAGAATTCTTCCTCCAATGTACTAGTGCAAATTATAGAAGATAATGTAGCATGACGGCTGAGTGCATCTGCTATGACATTTACTTTTCCTGGATGATATTGAATGCTTAAGTCGTAGTCGCTTATTAACTCGAGCCATCTTCGCTGTCGGCAATTCAACTCGCGTTGGGTGAAAATATATTTCAGGCTCTGATGATCGGTGAATATGGAACACTGGACGCCATACAGATAATGGCGCCAAATATTTAGAGCAAAGACTACTGAGGCAAGTTTGAGATCATGAACAGGATAGTTCCTTTCATGTGGTTTTAATTGTCGAGACGTGTAAGCTATAACTCTTCCTTTCTGCATCAAAACACATCCCAAACCTATACCGGATGCGTCAGTATAGACCTGGTAATTCAATCCTTCCTTGGGTAAGGCGAGAACCGGGGCAGAATATAGAGCATCTTTCAATGTTTGAAACACTTTCTCACATTCCGGACTCCAAATGAAAGGTAATGCTTTATGAGTTAGTTTGGTGAGAGGAGATGCAATTTGTGAGAAACCTTTGACGAACTTTCTTTAATAGCCTGCCAGTCCTAAGAAGCTTCTGATATCTGTCACGGATTTAGGTTGTGACCAATCTCGGACTGCGCTTACTTTGTTTTGATCCACTCTGATTCCTTGAGAGTCGATGACGTGACCCAAAAAGGCGATAGAATCAAGCCAGAATTCACACTTAGAATACTTAGCATAGAGTTCGTGGTTCCTGAGTTCTTCAAGTACTATACGAAGGTGTTTCTCATGATCAGTCTTATTCTTGGAATAAATCAGTATGTCGTCAATGAAGATGATGACGAATTTATCCAGATATGCTTTCAACACACGCTGCATTAGGTCCATAAAAATGGATGGTGCATTCGTCAATCCAAAAGACATCACCAAGAATTCGTAATGTCCATAACGAGTTCAAAACGCTATTTTCTCAATATCAGAATCCTTAACTCGCAATTGATGATATCCAGATCGCAAGTCTATCTTAGAGAAGACCTTTGCTCCAGATAACTGATCGAACAAATCGTCGATACGCGGCAAAGGGTATTTGTTTTTAATAGTTACTTTGTTTAACTCACTATAATCGATGCACATTCTCATCGATCCATCTTTCTTCTTAATGAATAGCACCGGCGCTCCCCAAGGGGATGAACTTGGATGGATGAGACCCTTCTCTAATAATTCTTGAAGTTGGTTGTTTAGCTCTTGGAGTTCCTTTGGCGCCATGCGGTACAGAACTTTTGACAGTGGTTGAGTTACGGGAATTACTTCTATGGTGAACTTTACTTCTCTGTTTGGAGGGAGACCAGGCAGATCTTCAGGGAAAGCATCAAGAAATTCACAAACTACAGGGTTCTCAGAAACAGGTATGACTTCTTTCTGTTCTCCCAATATTGTTACAAGGTACGCATTGCATCCCTTCTTTACTAACCTCTCTGCCACCATAGCATTGATTAACGACGATTGGGTGCTAAATTTTCCCACGAATGATTTGGAGTTTCTTCCGTTACCCAAAGTTATTTTCTTCTTTTGGCAGTTAATGGACGCACCATGTTGGCTTAACCAATTCATACCTAGGATTATGTCGAAGTTGGTGATTGGCAGTAGAATTAGCTTAGCCCTGAAGTTTTGACCCTCAATAGGAATATCTAGATTGCAGTATTGTTGAGACTGCATACGAGCTCCCGAAGGTAGCCCAATACTTAATGAATTGACTAGTTGATGTGTCTGTAGTTTAAGTGTTTTAGCCCACTCTTCCGATACGAAAGAATGACTTTCTCCAGTATCGAATAGAACATTACAACTTGTGTCGTTTATGGTTAATGTGCCTATAGTTGCGATAATTTATGTAAGGATAGTTATTCAAAAATTGAAATACTGGAATGATTAGGGACAATTATTAATGCAGTAAGAAAAGAAAATTTATTTATGGGGTACCTGATACCACGTCATTATTTTCAGGAGCAGAAGCTGGAGTGAACATGTATACTCGGGCAGGCGCCGAGGGTTGGTTGTTCTGGGTCCCTGAATCTTGGTGGTTGAAAGTTGACCTTTGCATGGGTACACTGGCCCTTGAGTTTGCTGCAGGAGCCGGCATTATGGCAGGAGCGGGCTCCCGCTCATTCACGAGTTGAGCACGAAAGATTTGCTTATGGCGGGAGTGATCGATGGGCATGCCATCGATGGTCTTTTTTTCCCTGCATTCATAGTAACGGTGGCCCATACGGCCACAAGTGAAGCATACACCCCCGAAGTGGTAGCACTTCCCATACAGATGCTTCTTCTTACATTCAGAATTCTGAGGCTGTGGTTGTGTAGTTTCCATGTTGTAGACTCTGGCCGTTTTGCGATGGCCAAAGCACTCATCTCTTGGGTGCGTGACTATGGTTTTTCTCTTCCAATCCAGCTGACTTTGGAATCCTTCTTGCAGACGGGCAGCCTCGATCAAGTCTATTAGGGTTTTGAATTGTCATGAGACTAGGTGTGCTCTAATAGAATCTCTCAGACCTTTCATGAAACGGTGGCACTTGGATGCTTTCGATCTTACTAAATCTAGAATGAACCTTAACAGTCTTCTGAATTCTTGTTCGTAATCAGATACTGACCTACTCCCTTGCGTGAGGTGAAGAAGTTCATCTTCTAGGGTTGCTTGTGCTGAGGCTGGAATGAAAGCTTCGCGGAATGCTTCCATGAACATATCCCATGGTATGTCCTCTATCTCAAAGTCCGCAAATATGTTATTCCGTTCATTTTCCCACCAATATTCCGCTTCTTCTTGGAACAGATAGGTCACCAGACGAATTGCCTTAGAATTAGGGCATTTAATCAAGGCCAGATTCTTCTATACTAACTTTATCCATGTTACAGTATCCATGGGGTTCAATGCCCCATTGAATGTGGGAGTGCAAAAATGAAGGAAATTGTGTAGAACTCTGTCACTTGAGTTGTAAGAAGAAGGTCTAGAGGATTGTTGTTTGATGGAGAGGATGAGAGATCGTGTCTTCTGCGCTTATTGTGCATTACTATCTATTAAGGCCTTTATTAAATTGGCCATAAGACTCGATTCTTTAGATTCGCTTGACAATGGGATCATCTTCTTAATAGGAGTGGGAGCAGAGGGGGAATCAGGATTCATAGCTGTAGTTATAATGCAAATTTTAGAAGGTTTCATTCATTATCAAGTTCTTTCTCATAAGAGAAGATACATGGATACATCAAAATATGAAAACAAGATAGCAAGAAATGACATGAGGAAATTCCTAGGGTCTAGTTACAACACTCTACCCAGAAGGCAGCACAAAAGTCATCATATGTGACTATGTGACCTTTCCGAGCTAATCTCCTATTGACCCAATACCACCAATGACTCGTTGACCCTCTCAGTAGGATCTCTACAATCTCTAAACGGTACTTCTCTGGGCATGCTGTCTCTCTAAGTGCCATGGTAACGCGATCCAGCCACTCTTTGGCGAGTGCCGAAAGACTGGTGCCTCGGAATGATGAATGAACTAGAATCTTGTCCAGTACTTCGACTCCTTGGGGTGATACTCCATCCACCGTCCTCCCATAGATCTGACCATCTCGAAGGTCATCTATCCAATAATCATCAAACCTCCTAAGGTAGAACAGAAATGCTGACGGCGAATATTCCATTCCCTAAAATAGTTCAACCCATAAATTTTTCATTCATTTTTCTTTCAAAATTCGTTCAAATCCTAAGGTGTCATTTTATGTTATCTTGTTACGTGCGTTTAATTCCTAGGGTGTCAGTATCGTAGACATAATTTTCCTTTCTATTTCTGAGACAGCTTAATGAATCTTTTGGATGTTTGCTTCACACTACACTTAGTAATTGTGATCTTGTCCTGTCGCAGAGAACGGATTATAAAGTAGATAGGAACAAGCTCCTTATCTGACACTTTATAATACTTTTTTGATACCAACTGTAGTGCCCCGTCCCGTCACCGAGCGCAGAGTACGAATATAACTCATAGTTTGGCGGGGGAACGGTGCGCTACTCGAGAGCGGTGGGCCATACAAGTAAAACCCATCATCCCAAATAGGCTAAGGAGACAGTGCCATACTGAAGGCCACTGACTCGAGCCCTAAGAGTAGGCTCGAGAGCCAATACCTAAGATAAGAATGGGACCCTTATCTTAGGTATTAGACTTAGTACGTACATACGGTGTAAGGGAGGAGAGAAGGACCCATATACGTTACAAAATATATATCAGCATTTCCAGTACGCCGATCACATCACAATACTATGTATAGTAATATAACAAAGTGCAGAAGCTAAAAAGCAAAACATCCAGAATACATTCGTCTCAAGCAGTAGAAAATATTCATCTCAGAACAAAAAAAGTAAAAATACATCCAGAGTTTTATTACAAACCATAATAATGCAGAAATATAAAGAGTCTAGCCAGAATACTGAAAAGAACTAAAAGTAAAAGTAGGTGCTCGATCCCCTACTGCTCCAAGTGCTTCTCCTGAGTCTCTGGGACGTCTCCCTGGCCTGTCTCCAATAACTGCTCGGGATCTAGCAAATTGCTGGATCCCAAAAGTACCCCGTGTTTGACAAGAAGTCTAACACATCGAAGCTAGCTATACAGGCTAATCTAAACATAACAAATATGTAAGAACATAAAGTAAAAGTGCAAGAAAAATTGTAAAGTATCAAATGACTGAACTGTAGGAACTAAGCAAAGAAGACTGCATCAAAACCAAGTAATGAGAATACATAAAAATGTCAGATGCTGAGAAGGATGCTATAAGCTGCACTATATGCTACTGAAGCAATGCTCACAGATATGCTATATCACGGTATATCACAGAACTATCACTAAAGGTTTATGAGTCGTAATGTAAGCATAACAGTTAGGAAGTTAGTATGGTGACGCAGATGCACCTTGAAATTCCCTAGTCTGTATATATAACATTCCGTATCTCATACTGTATCACTGATAACCATGTGTCACAATAGAAGGAATGAAGTCAACTCATGTTTATGCTTTATGTTTATGCCATTATATGATATGCATGGAAAATTCTGAAATCCATGAAGAATATAGTAAGAAACAAAAATGAATTCTAAGTCTCCACTGTGCGGAATCCTGCTAAAAGGATTCTGACTCTAAATCCCTAGATCGATATTTAGTTAAAGTTGTTTATTTACTTAAAGATCACTAGGTAGGGTGATTGTATACACATATTAAATATGCTGCAAAGATAGGACCCTCGACATTTAGTTTGATTATGCCACCCTAATAAAGCAACCTTTATTAGGAGGCACCATCCGATGATTATTTTGGTATCTCAAACTAAGCATTTAGTCACTAAACTCACAATCATACTTAGCATCTTAAGGAAGGTAATTCCTTTACTTAGTTTTATTTAAGCCATACCTATTGAAGCGATCTTCGCTAGGAGGAATTGCACGATGGCAACTGTCCATCAATAAAACTAAGGAATGGGTACCCATTTAATACACTCTTAGGATTGATTGATTTACTCTAAGCGAGGTTATATCCGCCTAAGCCCGCAGGATAGCAACAAAGATAAATCTTACTTAGAGTGACTCAACCAATCCAAAATATTACTGGGGACCAGTAATATGGGTATACTATACTACACTACCCAATAATCAAGGTTCAGTCAAGTCTATTTAATAGAATAAGGATTTGTCAAAACTATAATTCTTTAAACTAATAGGTAAGACCTATACATGGTTTTATCAAATGAAGGTGATCAATGATCACATAATATATGTTCTACCATAATGAGATGTATCTCTTCTAAGGTCTTTAAATGATTACTACCACAAGGAGAAATAGATCAACATATAAGGTGATAGGATCTTCTATGCATCTACCTCAAGGACTCACACAAGGCCTCCTACCTCATGATACATGAATTTAGGTCTCTTAATTAATTCAAGATGATCTTTTGAAGAGAATACCAAGATCTCTCCTTTAGGTGCTGATATTAGACTATTAGGTTCTGGTTCATAATTAGATCTTAAGGTGATTAGATCAGATGACGGAATCATCTGATCATACTTTGACTAAGATTATGGGGTGTAAATCAAACATATTATTAAGGATTTGATCACTTGTTAAATCAACCTAGTATTAATGATCTTGTTATGCAGGTTTATTACTTAAGAGAAAATCAGGGATCTTAAGGTTTGATTCAGATTATGAAATCACAAAGGGTTATTATTAACCTTACTTTGTCCAATTCAAATGTTTAGAATCAATAGTAAATTAAATGCATTATTGGAAAGTGTTCAATTCAAAGTTTTGTAATCAATATAATTAAGTTAGGGTTTTTATGGTTTAGATTTTCCTTAAATAGATTAGGGCTTGACTCCTTCTCAAACCTTAAGTCAAATCAAGTGTGTATTTAAAGATCAATGTCAAATCAGTGGATTAATTATGCATTATTGGTGGCAATCCTAGATCTAGATCAAGTCTTAAAAGCTTGATTCAAATCTTAAGATTTCTTAAGTTAATTAAGATGTTTAAGATTCTATAGTCTTAAATTGATTCAAGTATACTTAATAAGTTTATGAAAGGTGATTTCATTTCATTTGGTTTACTGTTACAAGCCAAAATAATGATTAAAGTTTAACAAACAGTGTTTACTTAATGCTAACCAAACCCCAATTCCAAGCAAAAAGGATAAGTACATAAATGAAAATCCAACCATTCAGATTATATGGAATTTGGCATGCAAGTCCTAATTAATCATACAAGTAATCAGAGACTGAGTTTGCTATGATCCAAGGTGTATAAACCCTAAAATTCACTAATTATGATTTGACAAGATTAGGACATAACTACCTTTACAGAACTCAGAAAAATGTTGTACTTGGCACATGCAATCTACTTAACATAAGTGAACTAATGAGACCCTAAAAATGCAATTTGGATAAGTAAATTTTCTAATCTTCCCTCATTAAGATTCACTATAATTAGGCAATAATTAAAGATCTAACTATCAGATATGTGATTTTATATTATATTTAGGTTCTTGAGATTTTTCTGAACATTTTCATATATAATGTCATATTATTTTAACCAGTGGATTAAAAGTTATTAAGAAAATGCATTCTGTATTTTTCTATTAAATTTTTCCTAATTTCCTTAAGGAAAATAATTAATAAAATCCTTCTTAATTATTTTAAAATGGCGCCGGCCCGATTTAAATCACGCGGGTCAATCGGGCCTGAAGGCCCGTGATTGTTCGATAGCGCGGGTCACGGGTCGACCCGACCCGCGCTGTCGTCTTCTTCCCCGCGCCGGGCCCCGACTGAGAGCGATTGGGGCTAACCATAATCACCAAAATTCTCCGTCGTCGAGCCATGCTGGGGCGTAAGGACGACGGCTACGCATTCCTGGAACTGAGACCAACCCTTAGAACCCTAAATTGGTAGCTGGGATGGCCTGATTCCTCTGGACCCTATTTCTCCATTTCGCCTGAAAAAAGCTCACTGTGAGGAGAAATTCTCCTCACAGGGGGCTTGCTAAGGCTGGGGCTTGATCCGTTCACCATCAGGGCGTAAGTACGGATCGAAGCCCCATTTCAGGAGGTCTTGGGAGGCTCTAGATCCCTGGGACCTTACTGGGTCCCTGAGCTCTAAGAGACGGAAAACCCGTTCGATCAATACGATCGAACGGACCCTCCCAGCGCACCAATTTGATTACAACGAGTTTGCCTTAGCTAAGGAAGAGTGTAGAGATGGGAATTAAGCAGGAACTGAGCCCACACGACTCAGTCCAAAATGTGGGGTACCTAGTTTTTGCTGGACGAAGCTCGGCTGGAAGACAGAGGGTGATACACTGCAACAGAGAAGCTCTTAGGGTTCATGTACTCCAGGAGCAACCCTCTATCAGCTGTATGCAAGGTTGGGAGAGACGGGAGGTAGCCTGGCAGAGCAGTAATGGTGATCAGAGGAGGAATTTGAATTCAGCTCAATTCAACAACAAAAGCTCCTGAGGTGAGGTCTGAGGCTATTTATAGCCTCAGGGAGGTGCTGGAAGGAAATGCTGGGACTGGGCTCGGCTTGGCTTGGCCCGAGAGCTCGGGTCAAGAGGAGCTCTCAGAATTTCCAAAAATGGGGGTATCAGCTGGAGAGCCCATCTCAGAGGCCTCAGGGGATTGAGGAACCTCTAACGGCTGTGCTGAGTTGGCGGGGGAGTGGGGGACAGGCTCTGCCTGTCGGGGATGTGTTTTTTCCCTGTCAGGAATTCTGGCAAGGCAAGGAAGATGATGAACAGCGCGGGATCCACGGCAGCCGTCTGATGAATCATTCATTGGGACAGAACGGTCCAGATTCGCAAACATCTAATGGCCGAACGCGGGGAGCAGATCGTCCGTTGGATTCAGATCGTTGGATCTGACGGATCGCAGCGCTACTTATGACGGATGGATGGATACCGTCCGATCCTTCAATCGGACCGCGGAACAGTCTGGATTGATAGATCCTGATCAAACGTGCACCGCACGATCTGACCCGAGGAATGGACGGTTTAGCGCCTGCTGTTTTAAAAATGGATGAAGGTATTTTTGCAATTTTAAATTGTTTGGAGCCCTAAAGTGCAATTGCACCATTTTAAATTAAATTGAATTATTGCCCAAATGAACTCCAAATTGCACTAAAATTTCACCCTTAGCTAATTTAGGGGTGAGGAATTCAAAAATGCAATCAGATTTTAATTCTGAAATCAAAATATTTTGGGTCTAGGTTAGGACATCTAGACTGATCAAATTGCAATTTTTAGCTTACAGAAGCCCAATGGACTTCAAATTTTCCAGATAGGCTCAAATTAATATTCTAAGAGCAATGATGTTAAAAAAAAAAATTAATCAATATCCATTTTGCATGGTAACAACCTAGGGTTGTTACAGCTAGAGACCTTAAAATACAAAAATAATGCAGTTTTGGCCATTTCAGTTAATTCTGGGCAGTTTCTAAGAAATTCAGGGAATTTTTGCAATTTCAGGCGCTGCAGCGCGCTGTGGCGCGCTGTCGCGTGTTGCAGCATTTCTGGCGCTGCGGTGAGCTATGGTGCTTTTCGCGCTGCGGCGCGTTGTGGCGCTATTCGCGCTGCAGCGTGCAGTGGCGCGCGGCTCGTTGCAGCCCGTCGCAGCGCGCTATGGTGCGCTGTAGCGATACATTTTGCTATTTTACTATTCAATTAGTTTATTAAAGGTTTTTATATGATTTCTCCAAAATACCACTGCAGCCCGCTGGAGCGGCCCGTTTTTGTAAGTTTGGGCGCTGCTGCGCGCTGCAGCGCCAGACGACATTTTTCGCTTGGATAAAACCTGTAAGGCCTATTTTCGAGGTTAAATACTCTTAATACAGAGCATTCCATGAGCGGTGCTATATATCAATGGAAAGGTCTTTCCGATACCTTTCCATCGACATCAAAATCGGCACAAATAGAGCATCATGACTATACAAAAAAGTGGATTAAGGACAGAGTATACAGAATGCAAAAAAACAGAGCATTAATTTTTAATCTCTTGGAGAGCTGTAATGGCTTGCATACTTAAACATGGAGGTCTAAAGATGTAATAAGCATAATAGAGGAGCAAATGGATACAAGGAGAGTGTGTAGACCGGTACCTTAGCCTTTAGGAAAGGAAGAAGAGGAAGTAAACTCTGTTTTCTTTAAGTCCTTAGAGAGGAGCTTCTTCCTTCAGCACAAGGGAGCAATGGAGAACAAGAAGAAGAAGAAGGTTCAGCAAGAAGAGGAAGAGGGCTGTGCTTTCCCTTAATAAAGGAGGAGAGGGAGGAGGGAGGCTCCATCATGACCTATGGGAGCTAGGGGAGCCATCATGAACTTAGGGGCATGAAGGCATGGCTAAGAGGAGATGAATGGGTTGGCCAGCCGAAATTGTAAGAGGAGCTGATAGGATGCATTTGGAAATTAAGGGAAACTGCAAATTGGGGACTCAATGATTACTTAATTGTTTTCCTTAATTATTTAAAAATTCAAATTTTAAAAATGCGCTCTGAAAAATCTCAAAATTCACCCCTAACTAATTTATGGGTGAGGAATCCAACGGCAAAGTTGGAATTTGATTCCGATGACTATTTAATTATTCTATTTTTTGGTGCATTTAATTATATTAAAATATTCGTGAAAATCCGACGACTTCCAAACATGCCCAAAACATTACCTCTAGCTAATTTGGGGGTGACGATTGCAACAGCGAATTTGGATTTTGAATCCGATGTCAAATTAAATACCTCAAATTTCTACTATTAAAATATTAAAATATTCCAAAATAATCGATTGAGCTCCGAATTGCTCCAAACCTTCAGGGTTTGGTTCTAATGATTATATAATCTTAGTGGAATGATAATTAAGACATGATTAGGCTTAAATTAAGCTGGATAACAACCTTGGGTTGTTACAAATGTGGTATTCCCAGGAACCACCAAAATCCAAAATGCATAGACATAAAAGGTCTTCAAGAATTTGATTAACTCGTTCTATTTATCTATCTATTTGTGGATGAACTGCAGTGCTCATAGCCAATGTAGTGCATAAATCTTGATGCACTGCAATCCAAAATTTGGAAGTGAATCTACTATCACGATTTGAAATAATTAATCTTGGAATGCCATAGAGTCTGATAATTTCTCTAATATACAGCTTTGCCAGCCTTTCCACAGAATCTGTCTGTCTCATTGGAATAAAATGGGCCAATTTAGTTAATCGATCAACTATGACCCAAATAGAATCAGCACCCGATCTAGACTTGGGTAGACCCATAACAAAATCCATGGAAATATCAAGCCATTTATGTTCTGGAATAGATAGAGGATTAAGAAGTCCTCCAGGTTCTTAATGTTCTGCCTTAACAAGATTACAAGCATGACACTTTGCCATGAATTCTGCCACACTCTTTTTCATACCGGGCTACCAAAATGATCTCTTCAAGTCTTGATACATTTTAGTGCTCCCCGGGTGAACTTGATAACTTAAATTATAGCCTTCTATAAGAATCTCTTGATGCATTAAATTGGGAATTCATATATGATTATCTTGATATATCACTGTCCCGTGCAATTGCAAATCATGATGGTGACCACTTTCAATATCCATTTTGAACTTTAAGTATTCATCATATTTAGTTTGAGAGATAGAAACATCTCTATGAAAAATAGGTTCTATATTGATATTAGTTAATATTGAGCTCATTACATCACCACGAATAAGAATAATATCCATTCTTTGGAATTCTTCTATTAATGAACTTGTAGCGATCATTTCTGATATTATTGTACAATGGCTGAGGGAATCTTCCACCACATTTGCTCTACCTGGGTGATATTGAATATCTAAATCATAGTCACTAATCAATTGAAGCCATCTCCTTTGGCGACAATTCAATTCACGTTGAGTGAAGATGTATTTTAAATTTTAGTGATTAGTGAAAATGGAACATTGAACACCGTACAAATAATGACACCATATTTTCAATGCAAAAATTACTGCGGCAAGTTCTAGATCATGTACTAGATAATTCCTCTCATGTGGCCTCAACTATCGTGAAGCATATGCAATCACTTTTTCTTCTTGCATTAACACACAACCTAATCCTGTTCTTGAAGCATCGGTACATAATTGATAGTTCAAGCCTTCTTTTGGCAGCACTAACACTAGAGCAGTAGAAAGTGCATCTTTAACTTTTGAAATGCTTTCTCACATTCAGAACTCCAAATAAATGGGATAGCTTTTTGAGTGAGTTTTATCAATGGAGAAGCAATTTGAGAGAAGCCTTTAACAAAATTTTTATAATATCCTGCTAAGCCCAAAATGCTTCTTATGTCTGTTACTGTCTTGGGTTGTACCTAGTCTTGAATTGCACTTATTTTCTATCAATTTACTCGGACTCCTTCGGCATCTACTACATGTCCCAAGAAAGCTACATAATTTAACCAGAATTCACATTTAGAGAATTTGGCATAGAGTTCATGGTTACGTAAAGTTTCTAATACTATTCTTAAATGATTCTCATGATCACTCAGGGTCTTGGAATAGATGAGAATATCATCAATAAATACTATAACAAATTTATCCAGATAAGGTTTTAGGATTCGCTACATTAAGACCATATAAATTGATGGTGCATTTGTGAGTCCAAAAGACCACAAGAAACTCATAGTGTTCATACCATGTACAAAATACTATTTTCTCCACATTTGAATCCCTTACTTGAAGTTGATGATACCCTGATCTTAAATCAATTTTGGAGAACACTATTTCATTGGATAACTGCTCAAAATAATCATCAATTCTAGGTAGTGGATATTTATTTTTATTAGTGACATTGTTCAATTCTCTATAATCTATGCACATCCTTATAGAACCATCTTTCTTTTTGACAAATAAGATTGGCACTCCCTAAGGAGACATGCTAGGTTTAATGAAGCCTTTATTTAGGAGTTCTTGTAATTGCTCACTAAGCTCTTGTAGTTCATTAGGAGCCATTCTATATGTGCCTTAGAAATTGGCTATGTATTAGGAATTAGATTTATTGCAAACTCTACTTCTCTTAGTGGAGGTAACCCAGGCAGATTTTCGGGAAACACATCAGGAAATTCTTTAACAACTCTGATTTTTGAAAATGGAATATCTTCCTTACTTTCACTAATCATGGTGACTAAAAATACAACACAACCCTTAGTTACCAACTTTCCTGCATGAATTGCATTAATCAATGAGCATTGGACACTAAACCTCCCTATGAAGGTTTCAGCAGCATCTTATGATGACAACATAATCTTCTTTTGTTGATAATTAATCGTAGCATTATGTGCACTAAGCCAATTCATTCTTAATATGATATCAAAATTTGCTATAGGTAGAATGATTAACTTGGCCAGAAATGCTTTCTTGTTCAATGGTACTTGGAGACTACAAAACTGAGTTGTGCTAAGTTAGGTTCCATAAGGAAGCCCAATATTTAAAGCTCTAGCCATCTTATAGCATGGCAACTTCAGACTCTTAGCAAAGCTTTAAGATATTAATAAATGACTTGCTCCCGTATCGAATAATATTTTACAAGGATAGTCATTAACAAAAATAGTTCCTAAATTAAGCATACTTAGCTATGATTATTCAAATTTACTAATGCTTAGAATAAGAATTCAGAATTAAATATGCGTACCTGATATGATGTTGTTGTCTTCAGTAGCCTCTACTGGAGTAAGGGTGTAAGCCCTAGCAGGTCCAGATGGCCTTCTAAAGACTTGTTGTTGAAGAGGCTTGGAGGTACTAGGTTGAGCTGTATTACTTCCAACCTTCCTTTGAGTTGATACAGTAGGTTGCTGAGAAGACATATTGGTAAGAGGTTGACTCCTTTGATTGAACGAAGTAGGATTAAGAACTTGATTCCTCTCAGGACGGTCAATACGGGCACCATTGATTGTCACATCGTAATTGCATTGTCGATAGAAATGTCCCTTCCTTTCATGTGTCTAACAATATTGCTTATTATGATAACACTTTTCGAAGGGATGAGGTCTTGTACACCCATTATACAGATCTGAGGGTGTAGGATTTGCTTCAATTTGATAAACTTTCCCTGAATAAAATCTAGTCTTTTTGGGATTATTATCCCTGTACGCGGTTGAGCTAAAGGTTCTTTTAGGTTCTTTCTGAGATTGATGATGGTCGATGACATGAGCTATCTCAAATAGTTATGTAAAATTGGACAATCTCAATGGCACTACACGATCCTTTATTGAGTCCCAAAGTCCACTCAGAAATCTTTGGCAATGAGCACCCTTCGTTTGCACCATATCTGGTGCAAATCGAGCTAGTCGTCTATATTTAGATTCTATTCAGAGAGTGTGGTGTTCCCTTGCCTCAGTCTAAGAAACATATCACCCAAGTTATTCTGAACTGAAGGGGGTATATATTCTACTTGAAATGCTTCTACAAATTCTTCCCAAGGGATCTCCTTAATGTAGTAATTAGCAAAAAGTGTACGACAAAGATTATCTCACCAGTATTCAGCTTCTTCTTGGAACATGTGAGTGACTAATCTGACTGATTCGACATCTGGACAGTTAATACTTATTAAATTCTTTTCCACTATTTTGAGCTAGTTGGCTGTGTCCATGGCTGACATATTTCCATTAAAATTAGGGGTTCTCAATCTAATAAAGATGTGTAAAAGACCATCTGTAGGATGTTGATACTGTTGGGAAGGATGGTAAAGTACAAGATTCACAGATATTGGGGATGGATTATACTGCATCGTGATCAATCTCTCTATCCTTTCAGATTGCTGAGCATTGGTTGCCACTAGTGTTTTTACTGCATCTAAGAGTGCATTGATTTCAACAGAATTACTACTAGGCACAGCAGGATTTGAGGATGACTATCCTGGATTCATTTTGTACCTGTATTTGGTAATCATATCAATTTGAGAGAGCTCAAAAGAAATGAGTTTTATTTTATTACTTATTTCAAGATGACTTGTATAATGAAAAGAAAGTGCATCAAGATTAATAGAACATTTATTTAATGTATTCAGCAGAAAAAGCAAGACAGAAGTCCTCAAAAGTGACTTCTCAATGTTCTCTCCTTCCTATACATGTGAGTTCTGGAAGAGTGGCATCCCACCAATCTTCTGCTTGATATTGAAGTAATATTGTTGTTAATTCAACTTTAATGTTATCAGGGTAGTCTATAGCTTCAAGAGTGCTCTTCACACGCTTTAGCCATTTTATGGTTAAAGGAGAAAGATCAAATCCTCTAAACATGGCATGGTGAAGCATTTGTTTCAATATTTGTACACCTGGTTTTGACACTTCTTCTATATATCTTCCATAATGTTGTCCACACTGGAAGTCTAATTCCCATATGGCTTCAAATCTTCTGATATAGTCCTAGGTTGACATTCCTCAGATTTTATATGTCCTATATGTTTAATCATGTTCAATAAATTTGATTGAGCAATTTATATCTCTTAAGTTTCTAATATATAAGTTTTGTAATTAATCATTTTATCTTAAGTATTTTAGTATTTTGTGCTCACTATTTTGAGTATAAGGTAATATGGATGTTATTCTAGTATTCATTTAGTGATTGTAAGTCAAAAGAACTATCCATTAGGTAGATAGGAATACAAATTCCAATCTGACACCTTATGGAGTTCTCTGATACCAACTGTTATAAAATACCAAAGTGTGTTTTCAAGTTTAGACCTCAGAATTTAAAAACGGAGTCCGCCATTGGACTCAGTAGCTCCAAATTAACTAAGAGTGTTATTCTGGGAATTTTTGGAAATCGTTGATTTTCCCGGATTTTCAGTTACTCTAAAATTTTTTTGTCAAAATCAGGATTCCAATTTAAATCAAATAAAAATTTAATAAGAATATCCTCTTATAATGCCTATTGAAAGGATTCTACTGCAAAAAATTTGAGAGCATTTGAGATCCTGGATTGTCCTGAATAAATTCATGAAGTTTAAACTTCAAAGGTTAATAATATGAAAAATATAAATCAAAATTTGAAAATTTTTGTATATCTAAGTCAAGCATCATATCAGGATACTATGTTTCAAGTTTCGTTAATTTTTGAGTTTTCGATTTATCATAATTAATTTTCCAAGTTTTTCACTTAAAAATCAATATAAAATAAATACTTATCTAAATTCAATAATTTTTGAACACAAGTATTTGTCTCGTCGAGACGGTCGTTTCGATACCAAGTTTGTAATTTTTGGAGCTCAAATGACTCCAGATCTTGGCTCAGAAATTCCAGCCATTTGTTTTAATCCAACGGCTAATATAAGATCCTAGATTTACTTATAAACCTAACCTAAATTCATCCTTATCTGATTTCTTCTCAGCCGAAATCTTCTTTTCCTCCACTCCCATGTGCACGAAGGCCTCCAGCTGTCCGTGCTTGGCGATAAGCACCGCTCCATCCCTATCCTTCTGCCATGACTCATCGTTTCAAGTAGGGCATTAAAAGGAGGGGTGCGTACGAAGCAAGGAGAAAAATAGCGAACTCTAGCCGAGTTCCCCCTCCTCGCTGAGAACCTTTCTCGCCAAGTCTTCATCCAGCCGAGCCCTCCACTCACAGAAACTCCTCTCACCGACCCTACTTCTCCATTCGGCGTAGCCGCTCGCCAAGTTCTCCACCTCTCGCCGAGTGACTCTCTTAGCCGAGGACTCGCCAAGCCAACCCTCCACTCGCCGAGAACCTTCGAAGCCAACGTCTCTTCATCTGTCGAACCGTCTCCATCTCGAGTCTCAAGGAGCAAAGGTACATCACTCTACTTCTTTCTCAGTTAGCTCATTCTTGCAAGCAATATGCGTAGATCTGAACCCTCGGCATCAGTCTAAGCATAGCTTATTCTGAAAACTGAGATCTAATGAATTTGATCTAATCTATAGTATGAATGCATTGTCAAACTACTAACATAAGAAATATTCGTCACTAAACATCATGACAGCTTAATGTTTTCATGTTAAGCGACTATGCTAGTTTAGTGTAAATTAGCTCTCACCAAAATATATATAAAAAGAAAAAGAGAAATGAGAAGCGAATTCATACATATGAGATACAAATTGAATTTTACTTTATATCAAACCTTAAGTGAAATTGATTCAAATGAAATGACAAAGAGACCAGGATTAGGGAATACATTAATTATGAAATATGCAAATCCACGCTTATGTTTAATTAATTTTTCTATATAAATCTCCTTGCCAAATTCCGGAACACTATATTAGAAAAGTTATATAATAAAATTCTAATTTATTTCTTATAAAGTAGTTTGAAAAGCTGTAATGAAGACAGCATGCAACGAATATTAATGGATAAGTGATATTTACTGCCGTAATATACAATATTTATGTTCACAACTATAGTAAAGATTGCATACTTATAAAAGTAACTTAAGAATAATTACTTGCGTGCATAAAGAGATTAATAGAATCATCTAATATGATGATTATTAATGTGATAAGCAAAATTTGATTAATATTTTTCTGTTTTCTTCTGCGACTATTCTTTGATCTCATGTTTCAAGCAATAGTTATATTAGTTGTCATATGTTATAGGAACCTTCTGCAAAATACAATCTCTTTGTGTAATATTTTTGTTGATCAATCCTAATTATGCATATTAGATTATTCATTTTAATTCCAATTAAAATACTAAATACAATGAGATAAAGAAGTGATCAAACTATATTCTTATATACTCAATTTTTCTTATATTTAACTTATGTATTAACTAAGTTTAGAGGAATGGTTATTAATATCTTATAAAAGTTAATATCATTTCAAGAGTATATCATTAATGACAGTAAACAAATGATGAGAAAATATCTCATGAACTTATAAGGTGGTTATTCAGCATTCAATCAAATTAAAATCTGTGAAAATATATAAACAAAATGATAAGACATATTTTATGCATAGGTTTTATTATATTTCAATTATTCAATAAGGAGTGTATACAATTTCTTTTGTGAAGCAATAAACTAATTCTGAACTTTGAATTTGAAATAACACAAATAATATATTCAATGTTACCCAAATCCTTTTAAACTCTTCACAAATGTCAAATCTTAATGTAATGCATTTAATTGAGTTTTATGATATATAGTATGAATGGAATATTTAAAGTTTCGTATATTGTTAACTTCATGATAATTAAGGCCATGTTATGGTAGGATCTAGCGTAGTTGTTTCTATTGTGTATGATAAAAATAGATTAAAGTATACTTTGTTTATTCCTATTAAAATAGAATACATAATATATTATGTATGTTTGGGTAATAGGGTTCATTTAAAATAGCTGTACAACTCACTTATCATCAATTGTACTTATTAGTTTAATTTGTGCTTATTTCTCAAGATAAATTACTGAATGAATGCTGAATTTACATTATTATTCTTATTTTTCATGTATATTTTTCTTTTGTTGTCAAAGAAAATTTGACTTTGTAAATGATATATAATTACTTTAGTTATCTTCAGTATATGTAATGATTTGAATTATTAATCATTTAGTAAATACAAATGTGTGTCTATTGTCAAAACTACTTGAAACCTGAATTCAAAATACTTCTTATGGACATATAACTCATCTCAAATAAGTTTAAAATAAATGCTATCATTATCTTTAATTTAGATCCATGCTGCCATAATGCTGCTATTCACTTCAAATGTGATTAAATGTTGCCATTTGTGTTAAGAGATTCATATGCTGTCTTTAGAATTAATTGCTTTGCATTTTGATGTGAAAGGTCCATATTGTTGCCATGATGCCATCTTTAGGTTTTAAAAGATCTTAAGTAATTTAATATTGCTATTAGTTTAATACTATCATCAAATGTATTTAGCTAAACTACTTGATATGTGTTGAACTCAAGTCTTTATATTTCATCTATCTCATATGGATCTATTAATGTCAAATATTTTTATATAAGCTGCCCTTTATTTTTAAAATCAAATATAAATGCCGTCATGATTTAAACATGAGGATACATATTGTTGTACTACCACATTGCTGAAATGATTCATTTTAAGATTCTAAATGCTAAATAAGAATCACTATTGTCATTCAGTTAAGATTAATTAAATATTGTTACAGAATTTAAATGTTATCATATATTAGGAGATTCAAATGTTGTTAAATACAAATGCTATCCTTAATCTTATTTATCAAATGCTGCCTTTAAATTAAATTAATCCTTATTTCTTTAATATTTAAATGCTAAACTTTAATGATATTATTCTTTGCAGGTTAAGTTGTAAAATTAATACAGAAATGCTAAATTAGAAGCTATGAGTAAAAAGCACATAATGCCGCTTTCATAAATTACTAACTTCATTTCTTCATCTCTCTTTTTAGCTGTTTTATATGGAATGTATAAATTACTTAGTTTAGTTTTATATATTTGAAATTATATTAGAATTGGAAATGAGCAGTACTGTAAAAAGGACTGAGCTCTATTTTTAGAACTAGAATTAAACTCTATTGTAGAACTGGAAATGAGCAATCCTATAAAAAAAGGGGATTGAACTCTAATTTAGAATTGGAGATTGATTGTGAAAATGGAAAATTTGACCAAAAACAAAGGAGACACTGCCAAATTTTTTAAGAATTTTAGGACTTATAAAATTTATAGAAAGTATAGATGTTTCACATGTTCTTAAAATATTAGTCATAAAAATAAATCATTTCAAAAAATCCAAATATCAATATCATAAAAATATATTATTACAAATCATGAAGCATTAAATTAATAACTTAAACTACTTTTGGCAGATCAAATAAATTAAATTGGTTGATTTTGAATCAAAACAGTCAAGTATGCAAATTTACTTATAAGTCTTATTTCAGTATTCTTGTTTGAGCCATTTTCCATTTGAGTATTATTTACACTGCTTACCGCATTTTAATCTGCAAAAAGATTTTATATCAAATAGCATGTAACAAAAAGAATGAAACACAGTATATGTATTTTGTGGTGATTATCTTTGAAGGGTGGAATGCAAAACTGGAATATGTACAGATTGGGCTAGCTAGCAAGCCCCTGGGAGTTATATGGAGGGATTTAGCCTCTTCTAGGAAGTAGGCAAATCCAGAGGAAAGACACACCATCAGTTCCTATTTTGAGTAAGCTACCGACGGGTGGCGAGATAAGCTTCCTACAGATTATGCCTATGGGTTTACCCATTTGTGCTCAGGAGTCTCCGGACTCGACTTATTGTTACAAATGCTTTTGATAAATTTACTTCATATATGTTGATTTTCACAGCTATTTTGCAGGGTAGAAATTGAATTTGAAAATTGCTTACTTTATTTGCAGTCTTTCAGTTATTTTCATATTTAATTCATACCTATTATAGGATGCTAGATTTATTCTTATAAGAACAATTTGCGTACTCCTACCTGACTAGTAAACTAAATTTTTTTTCAGGTTTTGATAATTAAAAAGCTTTGAAGATCTGCCAAAGTAATAAAAGAAAATAAGGGAAGAGAGATCTGAGATATGAACAGTGATTAAATTTTTTTATTAAAACTGCTATAAATTCATATGTGTATGGCTCTTAATGTAAATATGGATATTCATGTATTTTAGGCTATAAATTGTTAATTTAAATGATATCACAACATCTAAGCAAAATAGGAGCCGTAAAGCATCAAAAAAGGTGACAAAGTTATAATTAACATAGTTATAACTCATACAAGGTGTAAGGTAAGCATATACCTCAACTCAAGCTGCAAAAAAAGGTTAAGTAGCACATAATGAAATTTACTAAGCATAAGAAAATTCCTAAGTAATATGATCAACTTAAGACATGTTGGTTTCAATATAAAATGAAAGTACTGAACTGAAAGTAAAGTTCTAACATCCTAACATGCCATAAAATAAAAGTGAACTGCTAAAAAGTACAACATACATGTAAATAGGTAAGTACTAGGAGAACTACTATTTGTAAGTGTGCTGAACGGTAAAGCAAAAGATATGCTAGAACTATAAAGTAATGGTAAAGTAAGGGTAAAGTAAAGGTATAAAGTAAAGTGTGGAGATACTCTTACTTAATCTTGCCAAAAGTAAGGTCCATCTGATCATTTAGGAAAGAGTCCCAGATTTAAAGTTAATTCCATCTAAAAAGTACATGCTGAGCATCTAGGAAAGTAGTCCTAGATTAAAGTATCATGCACTAGGAAAGTTTTCATAGTCAAAAGTAACACGCACTAGGAAAGTGGTCCTAGGCAAAAGTATCTTGCACTAGGAAAGTTGTCATAGGTAAAAGCTGTCTCAGAAGTAAAATTATACTAGAAGTGCGCTCGGGGCGTGGGGCCCACTTCTGTGCGGGCCGCGTCAGCTGACGCGCCCGTGGGGCCCGCTTGCGTGTCCTGCAGCCAACCAAACCCTACCACGTGGCAGTGGGGCCCGCCGTGGTCAAATCCTGCAGAAAACAGAAATATTAAAATATATATATATATATATATATATATATAATAATAATAATAATAATAATGAGTACTTTTATAAACACAAATTTATATGCATCCGTATGTAATGATATGTATAACTTTAGGATAGATGAAAGTATAGAGAAATACTAGGATAGATATACTTAAGTGTACATATATATATATGTAAGTATATACAATAGGCAAAAAAATAGTATTATTTTATATGTATAACACACACACATATATATATATATATATATATATATATATATATATATATACATATTCAGCACTTATATAATAATAATTATATAAATATATACTAGTAACAGAATTTATAAATATAATGAATTATTTAGACAACGTTAGACTATATATATATATATATTAGGTTAGTTAAAATGATTAATTAATATTTTAATTAGTTAATTAATGATAAATTAATTAAGGATAGTGATTTGTAATTGAATAAATTTAATTAAATAATATGTTTATGAGATTAATTAATATTGATTACGATTGATTTAATCATTAGGACTAATTAATCAACTAGCTACCAAATAATATTCAATAATTATTAAATAATACATTAGGACTTATTAATATTATAATAGACTAATTAATTAAGGACTAATCAAATTAAGTAATTATTAATAATGTTTGAATTGATTAAATGATAGATTAAATATTATTGAATTATTAATTAATATTAATTAATTACAGATAATTAATTAATTATATAATAAATATATAAGAATATTTAACTTTAAGAATGAATACTTTAAATATTATTGACTATTAATGGATTAATTAAAGCATTAATTAATCGTTAATAATCTTAACCCAAAATTAATAATAATAGTATCATATTTAATAATTAACAAACAGATTAATTAATTAATTAATAAATATATTTATTAATTAAATTAATTAATTAAACCATAGATATAGAAGAATATATCTTTTGGAATAAATAGTAAAATAATACAAATTATATTTTTAAATACTAAAATTTAAAAGCTTAATAACATTTTGTAGGATAATCCAAACATAGCCAATATAAGTCTCAGAATACTCAGAAAAATTCAAGATGCTAACTAGTTTAGAATTTCAATATCGCCAATAAACTGAAATAAGATTTTGGTTCTGAAACCTAGAAATTTAGAAAATGACCAAAATACCTCCAATCTTAGTTAGGTCATAACTTGACCATTTGAGATCCAAATTGGGTCTACTCCCTACCAATATACTCAGTACATTATAGGGAAGCTATACAAACTAAGTTTGCTGAAATTGAACTTCAAACGGAAAAGTTCAGTTTTTGTCACCCGTTGACCGACTTGAATTTTCCAAATTGCCCTTCAAACTTAAAATGTTCATAACTTAGTCAATTGACCTCAGAATGCAGTGTTCTTGGACTCTATAGAATCCTTGAATAGTAACCTACCAAAAACTGCATAAAAACTTAGTTTTTAGTAAAGTGAAAACTACTTAAATGCCTTTAAGTAAAAAACCTTAGTTTAAATCTGTAGGACCCGTTTCTCATCCAAATTGGACATACTTACATCTTCAAGTTAGACGGTAGGAAATCATATGGAAAAGAGAAACCTCTTTTGGACACTTAAATCAAAAGTTGACTTTTCGGACCCCTTAAATAGGGGCAAAATGGTCCTTTGGCCAAAAATTTAGGATATACACCCTTAACCCTTAATTAGTCTTTTAAAGCACTAAAACTAACATTATAACCATATTAGTGGCATTGAAGTGAGTAAAATCAACAGTTATGTTAGATTCCAGAATTTTCCTAAGTCTTTAACACTACACCTTAAGGACCCTTCCCGAGACTAGGACTAGATCATAGGTTAGAGTTCACTTATTGGGTAAGTGGGTTACTCAATGGGTGGAATCTTGGTTTATTTGTTTCTAAAAATTTTCAACTTATTTTTAGTTATTTTATCTTTTAACCTTAGATATAAGATAGGAGATTCATCCTATTAAGTTTGATTACTTAATAGGGTTGGCCTAAATTATTAGATCACTTTTAGAATGAAACTTAGATCTTAGGTCTTATCCTTTTTGGATTATGTGATTAAGCCCAATCTCGTGGCATTTAATCCATAATTTATAGTTTAGTAGTTTTAAGTTAGAACATCTAAAATTATTAATTAGGTCGTAATGATTTGTTACTCAACTTTTATAGTCGACTTTGATTTGGTATATTAGGACCTAGCTAATCCTGATATTTTGTAACTTGTAAGGACGAATTTCTAAGTTACACTTGGTATGTAGGAAAATGGTGATCCTGAACTTGTGTAACTTGGAATAGCTAGAACGAATATTAGTAAACAAATGATATCATCATATTAGTAGAGTCCCTTGCTTATTTTGATACTTTGTGCTACACAATCCTTATATATTTGAGCTTACTTCATTGGACATTTCATATAAGCTAACTTTGTGCATGAAAATGAAAACTAAGAATAATAGGATAACAGTTGCCTTTGGGTCCGGTTTATGATGATTATGGTGCACATTTGCCCCGATGGACAGGGGTAAGGTGAGATCATGATGCCTAACAGTCTCATTGAGGAGAGTGTGTTAGGCTTGGGACCCGTATAGTCTTGCAGAGACGCTTGACTCCTCAGTTGTTTCTAATAGTTATCCATAGAAACAAAAGTAAAACAACTAAAATATGTTGCATAAGTATTGTCTGCCTCTTTAGTCATGCAGTATGCTCAGTATGTTTACAGATTGAGATGTATATATATATGTGCCAGTTTGGCCAAGTCTTCTGATATGGCAGTCAGTATATAGAGTTTGATGTGCAGTTTTAATATTTGGCTATGTCTTAGCATTACTTATTCAATCAGCTATTTCTTTGTACAGCTTATATACAGTAGATGTTAGATTTTGTTGCTATTTATATGTATCACTGCTGAGATTTATTATTGTAATTTGCATATTTCATTTGATCGCCAGCATGTATTAGGATGTAGTATTTTCTTTCAGCATATGTTTAGTTACTTATATTATATGCCTTACCTTGTTTACCTCGCTTTTGAGGCATGTCTTAGCCTCCTTTTTTTGCTTAAGTTATAAATGTTATTTATAGCTTTTTCCTCTTTCTTATTGTATTGCCAGTCGCTCCTTTATATATTGTTGCTTAGGAAAAATATGTAAAGTGGTGATATTATAAAACATATGAAAATGTATCAGCCTAAAATGTACTTAGACAAATTGTCTAACCAGATTTTCTCTTTTTTGGCTGGGGCCCTACATTATGAAACTGACAATGACAGGCATAGAGCAGATAGAGGATCCAGTTCCTGAGGAGGAGCTATACATAGAGGAGGAGCAGCAGCTCGGACCAGAGGATATATAGTCTTTAGATTTATATGTGAGGATGAGTGCATTTGTATTTCCTTTTTATTTAAACTTTAAATATTATAATAATACAGGTACCCTTGACTGTGCATTTAGATTTATATGCTTATATTCTAAGCCATATTTTGCACTTATATTATATTATGATGCTTGGATGTCATTTATTGCTTCCGCACTCTGTACATTTACTTATATAGTGACTATTAGATTGATTCTGTGTTAATCCTTTCCTAATTAGGTGGATTGTGGATTCCATCCTAATCCAATGATAAGGGAGAGGTTAACCAGAGTAACACTCCACCCTTAGCCTAATCCTTTGGCGGATTACGGGTGTGGGTCGCCACAGTTGGTATCAAAGAATTCCATAAGGTGTCAGATGAGAATTTGCATTTTTATCTACCTAATGGATGATTCTTCTACCAATTCAGTCACTATATTAGAATATATTAGAGTCACATCCAAGACATCACAATATTAAAGCTCAGAATAATAAGAGTATAGAAATAGAAAACACAGTCATGGTACTATAGCTTAAATGAGTATGAACTTAGGATAAATGAGTAATTAAGTAAACTAAATAAATCTTATAGGATCAAACCTAAGTATAATATGTAACTAATTTAAATTTAAAACTTTCATAAGAGTTACAAGACCAAGAACTTAAGATGCTAGGATTTAATTTTGTACAAGATATATGAATCCCAAAAGGATTTTTAAACTATCAAATTAGTTTTAAATCGCTCTTAGGTGGTTACCTTCCAATTTCTAAATTTTGTCTCATTAAAGATAACAACAATATAACTTAAGACTAATAATATTTTGGTCAAACTACTAGAGCCTTAGTAGGTAATTATCTAAAGTAAGAAGATTAGATTGAACGACCATCCATTGTATCAAATCACTACTAGCATCTATGACTACTATTTCACTAATGCCTTCCTTCCTACGAGTCAAGATAGAAACCCAACAGACTGTATTATGAAGGAGAGAGCTTCGTTCATCTCATTCTAGTGGATAGCTATCTGTTGTACCTCTTACGCCAACCACTTTATGATTAATAAAGTGCAAATTAATCTTATGTAATTCTTCTTAGAATTTGATACCTCGTCGCTTCTACAACTCAGATTGATCAATGGATCCTGGATCATCTCCCTCTTCTGCGGTCCCTATCAGCTCCTCAACTGAGGCCACCACATTGCTAGAGGCAATAAGGGTCTTGGTCAACACTCAGGCCAAGCTATTCGAGGGAATGGAGAGAACGATAATCACACTCAGTAATCAAAATCCGTCTACATCATCAGTAGCCCCACTTAATGATCCATATAACGGCTATACAAAGCCCCATCCTGGTGGAAGGTGTTACAATGGCACGAGATGCTGTTATACTTGTGGCCGACAGGATCACAACTTCCAGCATTGCATGCATGATAAGACTATCGACGGTACTTGTATTGACCGTTCCAAGCACCCTCAAACTGCATTATTAAAGAGAAAGAGGAAACTGGCCAATACACCTCGACTCATTTTGGCTAGGCCTCCACAAAAACAGAGATGCAGCGATAGGCTTGCAAAAACATGCACCCATTTAGGTGTGGCCAGAGGTAACACTATTGTTTCAGGTACACATATTCAATCGCCTAATTATTTTTCATTATTTAAAGTTGTATCATCACTTCATTAATAATTCTTATTCTTAGTCATCCTTAAATTTTACTTATACTGTATTAGGGTGTCACATTGGACAATTACTTTTCCCTAGCCTAGTTAATCACACATTAAGTTCTAAGTCGTGCTTTTGTGACTCATAACAATAATTCCTCTACCGAGAAGCAACTTACCCAGTTGCGTAAATGACCTCTCACTCTTTAGATTAAACTGAATGATAGAATCTATTATTAGGCAAGTCATAATTGTAATTTAGCATTTTCTTAGGTCTTTAACCCATTACTCCATTGAAGTAAGTAGTCAAAAAGTTCTAGTCTTTGATACCAAACCTTTGGATTCTAGTAGTATCCTAGCATTTCCTTAACTCTGAGTAAGTCTTATATGACTTCGCCTAAAAGCGATGCACGTCATTTAAGTATAGAACCGTAAGGATCCTTGACCCTTAGAATTATCCTATGCTTAGTATATGATATCACTTGCTAAGCGACAGTCTTACCCATAATACTGAGACATAATTTATGATTGGGTATTTAATCCTTAGTTCTGGGAAGCCACATCCAATCCAGTTGATTGTCAACTTGTCTTTCTTCCATTGCTTCATCCCTTAATTGATAGTTACCACTGAGACAGTGAGGTTAGCCTAAGAAAGTTTAACTTTAAATCTTAAGTCTTGAAATTCTAAGTGGAGAATCCCAACACATCCTCAAAACTTGCATATCAAGCTCACTACTATTTATTCTTCCTACTTAAGTGATGTCGAGGACGACATCATTTTTGAGTGGGGGAGTCTGTAACAACCCAAGTTGTTACCATTGTCAATTAGGACTAACCTTAGTCCTAAACTTAATCCTAAGTATTAATTAAGTCATTAAGAGTCAACCTCTAAGACCTAGTCCAAATCAAGAGTCAAATGGATCGAATCCTGATTTCTAGAAAATCCATAAACCATAAAATTTGACCTACCTAAAATGACCTCAGATTGAAAAACGGACTTCGCCACTGCGCTCATTGCCCCCAAATTAGCTAGGGGTGATGTTTTCGTGTCAATCGGAAGTCGTCAAAATTTTGACGAATATTTTAATAATATATAAATACCATGAAAATTGGGAAATGAAAATACTCTTCGGATCAAAAATCTGACCTCACCGTTGCGTTCCTCACCCCTCAATTAGTTAGGGGCAAATATTTGGAAATTTTCTGGAATCAATTTAAAAATTTAAATTAAATTAGGAATCTATTTATTAAATATTGAATAATATTAATTTAATAATATTTTCAAACGGCGTCGTTCCCACGCCGTCTGCTTGGCGTGACGCCGTTCCCGCATCCGTCCGATCGGATCGAGCGATCAGAGCCGTCCGATCGGGGCCGATCGTACGGCTCCCAGCGCGTCCCCTTCCTCGAGCACTCCGCGCCAACCAGAGCGCCCCACCGCACGCGCCGCGGCCGTGCTCGCCAACCAGCTGCTTCCCCCGCCTCGTGAGCTCCGTCCCGATCCCCCTTAACCCTCGGGAACCCCGAGCTGGACCGGTCACGCATTTCTCGCCAAGTTGCAGAGAGCCTCGTCCGAGCTTAGGGTCCGTCGCCGTCCCAGTCAGGTACCCCATTATCCCATTCCTTCATTCGATCGAATAATTGTTGTCAAATTTCGCAATGTTGCATCGTATTCTTCCAATATAGCAGACCCGATCGTAGTTGATCAGGTCTGATCGCGCCGCGTAGGATCAGGCACCTTCGGCGAGGCCGGACCACACCCATTAGGGTTGGGATCCTCTCGCGGCCTCGTGTGCCCTAGGACATGACATTTCCCCCATTGCACTGGACCCTTCGAGGGCTAGCCTCGGCCGTGCGGGCCGAGGGTCACCGGCTGCCGGCAAGGCCGGTGAAGCCGTCGAAAGCTCAACCCTAGCAGGGGGGGAGAGGCTGGCATGCCTCTTTCGGGCCGGGTTGGGTCGATCCGGGCCCGCCCAAGGGCTGCACGCGATGAGCGCGTGCCGGCTCTGCGCCCGGGGCGTGGGGCCCACTTCTGCGCCGGCCGCGTCAGCTGACCCGCCCGCGTGTCCTGCAGCCAACCGAACCCTGCCGCGTGGCAGTGGGGCCCGCCGTCAAATCCAGCAGAAAACAGAAATATTAAAAAAAAAAAAAAATTATATATATATATATATATATATATATATTTATATACATATTATACATATATATAATAATAATGAGTACTTTTATAAACACAAATTTATATGCATCCGTATGTAATGGTATGTATTACTTTAGGATAGATGAAAGTATAGAGAAATATTAGGATAGATATACTTAAGTGTACATTTATATATGTCAGTATATATAGTAGGCAGAAAAACAGTATTATTTTATATGTATATATATATATATATATATATATATATATATATATATATATATATATATAATCAGCACTTATATAATAATAATTATACAAATATAAACTAGTAACAGAATTTATAAATATAATGAATTATTTAGACAACGTTAGACTATATATATATATATATATATATATATATATATATATATATATATATATATATATATATTAGGTTAGTTAAAATGATTAATTAATATTTCAATTAGTTAATTAATGATAAATTAATTAAGGACAGTGATTTGTAATTGAATAAATTTAATTAAATAATATGTTTATGAGATTAATTAATATTGATTATGATTGATTTAATCATTAGGACTAATTAATCAATTAGCTGCCTAATAATGTTCAATAATTATTAAATAATACATTAGGACTTATTAATATTATAATAGACTAATTAATTAAGGACTAATCAAATTAAGTAATTATTAACAATGTTTGAATTGATTAAATGATAAATTAAATATTAATTAATTACAGATAATTAATTAATTATATAATAAATATATAAGAATATTTAACTTTAGGAATGAATACTTTAAATATTATTGACTATTAATGGATTAATTAAAGCATTAATTAATCGTTAATAATCTTAACCCTAAATTAATGATAATAGTATCATATTTAATAATTAACAAACAGATTAATTAATTAATTAATAAGTAAATTTATTAATTAAATTAATTAATTAAACCATAAATACAGAAGAATATATCTTTTGGAATAAATAGTAAAATAATACAAATTATATTTTTAAATAGTAAAATTTAAAAGCTTAATAACATTTTGTAGGATAATCCAAACATAGCCAATATAAGTCTCAGAATACTCAGAAAAATTCAAGATGCTAACTAGTTTAGGATTTCAATATCGCCAATAAACTGAAATAAGATTTTGGTTCTGAAACCTAGAAATTTAGAAAATGACCAAAATACCTCAAATCTTAGTTAGGTCATAACTTGGCCATTTGAGATCCAAATTGGGTCTACTCCCTACCAACATACTCAGTACATTATAGGAAAGCTATACAAACTAAGTTTGCTGAAATTGAACTTCAAACGGAAAAGTTCAGTTTTTGTCACCCGTTGTCCGACTTGAATTTACCAAATTGCCCTTCAAACTTAAAACGTTCATAACTTAGTCAATTGACCTCAAAATGCAGTGTTCTTAGACTCTATAGAATCATTGAATAGTAACCTACCAAAAACTGCATAAAAACTTAGTTTTCAGTAAAGTGAAAATTACTTAAATGCCTTTAAGTCAAAAACCTTAGTTTAAATCTGTAGGACCCATTTCTCATCCAAATTGGACATACTTACTGTCTATCTTCAAGTTAGACGGTAGGAAATCATATGGAAAAGAGAAACCTCTTTTGGACACTTAAATCAAAAGTTGACTTTTCGGACCCCTTAAATAGGGGCAAAATGGTCCTTTGGCCAAAAATTTAGGATATACACCCTTAACCCTTAATTAGTCTTTTAAAACACTAAAACTAATATTATAACCATATTAGTGGCATTGAAGTGAGTAAAATCAACAGTTATGTTAGATTCCAGAATTTTCCTAAGTCTTTAACACTACACCTTAAGGACCCTTCCCGAGACTAGGACTAGATCATAGGTTAGAGTTTACTTATTGGGTAAGTGGGTTACTCAATGGGTGGAATCTTGGTTTATTTGTTTTTAAAAATTTTCAACTTATTTTTAGTTATTTTATCTTTTAACCTTAGATATAAGATAGGAGATTCATTCTATTAAGTTTGATTACTTAATAGGGTTAGCCTAAATTATTAGATCACTTTTAGAATGAAACTTAGATCTTAGGTCTTATCCTTTTTGGATTATATGTTTAAGCCCAATCTCATGGCATTTAATCCATAATTTATAGTTTAGTAGTTTTAAGTTAGAACATCTAAAATTATTAATTAGGTCGTAATGATTTGTTACTCAACTTTTATAGTCGACTTTGATTTGGTATATTAGGACCTAGCTAATCCTGATATTTTATAACTTGTAAGGACGAATTTCTAAGTTACACTTGGTATGTAGGAAAATGGTGATCCTGAACTTGTGTAACTTGGAATAGCTAGAATGAATATTAGTAAACAAATAATATCATCATATTAGTAGAGTCCCTTACTTATTTTGATACATTGTGCTACACAATCCTTATATATTTGAGCTTACTTCCTTGGACATTTCATATAAGCTAACTTTGTGCATGAAAATGAAAACTAAGAATAATAGGATAATAGTTGCCTTTGGGTCCGGTTTATGATGATTATGGTGCACATTTGCCCCGATGGATAGGGGTAAGGTGAGATCATGATGCCTAACAGTCTCATTGAGGAGAGTGTGTTTGGCTTGGGACCCGTATAGTCTTGCAGAGACGCTTGACTCCTCAGTTGTTTCTAATAGTTATCCATAGAAACAAAAGTAAAACAACTAAAATATGTTGCATAAGTATTGTCTGCCTCTTCAGTCATGCAGTATGTTCAGTATATTTACAGATTGAGATGTATATATATATGGGCCAGTTTGGCCAAGTCTTCTGATATGGCAGTCAGTATATAGAGTTTGATGTGCAGTTTTAATATTTGGCTATGTCTTAACATTGCTTATTCATCAGCTATTTCTTTGTACAGCTTATATACAGTAGATGTTAGATTTTGTTGCTATTTATATGTATCACTGCTGAGATTTATTATTGTAATTTGCATATTTCATTTGATCGCCAGCATGTATTAGATGTAGTATTTTCTTTCAGCATATGTTTAGTTACTTATATTATATGCCTTACCTTGTTTACCTTGCTTTTGAGGCATGTCTTAGCCTCCTTTTTTTTCTTAAGTTATAAATATTATTTATAGCTTTTTCCTCTTTCTTATTGTATTGCCAGTCGCTCCTTTATATATTGTTGCTTAGGAAAAATATGTAAAGTGGTGATATTATAAAACATATGAAAATGTATCAGCCTAAAATGTACTTAGACAAATTGTCTAACCAGATTTTCTCTTTTTTGGCTAGGGCCCTATATTATGAAACTGACAATGACAGGCGTAGAGCAGATAGAGGATCCAGTTCCTGAGGAGGAGCTATACATAGAGGAGGAGCAGCAGCTCGGACCAGAGGATATATAGTCTTTAGATTTATATGTGAGGATGAGTGCATTTGTATTTCCTTTTTATTTAAACTTTAAATATTATAATAATACAGGTACCCTTGACTGTGCATTTGGATTTATATGCTTATATTCTGAGCCATATTTTGCACTTATATTATATTGTGATGCTTGGATGTCATTTATTGCTTCCGCACTCTGTACGTTTACTTATATAGTGATTGTTATATTGATTATATGTTAATCCTTCCCTAATTAGGTGGATTGTGGATTCCATCCTAATCCAATGATAAGTGAGGGGTTAACCAGAGTGACACTCCACCCTTAGCCTAATCCTTTAGCAGATTAAGGGTGTGGGTCGCCACACTATCTTACAAAATTCTTGTTCTAAAGAACTGGAGGCGATTATGGAAGATAAAGTAGCACGACGGCTAAGATCATCAGCCATAATATTTGCTTTTCCTGGATGATTCTGAATGCTCAGATCATAATCACTAATAAGTTCTAGCCATCTTCTTTGATGATATTTCAGTTCTCTTTGGGTGAAGATATACTTTAAGCATTGATGATCAGTGAAAATTGAACACTGAACTCCATATAAATAGTGTCGCCAAATTCTTAGAGTGAAGATTACAGCGGCAAGTTCAAGATCATGAACTGGATAATTTTTCTCGTGGGGTTTTAACTGACGAGAGGAGTAATCGATTACCTTACCCTCTTGCATTAACACACAACCTAGACCAATTCCAGAGGCATCGGTGTATACCTGATAGTTCAAGCCTTCTTTGGGCAGAATAAGTACTGGAGCGATAGAGAGTGCGTTCTTCAGAGTTTGAAATGCTTCATCGTATTCAGGGCTCCAAATGAATGGAACAGTTTTTTGAGTTAACTTAGTTAATGGCGAAGCGATCTGGGAAAAGCCTTTAACAAACTTTCTATAATATCCAGCTAATCCTAAGAAACTTCTTATATCTGTGACTGACTTAGGCTGAACCCAGTCCTAAATAGTGCTTACTTTGTTTTGATCTACACGAATACGCTAGGCATCGACTACATGTCCCATGAATGCAATGGACTTAAGTCAAAACTCACATTTAAGGAACTTGGCATATAGTTGATGTTCACGCAGATCTTCTAACACTAATCGCAAATAATTTTCATGATCTTTTAAGATTCGAGAATAAATGAGGATATCATCAATAAAGATGATTACAAATTTATCTAAATATGGCTTTAGAACTCACTGCATCAAATCCATGAAAATTGATGGCGCATTGGTGAGTCCAAAAGAGATCACTAAAAATTCAAAATGACCATAGCGAGTACAGAAAGTGGTCTTTCCTATATCATCTTCTTTTACTCGCAATTGATGATATCCAGACCTCAAATTATTCTTAGAGAATATAACAGCTCCAGATAATTGGTAGAATAAATCATCAATTCTAGGCAATGGGTATTTGTTCTTTACGATGACCTTATTTAGTTCACGATAATCTATGCACATTCGCATAAATCCATCCTTCTTTTTTATAAATAGAACGGGTGCTCCCTAAGGAGACATACTTAGCCTAATAAAGCCTTTATTCAAGAGCTCTTACAATTGTTCATTGAGTTTTTGAAGTTCTATAGGTGCCATTCTGTATGGTGCTTTAGATATAGGCTGGGTACCCAGAATTAATTTAGTAGAGAACCCTACTTCTCTGGGAGGAGGTACACTAGGCAAATCTTCTGGGAATACATCGGTGAATTCCTTAACTACTTTGCAATCTAAGAGAGGGATACTTTCTTTTGCTTCACCCATCATAGTGACCAGAAAAGTGTCACAACCCTTACTGATCAATCATTCAGCTTTAATGGCATTGATTAAGGATAGTTGTGTACTGACTTTTCATATAACAGTGCCAGACTTGCCCTGGGAATGAAGAGTGGCCTTTTTCTTAAAGCAGTTTATCATGACATTATCATCATTAAGCCAGTTCATCCAAAGGATAATATCGAAGTTTGTTATTGGCAGGATGATTAATTTGGAATCAAACTCCTGGTCATTTAATGGGATTTTGACATTACAGAACTTATGAGCACTGAGTTGGGCTCCAGATGGAAGTTCAATACTCAATGATTTTGCCAAATTGTACAGGCGTTGCCATCTATTATAATGAGATAAAATGCCGCCATCTATTACAATACGAAATCAATTGTGCCATCTAAGACAACAAGAAATCAAAGGCCGCTATTCTTTGTATGTTGAGTTATTTATTATTATCTTTTGTAAAGCTAATCCAAAAATAACTATTGTCCTTTTAGAATGCTGTGTCTATGTTGCTTTACATCATTATGCTGAATTAATATTGTTGTATCTTAAAGGCTGAACTAAATATAGTTGTTCCTTGCATGTAAAATAGTATATTGTTGTCTTTTATAGATGCTGAGTCAATAATACTGTCCTTTACATGGCTTTAATTAAATTAACTACTATCATTAAATGCATTGTAAGAAACAAATGCAGTAGCAGATTTCAATTTAAATGATTATTGTTTCTTTTTATATAAATGCTAAACTAAATACGGTTATTCTTTGCAAGTTAAATAATATGCTAATATCACTTATAGTGTTGAACCAATATTGATGTTTTTACAAATGCTGAACCAAATGCCAATATTTCTTACATATTAAATCAAATAATGGCACCCTTTTTATTACTAATTCAATTACTGCATCTTTCATTATTTTTCATAAATATTTGATTTAGGATGGTGAATCCTAAGTTAATAAATTGTTTCATATGATTTTCTCACATAAAATTATTAGAGTTGTAAATAATAATCCCAAGTAACGGATTGACTTACAAATTGGTGTTTTATGTGTTTATTTTGAGCAAATACAGTAGAGATCATGCCAAAATTCTTAGAATTGGAATTTCATTCTTATGTTCTACATGTTTTACTTCTCCTTTAGTTACATGTAAGATCAAATCAAGAATCCTTTAAATTCTTTTGTATTTGACTTGGCTTAACACTTTCAATTACTAAGTTCAAGTTCTTTAAAAATGACTCATAATAAGACTAGTGCTTAACTAATCACTTAGATAGTTAGCACATATTTAAATAGTCATTAATCTCCAAATTTAGTTCTCAATAGATTAAAACTAGAGAACAATAACTCTCTTATATATTTTAAATAAGCTATAGATTTTTAAATTCCTACAACCACAAATGAATTATTACTTGTAGGATATAATATATATTTTTCCTTACATTCAAATACTCAATATCAATTAATCTTAAATAATTTCATGATTGAATTGATTTGATACTTTCTAGTTTGTAAGCTAACTAGATGAGGCTAATAAAATATCCTTTAGCTTATACTTTCATTAGCTTAGCAAACTATAAACATTACTCTTCCTTACTAGTTTCCTTAAACCTTAATCATAAATCAATTAGATTGGATTTGTTTAGGACTAGTATAGGATGAATATTATTTACATGAAAATACTATTTTCTAAACTTATATTCCTTTTACTATTAATTGTAATTGACTTAAAAATCAATATCTATAAGTCAATTTGGAACTCAGTTAGCTCCAATCTTTAAGTAGATCATTATAATTTAGATAATGAAAAGGATTTCACATAATTTACAATTATTGAAATTTATTGAATGCTTGCTTAGCTTGGAGCTTTTTTCCTTGAACATTCATTCAAGATCATTGTGCATAAATAAAAAGTTTTGTAAAACTTTATGGGGAATGCCTGATGGCAAACATTATTCAAGATCATTCTGTTGAATACTCACGCAGAATGAGATAGCTCCTATATATAACTTCAACTAATAATATAAGAGTTCTCTTACAATCTTATTGATTGTAAGATCTCTTCATAATAACTTAGTTATGCTTACATTCATAGTCCTAGGCTATATTTGTCTTAGATCAAAAGTCTAAGAACTTTTTTTTGTTTATGCTTTACACTCTCTATTTACAGTATTGTATTTAGCTTACAGTTCAATTAAAATACAGTGTATGTAGTTCAATTTCATTTAATGCTTCATTGTATTTCATTACTTATTTAGTATAAATTTTATTGAACATGCATTACTTTCATTTCATTTTACTTTAAATGCATATTATAGTTTCTAGCTTTTTAGGATGCTTGTCCTTACCATTTTAGGATGCAGGCAGGGACATATATACAAGTGAGTATTTTTACTCAGCTTATTTCATACTGTCTCTTATACACTTATATTTATTTCTTGTTTTTTTTCATACTTGACAGCTTTTATAGCTCCGCTGCTTAGTTTAAATTATAAATTAATGCTTGTGCTATTCAAATAATATAAATTGTAGCAAATCTTAAAATATACTTAGACTGTTTAGTTTAGCTACCCTTTTTCTTTTATTGGCTTTGCCCTATCATATTTAAATACCAAAATATGATAGATCAAGAGCTCTTTGATTCAGGTAATGCAGGCCCAAGTGCTTAAAGAGCTTATAAAGTTTTTTTGCTTCTACTTAATTAAAAAGGTTTACTTGCATTTATTATAAGTGAGAGAGTGGCATACTTACTTTCTCTTACTCTTACTTTTAAAAGGCCTACAATAATTAAATTATAATTTGCTTGAGTTTACTTAAGTTAATTTTACCTTCACTCTTATGTTTCTGTGTTGTAATAAACTATTTTGCAATTGCTTAGAATGAATGAGTGAATTATTCTAATTCCTTGTATTATATATACTTGCAATGTTGTGTTTTTGTGTATCTCCTTAACATGAATCTGCTAGTACATTCATTTGTAACTTTATTTTAACTTAACAACTACTCATAAAAAGACTTGGCCACTTAGCATCTATTTTTGATTAGTCTCCTTCTAATTGAGTATTGGGTGCTAAGGTAACATCCCAAATGTTTGGATTAATCTTCTATCCAATTATTGGAGTCGTTACAATGAGGAAGTAAAAAATGAAGTCAGATTTTTGATCAAAGGTCAATTTAATATACTTAATTTTTTGATTAATTAAATGTATTAAAATATTTGTTAAATCCAAACAAGCTCCAAATTGCACCAAATGTTTTGGAACTTCTCCAAACATCATTTGGAGACTAATGGAAATGGTTTTAACCTAATTTGAATATCTAAAACTAAGTAACAACATCACTATTATTACAGATTGTATCTTAAATTATGCTAGGATTTGAAGAACCCATCAAGGGAATAATTCAGAAGAATAAAAAATCAATTGGTATTTAGTAACTTCATAATCAACTAAATGCTTATAACATTGAAACCCATGGCACCAAGGGTTTTTTCTACAAGCATCCAATTGATCTTATCATAAGCTTTTTCAAGATTAATTTTAAGGATAAGATTCTTACTCTAATTTTTTTATCTAGACTGTGCACTAGCTCCTGAGTGGACATAATGTTATTTTTTATATTTTTATTCGGAATAAAAGCACCTTGTTTTGGCACAATTAAATTAAGAAGCAATTTTTTTAACCTATTTTCCATGATTTTTGAAATAATTTTGTTAAAATAAGAACATAAACATATATAGGTTTGAACTTGTCCCACCAATTACAAATGATATCCATAAACATGAGAATGGGGGTCAGGAGAGTTAAAAATTTTAGAATGGAACCATTTCATAGAATCCATCAATAGCATCAATAAAATCACCTTTAATAATACTCCAATAGTTTTATAGCATTCAATAAGGAGCTCATCAGGACCTAGAGATTCATTATCTTGTATACCTTAAATTGCATTCCAAATCTCATTTTCATCCGATTATTTTGTTAAAAGGAGATTGGATTCAGAATTAATAAGATTAGCTCACACAGCTTGGGTATGGAGCACCACATCCACACCATCATTCTTGTAAAGATCAGATAAAAAATTAATGGCAGAGTCAACCAAAGTCTTCTAATTGGACAGAAGGTGTGTAATAACCCTAGTTGTTACCATAACTAAAGTAAGCTAATTTAAGCTAAACCAAGCTTTGATTTTTATTCCATTAGACTCAATGGGTCATTTTAACCTAATCTTAGTAGTTTAAAACCAATCAAAATTAAACTGATTAACCAAGCTATTTTTGCCTATTTTTGGACTCTAAAAATTAGCTATATTAATTTGATCTCCAAATTAAAATATGATTATATTTTTGAATTCCTCATGCCCTAATTAGCTATAGGTGAATTTTAAGAAATTTTTAGAGCTCATTTAGTCCTAAATTGGATTTAAAATTTAATAGGATTATTATTTATATAATTAGAGGATTATATTATTTAAATTAAATATATTTATTAATTTTATATTTGTGGGATTTACTATCGTGACCACGGCAGATCAATTGCGGGGTCCCGACATCGAGGCATAGGTTTTTGCAAATGATCACTCTAGCACGCATCTTAACGTGGTTAGTCTGAAGGTGTACACTCTCCACGCCTAGATCTAATCCTAGTAGACAGATCAACCCCTCGCATCAAACAGCTGATGTATCATCCATGCTTAATCAGTTAAGTAGTGCACTAAGGATTATCCAAACCCAACGGCTCCACGATCAGATGACGCCATGCAAGCATCGCACTGTGGATCGTCTTCTCCATCTTGCCTCTCGCTCGCTTGGTTCCCCACCGACAGCACAACCTATAGCAGACCTCGTAACAGTACATGGATATGGATATCATGGTTATTCTTTTCTGCCCTTGAGCCCAACGGTTTGCCAACTGCCATCTCTCTGAATTTCCCTCGGCCATTTTGTCCACCCCATTTACCTCAGGCCGAGCCTATACCCAGGCTCCCAACCTTGGAAACTAGTCTAGAGCCTTCCCACTGCCTATATATACCCTTGAGATAGCACAGTGAGTCCCTTTGCTCATTGAGATCCCTCAATTTCCCCAGTTGAATCCCCTGGAGCTCTTGGCACTCTCGATGAGCCCTGCTGCTGTGAACCACACATAGAGGGCTAGGTCTAGTGTTCAAACTCCCCTGGAGCTCAATCAAGCTCAATTCCACCTCATACCTTTTCCTTAGCTAATCAAACCTATTATGATTATCGCTAGGGTCTGAGCTAGCTTTGATCGATCATATTAATCGATGAGCTAGCGGTCAAACCAGGAGCTGAGTCTAAGTAAGGACCCAGCTATCGGCTGCACCCCAGGTCGCATAACCTAGGGGGTTCGACTCGCCTCACCTCATTGATGGTGTATGGATCGAACCCCATTCATTTGGTGTGTTCTGTGAGGAGAATTTACCCCTCATAGTAAACCCTAAATGTCCTCACTTAGGCCAGTTTAGTGTAGTAGCCATCTGTAGATCAACTACATCCCAATTAGGGATTCAAGGTTCAATCGACGCGTATTGACTCCTTGAAGGTATGACGATTGAGTGCTGGCTGCAGTGTGAAGTAACAGCTACAAATTTTTCGGTCCAAGGCACCCTCTAGTGGCTGTCTGGAAAGGGGTATGGGGGATGATGACACTGTCACATCGAGGCAGGCCAGCCTAGGCCCACGCGGTGCGACAGTGCTGATCCAGTTTGGCCCTGATCTGACCCGCACGATTTGGTAACTGGGCCGGGATAATTAAAATCGATTTAGGAATTATTTTCTTTTTGTTTAGTAAATAATAAATCAAATATATTAATTTGCCTATAGTTTAATTAATTGAAAACATTAAAACTAAATTAATTGAATAACTTAATCAATTCTTATCCAAATAGTAGGATGCAATATACCATTTTGACCAAAAAATCATAAGGAATAATAATCTACAATAAAATTCTAGATCTAATGGTTAGATTTTCAAATTTAGCCTAATATTTCTCTAATCCTAATTAGTGAATAGATAATTCATTTAATGGCCAAATTCTATGATTTAGGTCTCTGATTGTTCATAAGATAGAGGAGAACTTAATTATGCCTTTAAAAATAATTTAAGAATTATAAATTTGTTAATCACCTCTTAATCACCCTAAATCTTAATAGTGATTAATGACCTAATTAATTCTCTAATTTTGGTGGACCAAGTTTCTGTTATCTTCTTAAGTGTATTAAAACCTGTGTCTAGATTCGCATATTACCCTAATTTTATTAATCACTTTTTATAGCCTTAAAAAGTAATTAGTGCTAATTAATCTAATCTTAAGTTCAATCTTAAATTTAAATTTCTCATTTCTCATATTAGTCAATAATAAGCCTATTATAATTAAATAGAGTCAATTTGGATGCTTTAATCTTAAAGTCCCAAATTTAGCCTTGAGATGAGTATTTTGGTCATTTTGGCCAAAAATTTGTTTAAGAACCCTTATACCCTAGAAATATCATTAATGTACTTTTAATTTGTAATAAAATGTATTACTATCATTCATTTAGTTCTTAGACCTAGCTGATTTATCTAAATGGCTTAAGCTAAATCCTTCTTAAATTTTCTCTTACGTAAATCATAAAGATCTTAAAGTAATCTTAGACCCTTCACTTAATCTTGAATAATGAAATTTAATTTTATGAAACTAGTCTTAAGTGCTTTATCAAAACTAATCATAATAATTATTCATAAGTGAATATCTTAATGAAAACCTTAGGTCTAAATCCAATCTGAAGTCTTAAGTGATTAAACTGTAGACTTAGATCTTAGACCCTTAGAGATTATCCTTAGTATATATTTGAATTGAATCCTTGATACTCCTAGCTGATTGAATCCTTTTAAATCCTTCTTGTGAGATTTGGTTGATTCAACCTATAGAATAATTAATTATTCTATAGATTGAACTTAGATTTTAGATTATGAAGTTCTTATTTGATTATTTTGTCTTAAAATTATAGATTTATCCTTTCTTTAAGATCATACTTCCTTAATCTTTCAGCTTCTAAGATTCTCTACCTTTGGAATAAGTGTGGGTATGAACCCTCGGATCCTTAGAAGTTTAATACCATATATTTAGAATTAAACCCAAACAAAACTTTAAACCTAGAATCCTTAATCTTGATTTACATAATCAAGATTGGGTTTGAGTTATTAAAATATATTAAATAAGTCATTGATTTATTTATTAAACCCTTTATAGTCATCAATTTTGATTATCAATTAGAACTGTTAACTTCTAATGTTAATTTTAGAGATGTAAATCTATGATTTTTTAGGATAATTGGATATTGGAGATTTTAAGCTTGTACTATCTCAGAATAGATAGAAAAAATTAAACTATATAATAAAAGATATCACTTATGTCTAGTTGACTCTCTTACTTACTTTGACTATTATTGCTTTGCACAACCTATGTTTGAGCATTCTTCCTTGGACATATTAGTTGGACATAGTATATTTGATGAGTATCCCATATTTGGTTTGAAATTGTATAAACATGATTTAACTTCATTTAGTTCTTAGTTCAGTAGAGTGTGTTCTAACTTAGTATGCCTATTTAGTTAAGTTCTTTGGTTATATAATATACTCAGACCTAGATATGTGCTTGGCTAGGAGGATACATGTCTGATTCTATAAGTTCAACTCAGGCCTAGCTCTGAGGATGCCTAGGGGGATACATATTGAACTTTCTATACAGTTGCCATATTTTGGCCCATTTCTATTTTGGCAGTACTAACTTAGGCATACTTCTACTTTTCAGTTCAGTTCTAGTTCAGTGGCTTATTTAGCCATATATTTTATGTGCATTTTTATTATTTTTTGTATGCTTTTACAGTTCATTTTAGTTGAGTACTTTCAGTCTAGTTTTGTTTAGTACTTACATATTTATGATGATAATCTTATTTCAGTTCTCTTATGCTTTAGTGCAAATTTTTTTAATGTAAATTAGCATGTATTCATATGATCATAAGCATGTTATGATGAGTTTACTTTCAGTACTTTTCAATTATTTATATACTTACTGCCTAACCTTGTTACAACTTCTGGTTGAGGTATGTTAATTTACATACTTTGCTTTTTTAAGTTATAAATGTTAGTTTATAACTATACTATTTCATGGAGCTTATTGCTCCCCTTGAATTCTTAAATGTTCTTTAAATGTGATATCTTAAATGTTCAGTTTCATTTAAATTAGCCTAAAAGGTGTTTAGAAAATTTGGCTAACTGTAAGTTTTTCTTTTCTTGGCTGGGGCCTTAGCATGTGATACCGACAATGTCAGATTCAGAATTGTTCATTGAGGTTGCTTTTGGAGAGGAGCTTGGATAGGAGGAGGACCTTCTTGCCACTGTAGCTTAGTTAGATTTAATTTTAGCTATGAGGACGAGAATTTCTTCCTGCTTTTAAATTTCAATTTTTAATAATTTCATAATCTGGATGTATTTACTTTCTGCATTTTTCATATAGTGCTGAATTATTTTTTATACTTTCTTTACTATATTGTGATGTGAATGTTTTACTCTTTCTTGCTTTCGCTACTTTGATATTTTGATGTACGACTCTCAGTTTCAGGTGGCAAGTCATTTAACTAAGGCGGGTTGGGTGTATTCCTAACTTGACTATAGTTGGGAGGATTGCCATAGTTGGTGACTGTATTTGCCGTAATTATGTTAATCATAGTATTAGCATGACCACGGAGGGTATGGGGCTCCACAAGTTGACCCTCAGGAGAGGAAATCTGGTCAATTTTATAAATTTTTATATTTTTAATCACCTAAGAATGATATTTTTTTGTATTATGCTCACCCTCAAATTTTCAATTCTAACTATACTTCTGTTTCAAAAAAGACCACCTCATTTTGAATAAGGAGAGTATTTTCTTATAGTAGTACCTAAACTATAGTGAAAATTAGGGTACAAATACAAAACACATTCAAGCTTAGCAACCTTACTTTCAAGTGAAGCTAAACTGTTGTATATGTTTCACATTAAGTTTTTGTTCCATTTGCTAAAGAAATTATGAGATGCTTAAGCTTATGGACAAGTCTATATAATCCAAAAATATTACACTCCTCATTCTAGGTAGAGGAGATGATTTTTTAGAAGTCAATTCAAAATAACAAAAAACAAAAATATTTTCTAGTGCAAGGAACCTCATCCCAAGCAAAGAGTAACAATTTGTAGTCAGAAGTAGTAGAATTAATTGGAGTGTTGGATAAGTTTTAAAATTTATTTAACCACTAGTGATTCAACATCAATTTGTCTAACCAGTGGTTAAATAAATTTCAAAACTTATCTAAACCACAATCAGCTACCAAATCATTGAAATTAGCTATGGATCTCACATAGTTGCAAGCATAACTTTTGAACTCAGAATGCCTTAAAACATAATTGAAATCCCCTCCCACCATTCATGAAAGGTTAAAGGTTTCACAATTTCTCAAAAAGTCCCACAATCTTTCTCTATCACTTCACAAAATTTTTCAGGAAATAAAGTTAAAAAAACCTAAAATTGAGATTTTTTGGCTCTTACATAAATGTATTGGTCACATACAATTAGAAGCTCAATATACCAAACCAAAATCCAAAACACCCAAATGTTATAACCAGGACTAGTTAACACATGATCAAACTTGAAATTCTTACAAATTTTAGAATTATCCCAATAGTTACCTCTAGGTTCAAAAAAATAATATTCTATTAGAAGTGTTAGATTAGACATTCTCACTTTTAATAAACTTTCAAAATTTAGGCTCAAAAGTGGTTGTAATAATAATTTTATTTTCAAAACTACTATTTGTAATCTATTTTTGGAAGAGATATTGCTAATACACACAATATTCCAATATCAAATATTCATTATTGACACTTTAAAGGCCCAAAGTGAGCCTTTTGACTAGTAATAGATCAAGTAATTATTTTGAAAAATAATTTATTCAAGACCTCATTTCCTAAAGCATCCAACATTTCTTCATCCACATTAACTAAGTTCAAACTTTCAAATTGATTAGGAGATACAATATTATCTTTAAGTATACTTATACTAGCCAGGTTTTCCCCATTACCCAATATTGGGGAAATTAGCATATGAAATCTATTACATGTACCTTATTCTTAAATTTCCTGAATGGGATTATGAAGAATCTCATTATTTAAGTTAGAGCCTACAATAGACTATTCCACCTGCATATATTCATCATTAAATTCAAAATCATGAATAACAACATCACATATGCTTCCCTCCATCAAAGAATTTTAATTATTAGTTTCAACCAAGCGAATAGTATCAGTGCTATTAACAACCATAATAGCATTATTAAAAATTTCATATTCTCTATGGAACAAATTGAATCCTCCATTGACTAAACTAAAATACCTTGAGGAATTTAGACCCTTTATTTTCTGGGGACATTAAGTTCCTCTAAAGTTTTCTTAGAATTATTAGTGTAAAAAAAATCATCATTTTCTAAATTAGCATTATACATGTTTGCGTGAGAGACAATAGTTCAAGTAGTAGTGTGGGGATCATTAGTAATTAAGAAAGAATCAATTTGCAGATCAATTTTTTCTCAAGAACATAGCCATTTTTTAAAAATAGAATCAACTAAATAAATAAAATTAGCTCACAAATGATTTTGTAATAAAGATTTTTGTTTGTACTTCCATGAAAGTGCACGTGGTTATTAAGTAATACAAAAAAGGTGAGTCTTGAGTTTAATGGTCACAGAGAACAATGTGTATATTTCATATGTACTTTCTTACTTTATAATGTTTAAGCAATTTAAAATGGTTGATTAATGCTAATGACTAAACTAATTTACTCTTATAAGCTTGCTTTGATAAATTAAACAAAATTGGGGAGAGTTAAGTTTTGAACTAAAAATTTGTGTGCATGAGTTTTCTTCAATCCAATACTTTGTCAATTATCCTAATTATCATTAATTATTTCATATATCAAGGGGTTATTTGTGGTGGAATCATCCTAACCATCGCCGAGTATCACTAACTCAACTAAGATTAGGTGGGGGTCGTCATTATTATCACAGATATTAAAACAATATATATCCATGATACTAATCATGAGTTAAGAAAAATCCTATCAAAAACATATATAGTATAACAATATAGTAAATAAAGAAAGGCATCCAGACAAAGTCCCACATTTTATCCATTCATAAACAATACTAGTAAATGAAAAATAAGAGAATTCATTTATTAAAAATGCGGGAAAAGAATTATAACACATATTTCAATCTGCAAGCCACATCTACTTTAATCTTCTGTTAAGCTTAATTCCTAGGTACTGTATCTGACCTATACTCCTGATCTGCCTTATGCACATATATGATAGGGCACACCCAAAATAAAAAAATATGGTTAGACATTAATAAGTCTAACTATGGGTACAATTTAATTAAATTTAAGATATCACAAATCATCCTAAGCAAATAAGAGTTACAGAGCATCAAAAGAAAATGGTAAGAGCTATAATCATTCATTATAACTTTAAACAAAATATAAGGTAAGCAAACATATCTCTATTCAAAGATGCAGAAAAGATTAAGATGTTTATATGAAAAACTTACTAAGTGCAAGAAATATCCTAAGCAAATATGATCAATTCTATTCATGCTAATTTTCTAAATAAATGCAATATAAATATAATATAAAATAAATCTAGCATCCTAGCATGTTTGCATATAAAACCAAAAATTGCTGAATATATGTATATATATATATATATTAGAAATAATATAAATACAAAAATGTAACATAAATACTAAAAAATGTTGAACTAAAATTATATAATGGAAGTGCTATCTTTATAATGAACATATGCTTACTTAGTTCTGCCATAACAGAAAATGGTGACTCAACTAGCCACAAAATAAATCTTTTGAAGCATCTAAGACACTAATGCCTAGATCAACAGGTCAATTGAAAATATGCCATATCATCATATCAAATAAATATATATCCTCTAGGACTCAAATACCTAGGAACTGAACTGCTTTGAATCCCAATATATGCATTAATACTTTAGAGGCAGGCCAAGTAGGATACATATTATTAATATGCTATATAATTTATTGATTCATCTTTAATTCATTTCATCTCTCTTACTTATGAACATGCCTTATGTAAATTTAAGAAGTTAACATAGAATATTTATAAAATGTTTTATGTTTTAGCTATTATGTCACAAATATAAAGGTTCAAAATCAAGTAAAGCAATGCATACAAATAAGGTGTAAAGCAACATTATACAAAACAATCTGTGATATGTTTTGTTATCTAATTTAATTGTTCTAATTATTCTAAGAAAATATAAGCTTAGGATCTCCAACATTCAACTATCAAGTAAAATCCCAGATTCTCAGCCTTTAATATTAAACATTAGAACTTAACAAGTTCCAATTCATAATCAAACAGTACCGCCTACAAAATTTGAATGACTAGTCAATCAATTATTTTACAATTTCTCTTTATATCACCAATCTTGATATGATTTATTAGGATTAAAAGTTAAGAGATTAAACTCCATCACGGGAATTAAGTCCCTCAACTTAGGATTCTACAAATCTAAAGTTTAAGTTATACAATCTCATATGATACTTAAGTTTGAGCTAAAGGGGAATTCCATTGAATCTAATTAGACTCAATGAAATAACTAAGTTCTAACTTTTATTAATTTTTGTATAATGAAAGAAATCAGTGGGTTCAATATATTCTACATGATTAAGCTTATTCCCTTAAAATAATAACATTTTAAGGGTCAAAAGGTAACTTCATGAGATAAGAGTCAAAATGGAATCATCTATTCTATAACATGACTATTGTCTAAGGAGTAAGTCAACTCCTAAAACATCCTAATTAAACATATATCGATCTTAAAATAACTAAGCAATGTTTGCCTAAATGCAATAGTAATTAACATAATTACTCACTAACTCTAGCTTTAAATTCATGTTTGTATATTTGATATTTCCAAATAAGGTTATAATACTACTTTGTGAAAATTCAGTAAGTAGTAATTATTATCCTACACTAGCAAGGAGTTCATACGTCATAATGCCATGGTTTTCAAATAATAATCAATAACAAAAGATGCTAAGATCTATACAAGTGATGTATGTGCTATACATAAAGCTCAATAAAATTGCATAATTAAATAAATACAGAACTCAATAAAGTTCTAAGTACTTAACGTACTTGACGTGATGCCAAAGTTTCTACAATAATGACTTAGGAACTTTAAGCCTTCGACTTCCCATGAAGTATAAATAGTCTTTCCCTGGCTGAGAAATGAAAATAAAATGATATATTGATTTTAACTATTTTTCATTATTCTTTGAAACTAGAATATGTGATTTAAGCTAAAAATTAGGTTAAAGTGAATTTTAATGGAAGACGAGCAAAGCTTATTCATGACTAAGATTTAAACAAATATTATAACATCTCATATCATGGAAGGGACAATAGAATTTATCCATTTAGAAAGTATGAATATAATAAAAATATGATCCAATAAGCATGTACGGATCATATTCACTTCCAAGTCAAAAAACAATTAGAACAATTATCTTAATTATCATTTATTAATACAAAACATGAGACTACCACTCTAATGAGATGCAGAGGTTCGAAGGTTAATCCAATGCACAATTAATTACATCGAGTGTTGGTACATCTAAGAGCGATTTTATGCAAATTAATAGCCATTTTTCTTTATGAATATGCAATGTTCCAACTGTATACATATATCAGTAAGATGATTATCTTTGGACAATTTATTCATTTTCAATATTCTAGTATAAGTAAAAATAGAGATACATGCATCATGTAGTTTTAACTTGTGGCTAAGATCAGATTAAGGTAAGTGTACTAAAACTTTATTTATTGCAAACTCAAAGGAGATTATAGATGATAAAGAAGATATTATTATGTTGAAATTAAAGTGCACTACAATTTTTTTAAGAACTCAATGAGAGTTTTCTGTACCATGCTGGTGTTGGGCGACAAAGGAAGAAAAAGGTTTGGCTCTCAAGTGATCGAAGCTCGGTAGAGAGGCGAAGCTTTATGCGGCTCATGGAAGACTCGACCGCTCAACCAAGAGAGGAAGAGCTCGGTGTTTATTGAAGTGGTCACTGATCGATTCTATGGAGTATCGGCACCTTGTAGATGAAAAAATTAGCTCTTGGCGTGGAGAAGATTGATCCTCAGCCGCGGAGGAGATGGAAAGGATTCAAGCGCCAACCATTTAGGCAAAGAGGATTGAGCATTCCACGGGATAATCAGGGATAATATCTAGAGGCACGGGTGCTGCAGTGCGTGATAGTGCTTTCAGGCACTGCGATGCGTTATGGCGCTAGATTTTCTGAGATGCGGGCATTGTGGTGCGCTGCAGTGTTCCCTGACCGAAAGCCAGGCACTACGGCACACTGTAGCGCTCAACAGTTATTTTGCTTGGATGAAAACAAAATGTTTCTCCTTTGATGCCCAAATACTCTCGATACAGAACACCTCTAGTGCAGTGCCATATACCAATAGAAAGGCCTTTCCAAGGTCTTTCCATTAATACTAAAATTGACATGATAAGATTATTTTAACATCACAAATAATGATGCCCTAGCTTCCTATGCAAGATTTCTTTTTACACAGCATCATTCATTTTTGGATTCAAATTGAGCTCTATTGAGTTTGATTGCTAAAATACAAGTTCTTGAGGACAAGTATTAAGCATTCAAATTAAATGAAATAGCCATTGGATCAACCAATAGGAGAAATAGAAGTTACAAGGAAGCATACAAGAAGGGTACCTTAGCTTGTGAAGGGAGGTTCCAGCTAGGTCTTCTTTAAGAGCCAGGGAGGAAATGAGCTTCTTCTTCAACTGCTAGCAGAAGGAGAAAGAGAGCTGAGGGTTCTTTGAGAGTTGGGTAGAAAGGAGCTTCAGCTGACAATAAATAGGGGGGAAAGCTGAGGCCAATGGAGCATAAATAAAGGAGGGGGAAAGGATAAGCTTCAGGGATATAAGATTTTAGGAAGTCTTCATTACTGCATGGGAGAGATGGGTTGGAGCTGATGGACAGGTGATGGGGAAGGGTAGGCATGTGCAGGAAATAAGGACGAAAAAAAGAAAATTTAAGATTTTAATTGATTAATTTCTAATATTAATTAACATAATTTAGAATTTAAAATAAGATGAATAAACAGGCCTCAAAAAATCCTATAAATTCATCTCTTACTAAGTCAAGGGTGAGGAACTCAACGGCATAGTCGGATTTTAATTATCCTAAATTTTGGGATATTTAAATACATTAAAATATTTGAGAAAATTTGACGACTTCCAAATACTTCCAAAGCATCGCCCTTGGCTAATATAAGGGTGACAAACAAAATCGCAAAGTTAAATTACAATTTTGAGGTCAAATTAATTATGTCAATTTTCTAATTAATTAAATATTATTAAAATAAATCAAATATTTGATTGAGCTCCGAATCACTCCAAATCTTCAGGGTTTGGTTCAATTGACCAAATGACTAATGGAATGATAGTAAGGATGCGATTAAGCTAAAATTAGGCTAAGTAATAACTTGGGGTTGTTACACCGATACCTTAGCTACAACACTACAATGTAGATAATGTGAATAGAAGTTGAAAACCACGCTACAACATTGGAGTCAGTTGCAAATGGTTCATAGAATTAAAAAAAAAAAAAAAAAAAAATCTACAGTCTTTACTAATTTGCAATTTAACTTAGTATAAATCAATTCCTTTAATAATAATATGACCGAATGGACAATTGATTTAAGGAACAATAACATTAATAAAGTTTAAACAATAGTGGTTCAACTTGTGTAGCTAGCATTAGAGTATGTCATGAAAAGCTTTATGGAATGGAGCACCGTTAAAATAAAATGGTAGAGAATAATTAAATCATAGATTGTGTATTATGAACCTTTCGAATCATAATGATTTAACAACTCTAATTTAAGTTAACATGAATGAATAATTAAGTATAGGGAAAAATAGTCATAAATTTGGTTATTATTAGCATCACAAAAATTTTAGATTTTAATTATGATTTAACACCTTAGCATGGATTTATAAATTAGAGATAAGCATTTCTGCATTATTGGGTGCTTCAAAACTCTTGTTTTTCAATAGTCATTCAAGGTTGATTTCTTATTTAATGAGTTGCACATCAATCGCAATTCACCATATAATCTTCTAATGGTTAACTTTAATCTTACTGATTGGGATCCAATCCTACAACACCTATATGATTACCTTGGTCAGATCTGATCATTATTGAATCAATACCACCACAATAATTCTAATTCAAAATTGGTTATTAGCGTAACTCTCTCCACATGAGTGGTTGAGGACAACAATGCTCTCATTGATCAAATGAGTCGGTTGATGAGTCCATAATTTATAATAAAAATAAAAGAAGAAGTCATATAAGTCCATATTGGAAACAACCTACTTTGATCAAATTCTATTTATTTTCAGAAAAAATGAGAGCTCAACAAAATCTAGAGCATTTCTGTAATTTTTGGGAGAAAACCACTGCATCGCACTACAACGGGCTCTAGCGCGCCACCGCGCGCCCGGCTACTGGTAAGCAGACATCACAGACAATAGGAGTTTTCTGAAGCCTGGAACAGTTTTGCTATAGCGAGTAAAAGTTTGAAACTCAAATCGCAACAGCGCGCCACAGTGCGTTGCAGCGCGCTACCGTGGATATAAGTTTGTAACATTAATCGCTACAGTGCGCCACAGGGCACTGCAATGCGCTACCATAGATAATATTTCGAAACTTAAATCGCTATAGCGTGCTGCAGTGCGCTGCCACAGATGAAACTTTAAAGCTCAGCAGACTCTAACTTTGAAACTTAGCTACTATAGCGCGCCACAACGCACTATCATGGGTAAAATTTAGAAACTTAACTTGCTACAGCGCGCCACAGCCCGCTACCACGGATCGAGTTCTAAACATAAAGGCGCTACAGTGTGCTACCGCGGGTGAATTTTGAAACTTAACCTGCTACAGCGCGCTGCACTGCGCTATTGCGGGCGCTAAAATTTTGTCTTTTCAAGGGAATTAATTGCAGCTTGGACATGACCCCCAACCAGCAACTTGTCTCCCATCTGACATATCCTCTGCTAATGAAATCCTTTAAGAGAAAAGAAAGGATTGAAATGATTACAAGAATTAAAAATGCAAAAGAAGAATTGATTTCATGCTAGAAGATAGGTTTCAAGTGGAATATGCATTCATTATAGAAAATAGGGTAGAGGAAAAAGTAAAATTTGAAATGAACAAGACTCCTCTATAAATGCAGCCTCTCTTGACAGAAGAAGGGTTCCCATTTTCATTCCAAAATCTCAAATTTTAGGGGCTGCATTAGAAGAAGAAGGAGACCTCTCCAAGGGAGGTTGAAGAGTCCATTACTAGAAGAGAAAGAAGGAAAGGCTGCATTAGGGAGTTAGAAGGAAAGAAGAGAGGAAGAACAAGGAAGATCTAGAGAACCCCAATAAGGGCTGTTCGTAGTACATCCCTAATATTTTATTTGATTTTATTTTAGTGGATCATGAAAGGGTCCTCATCAATATATGCTTTTCTTTGTATCTCAATTGTAATGGAAGGTTAGACCCTCCTTGGGGAGGGTTGGGCTGTATTTATGTGAAATGTAGGGAACAAAAAGAATGTTGGAGAACTTCCTCAAGCAATGAATTAAAATCTATTTTCAAATGACTTTATGAACTTACTTGTGTGTCATGCTGTGAACTGAATGGAAAATCTACTATGAATATATAAGTATATAAGAAAAAATGAACATTAAATAAATGACTTGTGTTCCATAGCTCACAGCTTGGTTTAGAGCTGGACATGTGTGTATCAGTGCTTAGAACTATGTGAGAAGTTCTTGAGAATAACTGCTCCATGCTCTAAGCTCAATCAAGAGATCGATGCATGCGAGCTAAGACCCACTAACTGAGCTTTATTCCTTAGTATATGTGAAAGGAGGAAGAGAATTCATCAAGAGCTCATGGATGACGTGACATAGTCCATGAAGCCCGATGAAGTCACTTCCTTATATGAATAGCGCGTGATGCGTGTAACGCTCATTAGTGGAGTCAATGTTCATAGGATCACTTAATTAAAATGAATGTCTTGATAACGTAGATGTAGAAAAACTAAGATGCTCTAATTGTGGTCTCATGAGAATCTTTGTGCTGAGATAGAACCCTAGTGTGTTCATCTCATGTACAAGATTTGAACTTGTAGGAAATAGAGGGTCAATCTAAAGAATACAATGAGCACTTGATTATTTAGCATGACAATGAATGAATGAAAAGTTGCTTGAGAAGTAATTCAATATGAGTCTCTATCAATTCACATGGATGAAACCTAACTCTTCTCTCTAAATCAAATAGTTTTAAAATTTTGCTATGTTAACGAAACCAATTTAAAAATTGAAATCATATAGTTTAAACATTTTTAAACATAAATATACCTTAGTATCAAAATACACCATTCTCTAAGGATGATAAATCTCAGAACTTACCATCCAAATATTACTTCAGACTACGTACACTTGTGTGCAACGCAGACGTGTAATCGCCATCTGTCAAGTTTTTAGCGTCGTTGCTGGGAAATGGTGAACTGCTTTGTATTTAGGATAATATATTAGTAAATAGTGATTTAAGCAAATCTCACTTTGCATATAGTTTTAATTTTTTCTTGGAATTATATTTGAACTAATTGTAGCTTAGACTGATTAATTTACTTTTCTTTAATTTCTTGAATTGTTAAACCTTATTGCTATAATTGTTCTTGATAGCTTAATTTCTAATTTGCATGAGTAGAAGGACTTGTACTGAATATCTTTTTGATCCAGAAATTGAAAGAACTTATTTGTAAGCTAGAAGAGAATAAGCCATTTTAAGTAAATAACAAGTTGTTATGAAAAATTTTAAAGTAAATCCTATAGAGCCATTAGGAGAATAATAGGGTAGGGCATTAAGAGACTATGTATCGCCTACTATTAGGGGCATCCCTCATGCAATTATTATACCATACATAGAATCAAATAACTTTGAGATCAAACCCTCAACACTTAGCATGATTCAGAAGAACCAATTTGGGAGACTAGCCTTGGAGGACCCTAACTCTCACATATCAAATTTTTTAGAAAATTGTTATACCTTCCGATTCAATGGCATTTCTGAAGATGCCATTAAACTTAGGCTTTTCCCATTTTCCTTAAGAGATAGACCCAAAAGTTGGCTCAACTCTCTTCCGAGTGATTCAATCTGTACTTGGGACGATTTGGCTAGGAAGTTACTAGCCAAATACTTTCCTTCGGTAAAAATTGCTCGGTTGAGAATTGAGATAACCAACTTCAACCAATTTGATGAGGAGACTTTATACGATATCTGGGAAAGGTTTAAGGAATGTGTGAGGTGATGCCCGCATCATGGGTTCCCCCTATGGATGCAGGTTAAAACCTTTTACAATGGTTTGAACGCACCCACAAGGACACTCATTGATGCAGCCACTAGAGGATCAATTAGTAGTAAAACCCAAGGCTTATGACCTCTTAGAAGATCTGGTGACAAATGCCTACCAATGGCCTACCAAAATAAATGATCACATAGCTAAAAATGAATGTAACTCTCTGGAAAACTCACAAGAAATTTGTGAACTCCATAATCAAATCTCTCAACTCAATAAGAAGTTAGAATGTGTGCAATTAAAATACTGTAAGAGGGAGATTGTGAAATGAGAAATGTCAAGATAATTATGAACATGGCAGAAATAGAGAAAGGTTTGAGTACCCCTTTAACGAATTCAGAACATCCAACACTGAGTTTATGAATAAAATTGACGCTACGCTAAACTGACACGAACATACTCTTTTAAGGTAAGAAGAGTCAGTAAAAAGAATTGAACAAAAATTAAAAGATATCATGAGATACTTAGAGAAACCAGCTTTAGTAAGAGTCATTGGTGAGTGTGAGAATGAATCAAGAAACTTTATAACCTTAAGAAGCAGTAAAATAACAAAACCGATTGTGCATAAGGAGGCTTAAAAGACCATCACAACAACTAGATAGGAACCAAGGGAGGAAGAAGTAATGGGTAAGAATGAGAATAATGAAATAAGGGATTCAGAAAAAGCTCAACTAAACAACCAACTTTAGTTTACCCCTCACATTTCTTACCCTCAGCGAATGGCTAGAAAGAAACTTGATGCCCAATTTCACAAATTTCTAGAAACCTTAAAACTCTTCACATAAACATCCCATTTGCTGAAGCATTAGAGCAAATGCCGAGTTATGCCAAGTTTATGAAAGATATCCTATAAAAAAAAAAGAAGAATTGACAATAAGGAGACTATAGCTTTAATAGAAGAGTATAGTGCGATCCTTCAGAGAAAGATCCCCATTAAGAAAAAAGACCCTGGTAGTTTCACTATCCCCTGCACTATTGGGAACCAATCATTCTAAAAAGCTCTTTGTGATCTAGGTGCATCCATAAATCTTATACCATTTTACATATTCAAAAAACTAGGAATAAATTACTCAAAGCCTACCTCTGTTCTACTCCAATTAGCTGATAGATCAGTAAGAACTCCTTTAGGAATTGTTGAAAATGTGCTCGTAAAAGTTGACAAATTCATCTTCCCAGCTAATTTCCTAATCTTAGACATGGAAGAGAAAAACCAAGAAATCCCCATCATTTTGGGAAGACCATTTTTAGCTACTGGAAGAATGATGATTGATGTTGATAAGGGGTATTGAGACTACATTATGGAGATGTTGAGGTGAAATTTCATGTAAATGTTGCTATAAGGCACCCATCAAAGCCTAATGAAGAATGATGGGGAATCAATTTAATTGAAGTTATATTGATATTGGGAGACGTGGGAGAAGAGGGGCTACAAATGAGTGAGGAAGATGAGGATCTCAAGGATGAAGGAGTGGTCGAGGAACTGATCAAAGAAAGAAAAATAATTGAACCATCCATAGATGTTTCTCAAGAACTAGAATTAAAACCTCTACCTTCTCACTTAAAATATATGTATCTAGGGGAAGGGACATCTTTACATGTAATAATTTATGCCTTGCTGAATCAGCATCAAGAGAAGCAATTATTTAAGGTTTTAAAAGACCACAAGAGAGCAATTAGATGGAGTATAGCTGATCTGAAGGGGATTATCCCAACTCTATGTATGCACCATATTCTTTTGGAGGATAACTGTAATACATCGATTGAACCTCAAAGGCATTTAAACCCAAACATAAAGGAAGTAGTTCACAAGAAAATCATTAAACTGTTGGATGCTGGAATTATATTCCCCATCTCGGATAGTCTTTGGGTGAGCCCTATTCATGTGGTCCCAAAGAAGAGTGGGATGACTATTACGCTCAATGATAATAATGAATTGATCCCCACTAGAATGGTGATCGGATGGAGAGTGTGCATTGATTACTAGAAACTGAATAAAGCAACTAGGAAGGATCATTACCCTCTCCCATTCATAGACCAAATGCTCAATAAATTGGCAGGAAATCATATTTTCTATTTTCTTGATGGGTATTCTAGGTATAATCAAATCTTGTGTGTACCTGAAGACCAAGAGAAAATAACCTTCACCTGCTTTTTTGGGACACTTGCCTTTAGGAGAATGCCCTTTGGGTTATGTAATGCTTCGTCCACTTTCCAATGCTGTATGATGGCTATCTTCTCAGACATGATTGGAGAATTTTTATAAATCCTTATGGATGACTTCTCTATTGTTGGAAGTTCTTTTGACCATTGTCTTGCTAATCTAGGCAAGGTCTTAAGAAGGTGTGAAGAAATGAATTTGATCTTAAATTGGGAAAAATATCATTTCATGGTTGAAGAGGGTATTGTCCTTGGTTATTTGATCTCAAGGAATGGAATAGTAGCCGATAAGGCTAAAGTTGAAGTAATTTAAAAACTCCCTCCTCCTATCAATATGAAAGGAATCAGAAGTTTCCTTGGGCATGTAGGATTTTACAGAAGATTCAGTAAGGACTTTTCCAATATAAGCTTGCCGCTGTGTAGACTACTAGGAAAAGATGTAGAATTCAATTTTTACGAAAGATGTTTAAAAGGTTTCAATGCTATTAAAACTGCCTTAATCTCTGCTCCCATAATTTCTACTCCAAATTGGGATATCCCTTTTGAAATTATGTGTGATGCAAGTAATCTTGCAGTAGGTGCAGTCCTTGGGCAGCGAAAAGAATAAACCTTTTATTCAATTTACTATGCTAGTAAACTCCTCGATGATGCCCAGAGAAATTATGCCACCACGGAGAAAGAACTGCTAGCTGTCATATTTGCATTCAATAAATTTAGGTTATATTTCATTGGGTCAAAAACTATTGGTTACACTAATCATGCGGCCATTAAATACCTCCTTCAAAAGAAAGAAGCAAAACCTCACTTAATATGTTGGGTTCTGCTCTTGTAAGAACTTGATCTAGAAATCCGGCATAAAAAGGGGAGTGAGAATGTGTTAGTTGACCACCTATCTAGATTGACCCACCATAAAAATGAAGAATTGACTGAGATTAGTGAGTTATTACCCGATCAGAAGCTGTACACTATTGTATCAACAAAACCTCCGTGGTTTGCTGATTTTGCAAATTATCTTGTAGGAGTTATACTGAAGGACCTAAATTTCCAACAAAGAAAAAATTTCTTTGCCGACATAAAAAATAACTTTTGGTATGATCCCTTTCTTTATAAGTGTTGCAATGATCAATTCCTAAGGAGGTGTGTGCCCAAATCAAAGATAAATGATATTCTCTAACATTGCCATGCATCCCCTTATGGAGGGCACCATAGAATTGATCGAACTGCTGCTAAGGTGCTTCAATCTGAGTTTTTTTTTCCTAATCTATTAAAAAATGATGCTAAATTTGTTAAAAGTTGCAATAAATGCCAAAGAACTAGGAACCTGAGCAAAAGGGATGAGCTTCCCTTAAATGGAATCTTTGAGGTGGAGCTATTTAACATTTGGGGAATTGATTCCATGGGCCCATTTCCTTTATCCCAAACATGCTTGTACATTCTTATTGCTGTTGAGTATGTTTAGAAGTGGGTGGAGGCGCTTGCATGTGCAAACAATGATGATAAAATTGTTATCAAATTTCTCAAGGTGCATGTGCTTGCTATATTTGGCACGCCTAGATTCCTAATAAGCGATCGGGGAAGCATTTCTGTAATAGGAAGCTTGAGAGTTTGTTGAGAAGCTGTATAGTAAAATATAAGGTGAGAACTGCATACCACCCTCAAACTAGTGGACAAGTGGAAGTTTCAAATAGGGAACTTAAGTAGATCCTAGAGAAGACAGTGAATCAGAATAGGAGAGATTGGACATCAAAACTTCAAGATGCCCTATGTACGTATAGAACTACTTTTAAAACACCCTTGGGAATGTCCCATTACAAGCCTTTGTATGGTAAATCTTTCCATCTGCCGGGTAGAGCTGGAACACCATGCTTTTTGGGTCATCAAGAAATTGAACTTCAACTTTCAACAAGTAGAAGTAAGGAGAATGCTGCAATTGAATGAACTTGATGAATTCAAATTAAATGCTTATGAGAGTGCCAAAATGTACAAATAAAAAACAAAAAAAATGGCATGATAAATTGATTAAACCAAAGCATTTTAACCAGGGATGACAGTACTCATTTTTAATTCAAAGTTAAGATTATTTCTAGGTAAATTGAAGTCAAGGTGGACGGGCCCGTTCATAGTGACAAAGATTTACCCTCATGGAGCCATAGATGTCACTTCAAGTGAAGGAACCTTCAAGGTGAATGGGAATCGATTGAAGCCATACTTGGAAGAGAGTAACTTGCAGGAAAAAGGAGGATGGACCTTACAAGCCCTCCCTATGGAAGGAATCACATAGGAGATTTTACACGCGTCAGGCTGAGACATTAAAACAAGCGCTTGGTGGGAGGTAACCCATGCCTGCTAAGGTTCTTTCTTTTTCTTGTTTTCATTTTTAGTTTTCTTTTTTGTATTTTGCCTTTTTGAAGAAATAAATTATGGATTTTCATATTTACCCAATTTGTTTTTGTAAAGAATAATTTTTTCTAAACTTTTTAAGGCTATGAATGTCAATAAAATATCAATTTGAAGATTAAATGTCAACCAAAAATTTGCTTAACAAGAAAATGACAAAACTAATTTACATCACTAAATCATCCAAACAAAGGAATGGTCCTAGATTGTATCTAGTCTCTAAACATTTAACAAGATCAATACTAATGTCTAAGTGTGGGGGAAAACTAAGAAATCAAAACTAGTGATTAGAAATAATTGAGTAAGCTAATGAGTGTGCTAGGCTCTTGTAGAACTTCATGATCACAAAGAACTGGAAAAAGGGATGAAAAAAAATCTCTCCTTAAAGCTGAAAAAGAACAGAAAATAAAAACTGGGAAGAAGAAAAATATCTCTCCCAAAGAAAAAAGTGAAACAGAATGATGAAAAATATCTCTCCTAAAAATAGTGTATCTTTGTGATTTATAAGAGGAGCACATAGGCATAAAACTCTTGGTCATTCTTAGCCTCACTAATTTAAGGAATTCTAAGGAACCTCTCCCATAATGAAGTATCAAGCATTATAAACTTAAAATTGGAGATTAAGCAAGCAACCAAGGACTATAATCGGAGTTCAAAAATATTTAGTGGCTGAAGAATTGCATGACATTAAATATCGGGGTTATAACAAGTTTTGAATGACAATAAATGTCGCATTAATAATAGAACTTTGACTCTCATACTTTAAAAATGGAATAATTATTTTTTGAGCTTACTCAAGGACGAGCAAGAATCTAAGTGTGGGGGTGTGATGAGTACGTAATTTATAACAAAAATAAAGGAAGAAGTCAAATAAGTCCATATTAGAAATAGCCTACTTTGATCAAATTCTATTTATTCTCAAGAAAAATGAGAGCTCAGCAAAATCTGGAGCATTTCTGTAATTTCTGGGAGAAAACTGCAGTAGCACGCTACAGTGCGTTCCAGCTACTGGCAAGCAGACATCACAGACAATAGAGGATTTTTGAAGCCTGGAATGATTCCTCTATAGCATTCTATAGCGAGTAAAAGTTTGAAACTCAATTCGCTACAGCACACCACAGCGCGCTGCAGCACGCTACCATGGATAAAAGTTCAAAACTCTTATTGCTACAGTGCGCCACAGGCCGCCGCAACGCGCTACCACAGATGATATTTCAAAACTTAAGTTGCTATAGTGCACCACAGTGCGCTACTGCAGATGAAACTTTAATGCTCAATGGACTCTAACTTCAAAACTCAGCTGCTACAGCGCGCCACAGCCCGCTGCAGCGCGCTACCGCAGATAAAATTTTGAAACTTAACTCGCTACAGTGCGCTACCGCAGATCTAGTTTGAAACATAAAGGCGCTACAGTGTGCTACCGTGGGTGAATTTTTGAAACTTAATTCACTACAGCGCGCCAAAGCGCGCTACAGCGGGCGCCAAAATTTCTATCTTTTCAAGGGCATTAATGGCAGCTTGGCATAACCCCCAGCCAGCACCTTGTCTCCCACCTGACATATCCTCTGCTAATGAGATCTTATAAGAGAAAAGAAAGGATTGAAATGATTACAAGAATTAAAAATGCAAAAGATGAAATCATTTCATGCAATAAGACATGTTTCAATTGGAATATGCATTCATTATATACAAAAGGGTGGAGGAAAGAGCAGAATTTGAAATGAGGAAGACTCCTCTTTAAATGCAGCCTCTCTTGATAAAAGAAGGGTTCCCATTTTCATTGCAAAATCTTATATTTTAGGATCTTCATTAGAAGAAGAAGGAGACCTCTCCAAGAGAGGTTGAAGAGTCCATTGCTAGAAGAGAACAAAGGAAAGGCTGCACTAGGGAGCTAGAAGGAAAGAAGAGAGGAAGAACAAGGAAGATCCAAAGAAAATAAGAATAGTTCCTAGTACATCCCTAATATTTCTTTTGATTTCATTTTAGTGGATCATGAAGGGGTCCTCATCTTTTCTTTGTATCTCGGCTATATTGGAAGGCTAGACCCTCCTTTGGGAGGGTTGGGCTAAATTCCTGTGAAATACAAGGGACAAAAAGAATGTTCGAGAACTTCCTCAAGAAATGAATCAAAATTTGTTTTCAAATAACTTTATGAACTTACTTGTGAATCATGCTATGAATTGAATGGAAAATCTACTAAGAATATATTAGTTTGTAAAAAATGAACATTTATATAAATGTCTTGTGCTCCATAGCTCATAGCTTGGTTTAGAGCTGGACATGTGTGCATCAGTGCTTAGAACTATGTGAGAAGTTCTTGAGCCTAACTGCACCATGCTCTAAGCTCAATCAAGAGGTTGATATGTGTGAGCTAAGACCCACTAATTGAGCTCCGTTTCTTAGTATACGTGAAAGGAGGAAGATGATTCATCGAGAGCTCATGGATGATGTGACATAGTCCATGAATCCCGATGAACTCACTTCCTTTTCTGAACTGCACGTGATGCGCGTGATGCTTGTCAGTGGAATCAATGCTCATGAGATCGCCTAATTAAAATGAATGTCTTGACAACCTAGACATAGGAAAACTAAGATGCTCTAATTGTGATCTCATGAGAATCTTTGTACTAAGATAGAACCCAAGTATGTTCATCTCATGCAAAAGATTTGAACTTATAGGAATTAGAGGTTAATCTAAGGAATATAATGTGCACTTAATTATTTAGCATGACAACAAAAGAAGGAAAAGTTGCATGAGAAGTAATTCAATATGAGTCCTATCGATTCACATGGAGGAAACCCAACTCTCCTCTCTAAATCAAATCGTTTCTTAACTCAAAATTTTGTTTTGTTAACGGAACCAATTTAAAAATTTAAATCATATAATTTAAACATTATTAAACATAGATATACCTTAGAATCAAAACACAGTTATCTGAGGATGATAAATCTCAGAACTTACCTTCCAATTATTACTTCATACCATGTACACTTGCGTGCAAGCGCAGACGTGTAATCGCCATCTGTCATCGATCTTCTTAGGCACGAACATCACGTTTTCCTTACATTCTTTAGTTTATGTTGTATCTGATAACTTTGAAATTGCATATCATATTTGATTCAATACCCATCTACAAGGTCCTTCTGTTTGCATTCTTTAATTGCATTCTGTTTTCATAATAGAATTTCACATTTCTCCTTGATTATTACTTAAAATTGTGAAATTGGCAAATCCACACATATAACAATTTCAATCACCTTTTAAATAATATTCATTCTTATTATATTAACATTAATTCCTTATTCTATAGTCTTATACTTGCTGAGAACTCTCTAAGCAATCTCCATATACCAAGATGTCGCTACTAGATTGAAGTTTTGAAGGTAGTGTAACAACCCAAAGTTTTTACCCTATTAATTCTCAGTTTAACCAGACATTAATTTTGATCCCATCACATTTAGAATATAAAGTTAAGCTTATCCTGAAAATTTATAGTCAATTGGACTTCTCTAAGTCCAGTTAGCATTTTGATCAGTCTAGATGCCCTAAATGAGACCTAAAAACATTTGATCTCAGAATTATAATCTAATTGCATTTTTGAATTTCTCACCCCCAAATTAGCTAGGGGTGAAAGTTTGGTAAAACTTGGAGATCATTTAGATCATAATTAAATTTAAATTAAAATGGTCTAATTGCATTTTAGGGCTTCCAACAATTCCACTTTGCAAATGTACCCTTATACACGATTTAACGGCCGAAATCCGCTGTGCGAACCGCGGGCGATTCTCTGTGGAGGCTGGATCACGCAAAAGCGGAGTCCCATCATTGAGCCGTTTGATCCCACGGTCCAAATTTAATTTTCGTAGGATCGCGAATCTACCGTTATATGAATCTATAGATCCTACAACTTGGATCGCTCTCGCGATTGACCGTTAAGATCTGAGTGATCCCAGCCATAGCGCCATCTAATTGATAGATCGGATGGCATCCGAAGGTCCCACTACTGTGGACCTTTGTCTTCCTCTCGCTCACACCTGACATGGAATCCCTCCCATACTGCCAACTGCCATGTCTGTCTACCACTCCCACATCCACCTCAGCAGGTCGTTAGGACCTATCCTGTGTTGGTATGGAGCAACAATCGAGCCTCGTGACTCGGCCGAGCTTAAATTAGAAATTTGAGAGCTCGGCCATTGCCTGACCTCTCGGGCCTCCCCAACCCGAGATCTAGTCTTTGAAAACCCTCCCATTCCCTCTCTGAGGCTATAAATAGCCTCAGGCCTGCTCCCTATGATCCATGCTGATTAATTAAAGTCGATTACCCCCTTCCTCCATTGTTATTTGTACGAGCTTCCCAGGCGTTCCAAGCGTGCATGCCACTGATAGAAGGTGTCTCCTGGCATTCAATAAACCTTAGCTCATCTCAAGAAGCTAGCTGGTGCTGTGTCCTCCCTCTGCATCATCTACGAGCTCACCCATTGAACCAGGTACCCCTCGTTTGCAAGCTTTGAGCCAATGAGGCTCGGGATTATCATCTTTTTATTCGTATGATTGCGTATTGTCATTTCAAACCCAATATGACCATGTCTATGACTTAAGCTAGCTCTGATAAATCGATTTCGATCGATTGGGCTAAGTTCATAAAGTGGCCTGGATCCGAGTAAGGATCCGATGATCCAGCCCACCTCAGAACCTCAAGCCAGGAGGCTTTGATTCACCTCACCTCCCTGAAGGTGTAGGGATTGATTCTTAGGAAAATTATGGCCTTTATGGGGAGAATTGTCTCCCCACAGTAGCTCCATTAAGAGAGCTCTCGAGTGAGTAAGGTTTGGGTGATCAAGACCACCTCAGAGAGCGCTTTGGGTCTCTGCCAGTGCGCTGGCCATGGTGAAGGTGTAGCGATCTTCGGGTGGTCGTGCCATGGCCTGGGTGCACGAGAATTGGTCAATTAGGGTTCCTAATCTGGCATCCTTTGGAACGACAGGTCAGGGATGAAGCCACTGTATGGGTCGGGTTGACCCGTGGCCCGCGCGGTGCGACAGTCTTGGGTCTCTCGGGCCCCGGCCGACCTGCGCCTTTTGTTAATGGGCCGAGCCCATTTTATTTAGATGCGATTAATTGGATTTATTTTCTTTATGGAAAATAATCCAATCAATCAAATCATAGGGAAATTTAATTGGAAAAATTCAGATTAAATTAATGTGATAATATTTCATCCACTGGTCCAAACCCTATAATATTATATACTAAATTGATCAGAAAATCCTAAGGAATCAGAATATAAATGAAATTGAAGTTTTAATGGTTGGATTTTCTAGATTTGCCTAATTGTTTAAGAACTTAATTAGGGTGTATTATCATGTATACTTAGCCAAATTACATGATTTAGGTGCTAATGTGTTTCTTATAGCTTGTAGAATGCATGTACTAAGTAACTTAATTTTTCATTTTATGTACTCTTAGTTATGCCATAATCTTATAAATGTATGATTAGTGAAAATTATAGTTTCTACTTAGTGAAATTTAGAAAACTCAGTCGCTCATTGTTCATGTGAATAAATAGAATATAATTGCCAAGTCTCATGAATTTATAATTATTGGATTTATAATTAAGTGCTAATCAATTTGTTTTGAATTAAGATTTGATTAGCACTAATTACCTTCTATTTTCTGCAAATTTCAACTATTTTGTTTTCATAACAATAGTATGAATGTAAAAAACCTATTATGTAAATTTTAAACATTTAATTTAACTAATTTGATTAAAGTAGAAAAATTTCCTAATTAATCTTAAAAAATCTTATAGATCTTGATCAAGTGAATTATACTTGGTTATAATCTGAAATTGCCACCAATAATACACCAGTAATATACTGATTTGACATTTGATCTATAAATTAATAATTGGTCTTAATTAGTGAAGGATAGGGGTTAAACCCTAACCTATTAGATTAAGATCTGAATCCTTAATTATTTAATCAAATAACTTGATTGTAAGATAATTGATTTGATATTATTCCAATAATTTATTCAATTTAATATTGATCTTTAATCATTAATTAGAAGTGATAAGATTAATAATAAAGTTGTGTGATTAAATCATCTGAATCTAAGCCTTAAATCTTTGATTTTCTCTTACATAAGACTATTACCATAAGATGTGTAATAAAATTTTAATAATTTATGAAATGACCTAACTTTAATAATATCTTTGATTTCATCCCATGGTTGTAGAATAAGATGTGATTAGATGGATCTAATCATTTGATATAATCACTTGTATCGGAGTTAATTAGTAAACCCTGAATATTTAACTCAAGTGGTAGTAGAGTGAGATCATGAGGTCTTGCTTAAACACTGCTTTAAAATGTTTTAAGAGCCTTAAAGAATGTTCACCTTAAGGTAGGAAAGACTTATTATGACATATTGAGGTAAGAACATAGATGATCCTCCCTAACCTTAGAAGTTGATCTTAAACCTTATGGTAGAATGTACTTAAGATATTAGATTGAGATTCTTTCATGTGGTAGGTAACCCATATTAAGTGACCTCTTGGTCACATCCTTAGAGCCTTGTATAAGAGTCACCCAATTAGAGTAAAGATTGATAGTGTTGGATAAATCCTTGGTGATTAAATAGATTTGACTGAACCCAGATTATTAGCTGAGTATAGTAGTGTATATCCATAGTGTTGGATCACTCTAGCAGTATTCAGGAATTATTGAGTCACTCTAAGTAAGATTTATCTTTATGCTATCCTGCAGGCTTTCGCAGATACAATATTATTTAGAGTAAATCATTAAATCCTAAAAGTGTTATAATTAGGGACTTAAATCCTTAATTTGAAAGAACATAAACTGTGGCCGGGTTCTGCCTCCTATCTTAGTGCACTTCAATAAGTGCAGTTTTAATTAAACTAAGTAATTTAAGTTACCCTCTTTAGGACACTAGGTATGCTTGTAATTAGAGTATTTAATAGCTTAGTTTGAGATATAAATTGTGACTAAGTTCTGCCTATTATCTTAATGCACTTTGATAAGTGCAGTTTTAAACAAACTAAGTGTTAAATCCACCTTTCTTAGAAATATACCAAATATGTATATACAATCTTTCCAACTAGTGATTTTAAGTAAACTCCTAAGTAAAAATAATTATTGAAATTAAAATATAGGAGTCAAAATCTATTTAGCAGGATTCTGCACAATGGAGATATTTGAGTCATAATCTGATTTTAAGTATTTCTAGATTTAAGTCATGTAGTATAGAGGCATGAGCATGAGCATGAGCATGATGTATGAGTATCAGTAATGATTTATGAGTTACAGAATATTACATACCTCAAAAGGGGAAATTCAGGATGTTGACACATCACGGTAAAATTTACCAATAGGATGTATGTAGACATTGGACCGTATGACTTATAGAAATTCAGTGATAGTTCATTTGCATATCAATGGAATACAGTATTGTGGCATATTCAGATGCATATATTCAATGACATATAATATAGTTTGGATATTTTTACATCAGTTTTAGATCATTAGCTAGTTTTAGTTATTTAGTTACCTTTACAGCTTTTCTACAGTTTTAGTTACTTTACCATTATATTGTATATGTTATACAACTATTTAGTTTAGTTTTGATATACTAGACTTCTTATCGAACACAGGGTACTTTTGGGATCTGACAATTTGCTAGATCCTCAGTAGTTGGTTCAGTTAGGATGGGAGGACTCTCAAGAGATGCAAGAGAAGTACATAGAGCCTTAGTGGACCCTCCTTTATCTTGTCACTTTCCTATTTTTATGTTAATTCTTTAGTTAGACTTTACTTCTGTATTATTCAGTGAATAGTTTGTAATAATTATAGATGCACTTTTACCTTTATTTTTTGAGATGAATGCTTACTACTATTCTGTGATGAATTTATTTTGAATGTTTTGCTTTAGCTTCCGCACTATGTTATTCTATTACTATACTTATTAGTATTGTGATGTGATTAGCATACTAGAAATGCTAATATCTTATACATATATTAGATTCCTCTTATTATTTATTAAATCTAATGTATATATTTGTCTATTACTTAGGATAAGGATACCACTCCTATCTTAAGTATTAGCTCTCGACCCTCCTTTGGGGTTGAGTCAGCAGCCCTTCAGGTGCATTGTAGTTCCTGCTATTTGGGGAGATGTGATATTCCTTCCTGAGTAGTGCACCACTCCACCACTGAATTTAGTTTGTTTTACGCATGGTGATAGGGCGTGGCGCTACAGTTGGTATTAGAGAAGTATCATAAAGTATCAAATAAGGAGATTGTTCCTATCTACTTTATAATCTGTTCTTTGTATTAGGTCAAGATCACAAGTTACTAAGTGTAGGAAAAGCAACGCTCAAAAGTTCATTAAGTTATCTCAGAAATAAGAATTTGATTATGCCTAGCATGAGGACATCCTACGAATTGAATGCACATAATAACATAATTGAAACAGTGAATCGTTAAATATAAATTATACCTCCTAGAATTTGAATGAACTTCAAAGATAATAATAATGATATGAATCAACTACTTCTAAGTTGAGTTACTTTTAGGAATTGAATATATGTAGTCAGCATTCTAGTTCTACCTTAGTAGATTTGAAGATTACTGGATAGATGATATTCGAGATGGCCAGATTTATAGTATGACCATTGATTGAGTATCAGCTTTGGAGGTACTAGTCTCCTAGCACTTTATAGAGAGTGGTTGGATCGTGTGACCACTGCCCTTTGAGAGACGGCTTGTCCTGATGAGCACCATCTTTAGATCATGGAGATATTACTTAGGGGATCAGTGAGTCATTGGTGGTTCTGGGTTTATAGGAGGTTAGCTCAGAGGAGTCATGTAGTCATTTATGATTATTTTTGTGCTGCCTTTTGGGTAGAATATTGTAACTAAAGGCCCTTGAGTCTTTCCTCTTATGAGTAGTTTATGCATTTTGTGGATCTGAGAAAGTAATGAATTAAAAGATAATGAAATGTTACAATTCACTGAATTTATACTTGCACGTATAGCCATGAATCCTGGATCTCTTTCTCCTCCCACAATGATTAAGAATGCGATCTCATCCTCGGGCATACCCGATGAAATGAATCTTATGGCGAATCAGATGAAGGAGCTGATTGAGAGTAATGCGCAACAGACGCAAGAGACTTGTGCCCTTATACTACGCATTCGCCAGCAATCTCTTCCTCAAGTAAGAGCTCCATCTCCCTCTCACATTTCAGGAGATGGGCTTGTTCATAGTTTCTTGCGATTAAGGATGCCTACCTTCAATGGGGCTCTCAAACCCATGGACATTATTACTTGGTTGAAAATGGCCGAGAAGAATTTGGCTAGCATAAAATGTCCAAACGTGGAAGCTATTTGCTTAGTCACCCACCTATTTTAAGAGGAAGCAGAGTACTAGTGGGAAAATGAGCGGAACAATAAGTTTGCTGATAATGAGATAGAAGATATCCCGTGAGATATGTTTCTAGAAGCGTTTCATGAAGCGTTCATACCTGCATCATCTCAAGCAATTATGGAGGATGAGCTCCTCCACCTCACTCAAGGCAACAATTTGGTGTTCGATTAGAATCAAGATTTTTGGAGGTTGCGTGATTTGTTTAGGATCTAGTTAGACTGGAAGCATCTAGATGTCACCATTTTCTAAAGGGTCTTAGAGACTCCATTAAAGGTCATCTAGTATCCTGCTAGATCAAGAATTTGATAGAATTGATTGAAGACGCTCATTTGCAGGAAGGATTTCAGGGTCAACTGGACCGAAAGCGAAAGGCAATAGTCATGCAACCAAGGAAGGAGCATTTTGGTCATCATAAGATTGCAAAATTATATAACCTTGAAGCTGAATAGTCCCAACCTCAGAATTTTGATTGGAAATGGCTCCATCCATATGGAAAATGATACCACTTGGGTGGCATATGTTTTACATGTGGTTGAAGTGGCCACCGCTATTTTGACTGCGATGCTAAAACAACAATCAATGGAGTGCTCATCGACCACTCCCATCATAAACAGGTATTCCATGCATAGTTGAGAAATAGCAGAGAGCTTGCTCCTACTGTAATGGTAGCCCCTACCTTGAACACTAAAGCAATTGTACATGCGCAGAAGCTGACCTAAAATTGCCTGGGTCAACGGTCTCAGAACAAACAACCTTTAGCACCTATAAGGGTAAATATGTTAACCCCCACCTCTGCCTCTAAAGATAATGATGTCATCTGAGGTATGCCTTAAATTAATTTTATTCAACTATTCTTGTATTCAATTTTTCTCTACTTTAGTATTTTGAATGTTTGAATAGCAAATCCTTATCAGAACTATTGTAATTATAGGCACCTTAACGATAAATGATAAATCTTGCAATATTCTTTTCGATATGAGAGCAACTCATTCCTTCGTATCGGAAAGCTGGGTTAAAATTTATAAATGACGAACCTATCGATTAGCATCCTCATTGAGCATCGGGTTACCTTTCGAAGCCCGCATGCAATCCCAACAATTTTGTAATGTTGATATTCCCATTGATGAACAGAAGAATGTGGCCAAATTAATCTTGTTCCCAATTGTAAATTTCAATATAATTTTGGGTATGGACTGGCTATGTGAGCATGGCACATCCATAAATTGCCAAAAGAAGAGAATCCCTTTTGGCAGTGGAAGTTAGTCACAATCCTTTATAAGTAGATTAAGTACTCAAGCATCATTGATTAATGCGATGATAGTAGAGAGATTAGTTAAGAAAGGCTGTGATGCATATCTCGTAACGATGTTAGGAGATAAGAAAGAAGTCGTGCCTATTTTGGAGAATCGAATAGTTTGTGAATTTCCTAACATATTTCCTGAAGACCTACATGGTCTTCCTCCAGTTAGAGAAGTAGAGTTTGCAATTGAGATAATCCCTGGAATCCAGCTGCTATCGAAGGTTCTGTACTGTATGGCGCCAAAGTAACTGCAAGAGCTGAACAAGCAACTTCAATAATTGTTGGAAAAGGGTCTTATCTGCCCAAGTTCATCTCCTTGGGGAGCACCGTTCTTATTCATGAAAAAGAAGGATGGTTCAATGTGGATGTGCATCGATTATAAAGAACTGAATAAAGTAACCATCAAGAATATGTATCTATTACCACATATTGATGATCTATTTGATCAATTATCTAGAGCTAAGGTTTTCTCGAAAATCGACTTGCGATCAGGTTATCACCAACTGCGAGTTAAAGATTCTGATGTCAAGAAAACTACGATTAGAACCCGCTATGGACACTATGAATTTTTAGTAATGTCTTTCGACTTAACAAATGTGCCGTCCATTTTTATGGATTTAATGCAGCGTGTATTGAAAGCATATTTAGATAAATTTGTCATTGTCTTCATCGACAATATTCTGATTTATTCAAGAAGAGAAGCTGATCATGAGGACAATCTGTGATTAGTATTAGAAGAGCTTCGAAGCCATGAATTATATGCTAAGTATTCTAAGTGCGAATTCTGACTTGACTCAGTTGCCTTCTTGGGTCACGTCGTAGATGCACAAGGAATCAAGGTTGATCATAAAAAAGTAAGCGCAGTTTAGGATTGCTCATAGCTAAAGTCCATGACTGATATCAAAAGTTTTCTTGGTTTGTCTGGTTACTATAGAAAATTTGTCAAGGGCTTCTCACAAATTTCATCTCCTTTCACAAAGTTAACGCAGAAAACAGTACGTTTTATCTGGAGTCCAGAGTGTGAGAAGGCATTCTAATCGCTAAATATTCTCTTTCTTCTGTCCCAGTTCTGGCCTTACCTAAAAAAGGTCACAACTACCAAGTTTATACCAAGGCATCTGGGATAGGCTTGGGATGTGTGCTAATGTAGTAAGAAAAAGTTATCGCCTATGCGTCTTGTTAGCTAAGAATACATGAAAAGAATTATCCTATCCATGATCTCGAATTAGTCACTGTAGTTTAAGCCTTGAAAATATGGTGTCATTATCTGTATGGCATCCAGTGTTCTATATTCATGGACTATCAGAGTTTAAAGTACATCTTCACCCAGCGTGAGCTCAATTGCCATCAATAAAGATGGCTCAAACTAATAAGTGATTATGATCTCAGTATCCAATACCATTCGAGAAAAGCAAATGTTGTGGCTGATGCGCTCAGTCATCATACTACACTTTCATCCATGATAGCATCAAGTTTTATAGAAGAAGAATTTAGAAAGCTCGACATCAAGACAGTGCATGGTGCCTTGTTAAGCAAGATAATATCCATGAATACCGTTGAACCAACATTTCATCGTGATGCCACCATCTCCCAAACAAAAGATGAAGACTATCCAAAATTTAAAATGGAAATTAAAACTAGTTGTTGATTCGACCTGCAGCTGTGAGGAAATGTAATTAACCAAGAAAATTGTCTATGTATTCCCAAATCCATGCAGCAAGAAATTTTGGTGGAAGGCCATAATTTAGGTTATCAAGTGCATCCTGGTAGTACTAAGATGTATCAAGACTTGAAGAAATCCTTCTGGTGGCCTAGAATGAAGAAAAGCATGGCCAAATTTGTAGCAAAGTGTCATGCCTACAGTATAGTTAAAATAGAACATCAGAAGCCTGGAGGACTTCTCCATCCTCTAGCAATTCCTAAATGGAAGTGGTTTGATATTACTATAGACTTTGTTATGGGTTTGCCTAAGTCAAGGTCTAGTGTTGATTCAATTTGGGTCATTATCGATCAACTGAACAAATCAGCACATTTCATTTCTATGAATTAGACCGATTCTGTAGAAAAATTGGCGAAGCTGTATATCAAGGATGTAGTTAGACTTCATGGAATTTTGAGGTCTAATGTTTCTGATCGAGATAGCTGTTTCACTTCTAAATTCTAGCAAGCAGTGCATCAAGACTTGGGGGCTATCCTAACCATGAGCATCGCTTTTCACCTTCAAACAGAGCACTAATCAAACTAGGTACCTCTATTTCCTTGTTGAGTTGTGTAGACTAAATACCTTACTCCTTTTGATTCGTAATCGATCTCCTAAATCGCACGAACATAATGCAATAATTGTTGAGGCTAGGGTTAGCCCAAATCAATCGAGCTAACGTCCTCTCTAGGAGATGGGCTGAGTATGACCCTAGGCTTCTAGGCACTTCCAATTCATGCTAATATAGGGCTTATGTGCACCTAGTCCTTCTGAAAGTGTAGCCAATGAGCCCTTAGCCTGGCATGGTCTCTATGGAGAGTATTGACTCTCCACAGGTAAGCCATATATGAGATTTAAGGATAGTAGCCATCCAGAGTTTCAAGAACTCTCAGTTAAGGTTGTAGGTCTCAGTCAGTACATTTAGTGATGGTGAACGTGTGGTGATCATCGGGAAGTAGCGTCATGGTCTGGATGCTTAGGATTTATGAGATTAGGGTTAGCCTAATCGTTTGATATTGGGGAAGAGGCGGAGGAAGAAGAAGGACTCTGCGGGTCGGGCCGACCCATGACCTGCTCGATTCGATAGTACTTGGTCTTCGGGTCGAGCCAACCCGCATCTTTTGATAATGAGCTGAGCCCCGTTTTAAATAAATATAATTGATTTATGAATTTTTTCTTTAAGGAAATTCATTTGATTAATGGAAATGTAATTAGAAAAATGCATAATAAATTAATTGAATAAATATTTACTTATCCAAACTATATGAAATTATAAACTATTTTATTCAAAAAAATGCAAGGAATAAGAAGAATATACCAAAATATTTCAATTTTTGTAAATGTATTTCCTAATTTTGCCTAATTACTTAGTAGCTTGATTAAGAAAGATTAGCATGTGTACTTAGCCAATTTGCATTATTTTAATTTCATTTGACTTATTATATCTTGTAGAATACATGTTCTAAGTATAATAATTTTCTAATTTATATTTTGTTAAGAATGCCCTAATCCTTGCTTTGCATGATTAGTAAATATTAGGGTTTGTAATTAGCCAATTGTGAAATTTATGGTTTATGATTGTTCATATGGCTTATTAAAAACTTAATTATCTAGTGGCATGGGATTTGGATAACTTAATTTGTAGTTATGTACTAATCCATTTTGAACTTGATTAGGGCTTGATTAGCCATAATTACCCTCTATTTAAGTTAATTTTATGAATATGTTTGATTCATAAATAGTAGTATGCATGTCAGAAAACTTAATTTCTAATTTGGACATTTAAATCTCTTAATTTACATTAGTCAAGATTTAACTTTAATTAACTTAAGGAAATGCTTAAAGAGATTAAGAATGAACGAGTGCTAATTTGAGTATCAATAATTGTCAAATAACTTTCTAATTTCTTATAAATCAATCTCTATGTAATTAACCTTAATTAGGTCAAGTTTGGGTTCAAGCCTTAACTTGATTAGATAAAGTTTCAAACATAATTAACTTGAATTGAATAACTTGATTTGGACATTCAATAATTTACATAGATTCAATAACTCTTACTAATTTGTCATTGATCAAAGACAAGTAAACTAGAAATGGTAAGAGTTATAATAAACTCATTTGATTGATTATTTGAATCTAAGCTTAAGATCCCTGATTTTCTCCTAAGTAAGATTATCAGCAAAATATAACTTATAAAATGAAATGGATTTGTGAATCAATCAAGTTCTCAAATAAAAAAATTCATATGATTTTATCCCTTGATTGATACAGGTGCTCAAGTTGCAAATTTAATATTTGCATACTGAATTTAAAAATTTTAATTAACTAATTGAGAATGGTAAGTCTAAGTAAAATTTAAGTATCTTAGGTCATAGCTTGAAATTAAGTGTATCTTTTAATACATAGACCTTTAAATTAGAAGTTAATATTAAGATCTATTAAATTATCAGATCCTTTAAATAGGCACACAATTGAGGTACAGAAAGCTTATTGACTAATTTTGAGGAAGAAGCTTAGATAAACCATGTTAATTCTAAATATTTGATCTTAAGACATTGTGGTAGAATATCCTAAAGATTTTTGTTTGAGATTTATTCCTTCTGGTAGTATCTTATGTCATGTGGCTTTTAAGTTATATTCTTAGATCCTTTGTGTAGGACTCACCACTATAAAGTAAGGATTCATTAGTCTGTTACTGCTTGATTAATAAATAAATTTGTTAGAATAAGAATTAATAGTATTATCAGATGGAGATGAAAGTGCATATCAATAGAGCAATATTTTTCAGCATAAGATGGAATTGGTAGAGTTATCCTGAATAAAATTGTAAAGTCTTGATCATATTTTAGGTAAATGGATAAGTACAATTCTATTCAGGATAAACACTCCAAGTTCATAGTGTGTTATAGTTTGAAAGTTTAACAACTTAGTTTAAGAGAATAAACTATAAAATGATTATGCTTCTTATCTTTGTGTGCATCAATAAGTGCAGTTAAACAAACTAAGTGTTAAAGTCATGATTCGTAGGACATGCTAAATCATGTGTATGTAACCTTTTCATGTGTAGATTTAGAGTATAATTGTAGTGAGAACCATGAAGTCAGTAATATTAAAACTATAGTAAGAGTTCATTCAGATGAATTCTGAATAATTGAGATAAAAAATTTATTAGTTATTTTTGATCGATTTATGGATTTAACAATTTAAAGCATATATTTATTAAAGCCTTGGCATACTATAAAATGCTCAAGCCATGTCAACATTAGCGGAGCATTGTGCACACCTAAGATTTTGTAGCGGAGCATTGTGCTCACCTAGGATCTGTTAGCGGAGTATTTATTCACCTTGAATTTTATGGGATGTCATGTGACATCGAGTTAGGCATACTTATGGCTTATAGTTCTGTTGCATATTTAGATGCATACACATATATTCAGTGGCATACAACATAATTTTATTTCTGTATTTATTTAATTTTAGTTTCCTTGATATTTTTCTAGTTTCAACGCTTAGTTTTCAGTTACTATTTTACCTCACATTCAGTTTTATATAATTTTAGACTTTTTAGCTATTTTAATAATTTTCTATAATATTGCTTAAATTACTTGAATATTAAACTTTAAATATTATAAATATTTATAGTAGATTTAGATGTGTTAGACTCACTGTTTAACATATGGTACTTTTGAGATCTAACAATTTATCAAATCTAGAGTAGCTTGTAGAGCCAGATCAAAAGGCTTCATAAGAGATTCAGGAGGAGTTTGTGGAGCACTAGTGGACTCAACCTTCAACCTTTATTCTTACCTATTTTACTCTCAATTTGAGTGAGAGACTCTTTTTTACTGTCACTTTAATTAAAGCAAACAGTCAGTAATAACTAAATTCTGGATGTATTTTTCTTTTCATTTTGAGATGAATGTTTTACTTAGCTTTTATGATGAATAATCAAGATGAATACCTTTAGCTTCCGCACTCTATACTTACTACTACTTATACTTAATATGTGATGTGATCAGCATAAATGAAATGCTAATACTCTATATATTGGATTCCTTATTTCAACTCCACTTATAATATAATTAACATAAGTACTTTATCTAATACTTAAGATAAAGACCTTACACTTATCTTAAGGATTAGTCCTCAGCTTCTTTTGGGGTTGAGTCCCAGCAGTTCAATCAGTAGTATTTGGGGAGGTTCGACAATCCTTACCGAGTAACGCACCATTCTGCCACTAATTATTCTTAAATTACCATAGCTACGCACAGCAATGGGACAATTGTTATTTGGTCTTAGACATCCAAATCAGGATAAAACCATCAATAGTAAACTCATAATAGCATTTGGAGCATGCATCTAAAATTTGGTGCAATTTGGAGATCATTTATTTTTGTTGCGCATTTCGAGACAATTTGAAAATCTTGGAAATTACCTAATTTATTTTGATCTCTAAATTAAAATCAAAGTTTGCCATTGAACTCCTCGCTCCTAAATTAGCTTGGATAGATATTCTGAAAATTTTTGGAAGTCGTCAAAATTTTCTCAAATATTTTAATAAAATATTAATACTTAGTAAACTAAGATAATTAAATTGATTTCTGATTCAAAATTCTATGGCATTTTCGAGTTTCTTACTCTCGATCTAGCTAAGGGAGAATTTTTAGAATTTTTTGGAGCTCATTTGATTAATTAAAAAGATATAATTTACTTATTATTTAAATTTAATTTAAATACTTAAGTGCGGCATACAGCGTCTAACTCGCCATCTGATCAGACAGTGGATCAATCCTCAGTCGTTGATCCTTCGATCATGCTAATCGAATTACTGTAGCGCCATCATTGTGCATCTCTGTGCAGCGCACGATCGTGCAAGTGCAGCACTGCTAAGCTTCCCCTCCCACGCCATTTTAGGTCCTCGCTCCCCCATTTAGCTTCCTGAGTCGAGGAAAGCTGTAACGAAGTCTTGGTGCGGTGTTGGAGCAGCCACAATCAAGGTTTTAACATAACCCTAGATTTTGGATCAAACCATGAGGTACTTCTTAATCCCACAATAATAGCATGCAATTTACTCTTTAAGTGTTGCATTCAATTATTGCAATCACAATATGTCTGATTGAATGAACTCGATCTAGCTCAGTAAAATCACCACGCACAGTATTACATGGTAAGACACATGGGCGTCCGTAGGTTGCCACCTAGGGCATCACCTTTTCAAGCGTTAGGGGTGGCTGGCGGCAATGAATGAGGTGCCCATCAAAAGGTCTTTCTGAGACCTTTTGATCGGCATGTAGGTCGGCCACTGTCGACCACCGGAGCTCTGGCAATTTTGATGCCCTAGCTCACGGTATCTTCCTTCTCACCGTGACAGATTTGGCTCGGGTCGACTCGACCCGAGCGGCCCAGCTTGCGTGAGTGCGGCTGGGCCCATGAGCGCATATTCTGCGAGTGTGCGACCAATTGTGCGAGGAATCTTATAATAGATTAATGCAATTAATAATTTAAATAAATTATTATTAATTTAATGACTTTAACAATAATTATCCAAATATAGTAATATTATATGCCATTTCGACCCAAAAAATATGAGGAGCAATAGTATGCTATTAGATTTTAATTTCGATGATTAATTTTATTAATCACTACTTTGACTGATATATTTATTAATTAATTAATTATCCAAATCTTGCAAACATTGTATCTTAGCCAGTTCTCATACAAATTTGATGATCCAATAATTCATTTCAATGATAAGAATATGTAGAACAATTATATGATGCCAAATTTCTAATTTAACAACTAATTTTACTAATGACCTTTTAAGTATCATTAAGAGTCATTAGAATCCCAATTGACTATTTGATATTTGATTTGACCTTACTTAGTGTCATTTTACTTGTTATGCTATAAAGAAGTTATAATCACTATATTTACATAATTTGGCATCAAATAGAAAATGTGAGTTCTTGACCCTTGAATAAAATAATATTAAATTCCCAAAATTGGGATTTTGCCTCTTAAAAGGCTATGACACCTTAGAAAACGTACCTTATGACATAGTTCATCATTCAATGTCATATTGAGTAGGAAAATACCTGGAATAACCTACTCCTAGTTTAGTGCTAGTGAACTAAGCTAGAGTCTAAACATGGGAATGAATTGATCTTCAAGGATCCTAATGCTTGATTTAGTACTCAAGATTTGTAGTAGTTCTAAGCTCTAGGGTAGATTAGACTAGTTAGCTCCTTAAGATTGTAAGAATAATTAGTTAGGACCTTGATGGTTAGATTTGGACTTAGGTTAGTTCCTTACATCCCTTAAGTGTAGGATCAACCTTAAATACCCTAGTGTATAACTTAGGGATGTTAGTTCAATTATAGTAGTCAAACTTATTATCCAACTAGGATTCTTAGTGCATTGATGTGAAATTTAGAGTCCTTTAGTTGATTTATAGGATTACAAATACCTTCACTTAGGACTTTACTCACTAGAGTTACATTTGTTAGTAGCTATTTACTTAAAGGAATTATAGATTAGAATCTCCCAATCCTAAAAATCCCTTAGTGAAGTTAAGAGTTGAAAAACTCTAGAGCTAATATTCTAGCTAAGGATATTAGTACTATGCTAAGGCAAACAACTTGAAGAGATTAGAAAGCTAGTAATGAGATAAGCTTCCAATCCAACTTAAATTAGTAGTTACACCCTTATTGCCATTTATATAACTTTAAATGGATCTTAATTTGTAGGATAGTGAGCTATAAATCATACATAGATCATGAGAACTATTTAGAATAGTATTCAATATTTCTTAGTATAGTAAATATGTCTAAAAGAGAACTTGAGGGATAACAATAATGGAGACTTCTTAAGAAGTTTAGTGCCTTCTACTTAGACTTATGAAGTAATCTTAACAGCTAAGCATAACCTAATTAGAAATGTTTGAGTAGTCATAGCATGGTTAGAGCTTGATCTAAGTAGTCAAGTGTAGCCTTCTTAGTGTAGTGTAGTTAGTCATCCCTTTCCAGGTATGATGCCTAGAATCTCTTAGAAAGATTAAACTACTAAACTATGACTAGAGTGATGTTGAAGAGGATCAAATCCTTAATGTTTTGATCAATTAAGTAAGAACTAGACTTAAAATTCCTTAAGTGTTAACCATCATAGTAAGATCTAGGACCTACTTTCAAAACCAATTAGACTTGAAATCATAGAATTACCTAAGATGAGATATTATTAGATTTTGAATCTCTTAGAATGATTAAGTATTAAAGATAAAGCTTGATGTCGCCTTAAGTATTATAAGGACTAGAATCCTTTAAGGGCTTGGCAATGAGATTAAACTTAGAATCTTAGTAATTATAATACTAACATTTGGAATCTTAGGATTAAGAGAAGAACCATGATATTAGATTAGTAACTTAATGGAAGTCTAAATTAGATAATAATAGCTTAAGTAATAACATTTCCTTTAGTCTTACCTTATTAGACTAGAAGCTTCATAAAACTATTAAGTCTAAGATTAGATTAGTATTTTCCTACTAGTATCATATCTATGTCTAAAACAATATAAGTAATTAGATATATCAGCCTTCATATGTATAGAACCATAAGATGCTAGCAAGTTAGAAGGATTAAAGAGCAAGTGTTAACTTAAGTGTTTATATAGTGTAAGTCAAGAGAACCATATATCTTAAGTGTGGTGTGACATTAATATTAGTAGCTATAGAGTGTTATAGCTAAGACTTCAAATAATCTAAGCCATAGGAATTTAGTAGCTTAAGTGGCATTTTAGTGAGATCTTTAATATGTTCTTAGATATCCCATTAAAGTAGAAGTGGGTATTTGATAGTTTAGATAATTGTATTATTAGAAATATGGTAGGATGCTTATTTGTAATAACTAAATTATATCTATAGATTATTTTGTCACATCAATAACACCTTAATCAAATCATTATTTTCAAAACTCATTTAATTATATATTATTATGTATTAATTGAAGAAGATATTCGATGAATGTCTATGTCAATTGAGGAGCTTGATTAACTCCAATCATAGGGTAGATAACTAAAGTAAATAACATTGGATATCACATGATTTATAATTAGTTTTGAAACATCCTTGAATGCTGAAATGCATTGAGACTAAATTCTTGAATACATTCATAAAAACATTGTGCATAAAAAAAGCTTATAACATTTACTTGGGGTCATGTGGTGGACTATGTTAGGGTAACCAAACATATAATAATGAGACCTCACATACCTTAGAGAGGGAATGTGAGTGTTATGGGAGATCCCACTTTACTTAGTTTATTTAGTAGATGTGCTTAACTCCTCATTTGTTTCTGTGCCCACAGCACAAGACTTGCAAGATAAATAACTTAATGTATTACAATTATTTATGATTGTTCTTACTTTTTTGACATTTTTCATGATTGTGGATGCTTTATCATAGTCTTTTGACTATGTTTACTCTGTCTTTTATGACTAATTTTATAGTACATTTAGTCCTTTATGACTGATATTTAATTTACTTACATATATGACATGTTTACCTATATTTACGGCTTCTTTTCTTACTTACTTGTAGTGTACCTTATTATCACTTATATTTATGCTCACACTATTTTTACTTATTTTACTTAGCATATGTCAATTTGTACATATTTTCTTGCTACTCTTATTGCATACTTGTTAGTATAGTTGTACCTATTTTCCTTACTTATATAGATAATGTAAGCTATATCAGCTTTTCCTCTTTACTATTTTAAAGCATTTTTTGTTGCTTATAGTCATTTACTTTATTGTACCATACTGTACTTTATTTACTTCCCTTTTTACTGCATTAAGCTCCATTTAAATAACAATTGTAAATGTCTAAATGTGATATCTTCATAACTTATAAATATATTAGTTACCCTAAAATATACTTACACTCTTTAAAGTCTAATCATTTGTTTTTCTTTTTTTGGCTGTGCCCTACTGTATTAAATTCCAAATACAATAAATCAAGTGCTTGGAGTAAATCTAGTACCTGAGGTTGATCTAATCCAATAGTTGCAACAGGACTCTTACTTTCTGTTATTTTTCTTCCTTTATGCATCCCATGAAGATGAGTGTCATTACATCTAAATATTTGTATAACTTTAATTAATTATGAATATCTTACTTTACTATTCTGTGCTATATTTCTACTTTCTTTTCTAAATAGTTGCAGTATTCTATATTTACTTAATGTTTATACATCTAGTTTTCCTCTTTAGAGACCCTTGGCTCCTCGTAGTGCTTAATAGTGGGTTCAGACTCACTAACCCAATATTAAAAGCTATAGTAAAACTTAATGTTGGATTAGGTTCCTAATCAAATATTAGGGTACCTACAATTTCCCATTCTCAGTTGATGATAATGGAAGCATTCACCGGATATGGTACTCCATTAACCCACTCCACAATTAGCATCTTCATGGAGGTTATCTGATGGAATGATTATTCAGCTTTGAGAGAGGCAAACCTTTTACAGTCAAAGCTTCCTTTGAGGAATCAATTACTATTGCCTTGATTATGGGAGTTTACTTTCGGGAGGCCATTCCTAATAATATTCTCTAGCTCTAAGATTTTCAAAAAAGGAGAGGAGATGCAAGTGTTTTTTATCTCATCTCATTGTTATTTAAAGGCAATTTCCTAAAGCTAAAAGCTGCTCCCAATCCACATGTCTTCCTCTCAATGGTTGGTCAAAAAATTTTGATTAAATGCCATAAGTGTGAATTAACCATTCAGCCATTGGGATGGCCAAAGGACCCAACTTTATCACCTTTAAAACCCATCTTTCTTAATTACAGTGTGCTACAGCGGATAGGATTAGTCCTAAGGAATTCTATAATTAATTGATTAATTTTACAAATTTTAACGCCATGCGCTGGAGCGCGCTAAGGCACGCTGCAGCGCCTTATTGCAAAATGCACTGCAACGCGCTATGACGCGCTGTTTCTAAAAATTTTATTTTCTCTCTCTACATTCATTTCTTATAAAAATAAATTAGGTTGCAAAAATTTTTGTTTGACTTATTAAGAAATTAACTGAGCAACAAAATAAACAAACCTATTCAAATATTTGGGTTTCCTTCTAATAAGCATTTGGTTTGACAAACACAAGTAGGGTTCACTCTTGCTGTGCTCAGTCCTAATCAAGTCATTTCATTCGATAAGGTGTTTTTAATTTCATCCTCGAATATTGATTTGACTTTCTTTTTTCTCTTCCCCCACTGAGTCTTCCATTTTACCTTTGTTTCATTTAATTCTACACCTCTAGATGTGGTGTCAGTGAGTCTCTTAGATTCATACTCACAGGGCTATTCTTTATTAATTTTACGATCCATAAGGATTAGCCAGGCTTACTCCTCTCTACATCTCAAATACATGTTTTTCTCTCTGTGTAGAGTAGGCATTAAATACACTTCATCTTCCTTGTCATTTATTATAACTCTCATAATTGTGCCCTCCACATCAATGATTGCTCTAGTTATGGCAAGGAATGATCTCCCAAAGATGATGGTCGGATTTTCATTCCAACTATTTCATTCACAAATAAAAAAATTTGTGGGGATCATGAAGATTCTCAGGTTAACCAAAACATTTTTTTGCACCCGTATCTGAGTCATATAATCAAGGTTTGCAAAATCCAAAACCATTGTGGTGTCTTCCATGCTTCATATCCCTAATTATGTGTAATATGGTAGGGCATGATATTGACAAAAGCCCCTAGATCACACTAGGGATCTAAAAAGACTTGTCCATCAATAACACAAGGGATGTTGAGCCTCCCCAAATCTTTCCTTTTTACTGCCATAAGGTTTTCTTCAAACATATTTTGATTTTATACATTCTTCTCTCTAATTTTCCTTTGAGGATGTGATTATTAGTTTCAACTATCAGGGATCTAGTTTTTTTCCTTTTTTCTAATAGCACTATTACTTCCTCCACATCTTCCGATGTGATGGCGCTGACAGTTTCCCTTGAATTAATTTTCGTGGTACTACTCCTTCTATTCTTATGTCCTATTGTTTGTGCTGTTAAAGATGTGAGTTGTTAAAAGGGTTTCCTTGTCTAGTTGAGTTATGGTTTCCATTTGAGTAGTGATTTGAGTTTTTTCATTACTCCAAGAGAAATGGGGATGATTTCTCCACCCTTGGTTATACATGTTGGAGTAAGGATTGTTATTGGCCATATTGTTATTGTTGTTGTTTCACAAAAAGGTTACTTGTTTGAGAATTGAGGGTGCAAATGAGTTGTTTGAGTTACAGTTTTCATTTGTGTGTTTCCCCCTACAGAACTCACACACAATATCTTGTATTACACTCAAATTCATTTGCCCTAATTTTTTATTTAATACAGTTAGTTCATATTAAAGGGTGGTGATTTGGTGTGACTCTGGTATGTTGTTCATATTCTTCCTATTGGAGATTAACCTTTCCGTAGGCCATTGGTATCCATTATTCGACATCTCTTCTAATAGTTCGTGAGCTTTCTCATGGGTTTGGTTGCTTAAGGAACTCCCAGCAGCTGCATCTATCAAGGTCCTAATGGGTGTGTTCAGTCCATTGTAAAATGTCTGAACCTAGATCAACTGTGAGAATCTATGATGAGGGCACTGCCTTAGGTAATTTTTAATGCATTCCCAATTGTCATAAACAGTTTCCCCATCTTGCTAAGAATAATTTGTGATCTTAATTCTCAACCTGACAGTTTTAGTTAGGGAAAATATTTAGCTAGAAATTTCCTAGCTAAATCATTCAATGTATTGAATTGCCTAGAAGAGATCTGAGCCAACTTTTAGCTCTATCTCTCAACAAAAATGGGAACAATATTAATTTAATTGCGTCATCAATAATTCCATTATATCTAAATGTATCACATATCTTTGGAAAATTTAAGATATACAAATTGGGGTCCTCAGTTGCCTGCCCACTAAACCGACTATTTTGGACCATTTGTAGAGTTGATGACTTTATTTCAAAGTTTTTAGCTTCTACATTAGGTCAGACTATTGCATGAGGAATTCCCCAAATAGTGGGTAGAGCATACTCTTCTAACGTTCTTCCCCGATTTTTCTTGTGCACTCCTCATAAGTGATCTCCTAAGTTATACATTTGTGATGGTGCAGTTGATGCTGTTCTAAGTTGTTATCCTATTAATTGTAACAATGTTTGTTTAATTTTGTAGTCAAACAAGTAATTGTTAATATTACATCTATGCATGCACAACTTAGAATCAAATAAAAATGAGGTACTATTAAAAAGTAAAGAATATGATAAAAATAAAATAGTAACTACAAAAAATTAAAGAGAGTAAATAATAGAAATTGAAAATATATGCACAAATTTTTTAAATCACTAGTTTATTTTGGGTTTTCTCTAATACGAATCAATTGAACTGTTCCCAAACAATAGCGCCAAAACTTGACAAACCTAAATTATGCATGTTTGCGTTCACAAGCAAGTATACGTAGTCCAAAGTAATATGGGATGGTGAGATCCTAAGATTTATCATGCTCTGGGAACGATGCTAAGATTTGTTACTAGAGTGTGCCCAATTTCAATAATGTTTAAGAAATCAAATTAGTTTTGGTTCAATCTCAGCACATAGATAGGCATGTGGTTTTTTAGTTAATGAAATCATTTCTTAGGTCTAAGTGATAAAATCTACTTTCTTAGTTAAGTATCACATGATCTTTATTTCACATATGGCTTACATGCATCTATTCTTAATTTAGCTAAGGAAATGAGATGTGAAGCTAAATGAGCTTATGTCACATGACTCATAGTGTAATGCACTCAAATTCCATGCATAAGTTAAGAATGAGCTATGGAGCTCTATAGGTGGTTCTCAGCTCACCTGCCTCAAGTTCATACCTTGAGTGGTATAAAATGAGCTACGGAGCTAAAAAAAAATATGTTATATTCCCTCATGGCTAATATGATCAAGATCTTGTCCAAAGTTGTCCACGGGAGGTTTTTGCACATCAAACATTGTTACAACCATTTACAGCGTTAATTCTAGAGAGTGCACAACTTTTTGGAAAAGGCGATTTGGGAGATCTATGTAATTTTCATTAAAATATATAGAGCAAAGTATTACATTTATATTGCTTCATCATTCTCCAACTTCCTTATACAGTAAAAGATACAAATAATTTGGGATCTAAATGACATTTTATTGAATAGAAGAGTTTTCATGCTTTATATTATGACTACTACATATTCTTGTCCAACCCTTTCCAAAGGAGGGTGTAGGCTACTATTATAATAAATACATAAGGAATGCTACATGAGATGCTGAGCTTTATCGTTGCTCTTACAAGAAAATAATAAGAAAATAGAGTGAGAATACAATACTCAGGAATAACTTTATCGTTCTCTTCATCTTCTACCCTCTTTAATCTCCTTCCCCTCTCCTTACTCTTTATGCTTTTTCTTCTTCTCAAATTGTAGCCTTCTTTTCCTCCTTAGGGTTGAGAAGTCCTCTTGAATATCTTCTTTCCAAACTCAAAATCATAACCATTCCTAGGTCTCTCATCTTTCCTATTATAATCCCTTCTTTAGCCTCCCCTTCTTCCAAGCTTCCAATAATCTCCTCAAGAAACTTGGATTTGCAATTTATTTTATTTCTTTATTCTCTTGGAAATGAGGGAGTCTAATGTTTGAAATTAATTCTTATTGTGGGAAAATGAAAAGTTTTAAATATTTTGGTAGTCCCATTACTGACTTGGAGCAGGTTTCCACAGCAACAATACGTAGCATGCTATGACGCGCTATAATGCCTCGCTTTCGGTCAATAACACCAAGGAAGAAGTTTAGCAAATGGGAAGGAAAGAAAGTACAGCAAAATGCCGAAGATGTTCCTTAAGTATTATATTTCTAACTTAGTTCTTTCTCTTCTTTTTTTTTCTTGTAAGAACCAAATGAGTTTTTTTTTTCTTGTATTATTTGTGTTTTTCTCTGTGTTTTATCTATAATGGCATCCTAAGCTCTTTTTTTGGGGAGGGTCAATTTGAGAACTATGGCCTATAAATATTTGTGCGCTTGAATGTAATGTTTCAACCCAATGAAATTTATTTAACATTTTGTGTTGAGAATAGCATGCATCCTTTATGAATAAAATGGAAGGAAAAAAACTTTAAATAAAAATACTCAGAAGTATATTTTAAATAGACAAATCATTGCATAACTTGATTTAATGGCTAAACATGAATAAGTAAACTTGATGCTTCATACTCAATAATTTGCTTAAGTTCAAGAATTAGAGGTATTAGAATTGTGAATAACATCTCAACAAATCCTCAAAACTCTAATGCTTGATGTTGGATTTAAATAAAGAAATGTTGCATGTTATGCCATGAATAAGGTGACATAAGTTCACAGAGCTTCATTTCAAATTTCCATATCTAGGTCTAAAAATTTGATGCATGTGAGCCAAGGGTAATTGATTAAATAGTTCACAGAACTTCATTGCTCATTCTTGAGTTAAACACAAAAACTTGATGCATGTTAGCTATGACTGAAGTGACATAAGTTTGAAAGGCCTCAATGCTCATTTACTTAGCTAAAATAAGAATTCAATGCATGTTAGTCATGAATGAATTAGAATTTTGTGATCTCAAAAAGGTAATGTAAATTTTATCATTTAGATGATAGGATAAAACATAAAAGGAGGAGTAAGAAGCAGAGCAATTTGTACAACACCTCGTGATCATGAAATTACATGTGTGCTTAATGCGAACTACAGTGAGTTCCATGTAGCATAAGGTATGATAAAAGCTTGACTAAGTAAACATGTAACTACAATGCCTTGATAAATAAGGTAATAAGAAATTAAAATAGTAACTAATTAATAATTTGGATTGAAGATAATCATGCACGGGACTTATATATATTGTATGTTCAAGCTTAACACTCCCCATTCTTCTCCAACTTATCACACAAAATAGTAAAATTTTAGTTCTAGTAAATCAATAATTTCAATCATTTAAACACATGTAAAAAGGGAAAGTAATTAGTAACCAGTACAAGCTGTTCCCTGAGGATGATGAATTTCAAGAACTCACCATTCCTATATTACGTCAGACCATGTGCACTTGTGTTTCCATGCAAACACATAATTTTTGGTCTATCGAGTTTTTGACATCATTGTCGGAGACAGTTGATTAGAATTTATAAAATCTCTTAAGAGTACTTATCTATTTTAATTTTTTTGCATATATAAGTATCAATTTTGTGAAAACGTATTTGTAATACCTTGCTACAAGACAACTGTTAGTGCCCGTAACATAACTTATGTTGCAAATTCTTACTCTCTAAGGGAGTGTATGCTTAGATAGAGAATAAGGCTAAGTAGAATTAATAACCAAATGGCTAACTAACACTTAGGATAATCCATCAAAATAATCAGGGTAGAGCCCTTAGAGATTATGCTTTACCCCCTACTAGGGGAATACCCAATGTGATAGTCAAACCAAACATTTGAAATAGTTGGATGATGATCCTGAGCATGTATATTTTTGGAATATTTAAATCAAGGTAATTTAATAATAATGGATATTATAATTTCAATTAGTTGTTTAGAATATTATTTTTATTGCTACATCACTTGAGGCTAAATCCTTGTTGCATAACAAATAAGATTTGTGAATGAAAATAGTAATTTAGGAAAATATTTAGCATATCGATTTATCTTGATGGATCGATGATGCATGCACATTATAGTAAGTGCACATACTATAAGGAGAAATAAGGATACTTGTATGTCTTCATTGAGGAAAGTTTTGTACATTTGGGGAACCCTTATTTTTTAGTCTTGAAAATGTGCTTAATTCCTCAGACACTTTTGTACATGCTCGCAAAGTGAAATTAAAATAATATAAAATAAATTAATTCATATGTATTTTAGTTTAAGTACAGTTCTAAGTCCTAGCAGATAGTTTGATATATCATCTGTTCTACCTTTTAATAGCTAATTAGATAGCGTAGCTTTACTTACAGTATTTAGAGTTTTTTTTTTTAATCTTTACCTTTAGTACCAGTGTTTTCACTACACTTTTATTATTATTGCATGTCAGCATGTTTGTATCAGTACTCACTTACAGAATGGTCAGTTGTGCATTTATCTTTTGACCATATTCTCATTAGATCTCATATTTTAGTCTATTATATGAAATATGTCTAACCTTTCTGCAACTTGTGGTTAGTGACGTATGTGTCTCCTTAATGCAATTTTGTTCAGTTATTGCTTGGCATAGTTATGAATTTACCTCTTTATGTTGTATTGCAATGTTACACCTTTAATTTGCATTATAAATATCCTTAAACTTAAATTGGAACTAGATAGCCTAAAATATACTTAGAAAATTATCTAATACAAGATTTTTCTTTTTTTGGCTAGAAACCTAGCATGAAACCCACATGTTAGATTATGATCAATTCAAGGAGCCATATTTTGAGGAGTTGCAGGTGCATGAGGAGAATCCAACAACCTAGTTATCAGTTTAACAGCTTTTATCTTTAGGAGAGAGAGAATGTTTCCTTTTCTGCTTATTATTTAAATTTGTATAACTATCATTATTCTAGATGTATTTTTTATTTCTTTTTTGAGATGTATGTTTTCCTTTCATTTCTGAATATATGGATTTGGATGGATATATTTAGCTTCTGCACTCTCGTATCTTATTTCTGAATGTCATTATGCTTAGTTTTTTAGGAATCATACTCAATGATCAACCACCTATTCGCCATCAAATTAGCATGAGTACAACCAAATGATTAGTAGGGGTTGTCATAGTCCTTGAAGATTGTATCTGAAAAAGAAAATCAATCACAACAAGGTGATTGAACTAAAAGTAAATTAGTCACTACATGGTGACTAAACTGAAATATAAATCATTCACTATAAGGTGATTGAACAACTACTGAAAGAAGAAACCAAGTCTGAATGTAAACAAAACATGTTTTAAATATCTTAAATGTTATCTTGTTCTGTGGGCACTACAAAAACAAGTGAGGTGATAAGCATGTATGCTTGACCATCTGAGATGTTTGGGTTCCTAAAATAATATGTTGTCTCCTTATTTCTCCAGAAAGCTTTCCCTATCTATACTGTGTCTGTATAGATTGATACTCTCTGAGTGAATCCACTGAGAACTAAATATTTATGTAATTCTATTTTATGTTTTTCATTCACAAATCTTATGATATGCAACAAGTATTTCAAGTTCTAAAGTGATGCTGCCTCGAGAATGTAAGGAAATTAATTTTAAATGTGATATCACTGTTATTTTTAATTTACTATGCTATATATCCTTACTAATTGAAAAATTTTGAGTTATGGTTCCAATTCCTTATTAATGTATTCTTAAATATTTAGACTCAAGATTTATCCAGCATCTTGATCTAATTTTTCATATTGAGTGATCATTTGATTGATTTTGAAATATATTAATACATAATTAATGTCTTAACTTGAATACTAAGTTAATTTCTAAATTGAATATTGAATTATCATATTCTATTTTAAAGTTCATATTTTATTAAGAAGCAATTGAGTGCATTAATCTGCCTAATTAAGATTACTAAAATTTAATTTACTGTATTCATCATTAAGTTATTTATTGACCAATTCTAGTTTTAGATAATATTAACATACAAATTGAGTGTCTTAATCTGATTAACTAAATTTATTGGATTATATAGGATTGAAATTCTCAATATCATCTTCTACTAATAATCTGAGATAATAATTAAAATTAAGAAACTATACTAAGTTTCCATTGTGTTATAAACTGATTATGTTAGCTATTTCTTATCTCCCAAAATAGACTAAAATGCTGATATTCAATTCAAAAATTTACATGCACACCCGATCACTTGCCTTTGTTTATTTTTGGCACCTAGGGCTGACCTGGGCATGGAACTTTATATTTGATTAGAGCTCAAGATGTGTTTGAGCATAATACATTTTGTCTGATCAGCACTCAGAATGCACCTAATCATGTGAATCTTTGTTGGATTGGCTGATTAGTGCCCATTGTGTGCTTGAGCATGTAGCTTTTTATTGAATTGATTGGTTGGTTCCCAAGGTGCATCTGAGCATGTTACTCTCTGTGCACTACTACTCAAATGCTGGCTTGAGGCGTCTAGGCGCACCTGAGCACCTCACTGCTTACCTTAGCCAAATTTAAAGATAATATCATATGATTGCTTTGAACTATTGCAAAATCAAAAACAAAGAAAAAGATAGATAATAATATATCAAAAGTAACTCACTCTAATATAAATAAACATAAAGAATTGGGGTGATTTTAGTTTAAATGTGTGACTTATCACACCCTCACACTAAAGTAGTTGCTCATCCTTGAATAAGATGAATTATAGAATGTATTCAATAATAATTGGATGATTATGATGGTATTGAAGTGTAATCAAATCCATGTGAAATCTTGATGTTAAAGAAGTCAGAAATTGAATGGTAGATTGTTTGATACCAAATATTTGCCTAGGTTTCTCTTTCCAATATGTCCTCTCTTAACAAATCAAATTTATTCACCTCAATCATCACCAATCATTAATTGTGAGTCTACAAAATTTTGGTGTGGGAGTTGGTTTGTATAATCAATGGATATCTCTTAGATAAGGATTTAGGATACTTAAGTGCCATGTGTCCCTCCTCATGAAGTATAGTCATTATTATAGATAGATATTTTTTTCATCCTATTTTTCTTGTTTAACACATGCAAATATGCATTAGAATTTGTACTCATGAGGTTGAATCAAGTGAATATCCATCTATCCAATTCAAACAACATGAAAAAGTAAAATAAGAACACTAATGATCTTACCATAGATTTGTAAACACCACATCATGTCAATAATGAACTTAACTCAACTTAATCAATAATAACTCTCAGATGGCAAATTGCAAATTAGATCTAGACTTTCGCACTAAGATGTTGTTCCAATACTGGGATAAAGATTATTGGAATGGGCTCAAGTATAGAAAACTCTATGTTGGAGTATCATCGGAGGGAAAAGATATACTCAACAAGATTCTTAAGTCACCAGTGTTTAGAGGAGATTGTCTACCTCAGTTGGAAAGAGAATGGCTATTTAGAGTGTTTGAAGCCTTGCACGTGATAGATTGTCCTAATCTAATCCATTTCAGAGTCATAGAGCAACTCTTCAACTACTATGCCAAAAATTGGTGGGAACATACTTACTTGAAGATAGTCTATGAGAGCTGAGAATACTATCGGTCTCATATTTATCAAGACTTTGAATTTCTCTTTAATGCTACTATTTGTAAATGAGTGTACCAGTTTCATATTTGTAGCTTTTCCTTACCATTTGCTTTTAGCATTTACAAACATGTACTCATATTTAGCATAAATAAAATCATTCATATTTCTAGTTCCTAAATTGTCTCTTTCTTTTCTATAGAATGAATCCTGAACCCGACACCCTTGTTCCTTCCATCGGGAAGATAGCTGCTTCTTGTTCATAAATAGCTGAGGAGATCAAGACCTTTGTTGAACAAATGAAGGTTGTGGTGGAGACTCAAATAAGAGCAATAGAGAGAATCCCACCCCCTGCTCCTCGGATAATTCATGTGAGTCCCCAACCAACATCTGGGCCAGTTATGGAATGCATTCTCACATTTTGAACTCTAGACAAAAGGTACTGCTTTTTGCGTCAACTTTGTGAAAGGAGACGCAATTTGTGAGAAGCCTTTAACGAATTTTCTATAGTAACTAGCTAAGCCCAGAAAACTTCTAGTATCAGTCACGGACATTGGCTGTGACCAATCTGGAACTACGCTTACTTTATTCTGATCAACCTTGATTCCTTGTGCGTCTACAACGTGACCCAAGAAAGCGACTGAGTTAAGCTAAAATTCACACTTAGACTACTTAGCATATAAATTGTGGCTTCGAAGCTCTTCTTACACAAACCGTAGATGATTTTCGTGTTCAACATCGCTTCTTGAATAAATCAAGATATTATCGATGAAGACGATGACAAATTTATCTAAATATGCTTTCAATACGACTTCATTAAATCCATAAAAATGGATGACATGTTTGTTAAGCCAAAAGATATTACCAAAAATTCATAGTGTCCATAACGGGTTCTAAACGCTATCTTCTCAACATCTGAATCTTTAACTTGCAGCTGGTGGTAACTTGATCACAAGTCAATTTTTGAGAAAACTTTAGCTCCAGATAGTTGATAGAACAGATCATCAATACGTGACAAAGGATACTTATTCTTGATGATTACTTTATTCAGTTCTCTATAATCGATGCACATCCACATCGAACTATCCTTCTTTTTCACGATAAGATGGGCGCTCCCCAAGAAAATGAACTCTTCCGTATAAGACCTTTCTCTAGCAACTCTTGCAATTATTTATTCAAATTTTGCAACTCCTTAGACGCCATGTGATATGTAACCTTTGATAGCAGCTGGGTTCCAAAGATTAACTCAATTACAAACTCTACTTCTCTAACTGGAGGAAAACCAGGTAGGTCTTTAGGAAAGAAGTCAAGGAATTTACAAACTATTCGATTCTCCGAGATATGAACAAATTCTTTCTTTTCTCTTAAGATCATTATGAGATATGCATCGCAGCCTTTCTTAACTAATTTTTCTGCTTTCACCACATTAATCAGCGATACTTAAGTACTGAATCTACTTATAAAGGATTGCGACTGACTCCCACTGCCAAAAGTGATTTTCTTCTTTTGGCAATTTATGGATGCAACATGTTTGCTTAGGATTGCTAGGATTGCATACGGGCTCCAGAAGGTAACCCAATGCTCAATGAAGATGCTAATCGATAGGTTGGCAATTTATAAATTTTAACCCAGCTTTCCGATACAAAGGAATGACTTGCCCCCATATCAAAAGGAATAATGCAAAATTTATCATTTATCGTTAAGGTGCCTATAATTACAGCAGTTATAATGAGAACTGATATTCAAACATTCAAAAATACTGAAATAGGATAGATTGAATACTGAAACAGTAAGAACTGAAAATAAAATTTAATATGTACCTGAAACAACATCATTATCTTCAGGAGCTGAGGTGGGAGTTAGCATGTAAACTCTTGCAGGAATTGATGGTTGCTTGCCCTGAGGCTGCTAACCTTGGCAATTATAGTCCGACTTTGGCACAGGAGCAGATGAATTCTTGTTGGTTGCAAGCACTGGAGCTGGCATTATTGCTAAGACTGGAGCTCGTCTATTCAATGGTTGCGGACGGAACACTTTATTGCGATGAGAGTGATCGATGAGAACTCCGTCAATAGTTGTTTTAGAGTCACACTGGTAGTAGCGGTGACCATCTCGGCCGCATGTGAAATATACGTTGCCAAAGTGATAGCATTTACTGTATGGATGAGCACGTTTACACTCAGGAGTTTTAGACTAGGAGTGCTTAGATTCTAGATTGAGGACTTTAGCTACCTTGTGATGACCAAGATGTTCTCATCTTGGCTGCACAATGCAGCCTTACACTTGCGATCCATTTGTCCGTGAAATCCTTCTTGGAGGCGAGCTACCTCGATCAACTCTGCAAAGTTCTTGATTTGACGGGACACCAAATGAGCTCTTATGGAGTCTCTCAAACCTTTTAAGAAGTGATGGCATCTGGTTGATTCCATTCTAACTAAGTCCGGAACAAATAGTGCTAGCCTTCGGAACACTTGTTCATAGTCAAACATAGACCTATTCCCTTGCGTAAGGTGGAGAAGCTCATCCTCTAAAATGGCTTGAGCTGACGCGGGGATGAATGCTTCACAAAATGATTTTAGGAACATATCCCACGGTATATGTTCTATCTCATAATCAGCAAACTTATTGTTCCGCTTGTTTTCCCACCAGTACTCTGCTTCCTATTGAAACAGGTGGGTGACTAAGTGAATAGTTTCCGAGTTTAGAAATTTTATGCTAGCCAAATTCTTCTCAGCCATTTTCAACCTTGTAACAATGTCCATGGGGTTGAGAGCCCCGCTGAAGGTAGGTGTCCTTAATCGCAGGAAACTATGAAGAAGCCCGTCTCCTGAGAAGTGAGAGGAAGACGGAGCTCCTACTTGAAAAAGAGATTGCTGGCGAATGCTTAGTATAAGGGCGCGAGTCTCTTGTGCCTATTACGCATTACTCTCAATCAGTGCCTTCATCAGATTCTCCATATGATTTATTTATCGGGTACGCCTGAGGACGAGACCATATTCTTAATCAATGTGGGAGCAGAAAGAGATCCAGGATTCATGGCTGTAAGTGCAAGTATAAACTCAGCAAATAATAAAATTTCATTATCATTTAATTCATTATTTTCTCAAAACAGAAGTTACATAGATCCATAAAATGCAAAAACTACTCAGGAAAGGAAAGACTCAAGGGCCTCTGGTTACAGTCTACTAAAAAGGCAGCACATATATCATCATAAGTGACTACATGACTCCTCTGAGCTAACCTCCTATAAACCCAGAACCACCAATGACTCGCTGATCCTCTAAGATCTCCATGATCTGAAGATGGTGCTCATCAGAATAGGCTGTCTCTCGAAGGGCAATGGTTGCACGATCCAACCACTCTCGAGCAAGTGCTAGGAGACTGGTACCTCCAAAGGATGAATGGGTAGGATCTTGTCCAAAACGTCTACTCATGCTGATACTCCATCGATGATCCTACCATAGATTTGGCCATCTCGAAGATCATCTATCCAGTGGTATTCAAATCTCCTAAGGTAGAACCAGAATGTTGATTGCGTATATTCTATTCCTAAAAGTAACTCAACTTATAAGTACTTGATTCATATCATTATTATTATCTTCGAAGTTCATTCAAATCCTAGGATGTCCAACTTATGTTTAATAATTCATTATTTCAATGAAATTATTATGTGCTTTCAATTCCTACGATGTCCTCATTCTAAACATAATCAATTTTTCATTTCTGAGATAACTTGATGAACTTTTGAATGTTGTTTTTCCTACACTTAGTAATTTGTGATCTTGACCTGATACAGAGTACTAATCATAAAGTAGATAGGAACAAGCTCCTTATCTGACACTTTATAACACTTCTCTGATACTAACTGTAGCGCCCTGCCCCATCACTATGCGCAAAACATAAGCTAAATTTGGCGGCAAAGCGACACGCTACTTGGGAAGGAGTAACCCATCTCCCCGAATAGGCTAACTAAAGAAACTAGCTATACTAAAGGCTACTGAATCAACCTAAGAGGAGGGTCAAGAGTCTATACTTAAGATAAGAGTAAGATACTTATCCTAAGTATTATACTAATACATATATTGGATTATAAAGTCTAGTAAGGAAGCCAATACATATTCTCAAGTATCAGCATTTCCAATATGCTAATCACATCACAATACTAAGTACAGTAATATAATAATAGAGTGTGGAAGCTAAAGCAAAATATCTAGAATACATTCATCATAGAACTGAAGTAAACACTCTTCTCAAAAAAGAAAAGTAAAAGTGCATCCAGAATTATTACAAATTATTTACTGAATTATACAGAAGTAAAGTCTAACTAAAGAATTGAAATAAAAGTAGAAAAGTGATAAGGCTGAAAGAGGTTCCACTAAGGCACAATGTACTTCTCCTAGATCTCCTGAGAGTCCTACTTCCCCGACTCAACCAACTGCTCAAGATCTAGCAAATTGTCGGATCCCAAAAGTATCCCATGTTAGACAAGAAGTCTAACACATCGAGCTAAATTAAACAGTTCTAAAATAGGTGCAATGAAATAGTAAAGTAAATAAACTGCAAAAAAATAGTAAAGGTAATTGAATAACTGAAATTATGTAAAATTGAGTAAAGTAAAATTGAGCTGTAAACTGAACGCTAAAAATAACAATAAACAACGAATGATCTGAAACTGATGCAAAAACATTCAAACTATGTTATATATCTCTGAATTCATGCATTTGAATATGCCACAATACTGTATGCCACTGATATGCAATTGAACTACCACTGAACTACTATGAGCTGTACAGTCTAATGTTTACGTACATCCTGTTGGGAAATTTTACCATGATGTCTCATCATCCTAAATTTCTCCTGTTGAGGTATGCAACATTTTGTAACTCATAAATTATCACTGATAATCATACACCGTGCTCATGCTCATGCCTCTATATTACATGACTTATATCAAGAAATCTAGAAATATTTAAAATTAGATTATGACTCAAATGTCTTCACTGTGCAAAATCCAACTAAAAAGATTCTGACTCCAAGCTTTTAATTTCAGTAATTAGTTTCATTTAGTATTTTACTGAAAGTTATCAGTCGGAAGGATTGTATAAGCATATTGGGTATGTTTCCAAGAAATGTGGATTTAACACTTAGTTTGTTTGAAAATGCACTTATCGAAGCGCACTAAGATAGGAGGCAGAACCTGGCCGTAGTTTATATCACAAACTAAGCTATTAAATACTCTAATGACAAGCATGCCTAGTGTTCTAAGAGGGTAACTTAAATTACTTATTTTATTTAAAACTGCATTTATCGAAGCACACTAAGATAGGAGGCAGAACCTGGCCGCAGTTTATATCTCAAACTAAAGATTTAAGTCCCCAATTATAACACTCTTAATATTAATTGGTTTACTGTAAGCGAGATTGTATTGCCTAAACTCTTAGGATAGCACAAAGATAAATCTAACTTAGAGTGACTCAATAATTCCTGATTATTGCTGGAGTGATCCAACACTATGGATATATACTATTATACTCAACTAATAATCTTGGTTCAATCAATTCTATTTATTCACCAAGGATTTATCCAATATTATCAATCCTTACTCTAATTGGGTGAGTCCTACACAAGGCTCTAAGGGTATGACCAAGAGGTCACTCAACATGGGTTACTACCACATGGAAGAATCTTAATCTAATATATTGGGTGTATTCTACTACAAAGTTTAAGATAAGCTTCTAAAGTTAGGGAGGATCATCTATGTTCATACCTCAATATGTCACAATACGTCTTTCCTACCTCAGTATGTCACAATACGTCTTTCCTACCTCAAGGTGTAATATTCTTTAAGGCTTTTTAAGCATTTTAAAACACTCCTAAAGTAAGATTCTTATGATCTCACTCTTCTACCACTTAAGTTAAAGATTCAGGGTTTACTTATTAACTTGGATAAAAGTGATCAATTCAGATGATTAGATCCATATGATCACACCTTATTTTATAATTATGTGAGGAAATCAAAGGTATTATTCAAATTAGGTCATTTCATACATCATTAAAATTTTATTATCCGTCTTATGCTAATAGTCTTATACAAGAGAAAATTAAAAATCTAAGGCTTAGATTCAGATAATTCAATCACATAACTTCATTATTAATCTTAGCACTTCTAAATCAGTGATTTAATATCAATACTAACTCAGATGCATTATTGGAATAATGTTAATTGAATTATTGATGAGTCCATAATTTTTACTAAAAATAAAGGAAGAAGTCATGCAAGTCCATATTGGTAACAACCTACTTTGATCAAATTCTATTTATTTTTAAGAAAAATGAGAGCTCATCAAAATCTGGAGCAGTTCTGCAATTTCTAGGAGAAAACCGTTGCAGTGTGCCACAGTGCGCTCCGACTGCTGGCAAGTAGACATCACAGACAATAAAGAATTTCTGAAGCCTGGAACGATTTCGCTATAGCGCGCTATAGCGAGTAAAATTCAAAACTCAAATCTCTATAGCGCGCTGCAGTGTGCTATCGTAGATAAAATTTTGAAACTTTAATCGTTACAGTGCGCCACAGTGCACAGCAACGCGCTATCGTGGATGAAACCTTAAAGCTCAACGGACTCAAACTTGGAAACTTAGCCGCTATAACATGCTCCAGCGTGCCACAGCGCACTGCAGCACACTACCGCGTGTGAAATTTGAAACTTAACTCGCAACAATGCCCCACAACTTGCTGTAGCACGTTGCCACAGATTAAGTTCGAAACGTAAAAGTACTACAACGCCCTACCACAGATGTGTTTTCGAAACTTAACTCGCTATAGTGTGCCACAGTGCGCTGCAGCACACTACAGCAGGTGCCAAAAGTTTTGTATTTTCAAGGGCATTAACTGTAGCTTGGACATGACCCCTAGCCAACAACTTGTCTCATAGTTGACAAATCCTTTGCCAATGAAATTCTGTAAGAGAAAAGAAATAATTGAAATGATTACAAGAATTAAAAATGCAAAAGATGAGATCATTTCATGCAAGAAGATAGTTTTCAAGTGGAATATGCGTTCATTACAAAAAATAAGGTGGAGGAAAGAGAAGAATTTGAAATGAGGAAGACTCCTCTATAAATGCAGCCTTTCTTGACAAAAGAAAGGTTCCCATTTTCATTCCAAAATCTCATATTTTAGGGGCTACATTAGAAGAAGAAGGAGACCTCTCCAAGGGAGGTTGAAGAGTCCATTGAAAGAAGAGAAAGAAGAGAAAGAAGGAAAGGCTGCACTAGGGAGCTAGAAGGAAAGAAGAGAAGAAGAACAAGGAAGATTCAAAGAATTCCAATAAAGGTTGTTCCTAGTATAATCCTAGTCTTTCTTTAGATTTCATTTTAGTGGATCATGAAAGGGTCCTCATCTTTGTATTCTTTTCTTTGTATCACAGTTGCAATGGAAGGCTAGACCCTTTTTGGGGAGGGTTGGGCTAAATTCATGTGAAATTTAAGGGATACAAAGAATGTTGGAGAACTTCCTCAAGCTATGAGTCAAAATATGTTTTCAAATGACTTTATGAACTTACTTGTGAATCATGCTATGAACTGAATAGAAAATCTACTAAGAATATATAAGAATAAAATAATGAACATTTAAATAAATGTCTTGTGCTCCATAGCTCACAGCTTGTTTTAGAACTGGACATGTGTGCGTTTGTTCTTAGAACTATGTGAGAAGTTCTTGAGCCTAACTGCACCATGCTCTAAGATTAATCAAGAGGTCGACGCATGTGAGCTAAGACCCACTAATTGAGCTCCATTGCTCAGCATACATGAAAGTAGGAAGAGTTTTCATCGAGAGCTCATGGATGATGTGATATAGTCCATGAAGCTCAATGATGTCACTTCCTTATCTAAACTGCGCGTGACGCTCGTTAGTGGAATTAATGCTCATGAGATCGCCTAATTAAAATGAATGTCTTGACAACCTAGACATAGGAAAACTAAGATGCTCTAATTATAATCTCATGAGAATCTTTATATTGAGATAGAACCCTTGTGTGTAGCACAAGATTTGAACTTGTAGGAATTAGAGGGCTAATCTAAGAAATACAATGTGCTCTTGATTATTTAGCATGACAACAAAAGAATGAAAAGTTGCTTGAGAAGTAATTCAACATGAGTCCCTATCGATTCACATGGAGGAAACCCAACTCTCCTCTCTAAATCAAATAGTTTCTTAACTCAAAATTTTGCTTTGCTAACAGAACCAAATTAAAAATAGAAATCATATAGTTTAAACAGTATTAAACATAGATATACCTTAATATCAAAACACACCGTTCACTGAGGACGATAAATCTTGGAACCTACCTTCCAATTATTACTTCAGACCAGGTACACTTGTGTGCAAGCGCAAACGTGTAATCGCCATCTGTCAATTATCTTACAATCAAGTCATTTGATTTTGTGATTAAGGATTTAGATCCTAATTAAATAGATTAGGGTTTAACCCCTATCCTTATCCAATTAAGATTAATTATTGTTTTATAAATCAAATGTCAAATCAATGCATTATTGATGGTGTATTATTGGTGGTAATCTCAGATTTTAATCAAGTATAATTCACTTTATCAAGATCTTAAGATTTCTTAAAATTAATTATGGAATTATGCTACTTTAATCAAAGTGATTAAAGTACATGTTTAAGATTCAAAAGATAGGTTCTTTACATTCATACTACTATTAAGAAAATATAATAGTTGAAATTTGCAGAAAATAGAAGGTAATTAGTGTTAATCAAACCCTAATTCAAAATAAATAGATTATCACTTAATTACAAATATAACCATTAGAAATTCATGAAATTCATGAAATTTTGAAATTATATTCTATCTATTCACATGAACAATCAGAGACTAAGTTTTCTAAATTTGGAAAATTAGAAACCTAAATTTTTACTAATTATGCATTTACAAGATTAAAGCCTAATTAAGAGTACATAAATTAGAAATCAAATTACCAAGCACATACATTCTACAAGGCAAAAGAAACACAATGGTACATAAATCATGCAATTTGGCTAAGTACACATGCTAATCAACTCTAATTAAATTCTACAATAATTAAGCTAATCCAAAAAATTGAGCCATTAAAAGTTCAATTTTATTTTATATCAAATTCCTTATGATTCTATGATCAATTTGGTATATAATATTATATGATTTGGACTAGTGGATCAAAAGTTATCACATTAAATTAATCTGCATTTTTCCAATTAAATTTCCTTATGATTGGATTAATTGAATTATTTTCCTTAAGGAAAATAAATCCAATTAATCAGATTTATTTAAATGGGTCCGGCCTGATAACCAAACTGCGCGATTGGTTGGGGTCCGAGAGATCTGGGACTGTCGCACCGCGCGGGTCACGGGTTGGCCCAACCCGCACAGTGGCTTCGTCCCTGACCCCTCGTTCCGACGGATGCCTGATTAGGAAAAACCCTAATCGACCAATTGTCAAATATCCAGACCATGGCATGATAGGCTGAAGGTTGCTACACCTTCACCATGGCCAGGCACACTAGCATAGACCCGAAGCCCCAAGTGAGGTGGTCTGGATCAGTCGGACCTTACTCACCCAAGAGCTCTCGCTACGGGGCTACTGTGGGGAGACAATTCTCCCCTCAGAGGCCATAATTTGCCCAAGGATCGATCCCTATACCTTCATAGAGGTGAGGCAGATTGAAGCCCAATGTACTGAGGGTCTGAGGTGGGCTGGATTGCTGGGTCCTTACTCGAACCAAGGCCACTTTACGGACTTAGCCAGGTCGATCGAAATCGATCGATCGGAGCTAGCTTAATGCACAGATATGATCGCATTGGGTTTGAAATGATAATATGCAATCATACAAATTAAAAGGAGATGAGTCTGAGCCTCATTGGCTCAAAGCTTGCAAACGGGGGTACCTAGATCAATGGCGAGAGCTTGATCGATCGATAAGGAGGAAGGCAGGGGCTGCAAAGCTTCAAATGGATGCCCTTAGGATTTCTGAATGCCAGGAATTGCCTCTATCAGCGGTACACACACCAGGGACACCTAGGGAAGTTTGGGAAGGTCGACAATAGATGAAGAGGTAGAGAGCAAATTGGAGCTCAATTAGGTAGCAAAGGGATCAAGGGAAGAATGCTGAGACTATTTATAGCCTTAGCGGTGGGTTGGGAAGCTTCCAGAGGGCTGGCTCAAGCTGGGGAGGCCCGAGAGATCAGGCCATGACCGAGCTCTCAATTTTCTAAATAGAGCTCGGCTGGGTCACGAGGCCCGATCGGGACTGATATGCCATTGAAGGAAGATCCCCAACGGCATGCTGAGGTAGAGCAGGTAGTGGGGGACATACCAGGATGTCAAGGATCCTCAATATTTTCTCTGTCGGGCGCAGGTGAGGTGAAGACAAAGATCCACAGTGTGGGTGCACTGTGGGCCGTCTGATTGATCAATCAGGACCGTGGAACAATCCTGATGGCCCGAATCCTAATGGCTGGATCTGATCTGATCAAAGCCGTAGAATCCACGAGATGGATCCAATGATGAATCCGCGATCCTGCAGTATTAAATCCTAGCCAATGGATCAAAAGGCGCAACGATGAGATTTGCGGGGCTCCGCTATTGTGCGGCCTGGGCTCCATAGCGGATCGCCCGTGATCCACACAACGAATCCCGACCGTTTAATCGGGTATTTTGGTATATTTGCAAATTTGAAAAGTTGGAAACCCTAGAATGCAATTAGACCTTTTTAATTTAAATTGAATTATGGTCTAAAGGATCTCCAAATTTTACCAAACTTTCACCCCTAGCTAATTTGTGGGTGAGCAATTCAAAAATACAATCAAATTTTAATTCTGAGATCAAAATATTTTAGGTCTTATTTAGGGCATCTAGACTGATCAAATGCTAACTAGACTTAGAGAAGTCTAATTGACTTCAAATTTTAGGGTAAGCTTAACTTGATATTCTAAGTATAATGGGATCAAAATTAATGTTTGACTAAACTGAGAATTAATAGAGTAACAACCTAGGGTTGTTACAATAGCGCTCCCTGGCCGAAAGCCAGTCGCTATGGCGCATTGTAGCACCTAACAGACATTTAGTACGGGCAAAAGATGGGATACCTTCCCCGATTACTCCCAAATACTCTCGATTCAAGGCACCTAAAGTGCGGTGCCATATACTGATGGATTGGTCTTTCTGAGACGTTTCCATTGATACTAAAATCAACATTAATGGACCATTTTATCAATGCAAATAATGAAGTCCTAGCTACCTATGCAAATTTCACCCTACACAACACAGTTTATCTTTTCAAAAAAAATGGATTCTAATCGAGCTCTATTGAGCTTGATCTCTCAAATATAGGTTCTTGAGAAAAAAAATATTAAGCATTCAAATGAAATGAAGTAACTATTTAATCAAACTAATGGGGGAAAGGGATAGTTCCTTTGCTTGGAAAAATAGAGATTTCTTCAAAGGATCCTTAGGAGCTTGAGAGCTTAAGACTTTGAGAGTTCCTTCAGTAGCTTGAGCAAACAAAAGAAACAGAGAATGGGAGTTGAGGGGGATTTCTTAAGGAGAATGAAGGGCATGGGCTTGGATGGGATGAGCCTGAACCATCCCATCACAGGCATGGAGGAGAAGGAGGTGCGCCTTGCGTATGCATAGAGGAAGGGAGGTGTCGATCGCAAGAAATAAGGATGGGAAAAGGGCAGGCAGGTCCTAGCTCAGGGAAAGAAGGAGAAAATGTATTTATTTGATAATCTTAATTTAATTTAATTAATTAATTAATGCTTTAAAAATCAAATTTTTGGGAATTCCCAAAAATTCACCTCTAGTTAATTTGAGGGTGAGAAACGCAACAACAAAGTTGATTTTTAATTTAGAGATTAATTTAATTATCCTAATTTTCAGGGTATTTAAAATACATTAAACTATTTGACAAAATTCAACGACTTCCAATTGCCTCCAAAACATCACCCCTAGCTAATTTGGGGGTGATGAGTGCAATGGTGAAGTTTGATTTTTCATTTGAGGTCAATTGTAATAGTTCAAATTCTAGGATTCCTGAAATTCCCAGAATCATGGTTTGATTTATTTGACACCTGATTTTGATTAAAACTTGAGGGTGCACTCCTAATGAGTTATTAAGAGAAATAGAATCAAAATCAATATATAGTTTAGTCCTAATTGACTAAGATAACAACCATGGGTTGTTACAGATACTCTTTTTTGCACCTCCTCATCAGCTTCTAACTGATGGTAATTCACCAGTCCTTGGCTGCTTCTTTCAGGATAAAGACTACAAGTTGAAGTTGAATATAATCTCGGCACTTTATAAAGTCTAAAGTTGTCCAATCGGTTCAACCATTCTCTAGCTAGAACTGGGAAGTGAAACCCTTTAAAGGTTGGATATTGGAGAAGCTTGTTGAGTACTAAAACACCATTGACTGCTACTCTTTCCATGACTCTACCACCTCTTTGACTGAGCTGGAAGTCAAATTCCAAAATGGCTTTGAATCTTGTAGTGTGATAATTAAGTTCTAAAATACCAAACTCCATTATCCTATGAATGATTAAGAGAATTCTTAAGTTACTTAGGCTTCATACTAGAGTATTCTAAGCATTTTAAGTGACTATCCAATTCATTCTTTTATTTTGAGTTATTGAGAATATGGAAATAATGGATGTTATATTTAATGACTACATTATAGAAGAACAACCCATAAGGTAGATAAGAAACAAATTCCAATCTAGCACCTTATTGTGCTCTTTGATACCAACTATAGAACCCCAACCCTTCTATGATCATGTTAACACAAATGTTAGAATGATTACAGTAGAGCGGTCACCGTGTGATAGATTCCCGATTATAGTCATATTAGGCTTTTCTCTCTAATTTGTCGATAACTGCAGAATTTCCCACCTATATCTGTAATTCATACATCAAACATGCATATTTAAATAATAGAGTGTAGAAGCAAAGTATGCAACATCCATATCTATAATGCTAAGTAAAATAGCATAGCAAAACTAAGTATATAAGTGCAAAAAAGTAAATACATCCATAATCTAAACTATTATAATATTGAATTAAAGTTTAAATGAAAAGAATGCTCATCCTGACAAATAGAAAATAATGACTATTTAAGCCTCAACAGCAGCAGGAAGGTCCTCCTCCCAACTTAGATCCTCACTAGAAGCTATCTCCATGAACAACTCTGAATTTGATATGTGGGTTCTTACATGCCAGGGCCCCAGCCAAGAAAAAAAAAATTGTGTTAGACAATTGTTAATGTACATTTTAGGATATCTTAATGAAATTTATATATTTTAAGATATCATATTTAAACTAAACAACAACAATAATAAGGAAGAAACAATCCACAAAATAAATGGGAAGTTATAAGTAATACATCTATACTTTGCCATGATGAAATATGCAATAAAACATACCTCAAATATGAAGCTTCAACAAGGTTAGGTAATACATGTATAAATAACTATGATGTTACTGTAAGTACTAAAATAAAATCTTAACATGCATATGACCATGTGAAAGTATGCTAATTCAATAAAAAGCACAACTAAGCTGATAAATAATAGTAAACCAAGTTCAACATAGGATCAAGAATAACATCTTATAATATAAGTAGCAGTAAAAGACTGTGTAGGAACTAAACTAGAAGTAAGAGTGTGCAAAAATAGAAAATAATGGGTAGAATGCCCCCACAAAAGATTGGCTAATAAAGCCACTACAACTATATTGAAATTAAAACTGATCTAAAAGTAACTAAACTAAGTTACACTTTGTTTAGATATATGCTTATATTAGTACTTCCATAACAAAAACTAACCAAACATAGCCATTGAACAAAAAATACCACATGTACCATCTAGACCACTCATGGCTAGATTCGAGCTGGAGTATAGAATCAGACATGTATAATCCAAACCCTATCATGGTTGGATCCAAGTCGATTCTATAGCAACAAACTAAACTGCAAAGGGAAACTAACTAGGACACACTCTACTGAACTGATATTTGAATTTACTGAATGTACTGATTATAACTTACAATGTTTATGCATTTCAAACATAACATATAATACTCATCAAATATTCCATGCTCAAATAAATATACCAAAAATACAAGTCTCAAGTGCTAGTGCAGAGCAATAAAAATCAAAGTAAGCAAAACTTTACTAAAGTACGTGTGATATTTGTTCTATTTATTCTAAGAGAATACAAACTTATGATCTCCAATATCCTACAATCGAGTAAGGTCTCAGATTCACGGCTTTAAAGGTTAAACATTAGAACTAAATAAGTTCTAATTCAAAATCAGACAATACTGCCTACTGAAGTTAAATAATTAATCAATGACTTTATTGATGTATTTTTTTAATCTGCCACCAATCTTGATCAAGAGAATCAAGATTTAGGGATTTATAATTAAAATTCTAATGTTGGGTTTTAAGATCTAAATCCAAGGTTCTAACATATAAGAATCTATGGTTTCTCACAAAATCTCACTCAAAGGACTTAAGAATATTGTAGGAATGACTTCTTAACTTACATTAAGATAGAGACAATAATTGTCAAGAAATGCTGCAAATAATCTAAAGTCAAATGATAAGAAAATAAAATTCATACTTCTAATTGGAATCTTAGACTTAAACAAAATTCATTTTATTGATTAATTTTATTACTCAATAGATTGAATACTAAACTAGAAAGGAAGGACTAAAGTTAAGCACTTAAGAATTTACTAAGATTTGCTTAAAAATTTACTTTGAAAGAAGCTTAGGAAAAAGTATAATATTTATCTAGATTGATTTTTACTAATTTGATAAACATTAATTTACACTTATGGAGATGAAAAATGTTGATGCTAACTCCACATCAAAATTCTTAAAATCTTACTTAACTAACTTAAAGAAATTAGGGTCTTAACTTATAAACCAAATATTACAAGTCTAAAGAATCTAATCTTGATTCTTAGACATTCACTTGACTGATTTTAAGGAAATGAATAGATCTATAAGGCAAAAATACACTTAAGCCAACATTTGGGCAAAATGACTAAACTACCCCTTTTTAAGGGTTAAAATTGAGATTTGTAATTCTTGTGTTCTAAATTGAATCTACTCAATTCTAATAGGCTCCTTACTATTTAAGAAGAGGAATGGCACCTTAAATATAAAAATTGGACTTAAGATAAGCCTAATGAGCACTAATCAATATTTAGGCCATTAAAAGGTGATTAACTAAATTAAATTATTAAAGTGATTTTTAAGCTTACCAATGAGTTTTATATCACTTAAGTAGTTCATGGATAATAAGATCTTTGAAATCAGAGCTTAATTAAATTAATTATTTACTAATCAAGTTTTAAAATAATTAAGAGGTGATTAGTGAAATTAAACCTCAAAAAATATTCCTAACCATATAATTAATTTCTCTTATGTCTAAGGATAATTTAGGGATTTTAATCATATAATTTGAACAAGTAATGAGATTAATATTCACTTATTAATTTTATTAATAATTAGGTTAAATTAGAAAATCTAGTCACATAAATTAAAATATTTTTGCAGTTTATTATTCCTTGCATTTTTTGATCAAAATTGTATATTAGATCATATTATTTGGACTTCAATTAAATATTTTATTTAAGTAATTTATTTGGAATGCTTTTAATTAAAGCATCATAGGTTTGATAATATCCTACTAATTTTATATAAAAAAAAATATTGCAATTGATCACGTTAAATTAATAACCCGATTTCCATTTCACGTGGGCCGGGGTCCGGCCCGTCCCACCATTGTTCTACATCAGCGCGACTTCAACCCGAGAGGCGGAGATTAGGGCTAACCCTGTAACAATCCTAGGGTTTTTACCCGTAAATTAGTGACCTAATTGACTATAAATTTCATCAATTACTCTTATAATAGTGTTAAGAATCTCCACCATAAATTTCATGGGATTTGGAAATTATTTGATAATTTCCAATATTTCCTAATTTTCTGATAATTCTGAAAATACTTAATTTATTTAGACCATAGAATCAAAGATGGAGTCTGTCATTGGACTCACCACACTCAAATTAGCTATGAGTGATATTTTGGAAATGTTTTGGAGTTGTCGAAAATTTCATGAATATTTTAATAATATTTAAATACCTTGAAAATTAGGTAAATTAAATATACCTCTTGTGTTTGGGTATTTTAAATTAAGAATTAGGTTAAGGAAAATATATTAATTAAATATTCATTTAAATTAAATTAATATATTTATTAACATAATTCTCATTCAAACGGCTTTTTCCTTTTCATGGAGATTAGCTGTGTGGTTTGTTTCATGAGTTGTGTGTGTGGCGAGATCAGGAGCTTCGCGTGTTTTTAAAGCAGAATCCGACGGTCTTAAAACGCGCCAGTCTGCTAAGTCGATCTGGCCGTTCGATCGAGCGATCGAACGGATAGCCAAGATCAATCTACTGTACGCCTTACTCCTGCCATCGAGAGTGGGCTGTAAATCGTACGCTGAGCTCGTCCTCGACTCCAGATGGACTCCTCACTCGTGATTAATTTCCATAGACACTAATTCTCCACATTACTGGGGCTGGAAAGAAAGCTAGAGGCGGAAGCTTAGTGCTGCGAGTTGAAGAAGATCTCATTCCTTGTCCTGCAGAAATTCGATTTGCAAAACTATAATTCTAATATCCTAGAGTAGTTGCCATTGTAGACAGGTATTTCCTTAATTGCCTACAATCTATTTAATCTGTTTTTTTTTCTCTCAGTTCTAATCTCTTTTCTATTGCATTTAAATCAAACTTAAAAAAGTTTGAATCATATTCCATTAATGTTTGATTTCTGAAAGTTAGTTCCATACAAACAATTTATTTCTCTTTTTTTATTATTATATGAAATCGAATGCTATAAATATTCTTGACAAGAAGAGTTGTTTGGGCTTGTGAGAGCCCAATCAAGCTCCAGAAATCATTCCTTCTCGTTATCATCTATTAATTTTTTTTTTATGTTCGAATAGATATTGTAGATCGTTCATCTATATTTAGTATTAGGAACTTAATTTTGACAAGTTGATGTAATTGCATTTCTATTGAAATTTCTTGCATTTTTTTTTATGTCCGGAAAATTAGGGTTCCTCCTGTTGGCTTCGTGTGCGTTGCGAGGGAGGAGAGAGCCTTTTCGCAGGCTCCTTTCAAGGCCCGTCTTGTAAAAGGCCCAATTACGGGCCCATTCAATCTACTTAAGCCCATTGTATTTCAAATTCTGACGGGCTGTAGAGGAAATGGAAGGAAATTAATCATTATTTCTCGAGTTTAAATAAATGTTTTCATCAAATTGTATACATCATAATTTGATTGATAGATGTCCAAATTGAACATTTAAATAGCCCTTTTAAGTCACAAAAAATGCGTAGAACAATAATTTGAACTTAGATTTAAGTTTTGAAACCTCAATTTTTTTAATCCTAATTCGGAGTCCTCCAAACCATAGAAATTCAATGTTGTCCAAATTTAACCGAGTTAGCGTCATTTTTCTCCTTATGACATAAGAATTATATTGACATGTGTATATTTTCATTAGGACAACATTTGGATATTTTAGATATTTGGCTCCTTAATTTAGGTAAGGTTGTAATTTTCTAATTTTCATTTATGCTTAATTTAAGTTTATTGAACCCTAGGACAACAAACTTATCTCACTTTTCTTACTTCACATATATTTTTAATTGTATATTTGAAATATAAATTTTCATAAATTATGATTTAGAAGTGTCTAATATTTACTTATATTGATCTTCTTCATTTGTAGAATTGTTCTAGGGATGAATTGAATTGTATGAATTATATGTGATCTTCTAAGTTAGATTATTTTTAAATCATTATCGATAGCTCTCACGCTCATGTTATTTAAATGTGATGGAATTAGGGTGATTAAATTGTACGACATATTTTAAAAATTAATTCTTCCATTTTTGTATACATCATATGGAATTTAGAATACTTAGCTTGAATGAATTAACATATTCCAAGAGTTTAGGATGTAAATTGCATATATTTTGTCATGTTAGAATTCAATTAGAATTAATATCCTATGTATTGAATTATTTTAATGTTAGTTCTTTGATATTAAACTTTTCATTTAGTCCTCTAATAAGTAGAAGACTTGTATGTTAATTTTATGTCTTATTTCATTAAAAAAAATAGATGTAATATTCAAATTATTAGAATTGGAACTTTAATTCTTTTATCTTTCCAAGTTTATAATTTCCTTTTAAGTTCAAGCTAGATTAACTTGAGAACTCTTTAACTTCCTTTATGATGTGATTAACTTATTTCCTTTAAATTTTAAGTCAAATTCTTTGAAAGAACTCATAATTGGATTAGTGCCCAACCAATCAATTTGATAATTAACACATATCTTCCTTAGTATTTAATCTTCCATTTTAGTTCTTTAATGATTAAAGTAGAGAACCTTAGTTTCCTATCATGCTTTATTAAGCTTATAGACTTCAATTAACATACAACTAAGAATGAATTAATGCTTGTAGATGATAGTCTATTTCTCTTTTTATATTTAGACATTCCATATCAATTGATCCTAGTTAAATTAGTGATTAAATTGATTTGAAATCTTCTAATTTATAAGCTAACTAGATGAAGCTAATAGATTGTTCTTTAGCTTTCACTTCCTTTAGCTTAGTAAACTACTAAGCTTACTCTTCCCTACTAATTCTTTAAGCTTTAATCATTAATATATTTGATTTGATTAGCTTAGGACTAATATAAAATGATTTCCAATTACTTGAATATAGTTATAAACTATTTTATCACTTCATAAGTTGAATTAAAACACTTATTTTCAAACTTCTTCTACTTCTACTATTACTTTAAATTGACTTGAAGATCAATATCTACAAGTCAATTAAGAGCTCAGTTAGCTCCAATCATTAAATAGATTATTAAAATTAAACAATTCTGGATATCACATAGTGTATAATTAATTGAATTTTTTTGAATGCTTGCTTAGCTTTGAGCATATTCCTTTGAATAATACATATAATATTTTTGTGCATAAATAAAAGTTTCATAAAATATAAAGGGGTTGGTACTATTGGAGGTTAACCTAGGGCAAGCTAAGTAGGAGATATAAGGAAACCTTACATCATCAGAGGGTGATTATGAGTGTTTATTTTGAAACTCTATTTTTCGTTTACCAAATTAAACAGACATTTATTTCCTCCTCCCATTCTGAATTGGCCCATAGAATGTGACTTTTTAAAAAATAATCTAAATAACTATAACATAAGTTCTTTTACAATCTTTTTTATTGTAAGATTTCATCATAGCTATTTAGATATATTATTTCCCATAGTCCTAGGCTATGCATATCTTAGACCAAGAGGCTAAGATACTTCTTTTAATTTCTATGCTTTGCACTTTCTATTTTTAGTACTGTGTTTTGCACACTTACAGTTCATATAAAATGCAGTGTATGTTGCTTGAATTTTATTTAAATGCTTCACTGCATTTTTTTTGCTTACTTAGCATATTTTTCATTTGAACATATAATTACTTCCATTTCATTTATTTTCAAATGCACTTTAGTAGTTTTTAATCTTATTTAGGATGCTTTTTTCCTTAACCATTTTTTGCTATAGGCTAGAACAATAATACAAGTGAGTAATAATACAAGTGAGCAGTATTATAAATTGTAAATTAGTCTGTGATAGCCAAATGAACTTAATTATTAGTCAACTTTAAAATATGCTTAGATTGTTTAGTATAACTACTCTTTTTCTTTTCTTGACTTTGTCTTATCATATTTAAATACCAAATATGATAGAACAGGAGATTTATAATTTAGTTGAATCAAGACCTAGCAGAGCTATAAAGAAATTGCTTCCGCTAAACTTATTTCATTACTTGCAAATTTTAAATATAAGTGAGAGGGTAACTTTATTTCCTTTTGCTTTTTCATTTTAAATGGGCTTGTAATAACTTAATTTAAACTGCTTGTGATGTTCTTACCTACACTTTGTGCTGATTTTACTTATTTTGAAATTGCTTGTATTGAATGAGTGGATAATAATTTCTATATATTTTGTATACACTTGTTGTATATTCTTCTACATGCTCCCTACTTATTTTCATATTGCAAATTATATTTTTAACTTAACAACTGCTCAAAAAGTGACTTGGCCACTTAGAATTTAGCATTTGATTAGTTTCCTTCTAATTAAATAATAGATGCTAAGGTACGCTCCAATGTTGGGTTAATGTCCTATCCGATATTGGGGTCGTTACAAATCCTAAAGCCAAAATAAGGGACAATTGAGTTGCCTTCTAAATTGATTTTGATGTCAAAACTTTCTACATGCCATGACTCACCGATTATACGGCAAAGCCCTATGGGGACACACTCTGATCACAGGATGATTGGGTGCTTTAAATCCACTCGAATGAGGAAGCTAGGGTTTACTATGGGGAGGTAATTCTACCCACAGAGACTACCCAATGGCTATCGCTCGATCTCAATACTTTCAGGGTGTCAAGACGAAGTGAAGCTCTTTAATGGATGGTTCTAGGGTGGCTGGAACATCAGGGTCATACTCATGACCATGCACTATAGTTCATTCTCACAGGTCTAAAGGTATTTCGTTGATCGGGCTAGCCCAATCAAGGCCGACCGTCCAGATTTATAGCTTAAGGTCCTAAATAGCAATTACTGTCCAGTGAACTACCAATCGAGTGCCTATTGCCATAATTGGCTTGGGAAGAATCAGATCAACCAGTCATACACCTCTGGGCTGTGTATCCCACTAACTGGCTTACAGCTAGTTACTTGACACATGAATTGACTCCCTAAATGATCCAAGACATTCATGTAACAAATACATATGAGAATGAGATTAACATGATTATCATAAAGCTACATTGGATCGATTAGGAAACTACCTTGAGTGGCAATGAGCCGATAAGTCGACACATAAATAGGTACCATTAGAGAACAGGATGGTTCGTAGGAGGTTTGCTGGATTTCAAGCAAAGGAGTGGGAACCTGAATTCCAAGTCTCACCCATAGAATGCCAGGAGCTAGAGCTAAACTCATCAAGCAGTCATCTGGTTGCTGGGTGGCGCGACAAGGTAAGCAGAGCTTCTCTAATGGATGGGGGGGGTGACAAGAACTTCTCATAGTGAGCAAAGAGCGCACTGTGACAATTTCTAGGCTATTTATAGCTTGAGAATGAAGGTAGGATCTCAGGCTGGCCATTATTGGCTGGCCCGAGCTTCCTTAATCGATCGGGCCTATCCCGATGAGGGTAAGCCCAGAAGCATACCACGAGAATTTGTTAAAGGAAGGGTGATTATGAGATATAGAGATCTTATTCATACTGCCATAACAGCAGTAGGTGGTCAGGTTGGTTGGCTACTTTGGGAAATTGGAGATGATGTTGAACAGTGGTTAGCACATTCTTGGCCTTCTAACCCTTCAGCAATTGAGATGGAACAGCCTGATACATTTGCCTCAAAAAATTGGACATGGATAGAATGTCAGATGTTGAATCGTGGATGCAAGCCTACGCCTGACAAGGGACCTGAGCATCAAATGAGTGACGCCACTCGATCGATGCTCAAGAAGCGTGCAACGGTAGGGATTCACTGGAACTGCTATGTTGCTGTCGGGGCCCAGTAGCAAATTTATCGCAGTCCCAACAACGGATCCTTGACTATTGGGATTTGTTTTATTTAAAAGAATTTAATAAATTTAAATTTTTAAATGAATCTAATTTCAATTTAGGATCTAATGACACCTCCAAAAGTTCCAAAAAATTCATCTTTAGTTAATTTGGGGGTGAGGAATTCAAAAATACAATCAGAATTTAATGTGGATCCTAAAATTAACAAAATAGCCAATTAATTCAATTGATGTTTTATTGACCCCAAATCTTCAAGATTAGGTTCTAATGACTATATGAAGCTAATGGAATGAGAATTAAAACTTAATTTAACCTAATTTTGCAAGGGCAACAACCTAGGTTTGTTACCCCTATTGAAGCCACTAATTGGCTCAAAGTCATTGACAAGGACTTGTCTATCATTAAGTGCCCAGAAAGTAAAGCCAATTATCTGATTACCCATATGTTCGCTGATGAAGATGAATATCGGTGGGATAGCTAACCCAAAACTCATTTTATGGGAGTTAGTGTTGATGAAATTCCTTGGGCAGAGTTTGAAGAATCCAACCCACCCTCTGCATAAATAGCAATATAAGATGAATTTATTCATCTGATTCAAGGAAATAGAATAGTTCTCGCTTACAAAATAGAGTTTATAATGCTATCAGGATTTGCTCCAGACCTAGTCCATATTGAGGCGGCTAGATGAAATATATTTCTGAAGGGAAAAGGGATTCTATAAAGGACCACCTCGTGTCACAGCATCATGATTGTTTTATCAATCTATTGAAGAGAGTCAAATTAATTTAGCATCATCAGACGTAGAAAGAGCTAAAGAAAAGATCTCATCCATCCACTTCCAAGTCAGATCCATTCAAAAGGAACCATTCTCGAGGACCTAAAGTCTATTAGATAACCCAACATTAACAGGGTAGACAAGGTGATCAATGTCAAAGACCGCATTTAGATGAAAAGTGTTACCATTTTGGAAACAAGTGTTATACTTGTGACAGACTTGGCCACAAGTATTGGGGCTGCAAGGCCATCTGAACCATCGACAAGATGAAGATTAACTGTCCTCCTATAGTTCACAACCATGTACATGTTAATGCACAAGCACCGACATTAGCAATTGTGCCACTTCCAGCCTGCGGGAATGCTCAAAATCAGTGAGGAGCACCTCCACTTGTTCAAACACAGGTTCAAGCTAGAAACAATGCTAAGGGCAAAGCTGTTGCCCAATATTCTGCCTTACAATGAGTTTATGCCTTAACTTTTGTTGTCGCTCAAGAGGACAATGAAGTTGTTATAGGTATGCTCTAAGTTTATATTTGTATTTTGTTATTCTTTTGCGCAAAATTAATTTTGTGCCTTTACTTTTTTACATTAGTTGATAAAATAAAGTTTTATTTTGCCATAGGAGCACTGCTTAAAAATAATCGATCCTGTGACACACTCTTCGATACGAGTGCTAGTTTCATTCATATCTAAAAAGTGTTCCTATTCCCTGAATCTCCAACAATTCATTTTAGGAAAACTCGTGCATGTACAAATATTGCCAGGGGTGGAAATGTGTGCCGATAAAATTTGCATCCTTAATATTCTCATTAGTAACCAACATTTCCTAGCCAAACTAATATTTATGCCGATCACAAATTTTGACATAATTTTGGGCATGAACTGGTTGAGAAAGTTCAGCACAATTATTGATTGACAAAAGAAAAGGGTTACTCTAAGAGTAGGAAAAAAGCCTTAGGTTTTCATAGGAAAACTTGGTGTAATTGCATCCTTGATCAATGCGGTTGAAGCTGAGTGTTTATTTAGTAAGGGTTCAACGCAATTCAAGTAACAATGTTGGGTGAATCCAAAGTAGATCGATCCATGGAAGACACTAATAGCGCGAGAGAATTTTTGGCTGTCTTCCCAGCATATTTGTCAGGACTACTTCCATTGAGAGAGGTAGAATTTTCCATTGAGTTGATTCTGGGAATGCAACCAAAATCCAAGGCCTCATATTGAAAGACTCCCAAGGAGTTGCAGGTGCTGAGAGAGTAACTACAAGAACTGTTAGAGAAGGCCTTCATTCGCCTAAGTATATCGCCTTAGGGATCTCCTATTTTGTTTGTAAAGAAGAAGGATGTTTCAATGCAGATGTGCATAGACTAAGGCAAGCAAAATAAGTGACTGTGAAGAATAAGTATCCTCTACCGAGAATCGACAGCTTATTTGATCAACTAGTGAGAGCAAAAGTCTTCTCTAAGATATACATGAGATTAGGTTATTACAAATTAGGGTTAAGGATGACTACATCCCTAAAATTGCATTCAAAATGCGATATGGCCACTATGAATTCTCAGTTATATTCCTTAGACCAACTAACGCTCCATCCATATTCAAGGATCTAATGCAATGCATTTCAAAGCCCTACCTCTATGATTTCTTCATAGTGCTCATTGACGATATCCTAATTTATTCTAAGTCAAGATCTAACCATGAGAAGCACCTTCGTATCATTTTGGAGCCGCTCAGAAGCAATAAATTGTTTGCCAAGTTTTTGTGGTGTGAGTTTTGGCCCAGCTCCATGGCATTTCTAAGTAATGTGATTGACACCGAAAGAATAAGGATTGACCAGAAGAAGATTTGTGTTGTGCAGCAGTAGTTACAACCCAAGTCCATGACTGAAGTTCAAAGTTTCCTAGGACTTACTGGCTACTATAGAAGGTTTATTATAGGATTTTTCCAAATAATAGCACCGTTAAATCAGTTGACGAGGAAGGAAGTACCATTTGTCTGGAATTCTGAATGTGAAGAAGCCTTCTAGAAAATGAAGCATCTGCTAACCTCTGTTTCGATCCTAGTGCTACCCTAAGAGAGAAAAGATTTTCTTGTTTACACTGATGCCTCAAAGGCAGAACTTGGATGTGTTCTGATGTAAGAATGAAGGGTGATAGCCTTTGCCTCCAAAAATTAAATCCTAATGAAAGAAACTACCTAATTCATGATTTAGAACAAGCAGCAATAGTTCTTGTATTTAAAATTTGGAGACACTACCTGTATGGAGTAAAGTGTGAGATATTTACAAATTACCAGAGTCTAAAATATATTATTACATAGAAGGAGCTTAATTGTAGATAGCGTAAATGGCTGGAATTAATTTACAACTATTATATGGAAATTCAATATCATCCAGGTAAAGTTAACAGAGTAGCTGATGTCCTAAGCCATAAAGTACGCTATCTTCTCTTTACTGCAATGCCGGCTTGGTCGAAGAATTTGAAAGACCGAGTCTTTAGCCAATTAGATCAATGAATTTTGTGCAAAATTTTGTTTGCTTGTCTATCAAAATCCTTTTTAAGATAAAAGATTATTGAATCCCAAAGTAAGTATGAAGATTAATCTAAGCTTAAGTCTAATATTAATGAAGGAACCAAAGTTGCATCTAGAAGCTGACAGTGTAATCTTTTAGAAGGAAAGACACGAGCTGCTTCAATTAATTCAGTCAGCGTCTTGATCTGACGGGATACTAGATGCGCCTTGATAGAGTCTCTCAGGCCCTTTAGGAAGCGATGGCATTTGGACGCCTCCGTTCTTACCAAATTCGGAACGAATCGTGATAGCCTCCTAAATTCCTGTTCGTAGTCGAACACGAAATTATTGCCTTGTGTGAGATGGAGGAGTTCATCCTCCAAAATTGCTTGGGCTGACGCTGGGATGAATGCTTCACGGAAGGCTTCCATGAACATGTCCCACGGAATGTCCTCTACTTCATACTCCGCAAATCTGCTATTTCGCTCATTCTCCCACCAATACTCCGCCTCCTCTTGAAATAAGTAAGTTACTAAGCGGATGGCCTTAGAGTTAGGGCATTTGATAGTGGCAAGGTTCTTCTCTACTAACTTGACCCATGTTATGGTGTCCATGGGATTTAGTGCCCCGTTGAACGTAGGAGTTCGAAGGCGAAGGAAACTATGTAGGATTCCGTCCCCAGCATAGTGTGACGATGAGGATCCCGCTGGAGGAGCAGATTGTTATTTAACTGAGAGGATAAGAGCACGGGTCTCTTGTGCCTATTGCGCATTGCTATCAATTAAGGCCTTTAACAAGCTAGCCATAATGTTGGAGTCTTCTGGTCCGCTTGACGACACCACCGTGTTCTTAATTGGGGTAGGAGCAGACGGAGAACCAGGATTATTGGCTGTGAATATGAATATGAATTTAGAATATAGAGGTTTTTACTAAAATTTCATTCATTTCTTTCTCATAGGAGAAGATACATAGAAACATATATTGAAATAAGAAAGATGACATAATGAGATTTTCTAACATCCTAGTCACAACAATATTCTACCCAAAAGGTAGCACAGAAGTCATAATAGGTGACTTTGTGGCTCCTCCGAGTTAATCTCCTATAAACCCAATACCACCAACGACTTGCTGATCCCCTCAGTAGGATTTCCACAATCTCTAGACGGTGCTCCTCAGGACAAGCCGTCTCTCGTAGTGCAGTGGTAACACGGTCCAGCCATTCTCTAGCGAGTACTGAAAGACTGGTGCCTCTGGACGATGAATGAACAAGAATCTTGTCTAGCACTTCAACTCCGCGAGGCGACACTCCATTGATGGTCCTTCCGTAGATCTGACCGTCTCAAAGATCGTCTATCCAATAATCGTCAAATCTCCTAAGATAGAATGGAAATGCTGACTACGAGTGGTCCATTCCTAGAATACTTCAACCCATAAGTATTTTGTTCATAGTTGATTATTATTTTCAAAAGTTCGTTCAAGTCCTAAGATGTCAATTTTATGAGTTGCAGTTTCAACCAATCTATTATGTGCGCTAAATTCCTACGGTGTCAATCTTCTAGACATAATTTCTCTCTTTTTGTTTCTGAGACAGTTTAATGAACTGTTTTGGATGATTTCCATACACTACACTTAGTAATTTGTGATCTTGATCTGAGACAGAGAACAGAGCATAAAGTAGATAGGATTAAACTCCTTATCTGACACTTTATGGTATTTCTCTGATACCAACTGTAGCGCCCCGCCCTGTCGCCGCGCGCAAAAGACAAGAAATACTTGTACATCCTGCGGCGGAGCGGTGCGCTACTCGGGAGGACGGGTATACAAGCAAAAGAAAGACCCATCTTCCCGAATAGGCGGGTCTAAGACTGAGCCATGCTGAAGGTTGCTGACTCGATCCTAAGAGTAGGATCGAGAGCCAATACTTAAGATAAGAATAGAGTACTTATCCTAAGTATTAGGCTAACACGTATATTGGATTTAAAGAATGAGTGAGGATCCAATATACATTATCAATGCATCAACATTTCTAGTATGCTGGTTACATCACAATACTAAGTATAGTAGTATAACAGAGTACGGAAGCTAAAAGCAATACATCCAGAAAACATTCATCACAAGCAGTAGTAAACATTCGTCTCAGAAAAGAAGGTAAAAGATACATCCAGAATTTATTACAGACTGTTTTAAATGCAGAAATACATAAAATCTACTGTAGTACTGAAATAAAGTTGAAAATAAAGGTAGATGTCCGATCCACTAAGGCTCCACGTACTCCTCCTAGACCTCCTGTATGTCCTCCTGACCTGTCTTCACAAGCTGCTTGGGATCTAGCAAAATACCTGTAAAAATACCTGTATATATTTTAGGACGATCTTATGAAGAGATGCTTAAGATCTCCCATTCTAAGTTTTGAGTTATATTTTAGGTTCATTTCTAGTAATTGGATTTAGAATGATTAGGTCAGATGATTAAGTCATCTGAGCACAACTTGATCTAGGATTATGGGGTCTAAATCAGAAGATGATATTAAGGTTTGCAAATCAATTATTCAATTAAGATGATTTTATTAATCTTTTATGCTAATTCTTTTTCTTAGGAGAAAAATCAAGGATCTTAAGGTTTTGATTCAGATTAAGAAATCACATAAAGTTGTTATCAATCTTAATATGTCTAATTTGAATGTTTATAATCAATATCAAATCAGATGCATAATGGGAAAATGTCAAGTTCATTGTCTTATAATCAAATCAATTAAATTAAGGTTTAAAGGTTTGGATCTTACTTAAGTAGATTATGGTTTGATTCCTTCTCATGCCTTAAGTGAAATCAAGTGTGTACTAAAGGTTCAATGTTAAATCAGTGGATTAAGCATGTATTATTAGTAGCAATCCCAGACCTAGATCAAGTCTTAAAAGTTTGATCCAAGTCTTAAGATTTCTTAAATTAATTAAGGTGATTAAGGTTTTTAAGTTTAGATTGTACCATTTATACTCAATAATTGAACTTCCAAGATTTTAATACATCAAGCTTGCTGTTATAAGTCATATTGAAAGGAAAATTTCATAAAAATAGAAGGTAATTAGTGCTAATCAAATTCTAAATCTATACAAATGGATTAGCACATAATTACAAATCTAACCATCAGAATTGCATGAAATTTGGCACACAAGTTCTATTTAATAACACAATTGATCAGAGCCTAAGTTTACTAAGATTCAGTAAGTATAACCCTAATTTTCCCTAATTATGATTTAACAAGTTTATGGCATAATTCAAAATATATAATTTAGAAAAATAAATCTTCTAGCACATGCATTCTACTCATCATAAGTAAGCTAATAGCACACTAAACAAGCAACTTAGATAAGTATAATTTCTAAATCACCATAATTAAGATCCATTGTATTTAAGCAATAATAGTAAATCTAAACATTGGATGTGCAATTTTACTTTATATTTAGATCCTTGATGACTTGCTGATCATTTTCATATATAATACCATAGGGTTTGGACCAGTTGATTAAAAGTTATTCAAATAATACATTCTGCATTTTTATTTAATCAATTTCCTATGATTGGAATATTGGAATTATTTTCCTTAAGGAAAATAATTCCAAAAATTTCGATTTAAATTAAGACGGCTCAGCCCAATTTCCTGACCACGCGGGTCGACCGGGGCTCGGGATACCCGGCACTGTCGCACAGCGCGGGTCAGGGGTCGCCCGGCCCGCACAGAGCCTTTGTTCCCCGCGCCTTCGTCACGTCGAAAAGGACCGATTAGGGAAGCCCTAATCGCCAAAATCCGGTGCAACCAGACCACGGCACGGCCATAACTTGAAAGCTACTCAATCACCATGGTCAGACGCATCGAATGGGACCCGAAGCTGCCTATGAAACGGTCTGGACTGGCCGGACCTTACTCACCCGAGGGCTCCTCCATTGGAGCTACTGTGGGGAGATAATTCTTCCCACAGAGGCCATGCTAGACCCCGGGCTCGATCCCTACACCATTAGGGAGGTGAGGCGGATCGAAGCCCTCTGGTCTGAGTGTCTGGGATGGTCTGGATCGCCGGGTCCTTACTCGACCGAGGCGATCCGGAAGGAACTAAACCCGATCGATCGATTCGATCGATCGGGGCTAGCCTAGATCCTAATTACGATATCGTTGGGTCCGTAACGATAATACGTACAAAAGCGCGTCAAATGGACTAAGGTTTAAGCCTCATTGGCTCAGAACCTGCAACTGGGGTACTTGGCTTTACAGGACGGAGCTGAGACTGGAAGACAGAGCGTGGTTCGCTGCTGCAGAGACTCTAGAAGCTCTCAGGGGTCCTAAACTCCAGGAGTAATCCTCTATCAGCGGTACGCGAGCTCGAGGAGCGCCTGGAAGAAGCTCGGCAGTTCAGCAATGGCGAGCGGGGGAGGGACTCCAATTGAGCTTAAATTAATCAGCCAAAACTTCTAAGAAGGGAAATAGATGCTATTTATAGGCTCAGGGGAGGTTTAGGAAGCTCCTGGAGGGCTGGCTCGGGCTGGAAAGGGCTCGAGAGGTCGGGCCATGGCCGAGCTCTCAAATTTCCGATTTGAGCTCGGCCGGGTCGCGAGGCTCGATCGGGGCTCCAATCCAATACGGGCCGGATAGGAATAAAATGCGCTGACTTGGTCAATCGATCGACAATGACCCATATTGAATCAGCACCGGATCTTGCTTTAGGTAATCCCATGACAAAATCCATAGAAATGTCGAACCATTTCCATTCAGGAATTGCTAGAGGATGGAGAAGTCATCCAGGCTTTTGGTGCTCGGCTTTGACTAGGCTACAAGCGTGACATTTTGCGACAAAGTCCGCCACGCTTTTCTTCATTCCAGGCCACCAGAATGCTTTCTTCAGATCTTGATACATCTTGGTGTTGCCAGGATGTACTTGGTATCCTGAATTGTGATCTTCTACTAGAATTTCTTGCTGCATGGATTTTGGGATCCATAGACGATCACCTTGATAAATTGCATTACCTCTAAGCTGAAGATCAAAGCGACGACCACTCTCGATGTCAACTTTAAACTTCAGGTAGTCTTCGTCCTTTGTTTGGGAAATGGAGACGTCGTGATGAAATGTGGGTTCAACTGAACTCATGGATATTAATGTACTTAGCATGTCACCACGCGCTGGCCTAATTTCGAGCTTTTGAAATTCTTCTTCTAGAGGACTGGATTGTATTAAAGAAGATAGAGTAGCATGACGACTAAGTGCGTCTGCTACGACGTTCACTTTTCCAAGATGATATTGGATGTTTAGATCGTAATCGCTTATTAGTTCGAGCCATCTTCGCTGTCGGCAAATCAACTCACGCTGGGTGAAGATGTACTTCAAGCTCTGATGATCGGTGAATATAGAACACTGGACGCCACACAGATAACGACGCCAGATTTTTAGGGCAAAAACCACGGCTGTTAATTCGAGGTCGTGGACAGGATAGTTCTTTTCGTGTGGTCTTAATAGACAAGATGCATAGGCTATAACTCTTCCTTCTTGCATCAAAATACATCCCAATCCTATCCCTGATGCATCGGTATAGACTTGGTAATTCATGCCTTCTTTAGGTAATGCAAGAACTAGTGCGGAGGATAATGCATCTTTCAGAGTTTGGAATGCTTTCTCACATTCTGGGCTCCAGGCAAATGGTACTGCTTTATAAGTCAACTTAGTGAGAGGAGATGCGATTTGCGAGAAGCCTTTAACAAACTTCCTGTAGTAGCCTGTCAGTCCTAAGAAACTCCTAATGTCGGTCACAGATTTTGGTTGTGACCAATCTTGGACTGCGCTTACTTTACTTTGATCGTCTCAGATTCCCTGAGAATCGACGACATGACCCAGAAAAGAGACTGAGTTCAGCCAGAACTCGCATTTAGAATATTTAGCGTATAGCTTATGGCTTCTGAGCTCTTCAAGTACTAAACGCAGGTGATTCTCGTGATCAATTTTATCTTTTGAGTAAATCAATATATCGTCAATGAAGACAATGACGAATTTATCTAAATATATTTTCAGCACGCGCTGCATTAAATCCATAGAGACGGACGGTGCATTTGTTAAGCCAAAGGACATCACCAAAAATTCGAAATGCCCATAGCGGGTTCTAAACGTTGCCTTCTCTATATCTGAATCCTTAACTCGTAATTGATGATATCCTGATCGTAAGTCTATCTTGGAGAAAACTTTAGCTCAGGGTAATTGATCGAACAGGTCATCGATACGCGGCAGAGGGTACTTGTTCTTAATGATTACTTTATTTAGTTCTCTGTAATCGATGCACATTCTCATCGATCCATCTTTCTTATTTACGAACAGCACTGTTGCTCCCCAAGGAGATGAACTTGGACGAATAAGACCCTTCTCCAATAGTTCCTGGAGTTGATTGTTCAACTCTTGGAGCTCTTTTGGCTCCATACGATACAGAACCTTTGACAGTGGTTGCGTTCCAGGGATTAGTGCTATGGAAAATTCTACTTCTCTCACCAGAGGAAGACCGAGTAGGTCTTCAGGGAACACATCAGGAAATTTGCAAACTATGTGGTTTTCGGAAATATGTACGACTTCTCTCTTCTCTCCCAACATTGTCATAAGGTACGTGCTGCATCCCTTCATGACTAGCCTTTCTGTTGTCATCACATTGATCAACGACGATTGAGTGCAGAACCTCCCCACGAATGATTTTGTGTTACTCCCACTGCCTAATGTTATTTTCTTCTTTAGGCAATTTATGAAGCATCGTGCTGGCTTAGCCAATTCATGCCTAAGTTATATCAAAGTTGGTGATTGGCAATATAATTAGCTTGGCTCTGAAGTTTTGTTCCCCAATACGAATATCTAGTTTGCAGAATTTTTGAGACTGCATATGGGCTCCCGAGGCTAACCCAATACTCAATGAACTGGCTAATGGATAAGTTGGTAGTTTGAGACTTTTAGCCCAACTTTCCAATACGAAGGAATGACTTGCTCCCGTATCGAAAAGGATGTTACAAGATTTGTCGTTTATCAATAAAGTGCCTATAATTTCCACAGTTTAATAAGGATGACTATTCAATAGTTAAGGTACTGCAATAATATGGGATAATTATTGAAATAATGAAAAATTATGTTAAGGCGTACCTGACACCACGTCATTGTTCTCAGGAGCAAAGGCAAGAGTTAACATATATACCCTGGCAGGTGCTGAGGGTTGTTTATTCTGGTGCCTTTGACCCTGATGATCATAGCTTGGCCTTTGTGCCGGTACAATGGCTTTAGAATTGGTAGCAGTGCTGGCATAATTGCAGGAGCAGGCTCCCGGCTATTTATCGGTTGAGCTCGAAATGCTTGTTTGTGGCGGGACTGATTGATGAGCACACCGTCGATTGTGTTCTTCTCCCAATACTCGAGATAGCGGTGGCCCTTACGACCACATGTGAAACACACACCACCGAAGTTGTAGCATTTTTCGTATAGATGCGGTCGTTTGCATTCAGAGTTCTGAGGCTAGGGCTGTGATGGCTCCATGTTGTAGACCTTTGCCATCTTGCGATGGCCAAACCGTTCTTCCCTTGGCTGCATGACTGCTGCTTTTCGCTTCCGGTCCAGTTGACCTTGGAATCCTTCCTGTAGACGGGCTGCTTCAATTAATTCAGTCAGCGTCTTGATCTGACAGGATACTAGATGCGCCTTGATAGAGTCTCTCAGGCCCTTTAGGAAGCGGTGGCATTTAGACGCCCCCGTTCTTACCAAATCCGGAATGAATCGTGATAGCCTCCTAAATTCCTGTTCGTAGTCGAACACGAGATTATTGCCTTGTGTGAGATGGAGGAGTTCATCCTCCAAAATTGCTTGGGCTGACGCTGGGATGAATGCTTCACGGAATGCTTCCATGAACATGTCCCACGGAATGTCCTCTACTTCATACTCCGCAAATCCGGTATTTCGCTCATTCTCCCACCAATACTCTGCCTCTTCTTGAAATAAGTAAGTTACTAGGCGAATGGCCTCAGAGTTAGAGCATTTGATAGTGGCAAGGTTCTTCTTTACTAACTTAACCAATGTTACGGTGTCCATGGGATTTAGTGCCCGTTGAACGTAGGAGTTCGAAGGCGAAGGAAACTATGTAGGATTCCGTCCCCAGCATAGTGTGACGATGAGGATCCCACTGGAGGAGCAGATTGCTGCTTAACTGAGAGGATAAGAGCACGGGTCTCTTGTGCCTGTTGCGCATTGCTATCAATTAAGGCCTTTAACAAGCTAGCCATAATGTTGGAGTCTTCTGGTCCGCTTGACGACACCACCGTGTTCTTAATTGGGGTAGGAGCAGACGGAGAACCAGGATTCATGGCTGTGAATATGAATATGAATTCAGAACATAGAGGTTTTTACTAAAATTTCATTCATTTCTTTCTCATAGGAGAAGATACATAGAAACATATACTGAAATAAGAAAGATGACATGATGAGATTTTCTAACATCCTAGTTACAATATTCTACCCAAAAGGCAGCACAGAAGTCATCATAGGTGACTTTGTGGATCCTCCGAGTTAATCTCCTATAAACTCAATACCACCAACGACTTGCTGATCCCCTTAGTCTCTAGACGGTGCTCCTTAGGACAAGCCGTCTCTCGTAGTGCAGTGGTTACACGGTCCAGCCATTCTCTGGCGAGTACTGAAACACTGGTGCATCCAGACGATGAATGGACAAGGATCTTGTCTAGCACTTCAACTCCTCGAGGCGACACTCCATCGAAGATCTGACCGTCTTGAAGATCGTCTATCCAGTAATCGTCAAACCTCCTAAGATAGAATGGAAATGCTGACTATGAGTGGTCCATTCCTAGAATACTTCAACCCATAAGTATTTTGTTCATAGTTGATTATTATTTTCAAAAGTTCGTTCAAGTCCTAAGATGTCCATTTTATGAGTTACAGTTTCAATCAATCTATTATGTGCGCTAAATTCCTACGGTGTCAATCTTCTAGATATAGTTTCTCCCTTTTTGTTTCTGATTAATGAACTGTTTTGGATGATTGCTTCACACTACACTTAGTAACTTGTGATCTTGATCTGAGACAGAGAACAGAGCATAAAGTAGATAGGAATAAACTCCTTATCTGACACTTTATGGTATTTCTCTGTACCAACTGTAGCGCCCCGCCCCGTCGCCGCGCGCAAAAGACAAGAAATACGTGTACATCCTGCGGTGGAGCGGTGCGCTACTCGGGAGGACGGGTATAAAAGCAAAAGAAAGACCCATCTTCCCAAATAGGCAGGTCTAAGACTGAGCCATTCTGAAGGATGCTGACTCGATCCTAAGAGTAGGATCGAGAGCCAATACTTAAGATAAGAGTAGAGTACTTATCCTAAGTATTAGGCTAACACGTATATTGGATTTAAAGAACGAGTGAGGATCCAATATACGTTATCAATGTATCAGCATTTCTAGTATGCTGATTACATTACAATACTAAGTATAGTAGTATAATAGAGTGCGGAAACTAAAAACAATACATGCAGAAAACATTCAACACAAGCAGTAATAAACATTCGTCTCAGAAAAGAAGGTAAAAGATACATCCAGAATTTTTTACAGACTGTTTTAAATGCAGAAATACATAAAATCTACTGTAGTACTGAAATAAAGCTAAAAATAAAGGTAGATGTCCGATCCACTAAGGCTCCACGTACTCCTCCTAGAGCTCCTGTATGTCCTCCTGACCTATCTTCACAAGCTGCTCGGGATCTAGCAAATTGCCGGATCCCAAAAGTACCCCGTGTTAGATAAGAAGTCTAACACAATGCAACTAACTATGCAAAAATAAGCTAAATACAGGTAGAAAGTATAGTAAAGAAAAATTGTAGGAAAGCTGGGGAAAAGAAATTAAGTAAGGAAGAAAAAAAACAGCTGAGTAAGTAAGACAATAAAGGCTACATAAGTAAAATTGTCACGCAAAAGAGAATTGAAAGTAAAGGAAACATCGAATATTCATAATTCAAGATGAAAGAAATGTCAATTGTTGTACTGCATGCCACTGGAAAGACGCACCCAAATATGCCACACCACGTATATCACGGATATGTCACTGAACTATCACTGAAGGACTATGGGTAGCACGGTCCAATGTAAACATAGACCAGGTTGGGAATATAGTATGGTGACGCAGATGCACCCCAAAATTCCCAGTATGTGCATGTAACATTCTGTGACCCATACTTCATCACTGATACTCATACATCACCACTGAAATGATACTTCAAGTTCATGCTCATGCTTATGCCTATGCTCCTATGCTATATGAGTAAAAACCCAGAAAGTCATGAAAACTTGGAATGCCGATAATGAATTCTAAGCCTCCACTGTGCAGAATCCTGCTAAAAAGGACTCTGACTCCTAGCTTCTATAATGATAATTGGTTAGAGTTGCAGATTTAATTTACAGATTATTAGATAGAATGATAGTATACACATACTTAATGCCTTTGCAAGGAAGGTAATTCTCATCACTTAGTTTGATTATGCCACCTCAATGAAGCGGTCTTCGATAAGAGGCATCACCCATTGGCGATTTGTATCTCAAGCTAATTTATTAAGGTGCCCCACTCACAATTACACCTAGTGTTTCAGAGGTGGTAACTTCAGTTACTTAGTTTGGTTGAGCCAGACCTATTAAAGCGATCTTCTCGAGGAGGCATTGCGCGTTGACAACTTGTATTTCAATCAAACTAAGGAATGAATACCCATTTAATACACTCCCGCCATAAATAAGCATTTCGAGCTCAACTGATTAATACCCGGGAGCCTGATCCTACAATTATGCCAGCCACTGCTACCAATTCTAAAGCCATTGTACCGGCACAAAGGCCAATCTATGATCATCAGGGTCAAAGGCACCAGAATAAACAACCCTCAGCACCTGCCAGGGTGTATATGTTAACTCCTGCCTCTGTTCCTGAGAACAATGACGTGGTGATAGGTACGCCTTAACATAATTTTTCATTATTTCAGTAATTATCCCATATTATTGCAGTACCTTAACTATTGAATAGTCATCCTTATTAAACTGCAAAAATTATAGGCACCTTACTGATAAATGACAAATCTTGTAACATCCTTTTCGATACGGGAGCAAGTCATTCCTTCATATCGGAAAGTTGGGCTAAAAGTCTCAAACTACCAACCTATCCATTAGCCAGTTCATTTATTGGGTTACCCTCGGGAGCCCATTTGCAGTCTCAAAAATTCTGCAAACTAGATATTCGTATTGGGGAACAAAACTTCAGAGCCAAGCTAATTATATTGCCAATCACCAACTTTGATATAATCTTAGGCATGAATTGGCTAAGCTAGCATGATCTTCCATAAATTGCCTAAGAAAATAACATTGGGCAGTAGGAGTAACACAAAATCATTCATGGGGAGGTTCACTACTCAATTGTCGTTGATCAATGTGATGACAGCAGAAAGGCTAGTCAGGAAGGGATGCAGCGCGTACCTTGTGACAATGTTAGGAGAGAAGAGAGAAGCCGTACCTATTTTCGAAAACCACATAGTTTGCAAATTTCCTGATGTGTTCCCTGAAGACATACCCGGTCTTCCTCCGATGAGAGAAGTAGAATTTGCCATAGCACTAATCCCTGGAACGCAACCACTGTCAAAGGTTCCGTATCGTATGGCGCCAAAAGAGCTCCAAGAGTTGAACAATCAACTCCATGAACTATTAGAGAAGGGTCTTATTCATCTAAGTTCATCTCCTTGGGGAGCACCAATGCTGTTCGTAAAGAAGAAAGATGAATCGATGAGAATGTGCATCGATTACAGAGAACTAAATAAAGTAACCATTAAGAACAAGTACCCTCTGCCGCGTATCGATGACCTGTTCGATCAATTTTCTTGAGCTAAAATTTTCTCCAAGATAGACTTGCGATCAGGATATCATCAATTAGGAGTTAAGGATTCAGATATTGAGAAGACAGCGTTTAGAACCCGCTATGGGCATTTCGAATTTTTGGTGATGTCCTTTGGCTTAACAAATGCACCGTCCGTCTTTATGGACTTAATGCAGCGCGTGCTAAAAATATATTTGGATAAATTCGTCATTGTTTTCATCGACGATATATTGATTTACTCAAAAGATAAAACTGATCATGAGAATCACCTGCGTTTAGTACTTGAAGAGCTCAGAAGCCATAAGCTATACGCTAAATATTCTAAATGCGAGTTCTGGCTGAACTCAGTCTCTTTTCTGGGTCATGTCGTCGATTCTCAGGGAATCCGAGTTGATCAAAGTAAAGTAAGCGCAGTCCAAGATTGGTCACAACCAAAATCTGTGACCGACATTAGGAGTTTCTTAGGACTGACAGGCTACTACAGGAAGTTTGTTAAAGGCTTCTCGCAAATCGCATCTCCTCTCACTAAGTTGACTTATAAAGCAGTACCATTTGCCTGGAGCCCAGAATGTGAGAAAGCATTCCAAACTCTGAAAGATGCTTTATCCTCCGCACTAGTTCTTGCATTACCTAAAGAAGGCATGAATTACCAAGTCTATACCGATGCATCAGGGATAGGATTGGGATGTATTTTGATGCAAGAAGGAAGAGTTATAGCCTATGCATCTTGTCTATTAAGACCACACGAAAAGAACTATCCTGTCCACGACCTCGAATTAACAGCCGTGGTTTTTGCCCTAAAAATCTGGCGTCGTTATCTGTGTGGCGTCCAGTGTTCTATATTCACCGATCATCAGAGCTTGAAGTACATCTTCACCCAGCGTGAGTTGATTTGCCGACAGCGAAGATGGCTCGAACTAATAAGCGATTACGATCTAAACATCCAATATCATCTTGGAAAAGTGAACGTCGTAGCAGACGCACTTAGTCGTCATGCTACTCTATCTTCTTTAATACAATCCAGTCCTCTAGAAGAAGAATTTCAAAAGCTCGAAATTAGGCCAGCGCGTGGTGACATGCTAAGTACATTAATATCCATGAGTTCAGTTGAACCCACATTTCATCACGACGTCTCCATTTCCCAAACAAAGGACGAAGACTACCTGAAGTTTAAAGTTGACATCGAGAGTGGTCGTCGCTTTGATCTTCAGCTTAGAGGTAATGCAATTTATCAAGGTGATCGTCTATGGATCCCAAAATCCATGCAGCAAGAAATTCTAGTAGAAGATCACAATTCAGGATACCAAGTACATCCTGGCAACACCAAGATGTATCAAGATCTGAAGAAAGCATTCTGGTGGCCTGGAATGAAGAAAAGCGTGGCGGAGTTTCTTGCAAAATGTCACGTTTGTAGCTTAGTCAAAGCCGACCACCAAAAGCCTCGAGGACTTCTCCATCATCTAGCAATTCCTGAATGGAAGTGGTTCGACATTTCTATGGATTTTGTCATGGGATTACCTAAAGCAAGATCCTGTGCTGATTCAATATGGGTCATTATCGATCGATTGACCAAGTCAGCGCATTTTATTCCCATGCGACAGACTGATTCTGTGGAGAAATTGGCAAAGTTGTACATCAAGGAAATTATCAGGCTCCATGGAATTCCAAGATCTATCGTGTCTGATCGAGATAGTCGTTTGTTTCACTTCTAAATTTTGGCAAGCAGTGCATCAGGACTTGGGGACTACTCTAGCCATGAGTACCGCTTTCCATCCTCAAACCGATAATCAAATGGAAAGAGTCAATCAAGTCTTAGAAGATCTTCTTCGCCTCTGTATGCTGGATTTTGGAGGGTTCTGGGAAGATCATATTCCTCTCATAGAATTCGCATACAATAACAGCTTTCAGGCAAGTATAGGCATGGCTCCATATGAAGCTCTGTATGGCAGAAAATGCAGTACTCCGTCAGCATGGTCTAAAACTGGTAGTGTGCAGCTTTATGGTTCTGATCTAGTGGAAGAAACAAATCGGAAGATTCAACTGATCGAACAAAGGATCAAAGCAGCTCAAGATCGTCAGAGTAGTATCATGATGCTCATCATCATGCTCTGGATCTGGAAGTAGGAAATTTTGTGTATCTTAGGGTCAGTCCGATGAAAGGCGTGTATCATTTCGGTGTAGCCGGGAAGCTAAGTCCTCGTTACGTCGGACCATTTGAGATATTAGAAAAGATCGGATCTGCAGCTAATCGATTAAAGCTTCCTGAAGATTTCTCTGCCGTCCATAATGTCTTCCACATCTCATCCTTGCGGAAATGTCTTCGCAACCCATCTCACTTGATTCAACTTCCAGAATTATCGCTCCAACCAGACCTTTCTTATGCGGAAGAGCCAATTAAGATCTTAGCGCATGATCAAAAGCAGCTGAGAAATCGCTCGATCCCAGTGGTAAAAGTTCAGTGGAGGAATCGTTCTTTAGAAGAGTCTACTTGGGAGAAAGAGACGGATATGAGGATGAAGTATCCCTGTCTCTTTGAAACTCTAGGTACCCATTAATTTTCTAAGTCTTATTCTATTCTTCAAACTCTTCTTGTTTGTCATCTCTCTTGAGATGATGTTGAGGACGACATCGTTCTTAAGTGGGGGAGTCTATAACAACCCTAAGTTGTTGTCTTGTAAAAATATATGTAAAATTGCTTATGGAACATTAAATTGAGCCTATCTAGAAAATCTGAAGTCCATAGGACTTGTCTAAGTCCGAAACAACATTTTGATCAGTAGATACCCTAGTTTAGGCCTAAAATATTTTGATCTCAAAATTAAAATCTGATTGCATTTTTAAATTACTCACCCCCAAATTAGCTAAGGGTAAAAATTTGGTACAATTTGGAGATAATTTAGGCCATAATTTAATTTAAAATAAAATGGTCTAATTGCATAAAAGGGGTCCTAATATTTCTAAATTGCAAAATTACTCATAAAACTAAATTAACGGCCAGGATCCGCTGTGCGGACCGCGGGCGATCCGCTGCGGAACCCGGGTCACGCAAAAGCGGGGTCCCGTGAATCTGGCCGTTGCGTGCAAATAATCGACGGCTAGGATTAAATCCTGCGGAACCACGGATCAACCGTAGGATCTCCCTGACCGATCCAACGGCTCGGATCACTCCCGCGATCGGCCGTTAAGATCCGAGAGATCCGAGCCGTTCCGCCATCTGATCGATAAATCAGACAGCATCCGAAGCACCCGGCACTATGGATCGTCGTCCCCACTCCCTCGCGCACCCCGACAGGAGGATTCTCCCGTACTGCTAGCTGCCGACCTTGTCCCCCACTCCCGTGTCCACCTAAGCATACAGTTAGGATCCCTCCCGTATTGGATTGGAGCCCCGATCGGGCCTCGCGACCCGGCCCAGCTCAAATTGGAAATTTGAGAGCTCGGCCATGTCCCAACCTCTCGGGCCCTTTCCAGCCCGAGCCAGCCCTCCAGGAGCTTCCTAAACTTCTCCTGAGCCTATAAATAGCCTCTGTTTCCCTTCTTAGAAGTTTTGGCTGATTAATTTAAGCTCAATTTGATGGGCTTAGTTTTCAGCTATTCGGGGAGACGGGATATTCCTTTCTGAGTGGCGCCGCGCTCTGCCGCCGAATTGTGATTTTTACCTCTATGCGCGCGGCGACGGGGAAGGGTGCTACAAGTAATCATGCCAAATATCAATTAAATCCAACGATAAGATTAAAAGTTATGACAACAACCACATAGTAAGAAAAAAATTAAAATATGTCAAAAACTATTTTTTAGATTTTAATATGTGTTTATTATAGTTTGAGTGCTTAAATGTGACCTTAGATTCCATATAGACCAGCAAAATCTTTTGTGAAATAGTTCACAAAATACAGAAATATAAATATGCAAAGTCATAATACTCAAATACTAGTAGTTGCAAAGTTTTTGAACATCTTAAAAGTTGTCAAAAAAAAAGATATTTTTGAAAAAATATTTAAATAAAATAAATTTATTTTCTTAACTTTTAGGTAATTTTTGAACATCTTAAAAGCAAAACTAAGATTTAGTGTCTAGTGATTTGTTAAAAATATATATGATAATGTGTGTACAAAATTATAACAACTAATTTTGAATAAATAATAATCATTATAGTACGAAATAAGGATGAAGAATTATAAAATATTTGAATAAATCTAAAAATTTTTCTTAAAATTTTAAGAATATACACATATAAAGTATGCAATCAAAAATATCATTGTGGATGTTCCTATAACCTACAAATATTTCAAATATCATTTATTTGATCGATATATAGATATTTCGAATATGAAATATATTTGGTAAAGAAGTCCCTCCCCCGCTCGAAATTGTTGGACTGGCGAGCTTCTTCCAGGCGCTCCCCGAGCTCGCGTACCCTGATAGAGGGTTACTCCTGGAGTTCAGGACCCCTAAGAGCTTCTAGAGTCTCTGCGGCAGCGAACCACGCTCTGTCTTCCAGTCCCAGCTCCGTCCCGCAAAGCCAGGTACCCCAGTTGCAGGTTCTGAGCCAATGAGGCTCGAACCTAAGTCCATTTGACGCGCTTTTGTACGTATTGTCATTACGGACCCAACGGTATTGTAATTAGGATCTAGGCTAGCCCCGATCGATCGAATCGATCCATCGGGTTAAGTTCATTCCGGATCGCCTCGGTCGAGTAAGGACTCGGTGATCCAGACCATCCCAGACCCTCAGACCAGAGGGCTTCGATCCGCCTCACCTCCCTGATGGTGTAGGGATCGAGCCCGGGGTCTGGCATGGCCTCTGTGGGAAGAATTATCTCCCCACATTAGATCCAATGGAGGAGCCCTCGGGTGAGTAAGGTCCGGCCGGTCCAGACCGTCTCACAGGGGGCTTCGGGTCCCATTCGATGCGTCTGACCACAGTGATTGAGTAGCTATCAAGTTTTGGTCGTGCCGTTGTCTGGTTGCACCGGATTTTGGCGATTAGGGTTTCCCTAATCGGTCCTCTTTAACGGGACGAAGGCGAGGGGACGAAGGCTCTGTGTGGGCCGGGTCGACCCATGACCCGCGCTGTGCGACAGTGCCGGGTATCTCGGGCCCCGGTCGACCCGCACGGTCAGGAAATTGGGCTGATCCGTCTTAATTTAAATCGGAATTTTTGGAATTATTTTTCTTAAGGAAATTAATTCCAATATTCCAATCATAGGAAATTGATTAAATAAAATTGCAGAATGTATACCATACTACTGGTTCCTAGTAGTATTCAGGATTGGTAGAAATCACTTAAGACATTAGAAAAATACTTCTCCTTGTGGTAGAATCCATATATAGTGATCTTTGATCACCATTTTGTGAAACCTTGTATAGGACTTACCCATTAGTTTAGGCCTTAGAAATCTTCATAATTCATTGCTTTATTAAGTAGACTTGATTGAACCTTGATTATTGAGTGATGTAATATAATATACCCATACTACTGGTTCCTAGTAGTATTCAGGATTGGTTGATTCACTCTAATAGGGACTTATGTGCGGGTGCTAACCTGAGGGATTAGACAAATACAGTCCCGTTAGAATAAATCATTCAAACCTAAGAGTGTATTAAATGGGTATTCATTCCTTAATTTGATTGAAATACAAGTTGCCAACGGGTAATGCCTCATAGAGAAGATCGCTTCAATAGGTCTGGCTCAACCAAACTAAGTAACTGAAGTTACCTCCTTTGAAACACTAGGTGTAATTGTGAGTGGGGCATCTTAATAACTTTAATTGAGATACAAATTGCCAACGGGTGATGCCTCTTATCGAAGACCGCTTCATCTAAGTGATGAGAATTACCTTCCTTGCAAAGGCACTAAGTATGTGTATACCATCATTCTACCTAATAATCTGTAAATTAAATCTGCAACTCTAACCAATTATCGTTATAGAAGCTAGGAGTCAGAATCCTTTTTAGCAGGATTCTGCACAGTGGAGGCTTAGAATTCATTATCGACATTCCAAGTTTTCATGACTTTCTGGGTTATTACTCATATAGCATAGGAGCATGGGCATAAGCATGAGCATGAACTTGAAGTATCATTTCAACGGTGACGTATGAGTATCAGTGATGAAGTATGGGTCACGGAATGTTACATGCACATACTGGGGAATTTCGGGGTGCATTTGTGTCACCATACTATATTCCCAACCGGGTGTATGTTTACATTGGACCGTGCTACCCAGTCCTTCAGTGATAGTTCAGTGACATATCCGTGACATATGTGGTGTGGCATATTTGGGTGCATCTTTCCAATGGCATACAGTACAGCATTTGACATTTCTTTCATCTTGAATTATGAATATTCGATGTTTCCTTTACTTTCAATTCTCTTTTGCGTGACAATTTTACTTATGTAGCCTTTATTGTCTTACTTACTCAGCTGTTTTAGTTCTTCCTTACTTAATTTCTTTTCCTCAGCTTTTCCTATAGTTTTTCTTTACTATACTTTATACCTGTATTTAGCTTATTTCTGCATAGTTAGTTGCGATGTGTTAGACTTCTTGTCTAACACGGGGTAATTTTGGGATCCGACAATTTGCTAGATCCCGAGCAGCTTGTAGAGACAGGTCAGGAGGACATATAGGAGGTCCAGGAGGAGTACGTGGAGCCTTAGTGGATCGGACATCTACCTTTATTTTTAGCTTTATTTCAGTACTACAGTAAATTTTATGTATTTCTGCATTTAAAAGTCTGTAATAAATTATGGATGTATCTTTTACCTTCTTTTCTGAGACGAATGTTTACAACTGCTTGTGATGAATGTTTTCTGAATGTATTGCTTTTAGTTTCCGCATTCTGTTATACTATTATACTTAGTATTGTGATGTGACCAGCATACTGGAAATGCTGATACATTGATAACGTATATTGGATCCTCACTCGTTCTTTAAATCCAATATACGTGTTAGCCTAATACTTAGGATAAGTACTCTGCTCTTATCTTAAATATTGCTTCTCGATCCTACTCTTAGGATTGAGTCAGCAGCCTTCAGCATGGCTCAGTCTTAGACCCGCCTATTTGGGAAGATGGGTCTTTCTTTTGCTTGTATACTCGTCCTCCCGAGTAGCGCACCGCTGCGCCGCAGGATGTACACGTATTTCTTGTTTTTTGAGCGCGGCGACGGGGCGGGGCGCTACAGATGGTATCAGAGAAATACCATAAAGTGTCAGATAAGGAGTTTATTCCTATCTAGTTCATGCTCTGTTCTCTGTCTCAGATCAAGATCACAAGTTACTAAGTGTAGTGTAAAGCAATCATCCAAAATAGTTCATTAAACTGTCTCAGAAACAAAAAGGGAGAAACTATGTCTAAAAGATTGACACCGTAGGAATTTAACGCACATAATAGATTGATTGAAACTGCAACTCATAAAATTGACATCTTAGGACTTGAACGAACTTTTGAAAATAATAATCAACTATGTATAAAATACTTATGGGTTGAAGTATTCTAAGAATGGACCACTCGCAGTCAGCATTTCCATTCTATCTTAGGAGGTTTGACGATTATTGGATAGACGATCTTCGAGACGATCCGATCTACGGAAGGACCATCGATGGAGTGTCGTCTCGCGGAGTTTAAGTGCTAGATAAGATTCTTGTCCATTCATCGTCTGGAGGCACCAGTCTTTCAGTACTCGCCAGAGAATGGCTGGACCGTGTTACCACTGCACTACGAGAGACGACTTGTCCTAAGGATCACCGTCTAGAGATTGTGGAGATCCTACTGAGGGGATCAGCAAGTCGTTGGTGGTATTGGGTTTATAGGAGATTAACTCGGAGGAGCGACAAAGTCACCTATGATGACTTCTGTGCTACAGTTTGGGTAGAATATTGTAACTAGGATGTTAGAAAATCTCATCATGTCATCTTTCTTATTTCAGTATATATTTCTATGTATCTCCTCCTATGAGAAAGAAATGAATGAAATCTTAGTAAAAACCTCTATGTTCTGAATTCATATTCATATTCACAGCCATGAATCCTGGTTACTATTTAGTTAAATGAGAAAGATGTCCCCTTGTGAAGATAAAATGGTATGTTGAAGAAATTTGCTTTACCGCATAATTTTTTGAATATTAAATACCTTTGCTTTACTGATATTAGAATTCTTTATGTTAGTCCAAATCTTCTAGTATAAATTCAATGATTACCCATTCAGTTTCTATGATCCTATAGATCTTTTAAACTTTCTTCTAACTTTCTAATTTTGGTCTTTACTTAACTTTTACTAATTAAGAAAGTACCTTTCCATTTCATACCTCTCATTCTGAGTATATTGTAATATGGATGTCATTCTAGTATTCATTTAGTGATTGTAAGTCAGAAGAACTATCCATTAGGTAGATAGGAATACAAATTTCAATCTGACACTTTATGGAGTTCTCTGATACCAACTATGGCGGCCGCCCCTTAATCGTCCGAATTAAGAGGTGGTCGACAACGGACAAACCTTCACTTAGCATTCAGATTAAGGAATGGTCCTTCTTAATCTAATACCGAGGGAGGATATGCCCTGACAAGGAAAGAACAAAAGAAGGCCAATCACTGAATGAGCATACTATAATATATCAGATTGCGGAAGAAAGACAAGTAACAACATCCATACAATCCAAATAAGAACTATACAACTCAGAATACATAAGCATGAAAAGAAAAGCAGTTTAAACATGCATTATTACAAAATAACATTTAAGTTTAAGCAATAAAGTAAAGATTATTCAATCCTCACAAAGTAAGAGAAAACAACTAAGGGTCTTCTCCTGCACTCTCATCCTCCTGAATCAGATCTTCAGAATGTTCCACTACCTCAAAAAGCTCAGAATCTACTATTGTCGTTTTCACAATGATAGGGCCCCCAGCCAACAAATGAAAAATCAACTTAGACAAAATGTCTACGTATATTTTAGGCTGTAAATTTGTTAATTTAAATAATATCACAATATCTAAGCAAAGTAGGAGCAATAAAACATCAAAGAAAGGTGACAAAGTTATAATCATAATTATAACTCATACCAGGTGTGAGGTAAGCACATACCTCAACTCAAGCTACAGAAAAGGATTAAGTAGCACATAATGAAATCCACTAAGCACAAGAAAATTCCTAAGTAATATGATCAATTTAAAACATAATGGTTTCAATATAAAATGAAAGTACTGGGTTAATAATAAAGTCTTAACATCCTAACATGCCATAAGGTAAAAATGAACTGCTGAAAAGTACAACTTACATGTAAAGAGGTAAGTACTAAAGGAATTGTTGTATGTAAGTATGCTAAACTGTAAAGCAAAAGATATGTCAGAACTATAAAGTAACAGTAAAGTAAATGTAAAGTAAAGGTATAAAATAAAGTGTGGAGATACTCCTACTTAGTCCTGCCAAACAGTAAGGTCCATCTGATCATCTAGGAAAGAGTCCTAGATTAAAATTAATTCCATCTGAAAGGTATCTAGGAGAAGCATCCCATATCTTATAGTTAATTCAATCTGAAAAGTACATGCTGAGCATCTGGAAAGAGTCCCAGATTAAAGTATGCACCATTAGGAAAGCGTCCTAGGCAAAAGTATCATACACTAGGAAAGTATCCTAGGCAAAAGTAACACGCACTAGGAAAGTGTCCTAAGCAAAAGATGTCTTAAAAGTAATGTTATACTAGAAGGCAGACTAAATAAGACATAACTCACATAGTTTAATAAAGTTATTTTCATTAAATTTTTCTCCTTATGTTATGAAAATGCCATATGAATGTATTCAAAGTTTATCATAGAATACTCATCAATTATTCCATGTTCAATATAATGTGTACAAATGTATAATGAAGTCCAAAACAACGAAAGCATAGCATACAATTTTTAATGAATAAAATATCACTAAACAACTTTGTGATATCACTTTATTTTCTAATTGAGTCGTTCTATCTAATCTGAACTTATACAAGTTTAGGATCTCCAATATCCAGCTATCGAGTATAAATCCAGAATATCGATCCTACAAGTTAAAAGAAGTTAGAACTTAATCAAATTCTAACACATATAAATCATATGATGCTTAATTAATTTAAATAAATAAATCTAATGTCCTAATTGATGATTTTACGAATCCCAAGCTAATCTTGATTAATATAAATCAAAATTGGGGGATTAAGATGTTAAAATCTAAGTATTGGATTTCAACTTCTTAATCCAATAGGTTCTAATCTTAATGATATAATGTTAACCCAAATCTCACGAGCTATAATTAAGGCTATCTTATTAAGCAAAATTAAGCCTAATAAGACGGATCTCTAATCTTAAATCTAAAGTTTTAATACAAAATAATCATAAATAAAGGATGAAATTCTAGAAAATTATAAAACCAAGGTTTCATTTATTAAGTATCTATTTACTTAATAGATGAACTCTAACCTAATTTCTAAGCTAGATCATAAGGAAGTAAGATCCTAAAGTTTTAAAGGAAAACTCTAAGAGAATAATTAAACTTTAGGTTTGATATTATTTAACTGCTATTATGATGAATTTAACTTAAGAAAGATATAAGGTGAGCTAAATTCACCTTATAAGAGGTGGATTAAGACAGAATATTTTTAGGTGATTTTTAGGGTTTTTCTTAAATTATTATTTTAATGAGTTTAAATATTCTAAAATGACTTCAAATCAGTCATATTATGAATTTAGAGGTTTAAGAATGAATTTAAGGTTTAATGAGACTTAAACCTAAATTTCGGCAAAATGACCATTTTGCCCCTACTTAAGGGTTTAAAATTCAACTTTATAAATTAGGGCTCCAATCTAGAATTTATTGAAGTGGAATGATTACTTACTATCTAATATGAGTTTTGACAGTAAGTACATTTATTTTGGTTAAGGATTAAATCTTATAAGGTCAAATTAATAAATTTAACCTATAAGGGCAAATTGGTAATTTGGCCTAATAAAACCCAAATTTTCTATCAGTTTATTAAAGGTTATGTTGTAAGGTTTCCATAGAACCTAAAATTATCAAATTTTGATAAGTATTGGCTAAGTTATAGCCAAAACAAGCTTTAGGATTAATAATTAGGGTTTAGTGTAATTAGTGAGTGATTAGTGAAATTAATCACAAAATCACTAAACCAATCACACATCTAGGTTTTAATCTATCCTATGAGTAATCAGAAATTGAAATTACTCAATTTGGATTATTAATTATTCTAATATTCACTAATTAACTTTTAAGGTAATTAGGGCTAATAAAGAGATCTAATCATTGGATCAAAAATATTTTTGTAGTTTACTATTAATTAGGTCTTTTTGATCAAAATGGTATATTGGAAGATCTAATTTGGAGTTCAATTGACTAAGTTATGGTCAATTGAAGATATATGGTTAATTAGGCTAATTAGGGTTAGATCCTAAAAGTGATTAAGCTCAAATTAATCCAAACAGAAAATTAAACACTATTAGGTTGTTCTAGAAGTTTAACTGATCACTTTAAAGACCCATATTGACTATGTTTGGACTAAAGGTTACATAGTTATGAGCTTAGGAAGATTAAGGTTTTGGTCAAAAAGTGATTAGTCAAAATATTACAAAACATCAAAATTAATACTACTAGATTAATCCTTAGGGTTTGCGGATTACTTTGAGACTCATATTGGGTATGTTTGGGTAAGTGGTTACAAAGTTATGATTAAATCAAATTTTTGGGACATTTAGGGTTTAATTTAGGGGTCCTAAATATCACTAGGTGAAATATAGTTCCAAATGGAAATTTGACAGTATCATAATATTCCTCTCATTTTTCTGATTAAAATGAGATATAATATTACTATATTTGGATGGGTAGATTAGGACTTATGGAAATTTAAAGTTTCTAAATTAATTATGTAATTAAATTACCTTAACTTTTACTATATAAATTTGAATTAATTAATCAGAGTTTGAAATTATATAAATATATATCTATTAACTTAAGAACTGTAGGTCAAAATAGCGGTGGGACCCACAGGCTACGGCAGAGGGTACATCATCCAATCCTCCATCGACAGCTGGTACAGATAGGACCTGCTTCGACCAACGTAGCCGACAGTTTTAGCTGTGGGACCAGCGCAACAACTACTCTCCTACTGCCACGTGCAGGTTCCGAGTCACGCGGGTCTGGCTCGAGTCAACCCGGCTCGACCTGGACTTCGCCTTCCCGATGCGACCGTCAAGAGGTGAGCTAGGGCACCCTCTAGCGTAGAACACCGGCTACCTCCGGGCTCGGCATGCACCGAGGAAGGCCGGGCAATCCAAGTCCTATCACCTGGGCTCAGGAATCGACCTCTTCAAGACCCTAATATCCTAATCTATGATACCCTAGCATTCTAGGTCATCGCTGCCAGAGCATCCAGACACAATCTGAACGATATCAAATTTTGATTAATCAAAATCAACACAGTATAATCATTGAACAATAGCCTTAATTTTGAACATAACAATCATGCATATAATTTAAATGGAATGGAGGTACCTTAAGGCTCTTATGTCCGGTTGTTCGAACGAAGTGTGAGAAATTGAGGGATCCAAGGTGCACTTCCTCTAATCTCTCCAGATCAATTATTGCTAAATGGATGTTTTTACGCTGCCTAAGGCGGTAGGAAGATCTTGACTTCAGCTGTACTAACTGCGTGTCCTAGCGACGGCCACATTCCCTCGGCGCCTGCCACACGCACGCTTTCGCGGGGACAAAGAGATCGGCTCGGTTCGAGCCGATCAGGCCGGTTCGCTCCAGACGAGGGAGATGGGCTCGGTTCGAGCTGACGACGGTAAATAAGGATTGACAGTCATCCGATCAAAATCACTGATATGATTGGACGACTCAATGAGAAACATCGTCTGGTTAGACTGCATCACATTTTATGGATGGCAAGATCAGAAACTTAATGGAACCGTTAAGAATATAATTTAATATTATTAAATTGATTTTTAAATGATTAATTGCTCTTCTAAAATTTTCCTATAAATTACCCCTAGCTAATTGAGAGGTGAGGAACGCAACAGTGAAATCAGAATTTTGTTTCAACGAGTATTTAATTTTTCATTTTTCGGGGTGTTTAAATAATAATAAAATATTTGATAAAAATCCAATGACTTCCAAATGCCTTCAAAACATCACCCCTTACCAATTTGGGGATGGTGAACGCAATGGCAAAGTCAGATTTTCAATTTGAGATCAAATTAAATAGGTCAATTTTTAGGGTTTCTGAAAATAAGATACTTTTATTAATCTTTTATGCTAATTCTCTTTCTTAGGAGAAAAATCAAGGATCTTAATGTTTTGATTCAGATTAAGAAATCACATAAAGTTGTTATCAATCTTAATATGTCTAATTTGAATTTTTAGAGTCAATATCAAATCAGATGCATTATGGGAAAATATCAAGTTCATTGTCTTATAATCAAATCAATTAAATTAAGGTTTAAAGGTTTGGATCTTACTTAAGTAGATTAGGGTTTGATCCCTTCTCATGCCTTAAGTGAAATCAAGTGTGTCCTAAAGGATCAATGTTAAATCAGTGGATTAAGCATGTATTATTAGTAGCAATCTCAGACCTAGATCAAGTCTTAAAAGCTTGATCCAAGTCTTAAGATTTCTTAAATTAATTAAGGTGATTAAGGTTTTCAAGTTTAGATTGTTCCATTTATACTCAATAATTGAACTTACAAGATTTTAATACATCAAGCTTGCTATTATAAGTCATATTAAAAGGAAAATTTCAGAAAAATAGAAGGTAATTAGTGCTAATCAAATTCTAAATCCATACAAATGGATTAGCACATAATTACAAATATAACCATCAGAATTGCATGAAATTTGGCACACAAGTTCCATTTAATAACACAATTGATCAGATCCTAAGTTTACTAAGATCCAGTAAGTATAAACCCTAATTTTCCTTAATTATGATTTAATAAGTTTCTAGCACATGCATTCTACTCATCATAAGTAAGCTAATGGCACACTAACTTGCAATTTGGATAAGTTTAATTTCTAAATCACCCTAATTAAGATCCACTGTATTTAAGCAATAATAGTAAATCTAACCATTGGATGTGCAATTTTACTTTACATTTAGATCCCTGATGATTTGCTGATCATTTTTATATATATTACCCTAGGGTTTGGACCAGTGGATTAAAATTTATTCAAATAATACATTCTGCATTTTTATTTAATCAATTTCCTATGATTGGAATATTGGAATTATTTTCCTTAAGGAAAATAATTCCAAAAATTCTGATTTATATTAAAACAGCTCGGCCCAATTTCCTGACCGCGCGGGTCGACCGGGGCCCGGGATACCCGGCACTATCGCACAGCGCGGGTTGTGGGTCGACTCGGCCCGCACAGAGCCTTCATCTCCGCGCCTTTGTCCCGTCGAAGAGGACCGATTAGGGAAACCCTAATCGCCAAAATCCGGTGCAACCAGACCACGACACGGCCAGAACTTGATTGCTACTCAATCACCGTGGTCAGACGCATCGAATGGGACCCGAAGCCCCCTGTGAGACGGTCTGGACCGGCCGGACTTTACTCACCCGAGGGCTCCTCCATTGGAGCTACTATGGGGATATAATTCTTCCCACAGAGGCCATGCCAGACCCCTGGCTCGATCCCTACACCTTCAAGGAGGTGAGGCGGACGAAGCCCTCTAGTATGAGGGTTTGGGATGGTCTGGACCGCCGGGTCCGTACTCGACCGAGGCAATCCAGAATGAACTTAACCCGATCGATCGATTCGATCGATCGGGGCTAGCCTAGATCTAATTACGATACCGTTGGGTCCGTAACGACAATACGTACAACATCGTGTCAAATGGACTAAGGTTTGAGCCTCATTGGCTCAGAACCTGCAAATGGGGTACCTAGCTTTGCGAGACGGAGCTGGGACTGGATGACAGAGCGTGGTTCACTGCCGTAGAGACTCTAAAAGGTCTTAGGGGTCCTGAACTCTAGGAGTAACCCTCTATCAGCGGTACGCGAGCTCGGGGAGCGCCTGGAAGAAGCTCGGCAGTCCAGCAATGGTGAGCGGGGGTGGGACTCCAATTGGGCTTAAATTAATCAGCCAAAACTTCTAAGAAGGGAAACAGCGGCTATTTATAGGCTCAGGGGAGGTTTAGGAAGCTCTTGGAGGGCTGGCTCAGGCTGGAAAGGGCCCGAGTGGTCGGGCCATGGCCGAGCTCTCAAATTTCCAATTTGAGCTCGGCGGGGTCGCGAGGCCTAATCGGGGCTCCAATCTAATACGAGAGGGATCCTAACGGCATGCTGAGGTGGACGCGGGAGTGGGGGACAAGGTCGGCAGCTGGCGGCACGGGAGAATCCTCCTGTCGGGTGCGCGAGGGAGTGGGGACGGCAATCCATAGTGCTGGGTGCTTCGGTTGCCGTCTGATCTATCGACCAGAGGGCAGAACGGCTCGGATCTCTCGGATCCTAACGGCCGATCGTAGGAGTGATCCGGGCCATTGGATCGGTCGGGGAGATCCTACGGTTGATCCGTGGTTCCGTGGGATTTAATCCTAGCCATCGATTATTTGCACGTGATGGCCAGATTCATGGGACCCCGCTGTCGCGTGACCCGGGCTCCGCAGCAGATCGCCCGCGGTCCGCACAGCAGATAATGGGCGTTAATTTAGTTTTAGGGGTAATTTTTCAATTTAGAAATATTAGGACACCTTTTATATAATTAGACCATTTTATTTTAAATTGAATTATGGCTTAAATAATCTCCAAATTATACCAAATTTTTACCCTTAGCTAATTTGGGGGTGAGGAATTCAAAAAATGTAATCAGATTTTAATTTTAAGATCAAAATATTTTAGGCCTAAACTAGGGTATCTACTGATCAAAATGTTGTTTTGGACTTAGAGAAATCCTATGGACTTCAGATTTTCTAGATAGGCTCAATTTAATGTTCCATAAGCAATGGTATTTAAGATTTGATTAGGTTACCTATATTTTTGCAAGGTAACAACCTAGGGTTGTTACACCTACGCTTGACAAGGGACCTGAGCATCAAATGAGTGACGTCGCTCGATCGATGTCTCAAGAAGCGTGCAACCGTAGGGATTCATTGGATTTGCTATGTTGCTGTCGGGGCCCAGTAGCAAATCTATCGCAGTCCCAACAACGGATCCCTGACTCCTGGAATTTGTTTTATTTAAAAGAATTTAATAAATTTAAATTTTAATGAATCTAATTTCAATTTAGGATCTAATGACCTCCAAAAGTTCCAAAAAATTCATCTTTAGCTAATTTGGGGGTGAGGAATTCAAAAATACAATCAGAATTTAATGTGGATCCTAAAATTAACAAAATAACGAATTAATTCAATTGATGTTTTATTGACCCCAAATCTTCAAGGTTAGGTTCTAATTATTATATGAAGCTAATGGAATGAGAATTAAAACTTAGTTTAACCTAATTTTGCTAGGGCAACAACTTAGGTTTGTTACTCCTATTGAAGCCACTAATTGGCTCAAAGTCTTTGACAAGGACTTGTCTATCATTAAGTGCTTATAAAGTAAAGCCAATTATCTGATTACCCATATGTTCGCTGAGGAAGATGAATATCGGTGGGATAGCTAACTCAAAACTCATTTTATGGGAGTTAGTGTTGATGAAATTCCTTGGGCAGAGTTTGAAGAATCCAACCCACCCTCTGCATAAATAGCAATATAAGATGAATTTATTCAACTGATTCAAGGAAATATAATAGTTCTCGCTTACAAAATAGAGTTTATAATGCTATCAGGATTTGCTCCAGACCTAGTCCATATTGAGGCGGCTAGATGAAATATATTTCTGAAGGGAAAAGGGATTCTATAAAGGACCACCTAGTGTCACAGCATCATGATTGTTTTATCAATCTATTGAAGAGAGTCAAATTAATTTAGCAGCATCAGACGTAGAAAGAGCTAAAGAAAAGTTCTCATCCGTCCACTTCCAAGTCAGATCCATTCAAAAGGAACCATTCTTGAGGACCTAAAGTCTATTAGATAACCCAACATTAACAGGGTAGATAAGGTGATCAATGTCAAAGACCGCATTCAGATGAAAAGTGTTACCATTTTGGAAACAAGTGTTATACTTGTGACAGACTTGGCCACAAGTATTGGGGCTGCAAGGCCATCTGAACCATCGACAAGATGAAGATTAATTGTCCTCCTATAGTTCACAACCATGTACATGTTAATGCACAAGCACCGACATTAGCAATTGTGCCACTTCCAGCCTGCGGGAATGCTCAAAATCAGTGAGGAGCACTCCACCTGTTCAAACACAGGTTCAAGCTAGAAACAATGCTAAGGGCAAAGCTGTTGCCCAATATTATGCCTTACCATGAGTTTATTCCTTAACTTTTGTTGTCGCTCAAGAGGACAATGAAGTTGTTACTGGTATGCTCTAAGTTTATATTTGTCTTTTGTTATTCTTTTGCGCAAAATTAATTTTGTGCCCTTTTTTACATTAGTTGATAAAATAAAGTTTTATTTTGCCATAGGAGCACTGCTTAAAAATAATCGATCCTGTGACACACTCTTCGATACGAGTGCTAGTTTCATTCATATCTAAAAAGTGTTCCTATTCCCTGAATCTCCAACAATTCATTTTAGGAAAACCCGTGCATGTACAAATATTGCCAGGGGTGGAAATGTGTGCCGATAAATTTTGCATCCTTAATATTCTCATTAGTAACCAACATTTCCAAGCCAAACTAATATTTATGCCGATCACAAATTTTGACATAATTTTGGGCATGAACTGGTTGAGAAAGTTCAGCACAATTATTGATTGACAAAAGAAAAGGGTTACTCTAAGAGTAGGAAAAAAGCCTTAGGTTTTCATAGGAAAACTTGGTGTAATTGCATCCTTGATCAATGCAGTTGAAGCTGAGTGTTTATTTAGTAAGGGTTCAACGCAATTCTAGTAACAATGTTGGGTGAATCCAAAGTAGATCGATCCATGGAAGACACCAATAGCACGAGAGAATTTTTGGTTGTCTTCCCAGCATATTTGTCAGGACTACTTCCATTGAGAGAGGTAGATTTTTTCATTGAGCTGATTCTGGGAATGCAACCAAAATCTAAGGCCTCATATTGAAAGGCTCCCAAGGAGTTGCAGGTGCTGAGAGAGTAACTACAAGAACTGTTAGAGAAAGCATTCATTCACCCAAGTATATCGCCTTAGGGATCTCTTATTTTGTTTGTAAAGAAGAAGGATGTTTCAATGCAGATGTGCATAGACTAAGGCAAGCAAAATAAGTGATCGTGAAGAATAAGTATCCTCTATCGAGAATCGACGGCTTATTTGACCAACTAGTGAGAGCAAAAGTCTTCTCTTAGATATACATGAGATTAGGTTATTACCTGATTAGGGTTAAGGATGACTACATCCCTAAAATTGCATTCAAAATGCGATATGGCCACTATGAATTCTCAGTTATATTCATTAGACCAACTAACGCTCCATCCAGCCTGTAACTCAGGTTACACTCTCCACACTGGTGGCAGTAATATGTATTATAATCTGAAGAAGTCTTTCCAGTGGCTGAGCGTTAAGAGAAACATTGCTATATTAATCTCTAAAATCCACTCCTGCTCATTAGTAAAGGCTGAACACCAGAAGTTTGGCGGACTTCTTAAGCTGCTAGAGATCTCAGAATGGAAATGGTCTGATATTTCCATGAACTTTGTATTGGGATTGTCAAAGGGTAAATTAGGAGCCAATGCAATTTGGGTGATTGTCGATAAACTCACTAAGTCATCCCATTTCATCCAATTTGCCAAACTGACTCAATGGAAAGGTTGGCCAAGACTTATATTAAGGAGATTGTTCATCTGCACAGGACACCAAATTTTATCATTTATGATCGAGACAGTAGGTTTACTCATCAATTTTGGTCAGTTGTTTAGTAAGACCTATGGTCAAATTTAGCCTTGAGCATTACTTTTCATCCCCAAACTAATGGTCAAACTAAATGTGTAAACCATATTCTGAAATATCTTCTACATATCTATTTATTATATTTTAGTGGATTGTGAGAAGTTCAGATTGCCCTAGTTGAGTTTGCCTACAATATCTGCTATCAGTTCAGCATCAATATGGACCTTTATGAAGTGCTTTATGGTAGGAGATGTAATACTCCTATAACCTAGACTGAGGTGGGTGACATTTGGCTATATGAATCCGAATTTGTAAAAAGAGACTAATAGGAAGGTTCTGAAGATTAAGTGTAATATGTTGACAATGCAGGATAGGTAAAAGAAATATCACATCGCTCGCCACTGACCTTTAGAGTTTCAGATTGGGGAAGAGCTTATCTGAAAGTTAGTCTAATGTGTGGAATTCAACGATTCGGCGTGTCAGGAAAACTGAGTCTTAGATACTTGGGACCCTGCAATGTGATTGTTAAAGCCATAACGTTAGCGTACAAGTTGGATCTGCTCGAAAAATTTTTAATTATACACAATGTTTTCCACGTCTCGTCATCGAGAAGGTGTTTGCTTTATCCAAATTAATAAGTTCAGATTTATGCAGTCGAACTGTAGCATGACTTAGCTTTCATTGACAAACTTGTAGCAATCCGAGGATGTGACCTCAAGTAATTGAGGAACCAAAATATCCCTATGATCAAAGTTTACTGGCTGAACTACACAATAGAAGAATCCATGAGGGGAAAGGAGGAGGATAGGTAGATGAAGTTTCCAAAATATACCTTTAATCAGGTATTTTGCAATCTCTTATTTTCAATTTTGTTTATTTTATAATAAATATGTTAGGGCATCGAGGACGACACCTCTTTTAAGAGGGGAACCTGTAATAACCCTAGTGTTGTTACCCATTATTAGGGAGTATAATTAGCTTAAAATCATCGCTATTAGACTCATAATAACATTAGAAGCAAGACCCTGAATTTTGGTGTAATTTGGAGATCGTTCATTTTTGACGAATCTTTTGGAGCAATTGAAATAGGTTGAAAAATATGAAAATTGATATCCCATCAAAAATACGACTATATTTATGAGTTCCTCACCCCAAATTAGCTAATGGTGAATTTTTATAATTTTTTGGAACTTATTTAATAGCTCAATTTTAAGTATTAAAATTTACATAATTTAATTTAATTAATTATTTAATTAATTTTCCAAATGACAGGAGCAGTCTGTCCATCCAATGCCTGACCTGTTAGGATCAAACGGTAACAAATTATAAGTCTCTCAGAGCCACGATTGTGTGACTGGCCTCGCACAGGATGGTACTACGGCCGCGCCATCTGGGCACTTAGAGCCCCATTTTAGCTCGCAAATCTCTCCATTTCCTCCTTTTTCTCATCTATAAGTCGTGCGCAAAATTGAGTGCTTCGAGAATGACTACTGCCGACATAATTTCCAACTCTTGCGAAACCCTAATTCTTGATGAAGGAGAAAGATACTTTTGATTTCCCTTATTTTAGATGCGCAATTTTGCAACGGTTGTTTCTTTACTCATTCCTAAGTTAGAAAGTATTGCTGAGCTCCAATGGAGCTCAATGGAGCTTGATTTGAGGTCAAATCGTTAGGATTTACATGGTTCAACAGTGAAACCCTAGGTCGTTAGTTATAAACTAGGGCATCGCATAATAAGGCAATAAAGTTGCTGACAGATAGGGCTTTTAGGCTCAGCAGGTCAACTATGTCGATGGCTTCATGCCGACATGCTGATCGGGTCCTGAGGAACTCATGTTTGCTAGATCAAGGATGCCAAAGATCAAACTCGTTGGGATTTAGGGGAGACACACAGTGTCGGGGGAGTCGGCTCCGACCCGTACGACACTGTCATTGGGCCGCGCACGCGACCCAACCTGCATACAGCCAGCAGAAGTTGTGTGCGTGCAAATGTCTTGCGTGCATGTACTATGAATATTCGGAATAGTAATGTGATTAATAATTAAATTCTATTTTGATTTACTTAATAACTTCTTAAATATAACTCCAAATATAGCAAAGTTATATGTCATTTTGATCAAAAAATAAGAACAATAAATATGCAATTTAATTTTAGATTAGACTATTATTTTTGCTAATCACTTTTTAATTGTAATTAGGAGTACTTTAACCTTAATTTAGCCAAATGATGTCTAAATTGAACCTATTTAGTGTCATTTTATTCCTTATACTATAAGAATTTTTGCAACAATCCTAATATTGTTACCTGTTAATTAGTAACCTAATTAATTTATTTTCTTTTCCATTACTCTTATATTAGTGTTAAGAGCATTCATCTCAAATTTTGTGCAATTTGAAGATCATTTAATGATTTTCAACATTTTTTAATTTTTTGATAATTCTAAGAATGCCTCAGAATCAAAATCGAATTCTGCTATTAGACTCATCACCCCAAATTAGCTAGGGATGATATTTTGGGAGTGTTTGGAAGTCTTTAAATTTTCCTCAATTATTTTAATTTTATTTAATTACTCAGTAAATTAAGATAATTAAATTGACCTATAATCAAAAATTCATTTGCATTTTTGAGATCCTCACCCCCTCAATTAGGTAAAAATAAATTTTTGGGATTTTTTGGAGTCTATTTTATTATTTAATTTTGAGTAATAAGTTGTTTATAATTTATAAAATTTAATTAAAGTATTTTAAATAATAAATATATATATATATATATATATATATATTATATCCCTCGGCCATTTAAATCAAAACCACGCGGATCCGCTGCATCGGGCTGAACAGCATGCAGCGAGATATGTCGATCCAGGCCGTAGCACCTTTTCCTCAGCCGATCAAACGACTGAGGAGCGACCAGGCTTGATTGAACCGATCCAACCGTCAAATCATTTAATCTAATCAACGACTTAGATTGTTTCCCTATACGACATCCATCCATCTTGGCCACGACCTCCCAGGCATCTGACGACCGTAGCACAACCCTTCAGACCAGCCCCTCCCAGTCTACACTAAATCCCCTAATTCCTTCCTTAGGCTTTACTGATCATTTTGGGAGTATTGCCTGAAGCTAGGAGCCGGAGAAAAGAATGTGAGAGCTCTGCAAAGGATCATGGAACTGCAAGCTTCCTCCACCTCTAGGTACCCATCTGTTACTCTTCACCTAAAATTGATTATACATGTGCTTATTCCATGCGACGAGCGATCGATCCGGACTTTGATAGGGCCCTATTAAGTCAGATTGAGCCCGTATTATTTGAACCATCCACAGTAGTCCTTAGGGCTCCATTGAGGAATATAGGGCATCATCTAGTTTTCTCCATACTCATCGTATGGTTCTGATTTTAGTCTCAGGTGAACGGCCTCGGCGAGATCTTCCCGCCGGTGTGAGGGCCGCACCTAGAGACCGTCGTAGTTGAGTGAAACAGCTAACCCTAGTTTGTTCTTTCATGTGGTATGCAGGGACAAAATGGTCTGCCGTGTGTTGGTTCTAGGTCCGGACTTTCTTTGTAAACCGTACCGGTTCAACCTTCAGACCACGGGCCACGAATATTTAAGTTGCAGGCCCCGTATTGTCACGCGACCCTCGCAGGAGCTGCCGCGTGTCAAGATCAAATGATCTGACGACTGTCTTGTTTTCTGTGCTACCTTTAATTTTGTGTTGTCATCTGTTAATGATTATTGGATTGAATGTAATAATTAATTTGCATTTAAATAATGTTTAATTAATACATATTTCATTTTAATTATAAATTTAAAATTTTACATCCAAAATACATGATATTATATATCATTTCAATAAAAAAAATGAGACAAATATAATGACATAATTAAATTTAGGATTTGAACCCTAATTTTTATATTGCTTTTTATCCCTAATTAGGTATCTCGAAAATTCTAAAATCTCAATGTTGTCCGATTTTGCCTAGTTAGTGTCGTTTTACTCATTATAGGATCTCATATTAATGCATATTATTTCATTTTGATAATGTTTGATAATTTTAGATTTTTGGCTCCTAAATTAGACTAATTTTGTGAATTTTCTAATTTTATAAATTCCTTGCTTTAGGTGTTTAAGCCTTAGGACAACAAACATGTCACACTTATTTACTTCCCTTGTAATTTCAATTTCATATTTAGAAGTCAATTTTCATGTATTAGATGCTTGTATAGTTTATAAAATAATTGATGCAAATTTTAATCTTAAAAGAGATGCTTTAGGAATGATTTTATAATGTGAAATACTTGTGATCTTAATAGTTGTAAGATACCCAATTAAGTGTAGTTAACCTTAATACTTATGTAATTGTAGATTTTTAATCAATTACGACTAACCCTAAGTAATTAGATTGGATCTTAGCTCACTTCACCCTTAATCCTTAAACTCTTATTTAAGTCCTTTAAAGAAATGAATTAGGAGTCCTTAATTCATTAGTATAGTTTAGGAATCCTATTGATTTCATTGACCTTCAACTTATAGTAATTGTAGAGCTCTTAACTTACAACTCTTTTCTCTCCTGTGCATTTAGACCTTTCCTTTTTACTTTAACCTAATTATATTAATAGTTGATTTGAATAAATCCTTCCAATTACAACCTAGTTAGATCAGCTTAGTTGATAGAGCCTTAACTCTCAACTTTCTCAAATATAGTGATTACTTAACTTTTCCTTTTCCTAACTATTTTCCTAAGCCTTGATTTTATTAAATTATCTTAATTAAATAGCTTAAGATAAGGATAAGGTTAGTTTCTTTTAGTATTATTAAATTTATAAATTATTTTGCCATTCCAAAAATTTAATTTAAACTACTATTTTCCAAAACCTCATTTATTTATATTACTTACAATTGATATAAGATGAATATCGCTAAGTCAATTGGGAGCTCAGTTAGCTCCAATCATTATGTAGATCATTAAAATTAGATAACTTTGAATATCACATAGTTTACAATTATTGAATTTCCTTAAATGCCTTCTTAGCTTTGAGCATATTCCTTTAAAATATACATACAAGATATTTTGCTGAAATAAAACTTTTATAATCAAACTTTAGGGGTTTAATATTGCTAGATAGCCAAGGGCAAGCTAAATAGAAGGAATAAAGAGACCTCATATTCTCAGAGGATGAATATGAGTTTTATTATCTTTGAAATCCTGTCTTCCTTTACCTATTAGGCAGACGTGCTTAACACCTCACTTCATTCTATATGTCCCTGCAGAATGAATACTTTCATAAAATAACCTTAATAATTAAAATATGAGTTCTTTTACAATCTTATTGATTTTAAGATCTCATCATAGCTTTCAAGCTATTTTAATTTTCATAGTCCTAGGCTATGTGCCTCTTAGATTGATCGTCTAAGATTTTTCTTTCATTTACTATGCTTTTCACTTTTCATTTTAGTATTGTACTTTACTTACTTATAATTCATATAAGATATATTGTATGTTGCTTTAATTATATTTAAATGCTTTACTGCCTTCTTTTCTTTACTTACCTTATTTTCATTGAACATATACATATTTTACTTCAATTACTTTCATATGCATTATAAAAATTTCTAAACTTATTTAGGATGCTTTTCCCCTACTTTTTGGTTGCAGGCTAGAATATCTCTACTTGTGAGTATTCTTACTCATTTATTTTCATATGTTTTTCCTTACAATTTGTTTTTTTCCCTTCCCTAATTCTATGCTTTTAAATGCTCTTCTACTTAGACTTAAGTTGTAAATTAGCATGTGATATTTAAAATAAACTTATTAAATATTTAGCCAATCATAAAATGTGCTTAGACTATTTAGTCTAACTACACTTTTCTTTTTCTGATTTTGCCCTATCATATTTAAATACCAAAATATAATAGATCGGGAGCAATTTAATACAAGTGGAGCTAGACCAAGTACTTGAAGATTTTATTAAATTTTGCTTCTGCATATTTTCTTTTACTTACCATTTGTGAGAGAGTGAACTTTACTTATTGCATTTAATTTTATGTTTATAATAAGTAAATTTCTGCATTGCGTTTACTTATTCTGTGATGGCTTATATTTCATATTCAAAATTCTTGGTTTGGATAAATTGATGGTTGTATATACATATGATCTTTACACATGTAAAATTCTATTCACATGTGATTTCTTTCTTCTACTTACAATTGCAACTACTTTTACTTACATGTATTTGCAATTATTTCTATTCACATACTTCATTTCTTCTACTCCCTCCCATCTTAATTTAACACCCTCACAAAGATTCTTGGCCACACAACAATTAGTATAGAATTGGTTTCCTTCTAATTTAGTATTAAATGCTGTGGTAACACGCCAATATTGGGGTCATTAAAATTTCAATTTCACTATTACTTGCATTTTTAGCTCTTCAAACTCTTATTAAATGCTTAATTAATGACTTGCATATTTTGTAATTATTAGGCTCCTAACCCTAGGACAGCAAACCTAAGCCTAGATTGAACTTGTATGGCACCTTAGAGTGTTGACTTAGCCAAGGAGAACTTAGGTATATGATTAATGGTTAGTTTAGTAAACATACAATTGATCTTCAACATAGAAACTATAAGATAGTATGAAATTTTAGGACTTGACTAGACACTTGAATTGTGCAGTGGTTCCAAATCCTATGATGAGATTGGTTAACTTAGTTTTCCAATCTAGTATGAAAATCATCAAAACCTTTAAGATTTTAGATTAAGCTAGGTTAGACACTTCCATCCTTCAAGCATAAGTTACACCCTAGTCCTCCTAGAATGTAGCTTAGCAATACTTGTTCGTTGTAGTGGCTTACCCTCCTAGTAATCCCTAGGATTATACACTTTAGACTTCACTAGTAAGTAGTTAGTCAACTTAGTCTATAGCTTATAAACTAGTATCACTCCAAACCCTTAGTTGCCCTAGCAAGCACCAACATTAGCAATCATACAACTTACCTCTAATTAATGAAATTTAGCTTTAGCCTAAGTCTAGTAGCTAGAGAAGATTAGCAGGTTTAGTATTAGGATAGGAATGAAATCATCATACATTTATATGCTTATAAATTATATTATCACTTAAGTAATTCCTAATCAAGTCAGTATTTTCCAAACTTCAACTACTTATAGTATTATCCTTCAATTGACTTATAGATTATTAATTGGATGCTTGATTAGCTCCAATCATTAAGGTAGATAAATAAATTAGATAACAATGGATATCACATATCTTACAATTAACTTGAACTCCTAGAATGCTGCTATGCTTTGAGACTACAATTTTGAACATACTTTAAGATATTGTGCATGAATAAAACCTAAAAATATTAAGCATATGGATTTTATATGGTGGAATATTATGCAAGAGTAGGCTATGGAGTAATAAGGAGACCGCACATATCCTAGAGAGGGAATGTGTGTGGGATACCATCTATTGGAGACTCATAGAAGAGAGCGGCATGCTATCTCTTATGTTGATTTTTGTCTTGCGTTCACTATAGAGTATATTGGATGACTTAGTGATCTTTTAGCAGTCTTATCATGAGTGATTGTATGTTTTCTATAATGCCATAGTAATTATATGTTTCATATTTTTACATTTTTATTCCCCATGTAACTCTCAAAGTGTTAATGAGTAAGGAAATATAAATTCTTGAATGTTAAACTCCTGTTTCCATTATCAACACATAATAATGATATATCTTGCAATAAAAAGAATGAATCCAAGATCACCTTCAAAAACTACACCCTATCAAGATGGTTGTTGCATCTTGTAGCACCTCAGAAGAAGTTAAATCTTTAAGAAGCACGGTAAATGCTTTGTTAGAGAAACATGCTAAAAAGCAATATCTACTCAAAAATTGATTTTAGCTCAAACTACAATAACTAGTAATGGAGTTCTAGTAGTTCTAACCCCACATACTCCACATTAGTCCGCTGATGAACTACTGTATAATTTCCTGAGGTTAAGGCATTCTACCTTTAGTGGGAATTTATCCCCCATGGACAGTGCTAGTTTACACAAAATGGTAGAGAAGAACCTCACCAGCATAAAGTGCCCAAATTCTGAGGTGATCTGAATCACAGCATGCCTATTTTAAGAAGAAGCCAAATACTGGCGGGACAACATCAAAAACTCTCAGTTTGCAGGCTACTACATTGAGGATATTTCTTGGGAAATATTTGTCAAAGTGTTCATAGCATATTTTACTCCCACGTCTGCTCATAACATCATTGAGGGAACCTTGCTGAGAATTAAATAAGGCGACCATCCTATATTGGAATACGAGATGGAATTCAAGAGCTTGACCTACTTTGGCCTGATTTGAGTAGATCTGAAGCTGCAAGAAGCCATAGGTTTCAAAGTGGCCTGCAAGACTCTATCAAGAGCCACGACATCCGTTTGCATCTCATTGAATTTTCCCAACTAGTAAAAATAGCAAGAGTGGTGGATCACCACCAATCAGAAAATGATCTGTAGTAGAAGATGCACATGGTGCCTAACTACCATGATGCATTTAAGAAGCACAGGTCACAGTATGTCAAGGCTTACAAAACTGAAGCTACGACTTCATCTAAACCAATCAAGGGTTGCAAAAAACTCCATTCCTATGAAAACTATTATCACTTTGGTCTTTATTGTTCACTTGTGGTTGGCAGGACCACATGTACTACCAATATACTAAACAAGAAACTGTGGATGGTGTTCCCATCAATCATTCCCATCGAAACTAATTTTTTTGTGTTGTACACCTATTAAAATAGACCCAAGGATGGCGATAAGGCCACCTTCTCAAATAGAAGATGTTGAACTAGCGAAGGAACAAACTACTGCTCCTAGAATGTAAGACTAGAATAACTCCAGGAAGTAGGTCAATAAACGTCCTGCTCGTGTTTAAGCTTTAACTCCTATTGAAGCTACAGAAGATAATAACATGGTTTCAAGTACACATTTCTAAATCTATCTTTGTTTACAAAAGTATTTTTATTTTTGTATAATTTGTTTTTACAAGTAGTTAACACCTCAAATCAATTAATTATAGGAACATTATGCTTAAATGATAAACCCTGCAATGTGTTATTTAACTCTGGAACTTGTCATTCATTTATTTCTAAACATTTTGCTAAAACCCTTAATATGCCTTCTTATAAGTTGGCAAAATCTTTAAATGTTGGAATTCTTTCTGGAGCCCAACTCAACACTCACAAATTTTATGATTTCAAAATTCTATTAAATGACCAAGTTTTTGATTCCAAGCAGGTCATTTGATCTATAGCCAACTTTGATATCATACTTGGTATGAATTGGATTAGTGGACATAATGCAACTATCAATTGTTAGAAAAAGAAAGTCACTCATCATTCCCTTAGCAAGCTAGAAACTTTTGTAAAGAAGACTAGTATGCAAGCATCTTTAATCAATGCAATTAAAGCTGAGAAATTCAACAATAAGGGATGTGATGCCTACCTTGTTACAATGATGGGTGAAGCAAAGCAAAGTGTCCTGCTCACGGAAAGTAAAGTAGTGAAAGAATTTGTCGATGTGTTTCCCAAAAATTTATCTGGTTTACCTTCTATGCAGTAAAATTTTCTATCAAATTAATTTCTGGGGCACAACCAATATTTAAGGCTCCGTACAGAATGTCACTTAAGGAACTCTAAGAGCTAAATGAGCAACTGTAAGAGCTCATAAGTAAGAGTTTTATTAGACCCTGCGTCTCCCCTTGGGGGGTGCCAGTTTTGTTTGTAAAAAAAAAAGGATGGATCTATACTTATGCGCATAGACTATCGTGAGTTGAACAGAGTCACCATTAAAATTAAATGCCCATTGCCTAGGATTGAAGACTTATTTGATCAGTTATAGGGTGTTGTTAAATTCTCCAAAATTAATTTAGGATCAAAATATCACTAGTTGCGAGTGACGGACTTTGATGTCGAGAATATAGCTTTCTGCACTCGTTATGATCACTATGAAATCTTTGTTTTGTTTCAGACTCACCAATGTGTCGTCAATTTTTATGAACTTGATGCAGTGAGTCCTAAAACCATTTTTCAATATGTTTGATAGTCTTTATCTATGACATCTTTATCTATTCTAAGGATCTTAAAGAGCATGAAGATCATTTGAGAGCAGTGTTGGAAACATTACAAGCTCATCAATTGTATGCAAAATTTTTTTTAAGTGTGAATTATGGCTAGATTCCATAGCATTCTTAGGTCATATCATTGATGCCCAAGGATCTATGCTATGATTAGATGCAACCCAAGTTAGTAACTGATATTTGAAGCTTTCCAAGATTAGTCGATTATTATAGAAAATTTGTTAAAGGTTTCTCTCATATTGGATTTCTGTTGACTACACTGACTCAGAAAGCGATACCTTTTGTCTGGAGCCTTGATTGTGAAAGAGTAATTTAAAAGTTGAAAGGTGCACTCTTAACCGCCCCAGTGCTTGTTCTACCAAAGGAAGGTTTGTACTATCAGGTCTATACTGATACATTTGGAGTTGGTTTATGATGCATTTAATTTAAGAAGGAAGAGTCATTCCATATGCTTCACATCAATTAAAGCCTCACGAGAAGAATAACTATGTGCATGATCTCAAGCTTGTTGATGTTATAATTGCTTTAAGAAATTGGCGTCACTACCTGTATGGTGTTCAGTGTGCCATTTTCACTGATTATCAGAGCCTAAGGTATATATTTAATCAATGTGAATAGCATTAGAGAAGTTGGTTAGACTTGATCAGCAACTAAGATCTGAGTATCCATTATCATCTTGGGAAAGTAGATGTTGATGGTCTTAGTCATTGTGCTATACTCTGTGCCATGATCACTTAAAGTCCTTTAGTAGAAGAATTTTATAAGCTATGTATTGATCCTGTCAAGATGAGATGCTTAATAAACTAATAGAACTAAGTTTAGTGTAATCAACCTTTCACAGAGATGTTTCCATCTCTCAGACCAAGGATGAAGTCTATCTAAAGTCAAAGCCAAAATTGAAAGTGGTCGCCACCATGATCTGTAATTGCTAGAAAACATGATTTATCATGGGAATCTACTATGGATTCCAAAATTCATGCACTAAGAAGTTCTTAACAGAGGCCACAATTCTGAATACAAAATTCATCTTGGCAGTACATGATGTATCAGGACTTAAAGTAATCTTTTTGATCGCTTGGTATGAAGAAAAATGTCATGCATGTAATCTGGTTAAGGCTGAACACCAAAGTTTTGGAGGATTATTGCATCCATTGTAAATCTCATAATGTAAATGGTTCGAAAAATTAAGAGACTTCATTGTGGGATTGCCTAAATCAAGATCCGTAGCTGATGCAATTTGGGTTATCATCAATTGATTAACAAAGTTAGCACATTTAATTCTTATTTGACAAACTGATTTAGTGGAGAAATTGGTAAGGATATATTATAAGAAAATTGTCAGACTACATGGAATTCCAAATCAATCGTCTCAGACGAAGATAGCACATTCACTTCTAAGTTCTGGCAGGCTTCATATCAAAACCTGGGAACTACCTTTGTTATGAGCACTGCTTTTCACTCTCATACTGATGAAAAAACAGAAAGAGTCAATCAAGTCCTTGAAGATTTTCTGCATCTTTGCATTTTTAGATTTTGATGGTTTTTAGGAAGATCATATCATGCTTGTGGAGTTTGCCTATAATACTAGTTTTCAGGATAGTATAAAAATGGCTCAATATGAAGCTCTATACGGAAGAAAGTGCATCACTCCACTTGCTTGGTCAGAAATTAAAAGTGTTCAGCTTTTAGGATCTAAATTATTTGAATAAAACCAACAAAAAGAATAACTCATTCAGCAGAGGATTTTTGCAACACAAGATCATCAAAGCAAATATCAAGATGCATATCATTGTCCTCTGGAATTCAATGTTGGTGACTTTACTTACTTAAAAGTTAGTCTAATGAAAAGTGTTTTAGATTTGGCAAAGCCGAGAAACTTAGTCCTATTATGTTGGAACTTTAGACGTGTCAACAAAAGTAGGATCCGTAGCCTACAAGCTTAAACTCCCAGATGACTCCTCTATAGTCCATAATGTATATCATGTGTCATTATTAAGAAGATGTCTCTGAAATCCTTCTCCCTTAATTCAACTCCAGTAATATTTATTCAACTCGATCTTTTCTATGCAGAAGTGCCAATTAAAATCTTAACTCGTGATCAAAGGCTGCTAAGGAATCGTTCTATTCCCATGGTGAAAGTGCAATGAAGGAATCATACACTTGAAAAATATACCTTGGAAAAATAGGTGGATATGCATCAAAGTTATCCAAAGCTCATTGAGAATCCTGGTACTATTCCAATCTCATCTTAATTTTTTTGTCATTATTTTTATATTATCCTTCCTTGTTTCCCACTTAGATGATGTCAAGGATGACATTATTCTTAAGTGGGAGAGTATATAACAATCCTATGCTATTATCCTACTTAATCTAGACTAAACTAAGTCCTAATTATCATTCCAATAGACTCAAGTAGTCATTAGAACCTAACCCTGATAATTTTGAGTCAATCGGACCTCAATTAAGTTAATTGGTTATTTTGCCAATTTTAGGATCCTAAAAATTAACTAAATTAAATTTAACTCTAAATTAAAATTTGATTGTATTTTTGAATTCATCGCTCTGAAATTAGCTATGGGTAAACTTTTGGAAATTTTTAGAGGTTATTTAGACCTAAATTGGGTTTAATCTCATTCAAATTAAATATTTTAATTAATATTAATTTTTAAATCCTTCTTCCAACGGTCTGGTACCTTCAAAACTATAGAGGCAATCAGGGCCATTAAAGTGCATCTCAGACCTATATCCTAAGGCGTGTGCGTGTTCTCTCTTGGATCCTTCATCAGCCGTCGGATCGCATCCGCGATCCGATTGCTAAGAGTGCTCCCATATTTAGTCATTCTAGATCAGTCCATCTGCGTTGTTCTATCTATTAATTAATTGATTGAATGGACAGTAATAATTCAAATCCTATTCATTATTATTCCTGACTTCTCCCATGTGTGCCCGATAGCCAACGACTTGCCATGCTGGATCATATAGGGATTTTTCTTGTCCCCCATTCCCATCGAGCCTCAATAAACTTGGTGTGGTGGCCTTCCGGGTCTGCTCCTCATGGGCTATACTATAAAAAGGCATGTTAGCTCCATTGTGAGCTCTTTGCTCGCATTGGATAGATCTGAGATTTCTCAGTATCCCCAGCTACTCCTAAGTCTTACAACCACTTTTTGCACATCCAACCATCTTCACGTGGCCACCTGACTTTCTTCCTAGCAAGGAAGTCGGGGAGTCTTGGCGTTCAATCCCTCGGTGTATTGTCTGAAACTTGTAGAAGCTTTGGTGGTTGAAGGCAGTCTCTGAAACATCATCGGAGCTCAGCTAGCCATTTGCACTATCTAGGTACTATACCACTCCTCTCAGTAATCTTAATTAGATCATTACCAGACAATTCACTTTTGTATTGTTATTATGATGATATGAATGCATTCTGGGGCTCATTAGTATAATTTGAATGTTGATTGGGATCGATAGCAGTCCAGACAGTGCAAAGCACTGTCTTGGTGGGGTGACCATATAGTGAGGTCACTTAACCCCTCACTAACAATTGATACCCCAATTGGGTGCCTAATTGATAATGAGGAGTATTCCATATTGATTCCAAAGAACTGGTATGGTGCACGTCACTTAGACTAGTCATATGACTGTCTATTGCTCAAAGCCTCCACATGTACTAAACAGTACTGGGCTCAAGCTGGACTTCACCGATCTAGCAACTCTCAAATCAAATCAGTAGTGGCCTTCACTCCTTCTCGACACACTAAACATATCAAGACTGAGTGTTGGCCATTTGGTATCCTCTGTGGAGAGAATTACCGCCCCACAGTAAACCCTAGAAATCTCTTAGGGCTAATTTGGGGCTTGTAAGTCCCTGACGATTTTGGCATCCCCGATTAGGGCTTCTTAGTGCAACTGGTGCATCTCGATCATCAAAAGGGGTAAGGATCAAATTGAAGAAATGGCATGGTCCAAGCATTTGAAATTTGGTGGTTGAAGGATTCCTAAATTTTTATATGTCAGAGAAGAAGGAAGGTGGAGATGGAGCACAATGTTGGGTCGGGTCAACCCCGACCCGCACCTTATGCTTATGGGCTATTAATATAGCCAATATTTTGGATTTAAAATTCTTACGAAAATTTAAATGAATAATCAGAAGCCTATGGTTCAATTTATGAAAACATTCCAAATAAATTAATTGAATAAAATGCTCAATTTAAATCCAAATAATATAATCCAATATATCATTTTGATCATAAAAAGGTAAGAAATAAGTGCAATAATATTTTAGTTATGTACTTAGATGTTCTAATTTAGCCTAATTATCCTCAAAACTTAATTAGTGAATATTAATCTCATTTATTATCTAAAATGCATGATTAAGGTCTTTAAACCTTCCTTAGATAGAGGAGAGGTTAATAATGAGGTTAGAAATATTTTTCTATGATTAATTTCACTAATGACTTTTTAATTATCCTAAACCTTGATTAGTAAATAATTGGCTTAATTAAGCTCTGATTTTAGTGAAAATAGTATCTATAGACTCCTTATGTAATATTGAACTAATTTGTAAGCTTAGAGACCACTTTTATAGATTAATTTGGTTAATCACCTTTTAATGACCTCAATCTTAATTAATGCTCATTAGACTTAATTTAAGTTCAAATTAGATGTTTAAGGTGCATATCTTCTTCTTAGACTGAAAGAAACCTATTATAATGGAGTAGATTCAATTTGAAACCCAAGAACTCAAAAATCTCATTTTTGACCCTTAAAAACGGGTATTTTAGTCATTTTGACAAAAAGTTGATTTAAGTACATTTAAGACTTAGAAATCTATTCATTCACTTAAAATTAGTAAGTTGAATGTTTAAAATCAATTTAAGATTATTTAGACTTATGAAATTAGATGTAATGGTAAAATCCTAAAATTCCTTTAGTTTAAATAAGTGAAAATTTAAGCTTCCAAATGTGAATTTAGAATCCACATTTCTATCTCTTTTAATGCTAGCCAATGCTTAATAAAATAAATAATAATAAATTTAGGCGTTTATTAAACTTTTCCTTATTATGTTCCTAAGTAAATCTTTAAGTAGATTCCTAAGTAAAATCTTTAGAAATTCTTAATAATAGAAATTCTAGATTTTCAATTCTGGCTTCTAGTTTTATTCAATTCTATTGAGTAATAAAATTAATCAATATATTAAATCTTATTTAAGATTAAACGGTACAATTTTGACTATTTTATCTTTTAACTTTAGAGTAAATACAACCCATCCTTAATATTAGTAATTTTCCATCTTAAAGTATTAGAATTATTCCTTAAGATTCCTAAACCCTAAGAATGAGAATTATGAGAAACTCTAAATCCTTAGATGTTAGCACCTTATGTTTAGAGCTTAAACCCCAATCTTGTAGTTTAACTCTATATCCCTAAATCTTGATTATTTTGATCAAAATTGGCTACAGGATAACGAAATGCATCAATAAAGACGATTGATTAATTATTTAACTACAAAAAGTGATATTATCTGATTTTAAATTAGAACTTATTAAGTTCTTATGTTTAACCCTATGAATCTGAGATTTTATTCGATAGTAGGATATTGGAGATTCAGAACTTGTATTCTCTCAGAATAGTTTAAGCAAATAAATTAAATAATAGTAGATATCACATATATTTTAATAGATTCTTTCTTACATTTGACTTTGTTACTTTACACACCTTGTTTTTAAGCCTTTTTGCCTTGAACATGTCATATAAGATGAATTTGAGGCATGAAATGAAAACATATAAAATTAGGATAACATTTCCATTAGGTTCATTATCAAGATGGGTGATTATGTATACACATAACTTCCAATGGGATACCTGACACATACTCATTGGGGAGAGTTGTGTCTAGTTTAGGAGCCCACCTCAGTCTTGTACATATGCTTGACTCCTCAGCTACTTCTAAAAGTGTCCACCAAAGTAAAGTAAGAATAGCTAAAATTAACTATATAAGTATTTTATGCCTTTTTACTACAGTTCAGTTTTTCTAATTTAGCTTTGAGAGGCTAAATGATCTGCATATTATAATTGCAGTTATAGTCTAATTAGAGTGTCTTTATTAGCTAGGTTTCCAATACAGCAGTTCTTACATGTTATTTTTTGTTTCTGCACACTTTTACTTCTATTTTAGCTATTGTACATTCTTTTACTGTTACTTATATTCATGTTAAGTTGCTAGTCTTGATTAAATGCTGGACTTGATCTACAATTATGTATTACAGCTCAGTTTTACCTTCTGTTTAATTGACATATTTTCAAATGATCATGTGCATGTTAGGATACTCTTTCAGTAGCAATAATTACTTTATAGTTTATATGTATATATGTCTAACCTTTTTGGTAGCTTCTAGTTTGAGGTATGTTTCTTACAGATTTCCTTTTGATAAGTTATAAATATATTATTTATAGCTTCTATTTTCTTATGGCTTGTTGCTCCTTATGTTGTTGTTGTTGTTCAGTTTAACTGTCTTATCCTTAAAATATAGAATTCATTACATAAGCCTAAATTATTCTTAACCAATTGTCTAAAGCAAGATTTTTCTTTTCTTGGCTGGGCTCTGGCATGTCAAATTTAGATTTGTTCATGGAGATAACCTTAGATGAGGAGCTTAGCTAGGAGGAAGACCTTCTGATTGCTACTAATGCTTAGATAGTTTTTACTTTCTATTTGTGATGATGAGTGTTTCTTTTTAGTTAAACTTTTATTCAAATATTGTAATAATTCAAGACCAAGATGTATTTTACTTTCTTCACTTTTATTCTAAGTGAAGTTCTATCCTTATATTGTTGCATTATGGTTAATAGATGTTATATTTACATGGTTCTACATTTTGAGATTCTTCTATGTGCATTTAGTAAAACTTATTCCAGATAGTTCTTACATTCTTCTATGTGCATTATGGTTAATAGATGTTATAAGAACTGCACTACATGCTTAAAATCTAGAAATCTAGAAAATGATGTAAAATTAAATAATGAATCAAATGTATTCATTGTGCATAATCTATCTAAATGGATTCTTACTCCTAGTTCTAATTTTGATAATTTTGTTTTACTTGAGATTTTACTTCAAATCATCAGTTAGAAAGATTGTATACACATATTTAGTATGTTTTTAAGAAAGGTGGATTTAACACTTAGTTTGTTTGAAGCCACACCTATCAAAGCATTCTTTGATATGAGGCATTACCCATTGGCAATTTTTATTTCACTCAAACTAAGTTATTAAATGCCTTAACTACAAGTATACTTAGTATCCTAAGGAGGGTAACTTGAAATACTTAGTTTGTTTGAGGCCACCACTATCAAAGCATTCTTCGATAGAAAGCATCACATGTTGGCGATTTTATTTATAACACTCTTAGGATTGGAGGATTTGCTCTAAGTGAACTATATCCGCCTAAGCCCGCAGTATAGCACAAAGATAAGTCTTATTTAGAGTGACTCAACTAATTCTGAATACTGTTGAATTGATCCAGTACTATGGATATATGCTACTATACTCAACTAATAATTTGGGTTCAGTGGAAGCTATTTAATCAACAAGGATCACCAAAGCTATGAATTTAGACTTCATTGGGATGAATCCTATACAAGGTTCCAAGGATGTGACCAAAAGGTCGCCCAATATAGGCTACTCCCACATGGGAGGAATCTCATGTAAAGTACTTTAGGTGATTCTACCACAATGGTTAAAGATCAACTTCTAAGGTTAAGAGGAAAACATCTAAGTTCCTACCTCAAGGTTCAGTAAAAGATCTTCCTACCTCAATGTATTATCAATTAATAAGGCTTTTCAATTACATTATAAATCCTATTGTAAGATCATCAAGATCTTACATATCTAACATTTATCCTAAATTTTATAAGTTTCATTAATTATACTTGGATTGATCAGATCAGATCAGATGGTTTGACCCATCTAATCACATCCTATACTACAATTATGGGATAAAATTAAGAATATTATTGGGATTTGATCTTGTAATAAATCAACAAAGTCTTATAATTATTTTCATGCTAAGAGTCTTATATAAGAAAAAATCAAAGATCTTAAGCTAAAGTCCAGATATTTAATCACATAATTTCTTTTAATAGTCTTAGCACTTCTAATTCAATAATTTATTATTAATATCAAATCAGATGCATAATTGGAATCATATCAGTTGAATTGTCTTTTAATCAAGTTGATTGATTCAGTGAATAGGGTTTAGATCTTAATCAGATACGATAAGGTTTAACTACTAGCTTTTCTAACTTAAGATTAATAGTTGATTTATAGATCAATGACAAATCAATGTATTATTAGTAAATTATTATTGACAAAATATAGATTTAAATTAATTATCAATTACTTAACCAAGTTCTTAAGATTCTTATGTTCAAATATAATTTAATGTCAAATTAAGTAAATCAAGGTGTCCAATTTAAAGTTAAAGTTCTCTAACATACATAAACATCATATTAATTAAAATAATGAGTAATTAAGGCTAATCAAATCTTAAATTAAATACAAATGGATTAGAACTTGATTACAAATATAAAACAATTAAGTTTCATACAATTTGATTATTAAGCTTTATATTGATCATACAAGTAATTAAAGATGCTAATGTTTTTGTTTAGCATAAAGTATTCAAATAATTTCTTAATGAGGTCTACATCATACTATACATGCTAAAATAGTGAATTTCACATTGAAATTCACCTATACATTCATACATTACTCATTTTTACTAAATCCAATTTTAATTTTAGTACGATTTAACCCCATTTGGGTTCAAGGACTATTTGAATGCAAGAATATGAAGATTTGACAATTCCTGATGATTTTGGATGCTACAGCGTGCCGTAGCACTTTCTGGCCGAGAGCTAGAGGCTAAGGTGGGTATCAATGCGGTGTTGCACTACAACACTTTTGGTGCTGCGGTGCACAACGACGCCAAAACCTTCAGAGATCGGTATGCTGCAATGTGGGGTAGCATTTTTAGACGCTGCGGTGTGCTATGGCGGGTTTCAATACTGCAGCGCATTTAATTTTATTTTATTAATATTTGTATGCCCTGCGTTGCACTGTAGCATGCTACGGCGGGCTATGGCGGACGGATTTTTGAAACTTCGGGTGCTACAGCACGCGGTAGCGCCCGACGGTGATTTCGCCTGTGCGAAACTGTAATAAGTCATCTTTCGCACTAAAATACTCTCAATCTAGATCACTTCATGTGCGGTGCCATATACCGATGGAAAGATCTGTACAAGATCTTTCTATTTATACCAAATTCGGCATGAACGGATTATTCTAATAAATAGAAATTAAAGTTCTAGCAACAAGTATACAGAAATCATGTAGTTTTTGACAAAAATTTTAAATGAAGAATGGGCTTCGATCAGACTCATTCGAGTATGATTGAGGCACGAAGATCATGCACAGAATCCATACTATAACTTAATGGAAATATTATTCATAACACTTTGCTACATATAAAGAGAATATCACAAGGAAGAGTTTAGCAAAAGGGTACCTTGGCCTTAGGAATGGAAGAACACTCGACTGGTTCCTTGAGAGCTTGAAGGCTTGAAGGATCCTTCAACAGCAACACAACAAGAGAAGGAGGGGAGCTCAGCTAATGGCCAAATGGAGAGGAAGAGAGGACTGAGTCTCCATTTAAAGGAGAATGAGAGCATGACTCTCCCTTGAATTCTCTAATCAATTATGGGAGAGAAGAGAGAATGTCATGAGTCTTTTTTTTTTAATTGTGTGCATTAGAGGAGAGGAAGGGGAAAGGAATTTTGGCTGAGAGGAAAATAAATAGTTAGATTTTGACAACTTATTAGGCTTAGAAACTATTTAACAATCTACTTAAAGCCATAGCCTAAATCAAGACAGCAATTAGATTAAAATCGAATGACTGAAATTACTCGAGCCATGATCTATAGCCATACTAACTCCAAAAATTACAAATTTAGTATCAAAATAAGCGTCTCAACGAGATGAACGCACATATCTAAAAATCATTAAATTTGGAAAAGTATTTTATTTTATATTAATTTTAAGTGAAAAACTTCAAAATTTTGTTACGATTAATCTGGAGCTCAAAAATTTGCGAAACTTAAAACATAGTGTGCTCTTATGATGCTTAACTTAAATATACTAAACTTTATAAATTTTGACTTATATTTTATTTATTATTAACTTCAAAAGTTTAAACTTTAGAAATTTATTTAGGACAATCTGTTATCCTAATTATGCTCAAATTTTTACAGGAACATCCTCTCAATACACTTTATTTGAGGATATTTTTATTTAATTTTTAGTTAACTTAAAATTAGGATCTTGAGTTTTGACTTAATTTTTTAGGTCAAATTGACTGGGTAATAACCTTGAATTGTTGCACTAACCCTATCCAGTGTTATCCAATTAAGCACATAGACAACTTTATGATCATTCTCTTTAATTAAAGTTTTATCCTTAGATCTAACTTAGCTAACGAGACAAGCAACACAACTCTGTGAGTTTATGTCACATCACTCGCATCTTATGTGCATTGAGTTCCTCAAATGAGTCCTAAATGAACAGTAGGGCTTAGTAAAAGTATCTTGGCTCACATGTGTGTAATTCTATACTTAAAAAGGAAATAAGAAATAGCCTACGTGAACTTATGTCACATAATCCACTACTTTCCATTCTGATTTCTTTGTATCTAGAATTGAGGCATGGAGCTCAGAGTTTGTTCTTAAATTATTCTATATGACTTGGTTGCATCTAGAATTGAGGCATGTGCAGTCAAGCTTAGTGAGCTTATGTCACTTCATTCGCAGCTTGACTCTCGTAATTCTCTTGATTTAAATGAGAAGTGGACATCTGGCTTAGCAAAGGTTTTAGAAAATAAAGTTTAATTTATTTAATGATTCCATATTAAACATTGCATTCATTATTCTTTCATAATATAAAATAAAACATTCAGCTCAATAACTCATAATTTTTTCATTACAATGATGGTCTCTTACATGCACTATTTCTATTACATTCCACTGTATTCTACCTAACCTATCCCTAAAAGGGGGGTTTAGGCAAACAATATAAAATAGAAAATGAATAAGATACAAATGTTGCACAATATACTAATGATGCTCTTATAAGTTCAAAGAACAAAGTAGAATGGTATTAGTTACAATATAGGAACTACATTCCCCAATATTCACTTTAACTTCTCTCTTCCTACTCTTGATTCTCCATCCTTGAATCTGTGCCTCTTCTCCTTCTTTATGTTGTCGCCTTCCTCCTTTGAAACTTTGGAATATTAAGTGGTGGTTAGGGTTCTTTCCCTTCATAGGGGTTCAAAAGATCTTAATTGTTTCTCCAAGCTTCTCTTGAATAGCCATCCTTTTTTTAGCCCACAAGAGTTTATTCAAGCTTTAAATTTCTCCTTCTAATTATTATTGAAGCTAGAACTTTTTGAATGCATACGCTCTGATTATTAATTTATTCCTCCTTGAAAGTAGAATGGTTCCCTCAATTTTCCTCATTCTATCTTGGGAGCTTTAAGGGTTAATTAAATTAAATCCCTTGCACTCCCAACTCTTCAGCTTTTTTGTGTAGCTTTGACGGTGGGTTCCACGGCATGCTATAGCACTTAGCTTGTGGTGCTCGAGCATTGTGGACAGTTGTGGCACTTATTTTGCGATGGTCGGGCACTTTGGGGCATTGGGTCATGTGCTACACCGAGATATGGCGTCATGCTTTCAATTGTCTAGCATTGCAATGTGCTCTAACGTCCACTATCTTAATTAATTTTGTAGGCTCCTGCTGCATTGCGCTCAGGCATCGTGCTCTCGATGCTTGGGTGGTACGGCACACTATGGTAGCCAACTTTGCATTTTTCTAGTGCTACGACACACTATAGAATCACGCTCTTGAGGTTTCGGGGCTACAGTGCGATGTGGCGTTTGATTTTCCTTAAAATTCCCTTCTTTTATGCAAAATTTATCTTAAGCAAAAAAAGTCATAAAACAAACCAAAATAGATTGAAATAGAAATTAATTCTACTAAAAATAGTTAATTATATTATGAATATATATATATATATATATATATATAATCGGGCTCATCAAACCCACACACTTAAATTCTTGGTCATCCTTAAGTAAGTGATCAATAGTTCTTTGGATGAATTCAGATTAACAAGTCGGTACTTCATTTGTTTTTGCAGATCTAATTTAATTTTTTTTTCAAGAGAATTTTAGTTAATCAGATGTTGGATCAATATAATTAATGCTAGATAAAAATTGACCAAGTTTTTTTCTATTTTTCGAAAAACTTACCTTTAGTTGACCTTGACTACTCTTACTTATGTGATTATTGTTAAACATAGTTTGAGAGAACTTTGGCTATTATTAAGTGAGTTAGTTTGGTGATTATTGCAATAAGCTTTAAGTGCCATATGTTCTTCTTCTTATAAAATGTAAAGCCTTTCTTATGGGGTGAGATATTTTTCTTCATCATTTTTCTCTTAGATAGTTTTCTAATGGAAGAGACATTTTTTTCATCCCATTATATTCCTATAAGTTTTTTATATGTCAAATTCAACACATGCATTACATTCATGAAGTCCTATAGATGCTTAACACATTTCATATTAATCACCATTCTTTTCTCTCTTCATAGGCACTATTCCCCCATGCTTAATTCATTTAATCTCTTAATTAAGCTTGAGTGTGTTAAGGTTAGTTAGTCAGGTTAGTTTCATCTAATCTTATATTTCTTATTTTACTTTCTACCTAATCATTTTTCATAAGCTCCAAATAACTGATCCACCTAATCACAATTAATTTTAAATCTAATTAAAAAGACAAAAAGGAAAGTTCTCATCATCATTATAATTTTCTAATTATTATTAAATCATAATCTTTAAACTTACAAGCTAACTGTAATGATGATAAATAAAAGAAAAAGGAAATAAAAGCACAGAAAGATATAATCTTATTTTGGGTTGCCTCCTATTAACCATTGTTGTTCTAAGTTGTTGAATTCAATTGGAACATCTTGTAGATGAATTTTATCTTTTTCTTGCATTAGTTCCTGTTCAATAAGGTTTTAAATATTGTTCGCTCAACTTAAATATCCCTTCTTTTGATGAAATATCAATTGCTCCATGGAGATACACTTTGACCATAGTAAAAGGTCATGGCTATCTGGATTTCAGCTTTTTTAGAAATAATTTTAATTTAGATTTGAATAACAACACCTTCATCTATGATTCAAAATTCTTGTGTATGATCAGTTTATCACACCACTTCTTGATTTTCTCTTTATAAATTCTCGAGCTCTCATATGCATTCATTTTTATTTCATCTGGCTTGTTTAATTGTAGCACTCGACATTCATCTGATTGCTTAATCAAAATTAAGCTTTCTCACTACCCAAAATGCTTTGTGCTCTAGCTGTAATGTAAGATGTTATGACTTTACATAGATAAGTTTATAAGGAGGCATTCCTAAAGGAGTTTTATAAGTTGTTCTACAGACCCATAAGGCATTAACCAATTTTGATGCCCAATCCTATCTATTGTGATTCAAAAAATTTCCAAGGATTTACTTTAGCTACTAATTTGAAACTTCCACTTGTTCAATTAATTAAGGATGATAAGCAATTACTATTTTGTGATACACCCTATATTTCTTCAATAGTATTTGATAAGTCTAAAGTTTATAATAAAATAAAAAAGAAAACAAATAATTTCATAATAGAATGGTCTAGTTTGATGGGTTATCCAATGTTTTCAGGCAAAAAGAAAAAGTTGAGCTAAATTTGGGAAAAACATAAATTCTGGAAGAAAACCGCCATGACGCGCCCAAGAGTGCTCAAGCGGATACAAACTCGAGAGCTCGGCGCTATCGCGCACCGTAGTGGGTCCAAACCCGAGACCTCAGAGCTACCGCGCGCCGCAGTAGGTCCAAACCTGAGAGCTTGGCGCAATCGCGCGTCGTAGAGGAACTCACCAAACCTAGACTCAACAAACATTTAAGGAAGACCACTACCGCGCGCTGCAGTGGGTCCAAACCTGAGAGCTCGATGCTACCACGCGCCGTAGCGGGCAGTCACTTAACATCAATTTTAAAGAAAAACTACCGCAATGCGCCCAAGCACGCTGCAGCGACCGCCAGAATTCCATCTAAGAATAAGCAATTAACTCAGCATAGGGAAGGCCACAAATTCAAATCTCTTGCCTTCCCACAGCTGCCTTAACTTCAAATACAATTAATATTTTCATTCTCAAGAGAAATGATAGAATAATCAAGAACAATCCATTAAAGAAAATGAGTTAGAGGGTTGGACAGAATTAATTCCAAAGGGCTGAAGGCTGCACTATAAAAGCAAGGGAGAAAGACTTAGAGATGGTTCCCCTCTTTGACATTCCAAGTGTCTAAAATCAGAGCTGTTGTGAGAAAGAAAATGAGACTCTCACTAAGAAAGGAAAAGAGTAGTATTCAAGGAGAGAAAAGAAGAACATTTCAAGGAGCTGGAAGGGACGAAGATGAAGAGCAAGAAAGATCCAGAGAGCGCCAAGAAAGGAATGTTCCTAGTATTCTTCTCAAACTCTTTCTTCATTTTCTTTTAGTAGAACCATACAAAGGTTCATATTCTTGTATGTTGTTTCTGGTATTTATTTTGTTATGGAAGGCTAAACCCTCCTTGGGTAGGGTTGGGCTGACTTCATGTAATGAGTATAAAGGACTTATGGTGTTTGTATGAATCTTCTTCAATGAATAAAAATCTATGTCATTTTGATTTATATATGTTACTTGTGTTGCATGTCTGTGGAATAAATTCTTATCTAATTTTCTTAATGGTTTATAATGAAAATAATATCGAACCAACTCTACATTTCAAGCTCAAGGGAATGCACATAAACGTCCTCGCCACAAACGCATATTCGCTGCACAAAGATTCTCGGTGTAAACACCTTGATATTAAAATGAATGGTTGAGTCGATAACTTCAATCTCTTTGAGATCCATAGCTACTAATTGGCAAAAAGCTAGGAATATGTGTGTTAGTGCTTAGAGCCCAGTGAAAAGCTCTCGAGCCTAAAGGAACTATTCTTTAAGCTCAGTCGAGAGGTCGATACATGTGTGCCAAGAGCCACCAATCAAGCTCTGTGGCTCAGTAGACTTTAAAGTAGGAAGATGAAATATTGAGCACTTATGGATGATCGCGGCATAGTCCATGTAGCCCGATAATTTAGTTCCTTATATAAACTATGCATGTAACATGTGATGCTAATTGTGTGGAAATCAAACTTATGTGATCGCTGAATTAAAATGATTATTTTGATAACCTAGACGTAGGGAATCTTAATTAACTTAATTCGATCACATGAGAGTCTATGTGCCAAGATCGAACTCTTGTGTGTTTATCTTGTGCACTAGACATGAAATAGTTGGAATTAGAGGACCAATCTAAGGAATACTATCTTCACTAGATTAAATTAGCATGAAAATAAGTTTAATTAAAAGTTGAATGAATATGAATACTGACACCAATCCCATAACAATTTGCATGATGAAAACTCAACTCTTCCTTTTTGTCAAATAGTATCTTTAATTTAAGATCTTTGAATTATTAATTAGGAGTTAGAAAGCCAAAAATATCTTAATCTAATCATTATTAAGAGTAGATAAACCTTAGTAATAAACATACCATTCCCTGAGGATGATAAATCTCCAAATTTATCTTCCAATTATTACTTCAGACCACATACAATTGTGTGCAAGCACATGCGTGTATTTATAGTCTGTCAAGTTTTTGGCGATGTTGCTGATGAATGGTTCTAGTTTTGTATTAAGGGTAATCTATAAGTAAATAGTAAGTTAGAATTATCTTAATTTTTTCATATAATTTTTATCTTTTTGTAATTATATTTGTTGTTAATTGTTAGTTTAGATTGTTAATTTAGTTGCTTTAATTTCAATTGCTTAACTACTAAACTGCATTGCTATACTTGTTCTATCTAGCTAAATTTTTTAAATTGCATGAATATAAGAGAAAACGTAGATATTCTTTTTTATCCTAAAAGTGAATGAACTTACTTAAGAGCTAGAAAAGAATAAAGTATGTTAAACAGAAATCAACCTCCATGGATAACTTGAAGCAAACCCAATAGGAGAACAATGGGGTATGGCCTTAAGAGACTATGCACTGCCCATAGTGAGTGGGATATCCCATGCTATTGTTAGACCAAACATAGAGGCCAACAATTTTGAAATAAAACCCTCTACCTTGAGTACGGTACAAAATAACCAATTTGGTGGATTATCCACAAAAGCTCTGAATTCACATATTTTTAATTTTTTAGAAATATGTGATACTTTTTGATATAATGGTGTCACTGAAGACGCCATCAAACATAGGCTATTCCCATTTTCTTTAAGAGACAGAACCAATAGTTAGCTCAGTTTGTTGTTGGGCGATTAAATTCGCACATGCGATGACTTGGCTAGGAAATTCCTAGCTAAATACTCTTCCCCCCCCCCCCCACCACCATAACAAGCCTATTGCGAATTAAGATAACAAATTTTAACCAATTCAAGGGAGAGAAATTATATGATAGTTGGGAAAAAAATAAGGAGTGCCTGAGGCACTGCCCACATCATGAGTTTCCTCAGTGGATGCAGGTTCAAACCTTTTACAATGGATTGAATGCACCAATGAGAACACTCATTGATGCAGCTACTTTTAGATCCCTTATGTGATCTTGGAGCTTCGATCAATGTCATGCCCTACCATATTTATGAGCATCTTAAATTAGGAGGGATGGAAACCACTTTAATGATTCTTGAGTTTGCCAATTTAGATTCATTGACCCTGCTAGGTGCAGTGAAAAATGTGCCCGTGGGATTAGGATGTTTTGTTGTCCCAATTGATTTCATAATCTGTGAATGGGATAAATGGAATGAGCACTAAGGTTATAATTTATGTGATTAGGGTTGTGATGAGCATTAAGGTCCACGGAAGAGCTGAACTGATTTATCTTAAATCCACTCTGTTTAAGCAGAGGACTATGGAGTTAGAGTGGAGATGGAGGACTAGAAAAAGGAATGTGTGTGATGTAGTTGATCTGGAAAATCGTGCCTTAAGTGACAAGAAGTCTGAAGGTGTAACGCCTCGTCCCGTCGCCGCGCGCAAAATACAAATATAATTCATAGTTTGGCGGCGGAACGGTGCGCTACTCGGGAACGGTGAGCCGTACAAGTAAAACCCATCGTCCCGAATAGGCTAAAAAGACAGAGCCATACTGAAGGCCGCTGACTCAAGCCCTAAGAGTAGGCTCGAGAGCCAATATCTAAGATAAGAATGGAATACTTATCTTAGGTATTAGACTTAGTACACACATAAGGTGCAAGGGAGTGGAGAAGAACCCATGTACATTATAAAATATATCAGCGTTTCCAGTACGCCGATCACATCACAATACTATGTATAGTAGAATAACAGAGCGCGGAAGCTAAAAGCCAAACATCTAGAATACATTCGTCTCAAGCAGTAGTAAATATCCATCTCAGAAAAGAAAGTAAAAAATACATCCAGAGTTTATTACAAACCATAAAAATGCAGAAATATAAAGAGTCTAGCTGGAATACTGGAAAGAACTAGAAAGTAAAAGTAGGTGCTCAATCCCCTACATCTCCAAGTGCTCCTCCTGAGTCCCTGGGACATCCTCTGACCTGCCTCCAACAACTGCTCGGGATCTAGCAAATTGCCGGATCCCAAAAGTACCCCGTGTTAGACAAGAAATCTAACACATCGAAGCTAGCTATACAAGCTAAACTAAACATAACGAATAGGCAAGAACGTAAAGTAAAAGTGCAGGAAAAACTGTAAAGACATCAAATAACTGAGCTGTAAGGACTAAATAAAGTAAAACTGCATCAAAACTAAATACTGAAAGAAAATGAAAATGACAGATGCTCATAAACCAATGTGAAAGGAATGTCAGATGCTGAGAAGGATGCTATAGGCTGCACTATATGCCACTAAAACAATGCTCACAAATATGCCATACCACGGTATATCACTGAACTATCACTGAAGGTTTATGAGTCGTACGGTCCAATATAAGTACAATAGTTAGGAAGTCAGTATGGTGACACACATGCGCCCTGAAATTCTCCAGTCTGTGTATATAACATTTCGTATCTCATACTGTATCACTGATAACCATGCGTCACAATAGAAGGAATGAGGTCAACTCATGTTTATGCTTATGCTTATGCCATTATATGTATGAATGAAAAATCCCGGAATCCATGAAGAATATGGTAAGAAACAATAATGAATTCTAAGTCTCCACTGTGCAGAATACTGCTAAAAGGATTATGACTCTAAATCTCTAGATCAATATTTAGTTAAAGTTGCTTATTTACTTAAAGATCACTAGGCGGGGTGATTGTATACACATATTAAATATGCTGCAAAGATAGGACACAACATTTAGTTTGATTACGCCACCCTGATAAAGCGATCTTCATTAGGAGGCACCATTTGATGATGATTTTGTATCTCAAACTAAGCATTTAGTCACTAAACTCATAATCATACTTAGCATCTTAAGGAAGGTAATTCCCCTTTACTTAGTTTTATTTAAGCCATACCTATTGAAGCGATCTTCGCAAGGAGGCATTGCCCGATGGCAACTGTCCTTCAATAAAACTAAGGAATGGGCACCCATTTAATACACTCTTAGGATCGATTGATTTACTCTAAGCGAGGTTATATCCACCTAAGCCCGCAGGATAGCAACAAAGATAAATCTTACTTAGAGTGACTCAACCAATCCAGAATATTACTGGGGACCAGTAATATGGGTATACTATACTGCACTACCCAATAATCATGGTTCAATCAAATCTATTTAATAGAATAATAATTTATCAAGACTACAAGTCTTAAACTAATAGGTAAGTCCTATACAAGGTTTCACCAATCAAATGTGATCAAGGATCACTTAATATGGATTCTACCACAAGGTGATGTATCTCTTCTAATGTCTTAAGTGATTACTACCACAAGGAGAATAAATCAATCTCTAAGGTGATGGGATCTTCTATACTTCTACCTCAAGGATTCATACAAGGCCTCCTACCTCATAATATATGAATTTAGGTCTTTTTAAATAATTCAAGACAATCTTAGGAAGAGAAACTTTAAGGTCCTCTCCTCTAAATGTTAACATTAAGCTGTTAGGTTCTGTTCCATAATTAGGTTTAAGATGATTAGATCAGATGATTAAGTCATCTGATCACACTCAATCTAAGATCATGGGATCTAAATCAAACATATTGTTAAGGGTTAGATCACTTATTTAATCAATATAATTTTAATTGTCTTCTTATGCTAGTCTCTTACTTAAGAAAAAATTAGGGATCTTAAGATTTAATTCAGATAGTGAAATCACCAAAGATTGTTATTAACGTTAATTTGTCTAATTCAAATGTTTAGAATCAATAATGAATCAAATGCATCATTGGAAAAATGTTTAATCCAAAGTTTTGAATCAATCAATTTAATTAGGGTTATTAAGGGTTTGGATTCTTCTTAAGTGGTTTAGGATTTGATCCCTTCTCATGCCTTAAGAAAAATCAAGTTATGCATTTAGGATCAATGTCAAATCAGTAGATAAATTATGCATTATTGGTGGCAATCTCAGACCTAGATCAAGTCTTAAAAGCTTGATCCAAATCTTAAGATTTCTTAAGTTAATTAAGATAATTAAGATTCCATATCTTTGAGTTTATTCAAGTGTATTTAATAAGGTTATGAGAATGAATTCAGTTCATTGGCTTGCTGTTCTAAACCAAACTGATAACTCAAGATTTAAAGCAAGTGTTACTTAATGCTAATCAAGCCCTAATTTCATTCAAAAGGGATTAGCACATAAGTAAAAATCCAACCATTCAAATAGCATGATTTTTGGCACACAAGTTCTAATTAACCATACAAGAAATCAGAGACTATGTTTGCAAAGATCCGGTAAGTATAAACCCTAAAATTCACTAATCATGTTTTAACAAAATTAGGGCATAATTAAGAGTACATAATTCAAAAAAATATTCTACTTAGCACATGCATTCTATTAATCATAAGCAAACTAATGGCACCCTAAACATGCAATTTGGATAAGTGGAATGGCTAATTTTCCCTAATTAAGATCCATTGTAATTAGGCAATAATTAAAGATCTAACCATCAGATGCATGATTTTATTTTATATTCTGGTTTCTTGTATTTTTTTGATCATTTTCATATATGATAGTATAGGATTTGGACGAGTTGATTAAAAGTTATTAAGGAAATACATTATGTATTTTTTCTATTTTAATTTTCCTAATTTCCTTAAGAAAAATAAATAATAAATATTAAATAACTGATTTATTATTTTAACTCGGTGCCGGCCCGATCCCAAAACGCGCGGGCCGCTCGGGCCTGAGGGCCCATTACTGTTGGATAGCGCGGGTCACGGGTCGACCCGACCCACGCTGTCGTCTTCTTCCCTTCGCCTGGCCCCGACTGAGGACGATCAGGGCGAACCCTAATCGCCGAAATTCTCAGTCCTCGAGCCAAGCCAGGGCGTGAGAATGATGGCTACGCATTCCTGGGACCATGGCTAACCTTAGGAAACCTAAAATGCTAAATGGGGTGGACTAATTCCTCTGGAGCCCATTTCCCCATTTCGCTCGAAAGGCGCTCACTGTGAGGAGAAATTCTCCTCACAGGGGGCTTGTCTAGGCTAGGGCTCGATCCATTCGCCATCAGGGCGTAAGGACGGATCGAAGACCTATTTAAATGTGTCCTGGGATGCTCTAGATCTCTGGGACCTTACTCGGTCCTGAGCTCTGAGAGAAGGATAGCCCGTTCGATCGATACGATCGAACGGACCTCTCCTAACCCATCAGTTCGATTGCAAACAATTCGCCAAAGCTAAAGAGGAGTGTGGTGATCAAAATTGAGAAGGAGATGAGCCCATACGACTCAATCCCGATTGGGGGTACCTGGTTTTTACTGGTCTGAGCTGGACTGGATGACGGAGCTGGAACGAAGTAGCAGAGAGGCTCTTAGGGGTCCTGAACTCCAGAAGCAACCCTCTATCAGTTGTACGCAAGCTTAGGAGTGCCTGGAGGAAGCCGGATAGAGCAGCAATGGCGGGCAGAGGGGAAGCTTTAAATGGACTCAATCGAACAGCAAAACTTTCTAAGGTGAGACCTAAGGCTATTTATAGCCTCAGGAAGGCATTGGGATGAAATGCTGAGGCCTGGCTTGGCTCAGCTTGGGCCAAGAGCTCGGGCCAGGAGGAGCTCTCAGAGCTCCCACATTAGGGTGCACAGGGCCCAAGGGCCCGACCCAGAGGTACCACCCTAACGGGAAATGCCCCAACAACCTTGCTGAGCTGGATTTGGGAGTGGGGGACAGGCTCTGCCTGTCGGGGATTTGATTTTTCCCTGTCGGGGATTTGCGCGGAAGAGAGGAAGACGAAGAACAGTGCGGGATCCACGGCACCCGTTGGATCGATCGATCGTTGACGCGAGATGGCCCAGATCCTCGGACAACTAACGGCCGAACGCGGGGAGAGGATAGTCCGTTGGATTTGGATCTCTGGATCTGACGGATGGTAGCGCTACTTACGGTGGATGGTTGGATACCGTCTAATCCTTCGATCGAACCGCGGAACGGTTTGGATTGGTTGATCCTGAGTTAAAGCACAGGCCGCACGATCTGATCCGAGAAATGGACGGTTCAGATTGTGCCCGCTGTTTTAAAAACGGCCGAGGGTAAGTTTGCAAATTCTAAATGTTTGGAACCCCTTTTTGCAATTGAACCAATTTAATTTAAATTGAATTATAGTCCAAATGAATTCCAAATTGCACCAAATTTTCACCCTTAGCTAATTTGGGGGTGAGCAATTCAAAAATGCAATCAGATTTTAATTCTGAGATCAAAATATTTTGGGTCTAGACTGGGCATCTAGACTGACCAAATTGCAATTCTTGACTTAGAGAAGTCCAATGGACTTCAAATTTTCCAGATAGGCTTAAAGTAATGTTCTAAAAGCAATGATACTAAAAGTTGAATTAAACAACCTGCAATTAGCATGTAATAACCTAGGGTTGTTACAAAAGGTAACCTGAGCACCTCATTTAGAGGGGAAGCTAAGGAGAAGAATATTAAAAGAAGAAAAAAATGAGAAGGGGCAAGAGGAATAAGAAGGGAGCCTCTTTGCCAAAATCTGAAGTAGGGTTGGAGAGTAAATTAACTAAAGAAGTCATGAGTTTGAGCACAACTTATGTTAGTGCTCACTCATGTAATTCAAAAATTTGGAAAAGAATACTGCCACTTAATTTAATCCCTTAAGATTTTAACTTGTAATGCTAACGACAATAAACCAAGCGCTCTTTGGGAAGCAACTCAAATAATTTTTACTTACTAGAACTTAGGAGTAGTCAGTTTACAATAAAAAAACAAATAAATAAATAAATAATTAGATAAAATAAAGTACACAACCTGATCACAAGCAAATAATTCTGGAAGCATAATGTTACTTGTGTTGCATGCCTGTAAAATGAATGCTTATCTAATTTTATTAATGCTTTATAACGAAAATAATATCGAACCAACTCTACATTTTAAGCTCAAGGGAATGCACATAAAGGTCCTCGCCGCAAACACATGTTCGCTGCACAAGGATTCTCGGTGTAAGCACCTTGTGATTGAAATAAAATGTTGAGTCGGTAACATCAATCTCTTTAAGCTCCATAGCTCACTAATTGGCGTAATGCTAGGAATATGTACGTTAGTGCTTAGAGCCCAGTGATAAGCTCTCGAGCCTAAAGGCACTATTCCTTAAGCTCAGTCGAGTGGTCAATGCATGTGAGCCAAGGGCCACCCATCAAACTCTGTGGCTCAGCAGACGTTAAAGTAGGAAGAGGAATTATGGAGCACTTATGTATGATCACGACATAGTCCATGTAGCCTGATAATTCACTTCCTTATCTAAACTGCACATGTAGCATGTGATGCTAATTGTGTAAAAATCAAGCTTATGTGATCGCTGAATTAAAATGATTATTTTGATAACCTAGATGTAGGGAATCTTAATTAACTCAATTCAATCACATGAGAGTCTATGTGCGAAAATCAAACCCTTGTGTATTCATCTTATGCACTAGACCTAAAATAGTTGGAATTAGAGGACAATCAAAGGAATACTATCTTCACTTGATTAAATTAGTATGAAAATAAGTTTCATTTAAAATTAATCAATATGAATACTGACACCAGTCCCATAATAATTTTCATGATGAAAACCCAGCTCTTCTTTTTTGTTAAATAGTATCTTCAATTTAAGATCTTTGAATTGTTAATTAGGAGCCACAAAACAAAAAAATATCTTAATCTAAAAATTATTAAAAGTAGATAAACCTTAGTAACAAAATACATCTTTCCCTGAGCACAATAAATCTCAGAACTTACCTTCCAATTTTTACTTCAGACCATGTACAATTACGTGCGAGTGTAGACATTTATTTATAGTCTGTCAGTATTTCAAGTTTCCTATTGTAGAAATGCTTACCTCGATCATTGATAGAATTTTATGTATGTCAAACCAGTTTAGGATATTCTTCTTGAGAAAAGTAATTACTATTTTGGAATCATTATTAGTGCAAACAATTGCTTCTACCCACTTGGATACGTATTTGATTGCTACCAAAATGTATTTATTTAGGTTAGAATTGGGAAAGGGCCCATAAAATCAATTCCCCAAATGCCAAAAAGTTCTACCTCAAAAATTCCTTGGAGAGGAATCTCTCTCTTACTTATATTTCTTGTTCGCTAGCATTGGTCATATCTTTTCACATAATCAGTTGCATCCTCAAAAATAAATGGACAGAAAAATCTTGATTGCAAATTTTTTGTTGTTGTTCGTTGAAATCCATGGTGTCCACCATAGGGTGAAGCATGATAGTGAAATAAAATCTTAGTGATCTCATTCTCATGCACAAAATTTATATAAAATTAGATCATATCAAAAGTAATGCTTTACTTCTAATAAAAAAATTTTCTTCTGCTAATATCTAATGCCTGTGGGTAAGACTTAACTGAACAAATAATTAGCAATGTCAACAAACTAGTGTGCTTTTGATGTTGCAATTTCAAAAAGCTGCTCATTAAAAGAATCTGACATATTTCTTTTGCAGGGTATGATTCATGGTGGGTTAATCAAGACAAGTTATCCACTATAATATTTTCACACCCCTTTTGTCTCAAATTTCTAAGTCAAATTCATGAAGCAGTAACACCTATCTAATCAACCTCAGCTTTTCTTCCTTCTTTTGAAATAAATGTTTAATAACTACATGATTAGTATAAACAATGATTTTCTAGCCTATTAAATATGATCTAACTTTATTGAATGCAAATACTACAGTCGAAAGTTCCTTTTCAGTTCTTGCATATTTCTTTTGTGCATTATTTATAACTTTGTTGGCATAGTATTTTGAATACAAGACTGTTCTTACGCTATCCCAAAACTACACCTACTACAAAGTCATTGGTGTTGCACATAATTTCAAAAGGGAGTTTCCAATTAGGTTTTGAAATTATAAAAGTAAAAATTAGTGCAACTTTTAATTTATTGAACCCGCTCAAGCATGCTGCATCAAAATTGAATTATGCATCTTTTGCTAGAAGTTTACACCGTGAAAGGCAAATTTTTGGAAAGTCTTTAATGAACCTTCTATAGAAGCTAACATGTCATAGGTAACTTCTTATGTCCTTGGCTATTGATCATGGTGGATGTTTTTCTATTACCTCAATCTTAACTGATCTACTTCAATTCCATGCATGGGACTTTAATGTCCCAAAGCTAATCCTTCTTTCACCATAAAATGATATTTTTCCTAATTTAGTACAAGATTGGTTTCCTCACATCGCTTAAGAACCCTAACTAAATTGTTCAAATAGTCATTGAATGTAGGTCCTACAATGAAAAAGTCATCCATAAAAATCTCCAAGAAATTTTCTATAATGTCAAAGAAAATTGTCATCATACACCATTGGAAAGTAGCAGGGGCATTGCACAAACCGAAGGGCATCCTCCTAGAAGAAAATGTGCCATAAGGGCAAGTAAAGGTAATTTGTTTTTTATCCACTAGGGCAATCAGAATTTGATTGTATCCATAATATATTTCTAAGAAATAAAAGAAAGGATTTCCACCTAAACTATTAACAACAATCTAGCTAATGAATGGAAGAGGGTAATGGTCCTTACAAGTTGCCTTATTATGTTTTTGATAGTCAATACACAGTCTCCAACCTGACACAACTCTTGTTGGGATTAACTCATTATTTTCATTAATTGCTACTATCATGCCACTTTTATTTGGCACTACATGAATTGGGCTAACCCATAAGCTATCACAAATACAAAACATTATTCTAGCATCTAGAAATTCAATAATTTCCTTGTGTACTACCTCCTTAACGTTTGGGTTTAGTCTACATTGAAGTTTAATCAAAGGTTTGAAATTATCTTCCATCAAAATTCTATGTATACACAAGGTTGTAATAATTCACATATTATCTGTTATACTCCATCCTAATGTCAGTTTATGCTTTCTAAGCATTGTTCAAATAAATGTTTTCTGATTAGTTTCCAATAAAGCAATTATTATCATAGTTAGAGTGGTACCTTTGCCTAAATATACATATTTTAAATGGTTTGGGAGGTGTTTAAGCTCCAAGTGTTGCAGTTCTTCAATCCATGGGACCATTCTACTCTTCTTTTCAATCAATTCTTCGATGATCTTTCTTATTTCATCTACATTCTCATCTTCATAGATTGTTTGATTTTTTTCTTCTTTGAGATCATGTGTAAATCATTCTTCCAAAAGCTCTGCTCCCCAGCAGCTCTCATCAATTTGTTAGGGTATTCTATTAAATTATAAATGTTGAATATCTCTTCTTCACCCGCATATCCTAAGCTTAACTCTCCATTATCTACATCTATAAGTGTTTATCCCATGGCGAGGAAAGGTCTACACAAAATTATTGTCACCCCCTAATTCTCTTCCTCCAAGTATAGCACAATGAAATCAGCTAGAAAGATGAATCAGTCAACTTTTTCCAAAACATTTTCCAATATTCAAACATGGGTTTTCACCGACCTGTCAGCAAGTTGAAGTAGCACTAAAGTGGCTTTCGGGCCTTGACACCTAACTCCTTATAAATGTAATAAGGCATAAGTTTTATTGAGGCTCTTAGATCATAAAGTGCCTTAGAGAAGGTTTGATGTCCTATTATGCGAGGTATTGTGAAGTTCCGAGGGCCTTATATTTTAATGAGAATTTTTCTATATAAATTTACATTGCATTCTTCTGTTTGTGCTAGGTCTTTTTATCCTCCACCTTTCTTTTGTTTGATAAGATATATTTCATGAACTTAGCAAATCTAGGCATTTATTCCAAAGCTTCAGCAAAGGTATCTTTATATGCAGGGTCTTTAAGATTTCTAAAAAATTTTAAATTGCATATTAATTGTCTATCTCACCATGCATTGAAGAAAGGGTATCGGTTGACGATAATTTACTGGTTCTTTTTGCAATTGTTTTTGGAGGGAATCTAAGTTTTCTTCCTGAATAGGCCTTTCCTCTGGAATAACTTCTAATTTTTCTTGAGTTGGGTTATGTTTGTTTTCCAAATTTTCATCACTCAAGGGTCTAAGCCACTATGCAATGTGATAGAATTCCTTTGTTCCTACCCATGTTCATTTATAATTCCTACCCAACCTATTCTTGTTAACTGAAGTTGAATAGCCTTAAGTTGAGCTTCTATCTATTTAACAATGTCCTCTTGTTCTCTCAGTGCTACTTCATGTCCATTCAAGGTTGCAGCAGTTCTATTTATAAAATTTGATGTGTATCTCTTAAATTATTCTATTGATTTTTACAAAAAAAAATTCTCACTTTTATAACTATATTGTTGTCTATTCATTCTAGTTTGATTTAAATAATAAAATAAATCACAGTTATTTCATATTAAATTTATTTCTTCAGAATCAGTGTGATCAAAGGGGTTATTTTGATTACAATTTTCACTAGAGTGTAACCCTCCACAAAAGTTGCAGTGAATATCCCGAACCACATTAACACTCATCTATCCTAGTTTATGGTTTAAGATAGCTATTTCCCTTTGTAGCATGGAATTTGGTTTATTTTTGTTGTATTAGCAGGTTTCCTTTTATTTTGATTAATCCTCTCATTCATCCAATGGTAAGAATTATTTGCCATTTCCTCAAGGATAATATAGGGCTCTTCTTAGGTCTGGTTTTTTAGAGAACCTCCAGTAGCTGTATATATCAAAGTTTTTGTGGGTGCATTTAATCCATTGTAGATAATTTGAACTTGAAATCATAGAGGGTACCTATAATGTGGGCAATGTCTGAGACATTCCTTGAACAACTCCCAACTTTCATATAATAACTCTTCTTCTAGCTAGGAGAAATTTGTGATTTATATTCTTAGCCTAGCTGTTTTGGCTGATGGAAAGTATTTCATTAGAAATGTTCTAGCTAAGACTCCCCACGTGGTGATTGAATCATTAAGTTGGGAAATTAATTAGTTTTTAGCTCTGCCTCTTAACTTAAGAAAAAATAGTCTATGTCTACATTGTATTAAAATGTATCACAAGTCTCTAAGAAATTGGAGATGAGAGTTAAGGTCTTTATTAGGGAGTCCATAGAACTAGGCATTTTGCAAGTTTTATCTCAAAATTTTTTACTTGAACATTTGGTCTCACAATGGCATTCAGAATTCCCCTAGTAGTTGGTAATGCATAATCTCTTAAAGCTCTACTCTGGTTATTTTCATGAATTTTCCCATATCTCACCTAATGGTTTCATTTGAAATTGAAATGTGTTCACACTAGCTTGTTTCCTCATAAGTCTACTAAATATTCATTCCATTTTAGGATCAAAAAGTAAGTTTTCCAATTCTCTTATATGCATGCAATACCATAATTCACTAGATTACAAAATTTGACAATTCAAATAAATATAAATTTCAACAGAAAATGAACAAAGCAAGAATAAAATAAACAAGATGAAAATAAATTAAAATAAATAAAAATACTAAATTAATGTTTACTTGGAGGTTTCTCTAATACAAGTAACAATTCCACAACAATGATGTCAATAACTTGACATACCAAAAATAAGTATATGCGCTTACACACAAGTGCACATGGCTCAAAGAAATAAAGGAACGGTGATTTCCCAAGAATGTATCAACCTCAAAGAATAGTGTATATTTGTTACTAAATAATTCCTCCTTTCAACAATTTTTAAATGATTGATCAATTGGTTTTGGTTTTTTTAGTCCTAATGTTAATCTAATTTTTCTAGTTTGTTTTGTGATAAATTAGACAAATTTTGGGATAGTTAGGTTCAAACATATTATTTTCCATAGATTTGTGCATGACTCTTCATTTAATGTTCTCATTATTTTTCTCTTTGCATTTATCAAGAGACTATTTGTCAAGATTAACTTGATTATAAAGCTAGCCCTATATAGTGCTATCATGAACACTCAAGGGCTCTAATTAAGCACATAGACAACCTTGTGAGCATTCTCAGTGATTAAAGTCTTATCCTTACACATAAGTGTTAAAATTTACCTTCTTACATTGTGATCACAAAATCTTGATCCATTCATTGCTCAGATGACTCTATTTCTGGCTTAGTTAAGGAGACAAGCAACGAAGCTCTATAAGTTTATGACACATCACTCATGGCTTATGTGCATTAAGTTTCTTTACATAAGTCACAATTAAGAAGTAGGGCTCAGTGAATGGATCTCGGCTCACATGCATCTAATTCTAAACTTAACAAAAAAATAAGCAATAGCCTACATAAACTTATGTCACATCATCCACTAGTTTACATGTTGATTTCCTTGTGTCTAGAAATGACCCAATGAGCTTGGAAATTATTTTTAAATTACTCTTTATGGCTTAGATGCATCTAATTTCTCATTTCAACCAAGTGCATGTGCATTCAAGCTCAACAAACTTATGTTACTTTGTTCTTAGGTAGACACTCATAATGCTCTTGATTTAAATGAGAACTGTTCATATGTCTCAGCAATGGTTTTAGAAAAAAAAAAGTTTAATTCTTTTAATGATTCCATATTATGACATTACATTCATATTTTTTTCACGACATAAGATAAAACATTCAGCTCAAAAACCCATAAATTTTCATTACAATGAAGGTCTTTTACATGCACAATTTATATTACATTTCATAGTTTACTGCCTAACCCTCCCCATAAGGGAGGTTTAAGCTGACTTTACAAATAGTAAAGGAAGAAGGCAAAGATGTTTCACAATATAATCATGATGCTCTTACAAGTTCAAAGAACAATGAACAATGGAAATAAAAATATAATACAGGAACGACTTTCCCCAGCGTTCACTTTATCTTTTCTCTGCTTGCTCTTAATTCTCCTTCCTTGGATCTATACCTCTTTTCCTTCTTTCTATTATTGCCTTCTTCCTTAAGAACTCCTTGGAATCCTATGTGGAGTCTAGGGTTCCTTCCCTTCTGAGGGGTCCAAAATATCCAAATTATTTCTCATAGATTCTCTTAAATAGCTATCCTTTTTCTTACCCACATAATTAAATTATGGCTTTAAAGTTCTCCTCCTAATTATTATTATAGCTTGAAGTCATTGAATGTATATGCTATGAATATTCTTTTATCCTCATTAAAAGTTGAAAGTTCCCTCATTTCTTCTCATTCATTATTAGGAGCTGTAAGTGTTAATTAAATCAAACTCATTGAACTCCCAACTGTTCAGCTTTTCTATTTAGTTTTGATGGTGGGTATCATGGTGCACTATAACACTTAGCTTGCGGTGGTCAAGTGTCGTGGTGTGTTGTGGTGCTTAGCTTGTGGGGGTTAGATGCTACAGCACGCTATAGTGTCACTATTTTGGTGGTCATAAGCTGCAGCGCTGTAACAGCCCAAACTCTTAAGCACCAAGGTACTGTTTACTTTGGCCTGAAAGGCGCCTCATGGTTTTGCCATTAGAATATAACTTCCCAACAGGTCACCCATCCTAGGAGTGCTCCCACATAAACACGCTTAACTTTGGAGTTCTTATTAAGAACTCCACCGTTATCTGAAAAGGTACCTCGATATTTAAGAGTTTCACTTATTACTACTTAAGTGGGTCTTCACAATCTCCCCAACTTAAGTGCCTGACGTCCTCGTTAGTATCCACACACAGATCCAAGAACCATCCAATGGGTAGATAGGACTAGAGGTGACCCCTACATGCCCAAGAGGTACCCACAACCATGTAGCACCTTAACCATCATGGGTTCAAGAGGCTGCTCACATATATAGCTCTTAGCTCCTTTCTCTAATACCATTTGTAATAGCTCAAACTCTTAAGCACCAAGGTATTGTCCGCTTTGGTCTGAAAGGCCTCATGGTTTTTCCCTCAGAAGATAACTTCCCAGCAGGTCATCCATCCTAGGAGTGCTCCCACATGAGCACGCTTAACTTTGGAGTTCTTATTAGGAACTCCACCATTATCTTAAAAGGGCCTTGACGTTTAAGAGTTTCACTTATTACTACTTAAGTGGGTCTTCACAAGTGCACTCTAGCGTTCACTATCTTGGGTTAAATTTATGGTCTTTCACTACGGTACGTAATGGCATTAGGCTCCTGATGCTTGGGCTTTATGGCGTGCTGTGGAAATAGGCTTCGCTTTTGTGTGACGTTGCGTCACGCTCTCAACACTTCGATGACATATCACGCTGTGTCATCTAATTTTTCTTAAAATGCCCTTCTTTTATGTAAAATTGATCTTGAGCTAAAAAATTCATAAAATAAACCAAAATGGACAGAAATGGCATATAATTCTACTAAAAAGAGTTAATTATACTACGAAAATATAAATATTATTGGGGTTCATCAATAGGGAATGCTAATATGACTTAAGGAATCCATCATTTAAATGTTATAGCTTTAAGTTAAGAGGTATCGTATGAGATCAGCTAAAGACAACCTTAAGATTTAGTGGTGAGTGACCCATGTGTGTGAGACAGCACTAGTGGGTTTAACTATATATATTCCATTAAAATATAAATTTAGCATTCTCATGAGATGATCAATTAAAACTCAGCAAGATCTAGAATTGTTGAACCATATGTGATTGGCTTGATTCTCCATGATCTCTTAAAACTTCATTACATTCTCGTAGTTCTAGATTTATTTATTTTACATGCATATTTCTATCATAGTGACAAAAGTAAGTTTTGATTGCTTAAGCATTAGGAGTGAAAACAGTAACTAATAACTATCATTTAATACTTGAGGACGATAAATTCAAAACTCCTTGCTCCATTCTTAGTTCAGACCACATGCACTTGCATGTAAACAAAAGTTTCACTTTTGTGACACGTCAAGCTTTTGGCGCTGTTATCGGAATTATATTGAAGGTATTAGCAAATTTTTTGAGCTAGATGACTTTAAACTTGGATACCTTTTTTTAAAATTTTTCTTTTATTATTTACATTTTTTTTATATTTAATTTTGGATTCATATATTTTACAGTCATATTGTGTTGTTGAAGCCATTTTATTTTAGTTGCATTTTAAGTTTTTAGGTGATCAGAACTTACTTTTTGATCCCAACATAGAAAAAACTTAACATAAACTTAGGAGGCGCTTAGGATTTAATCTAAAAATTTAAACTATGGTTGAACCAAATCTAGACGAGGTTCACAATAACTATGCCAACAACAATGAAGCTAAGCCTTAAGAAATTATGTGTTTCCTATTGTGGGAGGGATTCCCAATGCAATAATTAGATGTGGTATTCAAGCCAACAATTTTGAAACTAAACCAGCCTTTTTTAGATTATGCAAAATATTCAATTTGGTGGGTTACAGCTGAAGATTCAAATGTGCACATCACAAATTTTCTTGAAATTTACAGCACATTTAGGTATAATGGTGTCACTGTTGACACCATCAAATTGAGACTATTACTATTTTTACTAAGAGGCATGGAAAAAAGTTGGATCTTATCTCTTCCATGTTACTCCATTTCCACTTAGAACAAGAGAGCCTAAAAATTATTAAGAAAATTCATTTCCCTTACCAAAACTATGAGATTTAGGAATGAAATCTCCAACTATATTCAACACAATAACGAAACATTATATGATAATTGGGAGAGATTTAATGATATCATAAGATGTTTTCTCCTCCATGGCTTGCCCTTTTGGCTTCAAGTGCAAACATTCAATAATGGTTTGAATGCTAGTACTCAAATGTTCAAAGAGGCAACATCTGGTGGATCAATGTATTGTAAAACCCAGGAAGGTGCATATAATCTTTTAGAAGAGATACTAACAAATTCTTATCAATGGCCTACTAAGAGCCTTCCAAACCATAGATGAGAGTAAGTAAACGCATTGGTAAATAGTCAAGTGACCCAACTACAGATGGAAATTACAGACCTCGCCGAAAAAAAGAATGCTATGAGTGTTCACATTATGCAAGAGGTCAACTAAGAATTATATGGAGTAGCGCATTCTATTTCTACTTGCAATTTTAATAGCCTCTATGCACCTTCTCATAAAGAACGAATGAATTTTGTGCATATAAATAATAACTACCCCACACAAAATAATCCTTATTCAAATTCCTACAATGTTGGATGGAGAAATCATCCTAACCTTTTTTGGAAGAACAACCAAGGGGATTCTCACCTGCAAAAATATTCACCCAATCACTTAAGATACACTAGCTACCCTGGTCAATCAATCCCTCAAGGGCAATCATCTGTATTAGCCCCTGAAAATTCATTAAATGAGTTCAAATTCAGTATATTATAATTTATAAAAATGACAGAAGCCACATTAAACTAATATGAAACATCAATCCATTGAATTGATGAGTTCATTAGAAATATAGATATTCAAATCGGTTAACTATTATAATAGTTATCTAGCATACCTCATAGTGTATTGCCAATCACTATTGAGGTGTATTATTCACTCATAAACTTCAACTTCTAAACCTTTCAAGTTAAACACCCACCAACCCAAATACATGGCTAGCAAATATTTGGTTGAAAAGCACCTATAAAGAGTTTTAAACAGCAACAATGTGCTACTAAACTCCTTAGAGTTAAACTTGAATTTCTAAAATCTATTATTTACATTGGTATTCCACCTAAATTGAGAGATATTAGTATATTTAATATTCTGAACTCCATAGAAAATTTCACTCCTAAAACCTCTTTGTGATATGAGATCTTAAATTAGTATTATGCTCTACCATATCTATGAGAAGATGAGGCTTGGAAGAATTTGAGAGACACTGATTATTATTCAACTGGCTGATTTATCTTTAATGGTGCTTGACAGACGTTGATACATGTCTGCGTTTGCACGCAAGTGTACATGGTCTGAAGTAATAAGTGGAAAGTATAATTTCCAGGATTTATTGATCCTTAGGGAACATGTGTTCTGATACCAAGTTGTCTTTTCTTTCACTAATGTTTAGATGACAAATTTGGTTGATTTTGATAGTTCCTAATTAGTGATACAAAAAACCTTAAGTAAAGATACTAGTTTGATTAAAAGAAGAGAGTTGAGATTTCATTGTAATAGCTGTAAGGGTTGGTGAGATGACTTTATTGTTCAGTGTATACCTTCGATTTATTTGCTTTATTAATCAAGTGAATGTTATTGGAATCGGAGTACCCTCCAATTTCATTAGGTTCAAGTTTAGTGCTTAAGGAGAACTCTTTTGGGTTCTTCCTTAGCACATAAACTCTCATGTGATCAAGTTTCATTAATTAAAATTTTGACTTTCTACATCTATGTTACCAAAAGATATATCATTTTTTAGATGATCACTTAAGCAAGATTTTCTTTGACCATGCATCTTGGGCTTCACACACAGTTTAGCTAGATGGGAGGATGCATTGGGTCAATAGATTATGTCACATCATCCATTGAAGTTCCCAATGTCCTCTCATCCCTTCTACTTTGCTGGGTAGCAGAGCAAGGTTAATGGAGAACTTGGTTCTCAAGCGTCAATCTCTTGGGAGAGCTATTAAGGAAGGATGAAAGTGAGCTTTGAGAATTTTGTCACATAATTCTCTGCTCTACTTGCACTACCTTTCTTGCTCTTACCCAATAGATGAGCATTAGAACACACGTTCTTTTAAACAATATAATTTAGAATTTTTTTCATCTAAGTATTCATTCAAACATTAAATAAAAATGATAAAAACAATTTTTTAATACATTCAAGCAATGTCATCACACACTATTTATCCCTTACATATTCTTACAACTATATCTCAACCCTCTCCAAGAGTTCTTTGCCGTCCATTACTAAGTAAGAAAGATCATACATACAAAGAAAAGTAAACATCGACATCAGTTCACGGTAAGAAATAAATTAAGAGAGCTTAGGAGAAATACAAGGAATCACCCAAAAGTTTTCTGAGGTTCTCTTGACTCTTTCTGTGCTATCCTCTTGAAGCTCCACCCTTTGTTCTTTGTTGACTTCCATTTCTTCCTATTTTTGGTCCTCTATTCCCTTTGGAGAGTTCTCCCTCTTTCTCCTCTTGCAGCCTTTCTTTTTGGTCTTTGAATAACAAAAGTTGGAACCCTTTCTCAATCTTTAAGTCTCTCTTTTATAGACTTCCTTTCCTGTTTAAAATTTAATTCAGCAAATAAATCCCATTTAGAAATTTGTGCTTTGATTAAATAATTATTCATTTATTTCCTTAGTAATGAAGGGATTTAGGCTGTTTATATTTATGTTTTATTGAGTAAAATAATTAAACCAACCTCTTGCTCTTCCTCATGATGGCTTAAACATGTGCCTTTTATAATAATATTTATAATAATAATTCTTCAATTTTTATTGCATCCACCCCTTCCATTTTCCTCATATCTTTAATTTATTTTTTCATGAATTATTTCTTGAGAATGAGAAGTTTTAAATTAATTTGATAATAATTTCAGTTGTGGGAATGGGAAGAATTCAATTCTTTGGCCTTTCCTATGCTGCCTTGAATGTATATTTTTGGAAAAAACTGCATCGGGCGCTGAGGTGCGCTGCAGTAGTAGCATTCCAAATACTGTTCCGCTGCAGTGCGCTGTAGCAGAAGCACTCCAAACACTGTTCTAGCATAAAAATTAGTATATTTTCTTCGGTCGCCGCAACGTCTGTTGTGGCGCGCTGCTGCAAATTAACTTTTGAAATACTTTTCCAATAGTTCAGCTATAGTTTAAATGATTAATAAAATATTCCAATGTGGCGCGCTGTGGCACGCTGTGGTGCGCTACAGTGGAAAATACTTCAAAAAAGCGGATCAATTAATTTACATAAGGTTTTTAAAAATTGATAATTTACCCGCTGTGGCACGCTACAGCAGAAGTATTTTCGAAAACACTGTTTAATTTCTTGTTATATGATTTTAATTTATTTTCGAGAAATGACGTTGTGGCGCGTTGCGCCGCGCTGTGGCGCGCGGCGGCGGTTTTCTCCCAAAGTTGCATATTTAAGCCAAATTTTAATTTACTCATCTTTTATCCTGAAAAGCAGCGATAGCACATCAAAATATATAATTTTAATTAAAAAGTGCTTACTTTTATTAACCTATTTTACTATAAATCTTGGAATTATCAGTGCCAATAGGAATGGTGAAAGATGTAATTATTAAAGTTGGAAGTTTTAGAATTCATGCAGATTTTATAATATGTGAGATGGATGCTCCAAGCGATGAGAACTCAATCACAGATCGCATTGGTGCTCACCCTGTGAAGAAATGGAAAATTTGGAAGGAGGTACTAAAAGAGACTATGCAATAAGGTATACAAATTTGTCAAGATGAGAATGTTAAACAAAGTGCTTCTAAGAGGCAAACAATTCCCAATTTATTTATTTTTAGTGTTAGTAAAGTAATTATAAGTGAGAGGAAGAAAATTGTGCAGAAATTGGGAGTTATGAGATAGGTCCTTGGTGTTTCCTGGAAATTTTTTACTTGGACTCTTAGGCATGCTCAAGCACTCAGTGCCTATGTGTACTTAAGCACTCAAGATACAGAAAGAAAAAACTTTAATGCACTCAAGGGCACCCCAGCATCAGCTGGCTTGACCAATCAAATAGCCAGGTTCAGTCTTATTTGGAGAGTGTAAGATGCTAGGGAATCTTTTAGGGAATGAACAATAGGCATCTAATTTTGACCTAATTTTTATTGGGCCAAAAGTAATCCATTAACCACCTCTATTGACCAACCAATAGGCTTCTAGCATGTGGATGCACATCAATTTTGACAAGCCACAAAAGTGTGACTTTTACTTACACACAAGCGCATGTAATATGAAGTAATAATGAAATATTAAGTTCATATTTATAATCCTCAAGGATTAAAAGAATGTTACTTGTCACTATTTTTTCTACTAATGTGTCAACAATCAAACTTTTGGTTTTGTTACTAAACTAGTACTAATTATGCAAAGTAAATAAATATATATCAAAAAGGAAGTAATCAAGTTTAAGAGATCAATGAGAGTTAGGAGGATCAACTATGGTTCAAAAAACCTAATTCTTGTTGAGTTTAAATTTATCATCTTATGTGAATGCTAAACTCATATTTCAAAGGGATACTAATAGTTAAACCTATTAGTTATCTCTTATGTATATGAGTTACTCATCATTAAACCCTAAAGTCATCTTTAACTAATCTCATACAAGACCTTTTGACTTTGATCCTTAACATTTAAATGATGGCTTCCTTAAGTCCTATCAGCATTCCCTATCTAATTCAAATGGAATTAGATTTCCATCTTTGCTCTCACATACACATAGACATCTACATGTTCAAAAGAGAGCATGCAGATTTAACTACTCCAGCAATCTTTACTTGGTCTAAACTTATGTCTAAGCAAGAGACCGCATAAGATGTGGAACATGGGAAACATGAAATGACAAGTGCATATAAATCTTTGATCTAGAGTTTTTTTCTAATTAAGGCTTTATTGCTACTTGAATGGCATGCAATCACATGTACATACATTAGAACTTTTAGTTCGATTGAAAGTGTATTATGATGTGAGCACACTTCTTTAAAAATAAAGATTTTATACATGCATTACTAGAGAAATTATAAGATGGAATACATGCATTCACAAGTAAATCATACATTCAATATTAGCAATCACATAGAAAATATTTATTATATATGTCTAGCCTAACCCTCTCCGAAAGGGGAGGGGGGGGCGGAGGGAGGAGTTAGGCTTCCATTTAAAAGGAATCACAAGCATGCATGGCTTTTGTTCTCAAGAGCACCATGATTTCTTACAACAAGATAATGCCAACAAAAACAAAAAGGAAGAACATATAAGATTTTATTGAAGAATTGTCCAAATGTGTTATTTTCATCTTCACCTTCTTCTTCTTCTTCCTTCTACAATCCTCCAATGGCAGCTTTTAGAGTTTCCTCCATTGTGATGGCTGAAATTTCACTCATTGGAATACTTAATTTCTCTTAAATTCATTCTCCTTATTTTAGGATTTCAATTTGACTTTTAAACCATCCAAACCGACCATTGGATGTTAAGAGGAATCTATTTACATCCTCAGGCTATTTTAAGCACTCGGGATAAGCTTGGGCTCCCATATTTCTATTTGGTGGGAGCCTAGTCATGTATAGGTTCTCTTGGGTGACCATCTCTCTATCCCTACATGCCTGGGCTCACTTGAGTGACTAGGTCTTGGGAAGCAAGAAAAAAATTGGTGATGTGGCGCACCAGTGCTCCTCAGAACACGTCGAGATGCACCGGAGTGCCCGTGCTTCTTATTTTCATGATCAAAATTTCTTGTAATCATTATAATAACTTTGAATACCCATACACGCATAAAACAATAGACAACTACACTTGAATAGATTGTAATCTGACAGGCCTAAATTTTGTGTCTGCACTTGCACGCAAGTGTACGTGGTCCTAAGTAATAATTTGGAATGGTAAGTTCCAGATTTATTTCATCCACAAGGAACAGGGGTTTTGTTACTAAGTTTTATCTATGTTTAATAATATTTATACAATTTGTTTTTTGGTTTTAGTGTGGTTCTTAATTTAACAAAGCAAAGATTAAATTGAAGATACTATTTAATTTAAGAAGAGAGAGTTGGGGGTTCATTATGTGACTCATAAGGACTCGGTGTTGTAATCATGTCATTGTAATTCATAAAGAAATTTTACTATGCCTAATCAATCAAGTGAGCATTACCTTCCTTAGATTGGTCTTCTAATTCCAACAAGTTCAAATCTAGTGCATAAGGAGAACATCCTAGGGGTTCTACCTTGACACATAGATTCTTATGAGATCATAGTTAGTTTAATTTCAATTTCCTACATCGAGGTTACCAAAACATTCTTTTAGTTCAATGAATCTCACAAGCTTTGATTCCCACCAATCAGTGTCGTGCGCTACACACGCTGTTTAGCTAAGCGAGAGGATTCATCGCGCTCAATTGACTATCACATCATCCATGGGTGTTCGATGATCTCTCCATCCTTCTACTTTGCTGAGCTGTAGAGCATGATTGGAGGGGGGCTTGGCTCATAAGCCTCAAGTTCTTGGGTGAGCTGAAGGAGTGATGCTAATGGGTTTGAGAACTTGTCACGTAGCTCTCAGCTCTATTGCACTCACTCCTTGCTCTAATCCAATCAGTGAGCATTGGAGCACAAGTCTTTTAATGTCTTATACAAAGAATTTCATTTCAAATTTAGTTTATTAAGAATTTACATTTGATAATCATTCTAGGCATTTAATAAAATAAATAAAAATTTATCTCATATATTATTCATTATAAATTCAACATACAACACCATACACCTTACTCAGCACATAATTACAGCCCAACCCTCTCCATGGAGGGTTTAGCTTTCCATTACAATTTCAATACAACAAGAGATATAAAAGAACATGAACCTTGACATCAGTTCACAAATAAAGACAACAAGATAGGGATGAGAAATGGTACAAGGAACGACCTTGAATTTCTGGGGCTCTCTTGGTACTTTCTCCTTCTTTCTCTTCCGTTCCTTAAGTTCCGCTGCTTCTGTTTCCTCTTAAACTTGCAAGGTCATTCTAAAATTTTTTCCCTATAGAGTTCTCCTTCTCTTTCCCACAGTAGCTTATAATTTGGATCAATGAATGTCAAAATTGGGAACTCTTCTTTAGTTTTAAAATGCTATTTATATAGGAATTCTTGTAGCCTTGTGCATAAATTTTGTCTAACCCTTCCGCTTCCTTGAATTAATGGCAAGCCATTTAATATTATTCCTTTATTCCTCTTGGAGACAACGGGATTTATTGCTTTTACAGTTTTCAAATGGTGGGAGAAGGCCAATGGTTTCAATTTCCAGCCTTCCCTAAGCTGTCATTAATGCCTTAACCTGGGAAAAATTGTGTCAGTTACTGTGGCGCACTATAGATTTTGCATTTTATTCCTACTGTGCATGGCTCTATACATACTATTTACCGGAGATCCGCCATAGCGCACTGTAGCAGCCTCATTCAAAACAACGTTCCGCTACAGCGTGCTGTAGCGAGGTGAGTTAATTTAAATTCTCCCCACGGTGCACTGAGGTGGTTTGAGTTTCGAATTCACAGTTCAATTGATTATTCCCCTAGATTTATATAGTTTATAAGAAATGATGTTGCAGCCCGCTAAAGCGCGCTAGGGTGCGTTGCAACGGATTCCTTCAAGGTCAGCATTTTATTTTAGTGGAGCCTAGTGCGCTGGAGAGCTTAATGTTTCGAATTTTGTTGTTCAATTAGTTTCCATATAGTTCAAAATGATATTTTGGAATGTCACCGTGGCCCGCTATGGCGTGCTACAGCAGTTCTCCTTCCATGCTTGAAGATATGGTTCCAGGTGAGCCCTATTCAATAGACCACCATGGCCCGCTGTGGCGCGCCATGATGATTTTCTTCTAGAATTTTTCTTTTGCTCCAGATTGTCTTTTCTCTAGCTTTCTCCTGAAAATTATTGAATTTATTTCAAAGTATGCTTGTTCATGTGATTATTTGTATATTTTTCTTCCTTTATTTTGCTATAAATCTTGGATTTATTACACCCCCACACTTAAATTCTTACTCATCCTCAAATAAGCTCAAAGTATATTTTCTGATTTTTAAGGTTGTGGATTCAACGTTGGATGTCAATGTGAAGTTCTATGTCACTTATTGTTGCCTAATTCTAAGTGATTTATAAATATACAACTACTATCATCTTCCAAATTTAGGTTCCAAGCCCATCTCACTTTCACTAGTCTCCAATCTAAAATAATTGGATGCCTATTTCTTCATTTAGGGGGGGGGGGATAGTTTTCTTAGGGATCCCAAACTCTAGCTAGGCAATAAATAAGTGATAAGAATTTTATGCTATGTATGCTCCTTCTTATAAATCACAAAGAACAAATCATATTTTCTATGAGATATATTTTTCTTCATCCCTGATTTTATTTTTGATTTCTCTTTTTAATTCCAGGAAGAGATATTTTTCTTCATCCCGTTCAGTTCTTTTAATGATCATGAAGTCCTACAGAAGCCTAGCACATTCAATTGTTTACTCTATCTCTTGCCCATTTTTAGTCTTGGTTCCTTAGGACTCCCCACCCCCACACTTAGAATCTTAGCATGTGTTCAGTTAAATTCATTGGAGAATGAGAAGTTACTTAGGTTTCAAACCTTCCTAAGGAAACTTAGTGTGTTGTCATTATATTCAATCACCCATGGTGTCACCCTTAGTTAGGCACAATTGGTGACTTAGGTTTCACATATGATTTGTTATTGAATCCATACCAAAAAGTTTTCAGAAAATTAACTTGCAAACTCAGAAGCTTCTCAGGAGGGTTTAAGCAATCCAAGATTTATTAATTAAAAAATAAAACAAAGAAAATAGAAAATTAAAATTAAAATCTAAAATAAAAAAATAGAAAAATAGATAACAGTACAACCTATCAATCATTTTGCTCTTGATCTTCTTCTTCCTCTTCGTCAAAATCTTGATAAGTGTAGTCTGCTAGCCATTCCATGTCCGGGATGGGTTCACCAACAAGGGGCCGCGGTAGCCGAGATGCGTCCAATCCACCATGTAAGCTCCATTCTTGGAACATCGTTCCTAGAGCATCATGGAATTCCATCTCAAATTGGTGCTGCCGAGCGACTTCTGTTTTGAAAAAGTGCATGTTCGGTGCCATGGCTACCCCCACGTCCCTTTGATGAGCATGCATCTGCATCATCATCTGATCAACTATGGTTCAGTTGGTGGAATGTGAAGCTTCTCATTCCTCCCCCCTTCTCTTTATGGCCCGCGCACTCTCATGGATGCGGGTGCTCAAACTGGTCAGGTCTAAAGAAGCACGGGGAGGTATCACGGCATCATAAGAGAGGATCTTGACTCCTTGATCTTCACACAAATCTGAAATGAGTGACCCAAATGCTAACGCAACACAAGGCCTGATTAGGGTGTTCCAGAGCTGCTCCACGATAATGCTGAAGATAAGAATATCTCCAAGCTATTGAAGAGCGCATAGGAACAGTGCCCTATTCTGAGTCACCTCACTGAGATGCCCAAATGACATTACAAAGCTGAAGATGAACACATGTCAAGCATTGCTCGACTCTGTGAGGAGTGCTCAATGAATATTGGGCAAGTTCCCTCTCCAGCCCGCATCAACGCAGGTGATTTCACTGGCGACAGTAGCTAGGTCATATTGTGACCCTGTGAAGTTGAGGTAGGCACGGTCCTCTACCTCTCTTAACAAATAAAAAAATTTAATTTGTCTGCTCCCAAACTCCACTCCCTTGCCCCGGATAGTGATTTTACACCCCTACGCATTGATTGCGTTGGTGTAAACCTCCTGAACTATGGCAGGGTAGGTTGTGACTCACCAAGTGCTCCCGTCCCCTATTCAGGATTTGATCCAAGTTCACAAGGTAGGGGAGTCCAAATCCTCGTTCAAGGATTAGTTTATGCTTTGATGATACCTGGTTGAACCTTTACTCGGCTTCAACCGAGGTGAATCTTTTCTTATTGTATGGGACTCTAGAAGTTGAGGCCCCCATCTCCTTGCTTACCACCTTTATCTCTTGGAAAGACATTTTGGAGAGGAGAGCTAAAGGGTTTTAAAATTAAAAATTTGAATATTAGTTTTAGATAAGAGTGAAATTCTCTCCTCCTCCACTAGGGTATTTATAGCCAAAGATTTTTAGAAGTTCTTACAAAGGTAATCACATTCAAAGCATGATTAAAGATAGTCAAAAGTTGTTTTAATATAATGCAATGAATGTGACTGTAATTCAGCCTTAAATGTGTGGAAAATATCAACTTTTGTAGCTTTATGTCTAGGTTTTAAGTTCCAAGGCGCGTTGTAGCGCTATTGACGATTTGGGGAATCCCAAGCAGTTAAAGTAATTTACAGTGGAGCATCAGTCATCATGAAACGTTGTGGCACCTTGGGACTTAGCAACATTCAAGTGTGCATATAATTCACCACAGTGCGCTATACCAGCTAAATCCGCTACGGCGTGCTGTGGCGGAAAATTCCGCTGCATCGCCTTCAAAAGCAAATTTTTTCCAAACTTTCAAAATGCTTCCAAAAAACATTTAACTCAAATGAGGTTGTTTTATTTCTAATGACTACTCCTAAGTTCTTAAATCAAACAAAACAAAAATTGGGCTGCCTCCCAAGAAATGCTTGGTTTAATGACGTCACCCGACACGTTTAGGATCAAACATGGTCTAAATTCAGGGGTGATTTTTTCTTCCATGTTTTTGATTTATGTGAGTGAGCACCTACCAAAGTTGGGCTTAAACTCACAATTTCATCATTGACCTTATTTTCTACCCCATTTTCAATAATTACAAGGGAAGCTCCCTTTTTCTTCTTCTTCCCTCTCCACATTTTCCTTTTCTTTTTCTCCCCTTTCTTGTCACTTCCTTCAGATGAGGTATCTAAGTGATTAGCATAATTAGCTTCACTAAAAGCTCACCCTTACCTTCCAACTTCAAATTGGCTTTTTCTAATTAGCTTTTATAATTTTCTCTTTAAACATAGAAAGCATCAGATTTATAATCTCCTCCAAGCCATTTACTCTCACAGTCATCAACCTTCTTTCTACATCAATTATTGCTCTATAGCTGGCAAGGAACGGTCTCCCAAAAATTACAATGGAGTTTTCACTCCATCTGTCCCATTCACACACAACAAAATCTATAGGAATCACAAAACTTCCTATTCCTACTTGAACATTCCTCATAATTCCAAGGGGAGTCTTAGAATCTATATTAGCAAATTCAAGAATGATGGGCATTTCTTCCAATCCCCTTACCCCTAGTTGGGATTATATGTGTCATAAAATAACATTTATGGAAGCCCCTAGATCACACAAGTAATCTAAAAGGACTTTACCCTCAATGATACAAGGAATGTTCATTTTCCCAGGGTTCGCTCTCTTAATGGCTTTTATATCTCCTTTAATGTTCTCAGTAGCAATTTCCCTATTTTTTCCTCTTATACTCTCTTCAGTAGAGTTATGTTCCATGCAGTCTTTTTTTTTTGTGTCCAAGTTGATCACACTCACCATCTCTCTCAGGTTTATTTCAGTCGAGCTTGGGAGCATTCCCTACTACCGATTTGATAGCTATTGAGAAATTTGTCCCAATTGGACTTCAAAATTCCTAAGAGACACCTCAATTCCTTTAATTGAAGTTTTATGCCTGTTCATGGTTAACTCGATCCTTTTCATAAATTGCATAGTTTCAATTTTAAAGGCCCAAATAGATTCTTCTAGCCCAGGTTCCTGATTTCTATATTGAAAAGACTTATAAGAGTTATTGAAATTTTGGGTTAGCTTATTTTGTTGTTGAGAGCTGTAATTACCCTGAGAATTCCCCTCACCCCAAGAGAAGTTTGGGTGGTTTCTCCACCCCGGGCTGTATGTATTAGAATAGGGGTTGTTGTGGGGGTTATTATTATTATTGTTATTCCTCAAGAAGCTTACTTGTTCAATTTGTGAGGGAGCAAAAGGGTTGTTCAAATTATAGTATTCGCTGTTGTGGTTCCCTCCTCATAGCTCATAGTTCACTTCTTGGATGGCATTCACATTCAAACTCTTAATTTTATTGGTTAATAATTCAATTTCTCTTTGTAGGGAGGCTGATTGATTTGACTCATTCAAGTTATATACCTCTTTTTTGTTGGAATTAAGCTGCTTAGTCGACCATTGGTATGCACTATTCGCCATTTCCTCAAGGTGATCAAAGGCCTGCTCTTGGGTCTTATTGCTCAAGGAACCACCTGCGGCTGCATCAATGAGTGTCCTTGTGGGTGCATTCTATCCATTATAGAAATTCTGCACTTGCATCCGCAATGGAAACCCATGATGCGGGCAACACCTTAAGCAGTCCTTAAAGCGCTCCCAGCCATCATACAACTTTTTCACCATTTTGCTTAACCAATTTGGAGATCTCATTTCTCAGCCTAGCAGTTTAGCAGGTGGGAAATACTTAGCTAAGAATTTCCTAGCCAAGTCGTCCCAAGTCCTAATAGACTCACCAGGCAGAGAGCTGAGCCAAATTTTTGCTCTATCTCTCAGAGAAAGCGGGAACAATCTCAACCTAAGGGCATCATCGGACACTCCATTGAATCTAAAAGTGTTGCATATTTCTAAAAAATTTGAAATATGCGCATTGGGATCCTCCGAGGCTATACCACTAAATTGATTATTCTGGACCATGTTTAACGTTGATGGTCTAATTTCAAAGTTGTTTGCTTGAATAGGAGGTCTAATATTTACATTTGGGACTCCTACTATTGGAAGTGCATAGTCTCTAAGGGGTATCCCCCTAACATTTACTAATGGCTCTAAAGGATTGGCTTCTAAATTTTCCATTTGTGCTTATTGTTGGTTTAGAATAACTTGTTCTCTCCTAGCTCTAAAATATGTTCTTTCTATTTCAGGGTCGAAAAAGATTTCAAAAAAGTTTCTCCTACTCATGCAGTTTAAAGATTACAGCTATCAAGAACAATTCATAGAAATCAAGTTCAATAATGTAATTCAGCACACACAATGATCGATAGTTTAAAATTCAGAAAATAGTAATCGACAATATAGTTTAGCACAATTTTTATGAATTTTTAATTTTTCAGTAGCAAATAACTGAAACAAAATCTAAGTTTACACTAAAGTTAGCACAAATATAATCACAGCAACTAAAAATTATATGTAAAGTTAAGTAAAATTTAAATCACTATTTAATAGTAGATTATACTTAATACAAAATTAAGAACTGTTCCCCGGCAACAACGCCAAGAACTTGACAGACTTAAATTTTGTGTCTGCGCTTGCACGCAAGTGTATATGGTCCGAAGTTCCGGATTTATATTGTCCACAGGGAATGATGATTTTGTTACTAAGTTTTATCTACATTCAATAATGTTTACACAATTTCTATTTTGGTTTTGGTATGGTTGCTAATTTAACAAAGCAAGGATTAAATTGAAGATACAATTTGATTTAAGAAGAGAGAGTTGGGGGTTCATTATGTGACTCATAAGGACTCGGAGTTATAATCATGTCATTGTAATTTACAAAGTAATTATATTATGCCTTATCAATCAAGTGAACATTGCCTTCCTTAGATTGTTCCTCTGATTCCAACAAGTTCAAATCTAGTGCACAAGGAGAACGCCCTAGGGATTTACCTTTACACATAAATTCTTATGAGATCAATTTAAGTTTATTTTGATTTCCTACATCTAAGTTATCAAAACATTCTTTTAGTTCTATGATCTCACAAGCCTTGATTCCCACCAATCAGCGTCATACGCTACACACACGATTTAGCTAAGGGAGAGGATTCATCAAACCCAATGGACTATGTCACATCATCCATGGGTGATCGATTATCTCTCCCTTCTTCTACTTTGCTGAGCCGCAGAGCATGATTAGAAGGGGGCTTGGCTCATAAGCTTCAACTTTTTGGATGAGCTTAAGGAATAGTGCTAATGGGTGTGATAACTTGACATGTAGCTCTCAGCTCTATTGCACTCACTCCCTGCTCTAATCTAATTAGGAGCATTGGAGCACAAGTCTTTTAATGTCTTATACAAAGATTTTTATTCTAGATTTGGTTTAATTAAGATTTACATTTGATAATTATTCTAGACATTCAATAAAATGAAACAAAACATTCAGCTTAGGTTTTATCAATTGCAAATTAAACATACAACACCTTATACCTTACTCATCACATAATTACATCCCAACCCTCTCCAAGGTGGATTTCGCCATCCATCACAGTTTCAATACAGCAAGAGATGTAAAAGAAAATGAACCTTGATATCAGTTCACCAATAAAGAAAACAAGATCTAGTTTAGAAATGGTACTAGGAATAGCCCTGAATTTCGGGAGTTCTCTTGGTTCCTTCTCCTTCCTTCTCTCCTTCTCTTTAAGTTTCTCTGATTCTCTTTCCTCTTGAACTAGTAAGGTGGTTCTAAACTTCCTTCCTTGGATAGTTCTCCTTCTCTTTCTCACAATAGCTTATAATTTGGATCAATGAAAGTTAAAATTGGGAACCCTTGAATAGCTTAAAAATGCCCCTTAAATATGGAAGCTTTCAGCCTTTTTGCCCTTATCCTAAGTGACCTTTCATCTTCCCTTTCTTCAATGCAAGCCATAATGTTTTATTCTAAAAATCATCTGGAATTCTATAGACTTAAATATTAATTATGTTTTCAAAAAGGGATAGGAAGCCCAACTGTCAGAAATTTTTGCCCTTCCCTATGCTGTTATTAATACAATTTCTGGAAGTTTCTGCGTCGATCATTATGGTGCGATACAGTGATCACATCAAGTTCAATTTAAAACTAGTTCTAGGTTGCTATTCTACTGAATAATCATCGTAGTGCAATGTGGCAGCTCTGATCCAAACACTGTTCCACTGCAGCGTGCTGTGGCAGCCTCAATCCAAACAGTATGCACACATTCAATCTCCTTGATTTATACAATTTACTCAAAATGTTATTGCGCTCCGCTAGAGCGTGCTGCAAGCGCGCTGCGGTGGTTAAACTTTCATGAATGCAGAAAGCTACTGTTCAATTACTTCACATATAGTTTTCATTAATATTTTTTTGAATGTCGTCGTAGCCTGCCATGGTGCGCTACGGCACGCTGCAGCTAACTCCTTCCAGGTCTACAGCTTTTATTCATTATCCTAGATGCACTGTGGTGATTAATCTTTCGTAAAAGCGGAGAGTCACTGTTCAATTAGTTGTCCCAAAGTTTTAATATTACTCCCCAGAAATGACGTCACGGCCGGCTGGAGCGCGCTGGGGAGCGCCGCAGCGGTTCTCCTTCCAGGCTTGCAAATATGTTCCAGGTGAACCTAATCAGTAAACTACCATGGCCCGCTGCGACGCGCCCCAGCGGTTTTCTTCCATGATTCACCTTTTTGCTTCAGATTTCTTTTCTCCAACTTTCTCCTAAACTTTATTAAATTCACTTCAAAATATTCTTGTTCAAGTGATGTTTTGTATATTTTTCTTTCCTTACCTTTTCATAAATCTTGGATTTATCTCATCCCCACACTTAAATTCTTGCTTGTCCTCAAGTAAGCTCAAAGTGGATTTTGTTGTCTTTGTAATGGATTCAATTTAGGATGTGAATGTGAGGCTCTAATATCACTTAATATTGCCGTAACCTTGGGTGATTTCAAAATTCCAGCCATTATATTCTTCCTAATTCAGGTTCCAAGTTCTTATTCCTTTCAAGTTTCCAATCTCAAAGGTTGATGCTTATTCTTTATGAGGGAACGGGTAATTACCTAAGGGTTTCCAACTCCAGCTAGGCATTGGCGAGTGACAAGAGATTTTGTGCCATGTGTGTTCCTTCTTATAAATCACAAAGAACATTAATAATTATAGGAGAGATATTTTTTTTCATCCTATTTTCTCATATTTTTACTTTAGGAGATATATTTTTCTTTATCCTTATTTTTAATTTTATTTCTCCTTTTAGCTCAGGGAGAGATATTTTTCTTCATCCTCATTTCAGTTCTTTGTGATCATTAAGTCCTACAGGAGCCTATCTGTAACAATCTTAAAAATTTAATAGGAGATTAATCCAAACATTGGGATGTTACCTTAGCACCCAATACTTGATTAGAAGAAAATGAATCAAGTATAGATGCTAAGTGGCCAAGTCACTTTATGAGTAGTTGTTAAGTTAAGTTAAGATTTGCAAATGAATACAAAAGAAGATATATGATAAGGAGATACATGTAAATACAACATTGCAAAAATTTTCAATACAAGCAATTAGAATAATCCACTCATTCATCCCAAGCAGTTACAAAATAGTGAACAACATAGGTTATTTAAGAGTAGGTAAAAGCAACTTAAGTAAACTCAAGAATTTATAATTTAATTATTACAAACCTTTTAAAAATACAAGTAAAAAATAAGTAGGTCACTCTTTCACTTGTAATAAAATACAAGTAACAATTTAAAATTAAGCGGAACCAAAAAAATTCTTTGAAAGCTCTTCAAGCACTTGGACCTGTATTACCTGAGTCAAAGGGCTCTTGATCTATCATATTTTGGTATTTCAATATGATAGGGTAAAGCCAAAAAAATAAAAAAGTATAGTTATACTAAACAGTCTAAGCATATTTTAAGATTGGCTATATTTTAAAATTAATAAGATATCACAAACATGATTTACAATTTAAACTAAGCAGCGAAGCTATAAAAGCTATCAAGTATGGAAAAAGGAATTAAGCATAACTGTAAAGGAGATAGTATGAACAGAGTTGAGTAAAACTACTCACTTATATAAAAGTTCTAGCCTACATCCAAAATTGGTAAGGGAAAGCATCCTAAATGGCTAAAAACTAATATGTGCATTAAAGTAAAATGAATTGAAAATAATGCATGTTCAATGAAATTTATGCTAAGTAAGCAATAAAATACAGTGAAGCATTAAATGAAATTAAGCAACATACACTATTTAAATTTAATTGAAGTAAGCAATACACAATACTGGAAATAGAGAGTGTAAATCATAGGAAATAAAGAAGTATCTTAAACTCTTGATATAAGACAAATATAGCCTATGATTATGAAAAGTAAGCATAACTAAATAGTTACGAAGAGATCTTACAATCAATAAGATTGTAAAAGAACTCTTATATTATTAGTTAAAGTTATATTTAGAAGCTATCTCATTCTGCAGGAGTATTCAACAGAATGGGATGAGGAGTTAAGCACGTCTGCCTAAGTAGATACGGTGGGGAGGTCGAACATTCACATTTATACTCTCTAAAATGTGAAGTCCTATTATAAGTGCTATCTTTTTTTTTCAAACTTGCCATAAGGCATTCCCCATAAATTTTAATGAAACTTTTTATTTATGCACAATAATCTTGAATGAATGTTCAAGGAAAATGCTCAAAGGTAAGCAAGCATTCAATAAATTTGAATAATTATAAACTATGTGATATCCTTTTGTTATCTAAGCTTTAATAATCTTCTTAATGACTGGAGCTAATTGAGCTCCAAATTGACTTATATATATTGATCTTTAAGCCAATCTTGATAAAAGTAGAAAGAATATAAGTTTGGAAAATAGTATTTTCATATAATTGAAGTTCATCCTATACTAGTCCTAAACTAATCAAATCAAATATAATTATGATTAAAGTTTAAGGAAACTAGTAAAGAAGAATAATGTTTATAGATTGTTAAGTTAATGAAAGTATAAGCTAATGGATATTCTATTATATTCACATATTTAACTTATAAACTAAAAAGTATCAACTCAATTCAATCATAAAGTTATCTAAGATTAATTGATATTGAATATTTGAAATTAAGAAAAAGAGATAGAGTATACCCTACATGAAATAATTCATTTTAAGATTGTAGGGAATTAGAAATCTAAAAGCTTATCTAAAACATGAAAGGAAACTATTGCCCTCAATATAATTGATGGAGAACTAATGTAGGATGTTAATGAATATTAAGTTGTACACTAGTCATCTAAGTAATTGTTTCTGCACTAGTTAGAACTTTAGTGAACTTAACTTAGAAGATTGATATGTTAAACTTGATAGGTTACAAAGGAAATTAAAAGGTTCTATTTTAACCTTACAATCAATTATTGGATAAGCATAACACTTAGAATATAAGAATTTTATTCTAATTCTAGAAAGTTTCGGCATGGTCTCCTTTGTATTTGCTCAAAGTAAACACATACAATATCAATATATAAGTCAATCCATTACATGGAATTGACTGTTTCCAATTCTAATAATTTCAACAACTATAAAGAACATCAATTTATAAGTCAATTCGTTACATAGAATTGGCTATTTCTAGTTCTAATAATTTCAACAATTATAAAGAACATCAATTTATAAGTCAATCTATTACATAGAATTAACTATTTCTAGTTCTAATAATTTCATGTAAGAAAATCAAATGAAGCAATTTACTAACCTAAATAAGTCTCAAGTGATCTAATTAACTCATAATATCATATGCAGTAATGATAAAGATGCATGGAATAGGAGAAGATTTATTTAACAATCAAGTAAGGAAAATCATGTATAACAACACTATATACTTAAATGAATAGCAACATCATTACAACATTTGCTTCTAATAATACATTTAATGATGGTAGTTAATTAAATTCTAACAATATAAAGAACAGTATTAGATCTCACATGATCCATTGATTCTTTTATTTTTATAATTGGCCACATATGGTTTTAATAAGAGAAGTGACAGCATTTGATCATTTGATTTCACTTTGGAATTAAAAGGCAACATTGATCATATTTGATTTCACTTTAAAATAAAAGGCAGTATTTGATCATATTTGATCTCATAATATAAAAGATGGTAGCATTTGATCACTTTTGATCTTACTTTAGAATAAAAGGCAACATTTCATCACATGGATTTGACTAATAGCATTTGATCACCTTTGATCTTATAATATTAAAGATGGCAGCATTTGACTCATAATAGCATTTGATTCAAATTGAAACAAATGGCAGTACTTGTTCTCTCATTATAATTAATAGCAACATTGAATCACTTATGATCTCATTTTAGAAAATACATGGCAGCATTGAATCACATATGATACATGGCATCACTTAGATCTCATAACTAAATGGCAGCATTTTATCATATTTGATCTCATATAAAAGATGGCAGCATTTGATCATATTTGATTTCACTTTGGAATAAAAAAGCAACATATGTTCTTACTCACAATTGATAGCAGCACATATTCTCTTACACAATTGATCGTAACATATGATCTTACACATGATAGATGACAACATTCAATCTCTTTTAAATAATTGGCAGCATATAATTCTAATAAAGGAAATGAACACATTTATTTTTATATTGCATTAATTTCACATTCTTATAATAACAACATATGATTCTAAAAAAGAATGATAGCATTGATTCTCGTATAATCTGTTAGCAGCATTTGGATCTTACAAATAATTGGTAGCATATAATATATGATAGGTATGATGTCGTTAACATTATCTAAATATTCAACTCTATATATGTCTTATGAAAAATTATATCGGTTGCTGAGTTATTAGTTATATCTTATTATAGCACAGAACTAATGCTGAGGCTTTCTGCATTATTAAACCTTACATTACTTTTATTTTCTTTTGCAAAAGAGCTATTCTTCTTATCTTTATCCATAAATTCTGCATTATCAAACTATGTATTTTGTATTCTATCGACACTAAAGTTAGCACAACTATAATTACAGCAAATAAAAATTATATGTAAAGTTAAGTAAAATTTAAATCACTATTTAATAGCAGATTATACTTTATACAAAATTAAGAACTGTTCCCCGGTAATAGCGCCAAAAATTTGACAAACATAAATTTCGTATATGCGCTTGCACGCAAGTGTATATGGTCCGAAGTAATAATTTGGAATGGTAAGTTCTAGATTTATATTGTCCATAGGGAACGATGGTTTTGTTACTAAGTTTTATCTACATTCAATAATGTTTAGACAATTTGTATTTTGGTTTTCGTGTAGTTGCTAATTTAATAAAATAAGGATTATATTAAAGATACAATTTGATTTAAGAAGAGAGAGTTGGGGGTTCATTATGTGACTCATAAGGCTCGGTGTTATAATCATGTCATTGTAATTTACAAAGTAATTATACTATGCCTTATCAATCAAGTGAACATTGCCTTCCTTAGATTGGTCCTCTAATTCCGACAAGTTCAAATCAAGTGCACAAGGAGAACACCCTAGGGATTCTACCTTTACACATAAATTCTTATGAGATTAATTTAAGTTTATTTTGATTTCCTACATCTAAGTTATCAAAACATTCTTTTAGTTCTATGATCTCACAAGCCTTGATTCCCACCAATCAGCATCATACGCTACACACATGATTTAGCTAAGGGAGAGGATTCATCGGACCCAATGGACTATGTCACATCATCCATGGGTGATCGATTATCTCTCCCTCTTTCTACTTTGCTGAGCCGCAAAGCATGATTGGAGGGGGGCTTGGCTCATAAGCTTCAACTTCTTGAATGAGCTTAAGGAATAGTGCTAATGGGCGTGATAACTTGACACGTATATCTCAGCTCTATTTTTATGAATTTTTAATTTTTCAATAGAAAATAACTGAAACAAAATCTAAGTTTACACTAAAGTTAGCACAAATATAATTACAGTAACTAAAATTTATATGTAAAGTTAAGTAAAATTTAAATCACTATTTAATAGCAGATTATACTTAATACAAAATTAAGAATTGTTCCCTGGCAACAGCGCCAAGAACTTGACAGACTTAAATTTTGTGTCTGCGCTTGCACGCAAGTGTATATGGTCCAAAGTAATAATTTGGAATGGTAACTTTCGAATTTATATTGTCCACAGGGAATGATGGTTTTGTTACTAAGTTTTATCTACATTCAGTAATATTTACACAATTTGTATTTTGGTTTTGGTGTGGTTGCTAATTTAACTAAGTAAGGATTAAATTGAAGATACAATTTGATTTTAGAAGAGAGAGTTGGGGGTTCATTATGTGACTCATAAGGACTCGGTGTTATAATCATATCATTGTAATTTACAAAGTAATTATACAATGCCTTATCAATCAAGTGAATATTGCCTTCCTTAGATTGTTCCTCTAATTCTAACAAGTTCAAATCTAGTGCACAAGGAGAACACCCTAGGGATTCTACCTCTGCACATAAATTCTTATGAGATCAATTTAAGTTTATTTTGATTTCCTACATCTAAGTTATCAAAATATTCTTTTAGTTCTATGATCTCATAAGACTTGATTCCCACCAATCGGCGTCATACACTACACACGTGATTTAGCTAAGGGAGAGGATTCATCGGACCCAATGGACTATGTCACATCATCCATGGGTGATCGATTATCTCTTTCGCCTTCTACTTTGCTGAGCCGCAGAGCATGATTGGATGGGGGCTTGGCTCACAAGCTTCAACTTCTTGGATGATCTTAAGGAATGGTGTTAATGGGTGTGAGAACTTATCACATAGCTCTCAGCTCTATTGCACTCACTCTTTGCTCCAATCCAATTAGTGAGCACTGGAGCACAAGTCTTTTAATATCTTATACAAATATTTTCATTCCAAATTTGGTTTAATTAAGATTTACATTTGATAATCTTTCCAAGCATTCAATAAAATGAAACAAAATGTTCAACTCAAGTTTTATTAATTGCAAATTAAATATATAACACCTTATACCTTACTCATCACATAATTACATCCCAACTCTCTCCAAGGTGGGTTTAGCCTTCCATCACAGTTTCAAGACAGCAAGAGATGTAAAAGAAAATGAACCTTAACATCAGTTCACAAATAAACAAAACAAGATCAAGTTTTGAAATGGTACTAGAAATAGCCCTGAATTTTGGGGGTTCTCTTGGTTCTTTCTCTTTCCTTCTCTCCTTTTATTTAAGTTGCTCAGCTTCTCTTTCCTCTTGAACTAGTAAGGTGGTTCTGAACTTTTTTCCTTGGAGAGTTCTCCTTCTCTTTCTCACAGCAGCTTATAATTTGGATCAATGAATGTCAAAATTGGGAACCCTTAAATAGCCTGAAAATGTCCCTTAAATAGGGAAGCTCTCAGCCTTTTTGCCTTTATCCTAAGTGACCTTTCATCTCCCTTTCCTTCAATGCAAGCTATTATGTTTTATTCAATTAATTATTTGGAATTCTATAGACTTAAATATTAATTCTATTTTTAAAATGGAAGAGGAAGCCTAAAGGTTAGAAATTTTTGCCCTTCCCTATTCTATTACTAATACAATTTCTGGAGGTTTCTACATCGACCACTATGGCGCATGACAGCACGTTGTGGCGCACTACAGCGATCACATTAGGTTCAGTTCAAAACTGGTTCTAGGTTGCTGTTCTATTGAAGAATCATCGTAGCGCACTGTACCTCTAGGTTGTTGTTCTAATAAGAGTTAATGGCCATTTCTTTTAACAGATTGTGTGCTTCTTATTGAGTCTTATTGTATGTTGATCCCCTAGATTCCACATCTATAAGGGTGCTCGTATCAAATTCATTATAAAAATTTTGTAACTAAACCCACAATGATAATCCATGATGTGTACATCTCCTTAATAATTCCTTAAACCTCTCCCAGCTATCGCATAATGACTATTTTAAGTTACGGTAGGACATGGTGTGATTTTATGTTGAATTTTATTTACCTTCTAAATGTGTGTAGATTTCTCTTAATCTTGGGGTCAAAAAGTTAATTTTACTCTCCCTCATTATGCACACACCTTTCTATCACTACTAAGAAAAATAGGTTATTTTACAAGATTAAATTTCATTGTTGCAATTCAACAAGGTGTTACACAAATGTCTTAAAAAAGCAAATAAATAAAATATGCAGCAATTAAAATACTAAATAATATATTCAAATCACTACTCATAAGAGAATTCCTTAATACCAAATCAATTGTTCCTCGACAATGGTGCTAAATACTTGATAGATTTAAATTATGCATCTATGTAAACATGCAAGTGCATGTGGTCTGAAGTTATAATGGATGGTGAGTTCTAGATTTATTGTTCTTAAGAATTAAGGGAATGTTGCAGTTATTGTTTTCTATACTAATTCTTGAACAAATTAATTTTTAGTTTGGTTACTAAACTAGAACTAAGCATGTAAAGTAAATAAATCAACGACTAGAAAGAGTTAAGTAAATAAATCAATGACTTAATTAATGTATTTTAATAGCACAAACTCAATCTTGATTATACAAATCAAGATTAAGAATTCTAGGCTTAAGCACCAATTCGAGGTTCAATCCTAAATCCAATGTACTAATCTTTTAAGGATCTAAGGGTTCACACCCACCATTATTCTAAGGGTAGAGAATCTTAGAAGTTGAAAGATGAAGCAACTATAATCTGAAAGAAACACCAAATTTATAATTATCAAACAAAAATAATAAAATAAGAGCTTAAGAATCTAAGAACTATGCTCAATCTAAAGAATAATCTCATTATTCTATAGGTTAATCAACCTAAACTCACAAGAAGGATTCAAAAGGATTAAATCAAATAGGAATTTCAAAAATTAGATGGTACAAATCAAATGGATTACTATGAATAATCACTAAGGATTTAAGATCTAAGTCTTAGGTTTAATCACTTAAGACTTTAGGTTGGATTTAGAATTAGGATTTCCATTATAACATTCTCTTAAGAATAATTATTATGATTAGTTTTGATAAGGAACTTACGATTGGTTTCATAAGGTTAAATTTCTTTATTCAAGATTAAGTGAAGGGCCTAAGATCACCTCAAGAGCTTAGGATTTACTTAAGAAGGATTTAGCTTAAGTCATTTAGATTAATTAACTAGGTACAAAAGCTAAATGAATGATATTAATACTTTGTATTACTAGTTAAAAGCACATTAATGATATTTCTAGGGTTTAAGGGTTCTTAAATAAACTTTAGGCCAAAATTACCAAATTACCCTTCTTAAAACTAAAATTAGGATTTTAAGATTAAAGCTTCCAAATTGACTCTAATCAGTTCTAATAGGCTTAATATTGACTAATAAGAGAAATGAAGCACTTAAATTTAAGTGTGAACTTAAAATTAGATTAATTAGCACTAATCACTTTTTGAGGTTAAGAAAAGTGATTAAGGAAATTAGGGCTTAAAATAGAAATCTAAACACACAAACAAGTTCTAATATACTTAAGAAGATAATAGGAACTTGGTTTACCAAAATTAGAAGATTAATTAGATCATTTGATACTAATTATAATTTAGGGTGATTAAGAGGTGATTAACAAATTTAGAACTCTTAAATTATTTTTAAAGGCATAATTAAGTTCTACTGTATTATGAACAATCAGAGACCTTAATCATGAATTTTGGACATTTAATAAGTTATTTTCTCACTAATTAAGATTAGAGAGAGATTAACTTAAATTAGAAAATCTAACCATTGGATCGAGTATTTAATTGCACATTATTGTTCCTTATGATTTTTTGATCAAAATAGTATATTGGATCATACCATTTGGATAAGATTTGATTAAGTTATTCAATTAATATAGCTTGAATGTTTTCAAATCATTAAATCATAGGCAAATTAATATATTCCATTTATCATTTATTAAATAGAAGGTAAATAATTCCTAAATTCATTTAATTAACCCAGCCCATATACTAAACTGACGAGTCAGATCAGGGCCCAGCTAGGTCGGTAATGTCGTATCGCGCAGGCCTGGGCTGGCCCACCCCAAAGCGATAGTGTCATCGTCCCTGCCCCATCTTTTGACAGGCCAAAGGGAGACGATGCTCCAAAGTAATATTCTTAGCACACATGGAACGCCGGCACCTCGAGTCGATCCCTATAACATTCTTGAACCTATGCACACCCAACGAACCCAAAAACCCTAATTAGAACGACCTAGATCTCTAGATGACTACTCGACTTAAACTATTACTGACAGGAATTTAGGATTCCCAAGAACTCCTCACAAAGATGACGCCACAGCTCTAGGTAGATCCTAGTACGTTCAGAATGTAGAGAGGGGTTTATTAGGAGAGGAATTGGGCGAGTAGGTCAATTGATTGACTGGGATGCCATTCCCAATCGAGTGCAGATACAGGCTGAGTCTAAGCCGATTGATTCGAGATGAATCGATTGATCAAGATCAATTCAAATATTACTACTCATTAACAATTATCCAATGATGCTACTAAGCATCCTAAGGGCTTCAATTGCTAAGGATTTTAGTGGTCCAATGGCTGACCAGCAGTGCACACTCAGATGGCCATTCAATATTGTTTGGTCCACTGGTAGACCTTACTAGCACTGCAGCCACTCACTGAGGAGTTAGTGTATGATCCTAGCACAACATCTAGGGTAGAGCATTCATAAGTCGAGCTATCTTTAGTTCGACAGAGAAAGGGATACAAGTGGTACCTGGGAATTGGGAGTCAGAGAGCTGCGGATGGTCGAGGGAGCTTCAAACGACCTTAGCAATTACTTAGGGAGGTCTAAACACCAGACGCACACCTTCTATCAGTGGTACGCACAGCTAGAGCAATGGGACAACAAGCTCCTCCAATGGATTTTGACAGGAAAGAGGAAAGGAAAATTGTAGGAACTCAAGTGAGCAAAGCGGCTCACAGGGTTGAGATAAAGCAATTTAAAGCCAGAGAAGGAGTTAGAGGGAGAATTCCATGGCTGAGGGCCAAGCCTTAGGCTCGGGCTGAGAAGCTTATTCAGCTTACCCCAATTAGAGGGATTCAACCTTCTTGACTTGCCAAGGAGGCTTGGCCACTAATGGGTAGGATCCTAATGACCAAGAGAATATGGTCAATAAGAGTGGGGGACAAGCTGGCAGTGAATGGTACGAAGGATCTTTGGCTATCGGGTGAACGAGCTGGGGACAAAAGTCTACATCGATAGAGATTGAGTTCATCTAATGATTACAAAGCCGTTAGAGATGAAGGGCCTGATGCGCTTCCAATTAAACAGAATTGCGAATGAAAAGCCAGCCGTCAGATGCGAGGGCTTGATACGATGACTAGGATTAGATCCAGGGGCGGAGTAGTGTATGTCGCCGGATGGGGATACGCTAAGATGTGAGCTAACACGCTTTTTGCTAGAGTTGTTGAGCTGCTGTCGGGACCCCGCAACATATCTGCCACAATTTTGACAACAAATCCCACCGAATATTTTACTAAAAATAATTTATTTTAATTATTATAAATTTTTTAATTAATTATAATTAATTCTAAAAAATATTATAAATCCAATTTATGATCAAATGAGCTCCAAAAATTTTCAAAAATTCACCCTTAGCTAATTAGGGCACGATGAATCCAAAAATGAAATCAGATTTTAATTTGGAGATCAAATTAATTTAACCAATTTTCAGGATCCAAAAATAGGCAAAATATTCAAATTACTCAAATGAGCTCCGATGTATTTCAAACTTCTATGGTTAGGTTAAAATGCCCCTTGAGTCTAAGGGAATGAAAATCAAAGCTTAGTTTAGCTTAAATTAACTTGATTTAGCTATAGTAACAACTAGGGTTATTACATACTCTCCCACTTAAGAACGATGTCGTCCCATCATCACTCAAGTGAAGAAAGTACTATGAAAATGAAATATTGAATGACAACTAAAAAGAAAGGAACAGGAAAAGTACCTGAGTTTGCAAAGAGTTGTGGATATTTATGGCTCATACCCACTTATTTTTCCCAAGTAGATTCTTCTAATGATTGATTCTTCTACTAGACTTTAACCATTGGAATTGAACGATTCCTTAGCTGCTTTTAATCACAAGCTAAGATTTTAACTGGTTCTTTAGCATAAAAAAGATCGGGTTGAATTTCCACTGCTTGAAGTTGAAGGAGATGATAAGGGTTTTTGAGACATATTCTTAATGAAGACACATGGAATATGTTGTGAACAGCTACAAAGTCATTAGGAAGATTCGATCTGTAGGTTGATGATCCCACCTTGGCTAGTATCTCAAAAGGTCTGACATAGCGGGGATTGAGTTTCCATGCTACGCCAAATCTGTAGACACCCTTCATCGGACTTACTTTCAGATAAGCAGAATATCCAACACTGAATTCTAAAAGATGGTGTCGAGCATCATGACATTTTCTCTGATAATCTTGGGCAGAGTGAACTCTTTGTTGAATCATATGAATCTTCTTATTAGTTTCCTCAACCAATTCAGATTTATAAAGCTGAACGCTTCCTGTTTCTGACCATGCCAGAGGAGTACTACATTTTCTACCATATAAGGCCTCATAGGGAGCCATTTTGATATTGGCTTGAAAAATATTGTTATATGCAAACTCCACTAACGAGGTAAGATTTTCCCAGGTACTGGAAAAATCTGGAATGCTGAGCCTTAGCAAATCTTGAAGAACTTGATTTACTCTTTTAGTCTAACTATCCGTTTAAGAATAAAAAGTTGTACTCATAGCTAGGGTAGTCCTCAGATCTTGATGCACTGCTTGTCAGAACTTAGAAGTAAACCTATTATCTTTGTCAGATACTATCAACTTAGGGATAACGTACAGTCTGACAATCTCTTTAATATAAAGCTTTGTGTGCTTCTTGACAAAGTCAATCTGATGGATAGGAATAAAATGCGCTGACTTAGTTAATTGATCGACGATAACCCAGATTGCATTGGCACCAGATTTTGTGTGAGGCAATCCCATAACGAAACCCATTGAGATATCAAACAATTTCCCTTCTAGGATTTCCGAAGGATGCAGAAGACCACCAGACCTTTGGTGCTCTGCCTTCACTAGATTGCAAGCATGGCACTTAGCCATGAAATCGGCTATGCTCTTCTTTATACTGAGCCACCAAAAAGATTGCTTTAAATTCTAGTACATTTTAGTAATGCCTGGATGAATATGATATCCAGAATTATGGCCTTCTACTAGAATTTTGTGATGCATGGATTTAGGAATCCACAAATAACTCCCTTATTAGATTACATTACTATGCATCTGTAGAACCTGACAGCAACCTCCTTCAATGTCAACTTTGAACTTCAGATAGTCTTCATCTTTAGTTTGCAAGATGGAAACATCTTTATGAAAAGTGGGTTCCACATTGATATTAACCAGAAGTAAACTTAGCATATCGCCACATGCTGAAGAAATTTAGAGTTTACAGAACTCTTTCTCTAATGAACTTAAGGCAATCATAGCAGATAGGGTAGCACGATAGCTAAGAGCATCGGCCACCACATTTATCTTACCTAGGTGATACTGAATACTCAAATCATAATTGTTGATGAGCTCCAACAACCTTTTCTGTTGGTAGTTCAATTCTCACAGAGTGAAGATATACTTTAGACTCTAATGATCAGTAAAAATAGAACATTGAACTCCATACAAGTAATGATGCCAGATTCTTAAGGCAAAAATTATAGCAGCAAGTTCAAGGTCATGAATGGGGTAATTCTTTTCGTGAGGTTTTAATTGATGAGAGGCATAAGAAATTACCTTACCCTCTTGTATTAATACACACCCTAAACCAATTCCAGATGTATCAGTATACACCTGATAGTTCAAATCTTTTTTAGGTAGAACAAGCATAAGAGTGGTAGAGGGTGCATCTCTTTAGGTTTGGAATGCTTCCTCGCATTCAGAACTCCAAACGAAATGTACAGCTTTCAAGGTCAATTAAATTAAAGGTGAGGCAATCTAAGAGAAGCCTTTAATAAACTTTTGATTTTTGTAAGTAACTTGGGCTATACCCAATCTTGAATTGCACTTACCTTCTTTTGATCCACACAGTTACCTTGGGCATCGACTATATGACCCAAGAATACAACAGATTTTAGCCAAAATTTACATTTGGAAAACTTGGCATATAACTAATGATCGCGCAAAGATTCTAATACTATCCTTAAATGATCCACATTATCCTTTAGAGTTTGAGAATAAATGAGAATGTCATTGATGAAGACGATAACAAATTTGTCAAAATACGGCTCAAGGACTCGCTGCATCAAGTTCATGAATATTAATGGCGTATTAGTGAGTCCATAAGACATCACAAGAAATTCAAAATGGCCCTAATGGGTATGGAAAGTTATTTTCTCAATATTGGCATCCCTTACTCACAATTGATGATATCTAGATCTTAAATAGATTTTCAAAAATATGACAGCTCCAGATAGCTGGTCAAACAGACCATTGATTTTGGGCAAAGGATACTTATTCTTGATAGTGACTTTATTCAACTCACAATAATCTATACACATTCGCATAGATTCATCTTTCTTCTTTACGAATAAAACTGGCGCTCCCCAAGGAGACATCCTAGAACTGATGAAGCTTTTGCTCAAGAGCTCTTGCAACTGCTCATTAAGATCTTGTAGTGTAACAGCCAAAACTCTTAAGCACCAAGGTATTGTCCGCTTTGGCCTGAAATGCCTCACGATTTTGCCCTCAAAAGATAACTTCCCAACAGGTCACCCATCCTGGGAGTGCTCCCACATGAGCACGCTTAACTTTGAAGTTCTTATCAAGAACTCCACCGTTATCTGAAAAGGCGCCTCGATGTTTAAGAGTTTCACTTATTACTACTTAAGTGGGTCATCACATGTAGTTCCTTATGTGATATTCTATTATGAGCTTTAGATATAGGTTGAGTTCCGAGAATTAGTGCAATGGAGAACTCTACTTCCCTAGGTGGAGGTACTCCTGGCAGATCTTCATGAAATACATCGGTGAAATCTTTCACCACCTTACAATCAGAGAGAGAAATGCTTTTTTTCACTTCACCCATCATAGTGACAAGAAAAGCATTACATCCCTTACTGATTAATTTCTCAGCTTTGATAGTATTTATTAATGATAGTAGAGTACTAATCTTTCTTATGAAAGTTGCAGGCTTGCTCTGTGAATGAAGAGTGACCTTCTTCTTAAGGTAATTTATCACAGCATTATGACAACTAAGATAATTCTTTTCAAGAAAGATATCAAAATTGGCTAATAGAAGGATGATTAATTTAGAATCAAACATCTGATTATTCAACAGAATCTTGACGTCGCAAAACTTATGAGCACTGAGTTGGGCTCCATATGGAAGTCCAACATATAACGACTTTGCTAATTTATAGGTAGGCAGATTAAGAAGATTGACAAAATGCTCAAAAATGAATAAATGACTAGCCCCATTGTCAAATAACACATTGCAGGGTTGTTCTTTGAAATAAAGCGTGCCTAAGAATTATTCATACAAATTGTATTAACTAATTATAATATTTAAAGTATAAGAATTTAAATTCAGAGAGATTCAGAAATGTGTACCTGAAACTACATTGTTATCCTCTGCAGCTTCAAGCAGTATTAAAGCATATACTCGTGTAGGATCAGCAAGACGATTATTTGCCTACTTTTTGAAATGATTATGGAACTTTGGAGCGATAGGTTGTTCCCGTACTGGTTCAAAAGTAGGAGCTAACATTATTGCCAATCCTAGGTCTCTCTTGCTCAAAGGTGTTACTCCTAAGACCTAGTTCCTTTGTGAATGGCTTATACAGACACCATCCACTATTTTTATGTGCATGTAGTGAAAGAATAGATGGCCTAGAAAACCACAAGTGTAGCATTTATGGCCAAAGTCGTAAAACTTTCCATAAGGATGAGGCCAATTACAGCCTTGGATAGGTTCAACATGAAGTGCAGCTTCAAGTTGAGACCTTAGTAGATTGAGGTCTATGCCACTTGAAGGCTTCATAATGGTTTAGAACTATATAAATCTTATGCTTAAGATCCCTTTCTGATTAGTGGTGCTCCACCACTATTGTTATTTCCACAATAAAGGAGAAATTAGAAAGGTGAAGTGGAACAATGTGATCTTTGAAGGTATCACGCAATCCACTTTGGAACCGATGGCATCTTGCATATTCAAATCAAACAAGCTTTGGGGAAAAATGAGTCAACCTCTTGAACTCCATCTCATAATCTAAGATGGAACAACTTCCTTGCTTCAGCCTTAAAATCATATACTCAATAATATTATGTGCAGATGGAGGGATAAACTCAAATTTGAAGGCATTCACGAACTCATCCCACAAAATATCCTCAATGTCATAATCAATGAATCGTGTGTTCCGAATATTGTCCCACAAGTACTCGGCTTCTCATGGAACAAATGTGTAGTGAGATGGATCGCTTCAGAGTTTGTGCACTTCAGACTAATTAGGTTCTTTTCAACCATCTTAAGCCAACTGACTGTATCCACAGGGGATAGATTTTCACTAAAAGTAGAAGTTCTCTGCCTCAGGAAACTTTGGAGAAGACCATCAATAGAATGATGGGAGGAGAGAGATATATGCTAGGAAGGAATAGCTAGTGCAAGATTGTTAGTTTTTGTAGGTGAGGGGTGAATGGCAATTAGCTTTTGGATAGCCAAAGCCTGTTGGGTTTGGTTTTCCAACATTGTTGCTACCATTCTTCAAAGATGGGCTACTTTATTAGTAGAGCTACTAGAAGCTATGGCAAGCTTAATAGGTGTAGTTGGAGGTGATCTGGGATTCATCCTGATTTAATAAGACAAATCTTGATTTCAAAACTAGATTAAGGAAACAACATCAAGCTTGACATTCCATTGACAACTACAAAATTTCATGATTTAAGAAATGAAGACTTACATATGATGAACAAAAATGGGAAATTTCTATAATCAATGAAATCATAAGATGATAAAGGATTGCATCACACTAACTATACTAGCACTAGTGTTCTTTAATGAACTTAGTACAAAATGAGAGACGGACATCCTCGAAACATACAACATGACGCTTCCTCTTGCACTTCTTCTCGAGCTTCCAACTAGTGATATCCCACAAATCTCCCGCAATGTCTAGAAGTTGATAAGTCATGAGATCAATCCTAATGGAATCAAGACATTCAATATGGTTTAGAACTGATTCCACATGGTTTAACCATTCTCTTGCTTGGATCGGAAAGTCAAGTCCTCTGAATACAGGTTGTTGAAGAAGTTTGTCCAAAACTAGGACTCCTTAAGCAGATACTCGGACAATAGATCTCTTACTTTCTCGTCCCCATTTGTAAATGAGCTCACATACAATATTGAATGTGACAACATAGTAGTCCAACTCTGATCTTTCACACTCCATCTCATTCTATCAGAAAAAATTTTAAGTTTCTTTTATAGTTACTTTGAGAGTGATTTAATTATCTTGAATGGATATTTTCAATCTACACTTTCATAGAATTACTGAGAGAATTATGCTATAGATATTATATTTTGATGACTGAAATTTTCAAAAGAATGGTCCATTAGGTAGAAAGGAATATAAATCCCAATCTGACACCTTAAGGTGTTCTCTGATACCAATTATGAGGCCCCATACCCTCTGTGGTCATTGATGAATCAATAAATTATATCTCAAATAAAGAAAAATTTCATTCAATTCTCATTATAAAACTGCTCCTAAATCCAAGTTAGTCTATCTTTTCAGGAAAAATACATATCCAAAGAATTCCGAGCAATTTGGGCAATTTTCCAAATTTTTTCGAAGGAACACCGCTGCCACGCTCTGCAGCGGGCCATTTTGCAAATCACGGGCACGATCGCGTGCTGCAGCAGGCCATTTTGCAAATCACAGACGCGATCGCGCACTACAGCAGGACAGTTTGTGAAACGCGGGCACGATCGCGCGCTGCAGCAGACCATTTTGCGAATCACGAGCTCAATCATGCTGCAGCGGGACAGTTTGCAAAACATGGGCGCGATCGCATGCTGCAGCATAATAGTTTGTAATCGTAGGCACGATCGCACGCTGCAGCGGGATAGTTTACAATCGCGGGCGTTATGGCGCGCTACAGCAGGCAAATTTGTAAAACTGCTGGCACAACCAAACGCTACAGCGCGCTACGGCGCGCTGTAGCTACCCTTTACTTATCAAACCTGACCGCCCCAGCACGCCGCAGCGGGCCGTTTTATAAAATCGACTGCGATAGCGCGCTACAGCACGCTGTAGCAACCTGCCACAATTTTTTCTGGCAAAAGCATTAATTGCGGCTATGACAATACACCCAACCAGCCTCTTGTCTCCAGCCATCATTCCTTTTGCTGCAGCTCCATTTTTAAATGGAAAATAATCTCTTTGATGTGATGAGAAGGATAAAACAATAGAAAATATTGGTCACCTCACCCATCAATTGGAATTTTCCATCATTACTCTAGATTTTTAAGGGCATTTGCTGGTTGTGATCATGGAAATGAAGATGCAGCCCCTCATCTATAAATACCACCCCTCTTGACTAGAGGAGGGTTACAAACTTGGCTCACTTCAACTTAAGTAAAAAAGTGGCTGCATAGAAGAGAAGAAAAACTTCCCAAGGGTGGAGGAGCTCAACTTGCTAAGGAGAATGAGGGGAAAGGCAGCAGTAGGGACCTAAGAGAAGCACTTCAAGCAAGGATAAGAAGAGTCTAGGGAACTTCCCAAGGAATGTTCCTAGTATTTTCTAAACTCTTGTTTTGTAATTTCTTTTCTTGGTTGATCATAAAAGGGTCTTTATCCATATATGTGTTATTTTTCATCGCTTTTGTAATGGAGAGCTAAACCTCCCATGGGGAGGGTTGGGGCAATCCCACATGTTTTGATAATTACTATAAAATGTATGAAGTTTTCCTAAAGTATTAATAGAAATTGAGAACTTAATGACTTTTTAAAGAAATGTATAACACTAATGTGGACTTGAATGTGGACCAAAGGAAGAAGACTTATTAACTCAAGAACTAAGTTGTCCTATGCTCCATAGCTCACCTTAGTTTGATGCTAGATTTATGAGTGCATGAGAGCTTAGAACTATGTGAGAAAGTTCTTGAGCTTAGTGCACCTTGATCTAAGCTCAACTAAAGAGTTGATGCGTGTGATGCTAAAACCCACTAATTGAGCTCAGTTGCTCAACATAATTGAGGGAGGGAATGGAATAGTTGTGTGCTCATGAACGAGGTGACATAGTCATTGAGCCCAATGAAATCAATCCCTCATCTCAACTATGTGTGATGCGCGTGATGCTCTTAGTGGAATCAATGCTTATAAGATCTTAAAAATTAACAACCTCATCTCCATGATCAAGAGATGAGATAAAACCTATAAACCTAAAATCTTATAAGGATCTTTGTACTGAAATAGAACCGACTATGTGTTCATTTCTTGCACAAGATTTGAACTTGTAATTCTTCGAGATAAAACTCAAGGAAAGACAATGTGCACTTGATTAAGATCAAAGAAAATAAAAGATAAATGCTTGAGGAATCATCATATATAAGTTATCTATCATGTCATGTGGGAGAAACCCAACTCTCCTCATCCTTTTATTTGACTTATTTTCTACTAAGTGATTGTAGTGCTTGTTCTGGAACCAACTTAAACAAAACATCGATAGCTTAAACATTAGTGATAATAGATACACCTTAGTAACAAAACATCCAATTCTATGTGGTTCGATAAATCCGGAAACTCAAACTTTCCACTTATTACTTTAGACCACGTACACTTGCGTGAAAGCGTAGACGCATAATCAAGATCTGTCAGTCATGCTAATACTGAGATTAACATAATTACAATGAATACGATCTCCAACTATGGAAAACCTCCCAACTGAAGTTGAGTCAGGTATAAACCCAACCTGCCTTAATTAGAAGACTTGTCACCCAAAATTGAAGATCATGCATCAAAATATCAAAGTAGCAAAAGTAGAAAATAGTATAATATCCACATCACAGTATAGTAAGGAAAGTAGAAATAATAAATCAGCTTGATATGAAAAATACAGAAATAAATACATCCAGAATATGAAACTATTACAGACTAATATTTAAAAGCAAGAAGGAATACTCATTCTCATAGCTAAAAATAAATATAACTATGCTACAGTAGCAGGAAGGTCCTCCTCCTGGCCAAGCTCCTTTCCTAAAGTAACCTCAATGAACACCTTCAAATCTGATAGTGTCGGTATCACAATGCCAAGACCCCATCCAAGAAAAGAAAACTTATAGTTAGACAATTGTCTAAGCACAGTTTAGGCTAATTTAAATAAAACTGAACATTTAAAATATCATATTTAAAGAACATTTAAGCAATCAATGGGAGCAACAAGCCACAAGAAACATAATAGTTATAAACTAACATTTATAACTAAATAAAGCAAAGTTTGTAGAATAACATACCTCAACCAAAAGCTATAACAATGCTAGGCCGTAGATATATAAATAATTGAAAAGTACATAAAGTAAACTCATCTTATATGCTTAGGATCATATGAATACATGTTGATTTACATACAAGAAATCTACACTAAAGCATAAGAGAATTGAAATAAGACTAGCATCCTAAATATACAAGTACTAAACAAAACTGAATTGAAAGGAACTGCAAAAGCGTAGAGAAAATCATAAAAATATAAGAAAATTATATGGCTAAACAAGCCACTAAACTAGAACTGAACTGAAAAGCAGAAGTATGCTTAAGCTAGTACTGCCATAATAGAAATGGGCCAAAATAGGGCCACTGTACAGAAAGTTCAACATGTATCCCCTAGGCATCCATAGAGTTAGGTCTAAGTTAAACTTATAGAATCAAACATGTATCCCCTAGCTAAGCACAGAGCTAGGCCCGAGTCTATTCTATATCCAAAAAACTAAACTAAAGGGGTAGATTAAGTTAGAACACACTCTACTGAATTGAGAACTGGATGAACTAAATGAAGTTAAATCATATTTATGCAATATAAAATCTAACATGGGATACTCATCAAGTATCCTATGTCCAACTAATATGTCCAAGGAAAAAGGCTCAAACACAAGGTGTGCGAAGCAATAATAGTCAAAGCAAGCAAAAGTCTTAACTAGACATAAGTGATATCTATTTTTATCTAATTTAATTTGTTCTATTTATTCTAAGCTAGTACAGGCTTAGGATCTCCAATATCTAACTATCCTGTAAAATCACAGATCTTACAACCTTAAAATTAACTTTAGAACTTAATAGTTCTAATTTCAAAATCAAAAGTGACGACTAGAAAGAGTTAAGTAAATAAATTAATGACTTAATTAATGTATTTTAATAACTCAAACTCAATCTTGATTATACTAATCAAGATTAAGTATTCTAGGCTTAAACTCAAATTTGAGGTTCAATCCTAAATCCAACGTACAAATCTTCTAATGATCTAAGGGTTCACGCACACCATTATTCTAAAGGTAGAGAATCTTGAAAATCGAAACATGAAGAAACTATGATCTTAAAGAAAGGCTAAATCTATAATTATAAGATAAAAATAATCAAATAAGAACTTAAGAATATAAGATCTAAGCTCAATTTATAAAATAATCACATTATCCTATGGGTTGAATCAACCTAAACCCACAAGAAGGATTCAAAAGGATTAAATCAAATAAGAATTTCAAGAATAAGATGGTACAATTCAAATGGATTACTATGAATAATCACTAAGGATTTAAGATCTAAATCTTAGGATTAATCACTTAACTTCAGGTTGAATTTAGAATTAGGGTTTTAATTAAAATATTCTCTTAATAATAATTATTATGATTAATTTTGATAAGGCACTTAAGACTGGTTTCATAAGGTTAAATTTCATTATTCAAGATTAAGTGAAGGGTCTAAGATCACCTTAAGAGCTTAGGATTTACTTAAGAGAAAACTTAAGAATTTAGCTTAAGTCATTTAGATTAATTAGCAAGGTGCAAAAGCTAAATAAATGATCTTAATACCTTGTATTACTGATTAAAAGCACATTAATGATATTTCTAAGGTTTAAGAGTTCTTAAATAAACTTTTGTCCAAAATGACCAAATTATCCTTCTTAGAGCTAAAATTGGGATTTTAAGATAAAAGCATCAAAATTGACTCTAATCAGTTCTAATAGGCTTAATATTGACTAATAAGGGAAATGAAGCACTTAAATTTAAGTTTGAACTTAAAATTAGATTAATTAGCACTAATCACTTTTTGAGGCTAAGAAAAGTTATTAAGGAAATTAGGGTTTAAAATGAAAATCTAAACACACATGCAAGTTCTAATATACTTAAGAAGATAATTAAAACTTAGTTAACCAAAATTAGATGATTAATTAGGTTATTAGACACTAATTAAGATTTAGAGTGATTAAGAGGTGATTAACAAATTTAGAACTCTTAAATTATTTTTAAAGGCATAATTAAGTTCTCATATCTTATGAACAATCAAAGACCTTAATCATGAATTTTGGATATTTAATGAATTATTTATTCATTAATTAAGATTAGAGAGAGATTAGGCTAAATCAAAAAATCTAACCATTAGATCTAGAAGTTTATTGTAGATTATTGTTCTTTATGATTTTCTAATCAAAATGGTATATTGAATCATACAATTTAGATAAAAATTGATTAAGTTATTCAATTAAATTAGTTTGAATGTTTTCAATTCATTAAATCATAGGCAAATTAATATATTATATTTATCCTTTATTAAATAGAAGGAAAATAATTCCTAAATTGATTTAATTAACCCGGCCCAGTTACCAAGTAGTGGGGGTCAGATCGGGGCCTGACTAGGTCGACACTGTCGCACCACGCAGGCCTGGGCTAGCCTGGCCCGAAGCGATAGTGCCATCGTCCCTGCCCCATCCTTCGATAGGCCAAAGGGGGATGATGCTCCAAAGCCAAATTATAAGCCCACTGGGCACATCAGCACCTCATATCGATCGCTACACCATCTTTGAGCTTAGGCGCACCCAACGAACCTAGAAGCCCTAATCAGAATGGCCTAGATCTCTGGATGACTACTCGGCCTAAAATCTTACTGACAGGCATCTAGGGTTCACAAAAACTCCTCATAGAGATGATGCCACTATTCGAGGTTGATCCTAATACAATCAGATTGCAAAGAGGGATTTATTAGGTGAGGAATTGGGAGAGTAGGTCAACAGATTGACTGGGATGCTATTTCCAGTCAAATGCAAACACGAGCTGAGTCTAAGTTGATCGATTCAAGCTAAATTGATCAATCAGGCTCAATTCAAAAATTGCTACTCATTAGTAATTATCTAATGATGCTACTGAGCATCCTAAGGTCTTCAGTTACCAAGGATTTCAGCGATTCAATGGCTGACCAGCAGTGCACATTCAAATGACCATTTAACACCGTCTGGTCCACTGCGAGACCTTACCAGCTCCACAACCACTCACTGAGGAGTTAGGGTATGATCCTAGCATAGCATTTAGGGTAGAGCATTCATATGTCGAGCTATCTTCAGTTTGATATAGGAAGGGATATAAGATGTACTTGGGAATTGGGAGTTTGAGAGCTATTAATGGTCGAGGGAGCTTCAGATGACCTTAGCAATTACTTAGGGCGATCTGAACACCAGACACACACCCCTATCAGCAATACGTACAGCTGGGGCGACGGGGTAACAAGCACCTCTAATAGATTTTAATAGGGAAGAGGAAAGGAAAATTGCAAGAATTCAAGTGAGGAAAGGAGCTCACAAGGTTGAGGGAAGGCTATTTATAGCCAAAGAAGGAGTTAGAGGGGGAATGCCATGGCTAAGGGTCGGGCCTTAGGCTCGGGCAGAGAGGATTATTATGCATACGCCAATTTAAGGGATTCAACCCTCTTGACTTGCCAAGGAGGCTCAGCCACTACCGGAGAGAATCCTAACGGCCAAGAGAATATGGTAGAGAAGAGTGGGGGTCAAGCTGGCAGTGAATGGTTCAAATGATCTTCGGCTATCGGGCGAGCGAGCTAGGTACAAAGGTCTACTACACTAGGGATTGAGTCCACCATCTGATTGCGGAGCTGTTGGAGATGGAGGGCCTGATGCGCTCTCAATTAAACAGAATCGCGATGAAAAGCCAGTTGTCGAATGCAATGGCTTGATTTGATGACTAGGATTATATCTAGGCACAGGGTAGTGTACGCCGCTGGATGGGGATACGCTAAGATGCGTGCTAACGCACTTATTTGCTAGAGTTGTTGCGCTACTGTCGAAGCCCCGCAGCGGATCTATCGTGGTCTCGACAGCAAATCCCACTGAATATTTTAATTTAAATAACTTATTTTAATAAAAATAATTTATTTTAATTATTATAAATCTCTTAATTAATTATAATTAATTATAAAAAAATTCCTAAATTCAATTTAGGACCAAATGAGCTCCAAAAATTCTCAAAAATTTACCCTTAGTTAATTAGGGCATGAGGAATTTAAAAATAAAATCAAATTTTAATTTGGAGATCAAATTAATTTAGCTACTTTTTAGTATCCAAAAATAGGTAAAATAGTCAAAATGCTCAAATGAGCTTCGATGGATTTCAAACTTCTAGAGTTAGGTTAAAATGACCCATTGAGTCTATTGGAATCAAAGCTTAGTTTAGCATAAATTAACTTGGTTTAGCTAGATTAACAATTAGGGTTGTTACATAAGTACTCCACATGTGAATTATGGCTTGACTAGGAGACATTTCTGGGTTATGTCATCAATGCTCATGGTATTAGAGTTAATCAAAAGAAAGGTAGTGATGTTCAGGATTGGTCATAACCAAAGTCAGTACTCGACATTCAGAGCTTTTTTGGATTAGACCGTTATTACATAAAATTTATTAAAGGCTTTTCTCAAATCGTCTCTTTGTTAACCAAGCTAACTTAGAAGGCTATACCTTTTATTTGGAGTTCCGAGTGTGAAAAAGCATTTCAAGCATTAAGAGATGCACTCTCATCTTCCCCAGTTGTGGAGCCCCCGTACTGACAACAAGGAAGTACGGTGCTCCAAATATGGCAAATCCCCAACTTAAGTAAAGTCAGGTAGATCCAACCTGTCTTAAGTCGTGGACCTGTCACCAAGGGCTATCACATCATCAATATACAAGTATCAAAGTGGCGGAAGCAATAAATGAGAGAGTAATATCCACAAGCATGCATAGTAGAAAAAGAGAATGCAATAAAGTAACTCATCACAGGGCAGAAAATGAAAATACATCCAGATTAATTATCACAAATTGAAGTTTAAAGAGAAAGGAAAAATGTCTCTCAATCTCACTAAAATAAAGAGGCAAGGTCTAACTAAACAGCAGCAGCACAGTCCTCCTCCTGAACCCGCTCCTCCTCTGCGATGCTGCCCACGAACATGTCTGAATCTGACATTTGTCGGTATCACAAATGCTAGGGCCCCAGCCAACAAAATAAAAAGGTTATAGTTAGACAATTATCTAAGTACATTTTAGGCTATTTTAATGAACTGAAACATTAGAGATATCACATTATAATTCAACTAAACATGCAAGTAGTATAGGGTGCAGCAAGCTACAAAGAAAGGATAACTATAAACTACCCATTTATAGCATTCAACATGTATGTGAAATAACATACCAAGATATGAAAGTAAGCAAGGTAAAGCTAAAAGCAAAAGAACTGCAACTACTATGATAATTCCACTCTTAACATGATTATGATCATATTAACACATGCTGAGTATATAAAAGAAATGCAAGTACTGGAAATGTTCAATCTTAGCATCCTAAACATGCTCAAAAATATATATAAGTAGACCATATGAGTAGACATACAACATGCTAGTTAAGGAAAGGAAAGAAAAGCCACTGAGACATATGGCAAAGCAAGCAATGTTGAAAGTAAAACCACTAAAACATGTGGTAAAGCCAACTGAAGCTGTAAGTAAAGCCACTAAAACATGTGGCAAAAATATGCAATCTGTACTGAACTGAACTAGAGTAGCAATAAGCCTAAGATATAGTACCGCCATCCCAGCCCGAAAATCATCAAAATACCCAGCCATTAGGCCATCCCTGTTCCTCTCTGAGGCCTGGGTAACTTCCATACTGTACTGAATACTGGAGGTGGCAACACTATACTCAGAACCTATCCTACTAACTGAAAATATTGAAAAACTTGATGAAATGATATATGCTTTACAAATTCTAGCTTATGATGTATCATCCATATCCTAAGTGTTCCTAGTATGCTCAAGGAATAAAGCTCAAAATCCAAGGTGTGCAAAGCAATCTAGTCAAAGTAAGCAAGAGACTCAATCTAGACTTATGTGATATCTTTTGTTGTTTAATTACCAAATCTAACTACTCTGAGAAGGTACAAGCTTAGGATCTCCAATATCCAGCTATCGAGTAGAATCTCAGATTTATGTCCTTAAAGTTAATTATTAAAACTTAACAAGTTCTAATCTAAAATCATGTGATGACTATATGGTTTAAATAAATAAATCAATGACCTAATTTTATTAATATTTTACTCTCTTACCTAAATCTTAATTAAGTAAATAAAGATTTAAGGATTTAGAACTTAAACCCCATGTTGAGTTCAAATCCTAAAATCCAAGGTGACATTCTAAATAGGGTCTAAGTTTCTCACTTATTACCCAAATTAAAGGTAAGGAATCCTATAAGTTGAAAGATTCAGGAACTAAGAACTTAGTGAAAGGCTATTCTACCGATTATAAGATAAAACAATCGATTAAAAACTTGAGAATCTAAGATCTACATTCAATCTTTAAGATAATCTCATTATCTTATAGATTGAATCATCCTATACCCACATGGAAGGTTTCAAAAGATTAAATAATCAATCATTTAAGGAATTTCACTTGGAGATGGTTTAATTCAAATTGAAGTTCTAAGTCTAAGATCTAAGATCTAAAGATCTGAAGTTTGATCACTTTAGACTTTAAATTAGGGTTTTAACTTAAGAGCTTCTAATTGTGATTCTTTTAGAACCTAAGTTCATAGTTAAACTATAAGGAGCTTATTAAGGTTGAAATTGACTATTTTAAGCATTAAATTAAACATCAACTCATGTTGATTCTATTAGGATTAATTAAGATCTAAGGGTCTGAGGTTTGATCACTTTAGATCTTAAGCTAGATTTTTACTTAGACTTTACCAATTACATTTCTTTTAGATTTTATCTCTTAGGTTAACTTTACTAAACTTCTTAAGGTGATACTTAATCATCTCAATTATTAGATTCAAGGATTGATGCCAAACAAGTCTTATAAGATCACTTAAGATCTAAGTGTCTTAATTAGGGATTAAGTGGAGATTTCTTGAATTGATGATCACATTATCATTACTATTAGTCTAAAAGTTCAAAAAATATTTCTAATCTACCTTAGGATTGTTTACTGAAATTTTCAGGTCTTAAGGAGCATTTAAACATATTTTGGTCAAAATGACCAAAATGCCCCTCTTAAGGGTAAAATTAGGATTTTAGGGTTTAGTTGCTCAAGCTAGATCCTATCTGACTTAATATGATTTATGATTATTACTGAAGTGAGTAACACACTTATTTTAGGTTTTTTGATGACTTAATTAGTGTTAGTTAGCATTAATCACTTAATTAAGTCAATTAAGGTGATTAGTGAAATTAGGGCACTCTAAGGCAATCTAACCATACACTTAGGTTATAATAGACTTAATATGCTATTAGAAATAATCCCCACCCAAATCAGAGGCTTAATTAAGGTTTAAGTCACTAATCCTTGATCAGGGTGATTAAGGAGTGATTAAGAAAATTATTATCCAAAATTACCTTTAAGGGTCTCAATTTGTTCCATATGGTTCAAGGAGCAATCAGAGCCCTTAATCTCATAATTTGGATACTTAAATAATTTTATATGATTTAATTAATAACAGCACAAACTTTGGCAAATATTTTTAAATCTAACCATTGGATCTAAGATTTTATTTTATATTTAGATTTCTTGAATTTTTCTGATTCAAATAGTATATTGGATCATACCATTTGGATCTGTATAACCAAAGTTATTTCAAGTATTTAATCTGCATTTTTATTTAAATTAAAACTATAGAAATTTAATTATAAGTTAATTTCCTTAAGGATTTTAATTCCAAAAATCCTTTTATTTTTCTGTCGGCCCGAACGAAAAGGCGCGGGTCAAGGTCGTCCCGGCCCAAAATCGTCGTCTTCCTCCTCTCGCACGCGCCCGCAGCCCGAACCCTAGGACTGTCTTCCAGTGCCAAATTCTCTGTGCTCCAGTCACGCCATGCCTCGATTCCAACGACTACACGTTCCCTGACCCCATACGCTTTGATTAACCTAAGAAGCCCTAACTATGAGGTGCGGGATCGCTGGATGACTACTCGGCCAAGATCTTCTGGTTGGAGCACATGTGAGGAGTAAATTCTCCTCATAGAGTGCACGGGTCGCCTCGATCTTGATCCCCACACGTTCAGGGATTAATGAGGGAGTGATAGGTCGACTTGAGAGGTCCTGAGGTAGTCTGGATCACTGGGGTGCTACTTGGCGCATTTTTCCATTTAGAGCTTTGACTGGATCAATCGAATCCAGTCGAATCGATTGATCTGGTCGAACCTAACCCTTGATACCCATTTACAATTATTGCCGAGGGGTTTCGATACTAAGCAGAGGGCTAAGTGGCTCTGGAGAACGCCGCATTCGAGCGAATTGGCCCGACTGGCAGTGGGCTTTCAGACGGCGCTTATGCCGTCTGGCGCACTGCCATGGCTCACTAGAAGTCCTGGACGACCGCTAGAAGCTAAGGAGGGGACCTAACACTTCATATATGGCTTGAGCGAGTAGGTGCTGAGCTAAATTAAGCTCGACAGAAAGAAAGGAATGGGCTGTACCTTGGTTTGAAGAAATGCAAGGACAGCAGACAATGCGGCTGGCCTGGATTGCACCAGAAGGTTGCAGGAGCTCAGCAAGGGGGTCTGAACGCTAGACCACACCCTATATCAGCAGACGTGGCAGGACCAGTCATCTCGATCGCCGAGAGCTCCAGTTGCTTCAGCCGGGAGATGGGGGGAATCACAGTGAGCAAAGGAGCTCACTGTGAGGCTTGGAAGGTATTTATAGGCCGGGGGAGACCTAGGGAGTGGATGCCAGGGCTCTGGTTTGGAGCTTGGCTCGGCCCGGGGTTCACTCTCCATTGCCCATTAGGGAATGGCTCAGCCATCCCTACCCATCCCTGTGGCTCGGCCACAATGGGAAGGGCCCTAACGGTCCAGCTAACCTAGTGGGAGGGTGGCAGACAGGATCAACGTGGCTGGGTACGAAGAATTTTCCGTTGTCGGGCAGGATCGTCGTGAGAACGACGATCCACAGTGACTGGACTCTCCTCCGCTGTCTGATGCCGAAGCCGTTGGGTTTGAACGGTCTGATGCGGGGATTTGAAAAATGGAAACGCGGAGAGGATCTCGAGCGTCCTATCTGAGATGCCGATCGGGCGGACGGGATCAGATCACGGCGCGCGGTATGCGAGCCGTTGGATTAAACGCACTGAGATGCTGCTAGTGATCCCACTGGCTCAAAGCCGTGCGCCGCTATCGAGACCCCACAGTGGATCTGCCGCGGTCCTGACAGCAAATCCCAGAATTTTTTTAATTTATAAATTCATTTAATTTAATTAAAAACTAATTAAATAATACATATTTATTCTTAAATATTCCAAATCCAATTTAGGACCAAATGAGCTCCAAAAATTCTCAAAAATTCACCCTTAGCTAATTAGGGTATGAGGAATTCAAAAATAAAATCAAATTTTAATTTGGAGGTCAAAATAATTGAAGTATTTTTGAGAGCTTAAAAATAGCCAAAAATACCAAATTTTCTATTTTAGCTCCAAATGATTCCAAACTTCTATGATTAGGTTTAAATGACCTATTGAGTTCAATGGAATCAAAATTAGAACTTAGTTTTGCTTAGTTAAACTAGGTTTAGCTAGGATAACAACTTAGGATTGTTACACCAGTGCTCAAAAGAAAGTTTAGACTACCAACTCTACACTAATGCATCTAGAGTCAGTTTGGGATGTGTGTTAATGCAAGAAGGAAGAGTAATCTCATATGCTTCTTATTAGCTTAAGACCTATGAGAATAATTATCTGGTGCATGATCTCAAACTTGCTACCATTGCCTTCGCCTTAAAAATTTGGCACCACTATCTTTGTCGCATTCAATGTTCCATCTTTACGGATTATCAAAGTTTAAAGTATATCTTTACTCAAAGTGAAGTTAACTGTCAGCAGAAGAGATGGTTAGAATTGATAAATTATTATGATATGAATATTCAGTATCATCCCGACAAAGTAAATGTTGTGGCCGATGCTTTTAGCCGTCGTGCTACTTATGCGCCTTAATCACCAAATGTCCTATCAAGGACAAATTTTGTAAACTACGTATTAAGCTTGTCAAAGGTGCTATGCTCAGTGAGTTGATTCAATTAAGTTTTGTAGAGCCAACATTTCATAGAGATATCTCCATTTCTCAAACTAAAGATGAGGACTATCTGAAGTTCAAGGCCAAAATTGAAGATGGTCGTCGCCATGATATGTAGTTGTATGGAAATATAATTTATTAAGGAAATCGTCTCTGGATTCCCAAATCTATGCATCAAGAGATTCTTATCGAATGTCATAATTCAAAATATTAGGTCCACCCAGGAAGGAATAAAATGTACCAAGATTTGAAGCAATCATTCTAGTGAGCTAGTATGAAAAAGAGCATGACAGAATTCATTGCAAAATGTCATGCTTGTAATTTAGTCAAAGCTGAACACCAAAGGCCTGGAGGGCTCCTTTATCCTCTAGAAATACTGAATAGAAATGGCTCAATATATTTATGGACTTCATCATGGGCTTACCCAAGTCAAGATCTGGAGCTGATTCAATTTGGGTAATATTTGATTAATTAACCAAGTCAGCTCATTTTATTCTTATGTGTCAAACTGATTTTATGGAAAAGTTGGCAAGGATCTATATCAGAGAAATTGTTTGGCTTCACGGTATTCCAAAATCAATAGTTTATGATTGAGATAGCATATTAACGTCAAAGTTCTGGAAAGCAGTGCATCAAGACCTAGGAACTACCTTGGCTATGAGCACCACCTTCCATCCTCAAATAGAACATGTCAACCAAGCTCCCAAAAATTTCCTGTATTTATGCATTTTGGATTTCAGTGGTTTTGTGGGAAGATAACATTCCTCTTATAAAGTTTACTTATAATAACCATTATCAGGCAAGTATCGGCATAGCTTCATATGAAGCTTTGTATGGAAGAAAGTGCAGCACTCCACTTGTATGGTAATAAATCGATAGTGTTCAGCTTTTTGGGTTTGATTTGGTGGACAAAACTAATAAAAAGGTGCAATTAATTCAACAAAGGATTTGTGCAATGCAAAATTAACAAAGCAAGTACCACGATTCACATCATCATCCCTTAAATTTTAATGTTGGAGATTTTGCGTATCTTAAGGTAAGCTCGATGAAGGGTGTTTTCCGTTTCGATGTAGATGAGAAGCTTAGACCCCGTTACGTCAAACCTTTTGAAGTGACAACAAAGGTCGGATCTCCATCCTACAGATTAAAACTTCCTGAAGATTTCTCAGTAGTGCATAATGTCTTTCATATCTCATCATTGAGAAAATGTCTTCATGATCCATCGCATCTAGTTCAACTTTCAACAGCATCCCTTTTGCTGAATCTTTTCTATGTGGAAGAGCTAATCAAAATCTTAGCTCATGATCAAAGGCAGTTAAGGAATCACTCTATCCCCATTATGAAAGTTCAATGGAGGAATTGCTCTATCAAAAAATCTACTTGGGAGAAAGAAGCTAATATACAACAAAATAATTCAAGTCTCTTTGAAAATTTAGGTACCCTTAATTTATAAACTTTGTTCTTAAATTTGGTGTCTTCTATTCCCTTCTTAGGATGATGTCAAGAACGACATCGCTCTTAAGTGGGGGAGTCTATAACAGCCATAGGTTGTTACCAAATCTAATATAAGTTTAATCACTTGAAATTTATTCTATTGCATTCATATGATCATTAAAAACCTAATCCTAAAATTTTGGGGTTAATTGGACCTCATTAGGATAAATTATAATTTTCTAAATTAAGAACCCTAACAATTAACCAAAATATTTTGATCTTTAAATCAAATTTTGTTTGCATTTTTGGAGGTCATTTAGGCCTTAATTGAATTTATTTTAAATAAAAAATACTAAAACAATTCATAATTTCAAATAAAACCTCCAATGGTCGCCAACGATCTGGGATTTGCTGTGCGGTCTATGAGCAATCCACTACAGAGCCCTAGTCACGTGACCTTGGAGCCCATGCCATCCGACCATCGAGTCTCTCTAATCCAATGGCTAGAATCAGATATGGGCCACAGATTTTCGCATGCCTCAGATCACAAGCATGATATGACAGTGATGATCACTTACACGACTGATCATTAGGATTCAATCCATCAGGGCTGTCCCGCCTTTAGCTAGATCAATTTGATTGTCTATGGAGCTCCTGCACTGTGGATCTATGTCCCTGCTCAGTCAGTGTCCCCAACAAAATGGATCTTCATACCCCTGACTGCATGGCTTGTCCCCCACTCTCCCTCCACCACTACAAAGCCGTTAAAACCTTCCCTAAGTTTAATAATCACCATGAATGGGCCCTGAGTCCTAGTTGTCCCAGTTTGGGGAAATTGGAGAGCTCAGCACTGCCTAATCTCTCGGATCGTGCCAAGCCCCCAGCTGCATTCCATTTGATCCCTTAGCCTCAGGAAGTTCATAGTGAGTTTTTTGGTACACTGTGTGATCCTAATTTTTCCTTTCCCAACTCTCATTCCCTAGTGTCTCATAAGCTTTCCCGGCAACCCCAGCTCCAACCAGTGTTAATCTAAGGGCGAGACTTGGAGATCAAGTCCTCTAGCTACTTTCTGAAGCTTAGCCACTCCCTAGAACCTCTTTTGTCGCTCAAGCCAGCATCAATTTTATCAGACTAGGTACCTCTCGCCCCTTGCTGAGTTGAGTAAGCTTAACATTACTCCAATTTGATTCCTAATTGTATCCTTAGGCTATACAAACCCAGTGCAAGTACCCCTGAGGTTTGGGCTAGCTCCGATCAATCGATATGATTGATCGGGCTGCGACGCTTTAGAAGACTGGGTCCGAGTAAGGACACATTGTCTGAGCAGCTCCCTCGCCTCTTGGCTGTAGGGTTCTGATCCATCTCACCTCCCTAATAGTGTAGGAATTGAGCCCAGGAAAATTGGTGGACTCTATGGGGAGTATTTAGTCCCCATGATAAGCTCTAATAGAGGGCCTTGGGTGAGTAAGGTCTAGATGACTTCGGCCACCTCTCAGAGGTTTCTTGGTGTAACTAATGCACCTTAGCCTCCTAGTTATGTATGGATTAAATTCGGGTCGTAGCATGGTCGGTGCACCCGGCATTTAGGGTTAAACCATAGCTCTAATCGCCCACTGTTGAGGAGAAGGCAAGGAGGAAGAAGCAATTGGGCTGGTCAGGTCGACCCGTGACCCATGTGGTTCAATAGTAGCAGGTCATCTGTCCCGGCTGACCTGTGTCATTTTAATTGGGCCGCCTTTGTTTGAATATTAAAAAGAAAATAAATTAAAAAATCAAAATTTAATTAAGAACATTCAGAATTTAATAATTAAATAACTTTTCCATCTTATCTTCAAACCTATGAAACATATACCATTTTATTCATGAAAATGTAAGGAATAAGAATATTCAAAAATATTTTAGTTTATGTGAGCCATTGTCTTAGTTTTGCTTAAATACTATAATAGTTGGATTAGTGATTATTAGTGCTTCTAATGGTCCAAATGCTTTGTTTATAGTTTCTAAATGCTCTTATTGGCATGTAGAACTTAATTCTATGGTTGTTATACTTTTTTGAAATCTAACTTCTTAATTATGCCTTAATCCATAAATTTGCAAGATTAGTAATAATTTGGGCTTTTACTCAACTTAATTGGCATGTTATATTCTCTAACTTCTCTCTTGAATATTAAAATCCAATTAGCAATTTTAAACCCATTTTTTGAATATTATTTATTTATTTAAATGTTAATTACTTTAGAAATAGATTAGTGTTAAGCTAGCCTTAATTATCATCTAATTTTACTAATTTAGTATACATATGATCATTAAACAGTAATAATCATGTTAATAAACTCATAATCTAGTTTTGACATTTCAAATCTCTAATATCTCATAATTAGGGTGAAACCCTAATTAAGTTTATATAATGCAAACCTAGATCAAGAAACTGATTTTATACCTTCTGATTTTGCATGGACTTAGTTAAACACTTGCATATTTGATATTGACTCTAGGCTAGTAAATTAGAATACTTAAATTCTAATAATAACTCATGTGATTAGTCATCTTGATTTAATCTAAAAATCCTTGATTTTCTCCTAAATAAGATAAATATCATAGATAAATCCTTACTAAAATATGATTGATTTGCAAACAATCAATTCCTATAAGCTTTAAGATTTTACCCCCATAACTAGAGTGTTGGGTTGAATTAGAATATGAGAGATTAGTATACTTAACTTCTTACATCTAAATCATATGATTGAACTTGTGAACCTAGGGTTTCATCATCTTGACTTCTTAGAATTTAGCTTGTGGTTTAAATATGATGGTTAGCAACTTTAGATCTTTAAAGTATTTAGAAAGTTCTAAGGTTAAGTAAATGATATACCTTTAATAGGGTTACTTTGAGGTAGGAAATGCCTTAATTGTCTCCTTTTAAGGTAGGACCTTAGATGAACCTTAATAGCCTTAGTGATTATACATATACCTTATGGTAGGATAACCTAAAGAGATTTAGATTAAGTTATCTTTTTTGGTAATTATCATAAATTGAATGACTTATATATCACTTCCTTAGAGCCATTTATGTAGGTCTTACCACAATGGAGGATGAATTCATTAGTTTATAAATCCTTGATCATTAAATAGATTGCTAGAATAAAAATGCTAGTATTATCATATGAAGATTATAATGTATTGTAATAATCATAGTGTTGTTACCAGTCAATTAGTAGCCAATTTGACTCCAATCCTTTTCCATTACTCTTATATTAGTGTTAAGAATCTCCACCTCAAATTTTGTGCAATTTGGAGACCATTTGACACTTTCTAATATTTTTTGATATCCTGATAATTTTGAGAATACCTAATTTATTTAGACCTCAGAATCAAAAATAGAGTCTACCATTGGACTCATCACCCTCAAATTAGCTAGGGGTGGTATTTTGCAAGTATTTGGGAGTCATCGAATTTTATTCGATTATTTTAATATTATTTAAATTCTCAAAAAATTATAATAATTTAATTGACCTCTAATTAAAAATCTAATTAGATTTTTGAGTTCCTCACCCCTCAATTAGGTAAGGGTAAAAAGTTGGGATTTTTCAGAGTCTGTTAGAGTATTTAAATTGAAGTAAATAATTAGGAAATTTTAATAATATAATATTGTACTTTGAATTAATATATATTATATATCTAAAATAAAAATAATCCAATGGCAATTTTCAATGAAGGCGGAAATCCACCGCTTCCGTCAAAACACGAAACAGTGGATCTCATACATAACATCTGTTGATCTATTCACTGAGTAATCAAACGAATGTGATCCCTTCGTACTTCAAAGGATTAAGAGCCGTTCGATCTGATGCTCGATCGGATGCCTCCCATAGGTTTTTTGTACGTCTCTACCGATTGTGGTCAGTTGAGTAGTTGTACGATGGTCCTGCCCTTCAGCCATGATTCAGAACTCTTTATTCCCTAATTCACCCCCTCTAACTCTCATTTTGCTCCACTTTCATTTACCTGGAAGTTTTATTAGGTGCGCTACGAACGAAGAAGGTTTCTGCTGTTGAATAAAGTTTTGCCCTAATCCTAGGCCTCAAAAGCGATAGTGAATGTACTTCATTTCTTACTCAATTATCCTACTCGTCCTCATATGATCTCAATTTCTTTTTGCTGCTTTCAAATTTTAATCGCCTCAAATAGGGCTAATTAGGTTTCATGCCATCAGCTATATACAAATGTTTCAAATACTTTCAATTTTTTTCTTTTCATATCTGCAATCAATGATGTTTAATTAAAATGTGAGCTAGATTTAAATTAGATTATGCGATTATTAATCGATCAAGCTTGATCTAATTTCGTCATCCTACTCCTAATGCGCCGTAAGGAATAAAATTAGGGTTTCCATTTTCATGAACCTAGGTACGTCTTTAAATTTGGGTTTTCATATTTCAAATGTAGATCTCAAAACAAGCATCATACTTTAGGTCTGGCCACATCATGGGGTGGCTCACAGAGGGAACATCATGATGCCCTAATTTCTTATAGCGTGCTTGATATGAATGAAATTGGTTCAAGGTTCGTTTATAATGAACCGGCCAGTTCATTCCTATTTTAAACCGCGCCATTCTAGCTTATCTAAGTGGCGCATGGATTCCCGATTCTCACAATCAGTGCCACAATTAATAATGACCATTAGATTTAATTGATTAGTAGAATAACATTTAATATGAATATAATTAATATATATCAATTAATGCATAATTAATTTCACATATAATTTGCAAAATAATTATCCAATATATACAATATTATATACCATTTTAATCACAAAAATAAATAGATTATTAATATGCTATTTAATTTCAATTTCGTTGATTATTTAATAATCATTATTTTAGGCTAATTAATTAATTCCAATTTAACATAAATCTTATATGTGACATAACTTGTAACAACCTAGGTTGTTACTTAGGTTAATTAAGACTAATCTAAGTCTTAATTAAGAATCTAGTACACTAACTAAGTCTTTTAGAATGCATCTCTAAGATCTATGTCAAATCAGGAATCAATTGGATCAAATCGTAATTTCTAGAAAATTCTAAAACCCTAGAAATTGACTTTTTATCTTGACCTCAGATTGAAAATTTGACTTCGCCATTGCATTCAGAACACCCAAATTAGCTAAGAATGAAATTTTGGAGGCATTTGGAAGTCGTTGGATTTTCATCGAATATTTTAATAATATTTAAATACCTGAAAATTCAAATAAATAAATACTCGTCGAAACGAAAATCCGAGTGTGCCGTTGCGTTCCTCACCCCTCAATTAGCTAGGGGTGATTTATTGGGAATTTTTAGGATTTTTTTTAGAGCTTGTTTAATTATTTAATTTTGAATAATTAAAATGTATTTAATAATTAATTAATTATTAATTATTAAAAAAAAAATTTCCTTTGGATAGGTGGCAAAATCACCGTTTAAGCCCAAAAATCTCCTAATTTTAATCTATTTTGGATCCTAAATTTCATTGACATCAGTTGACTATATCCTAGAGCAGAGTAGCATCTTCATCTTCTTCCTCCAAGCTTCAAATCGAACCCAAATGTACCCCTTATTTTTTTTTAAGTTCGAATTAAGGCTTGAAATATTTTAGATAATTTGCAAAACTAGGAGGCGTGTTTGGTATCAATAGAAAGGTCTCGATGAGAGCTTTTCATTGATATATGGCACACCTCATGAGGAGATCTGTGTAGGGAGAAATGTGATCCTAAAGTTTCAGTTTTTTTTTAATTTCTTGTGGGCTGTAGAATTATTTCAGAAAACATTTTATATTTTTCTTTTCTTAAAATTTTACTTATTTCAATCTATTTTAATTATTCAAATACTCATAACTTTGTAATTACATATCCAAATATAGTGATCCAATATATCATTTTGATCAGCAAAATATAAGGATTAATTATACATAATTAGTTTTTCTGTTTGAAAAATAATTTCATTAATTATCATTTAAATTAATTAATCCCCTTAATCTTAAAATTTGATAAATTCATAATTTAGTCAATTTAGTTTCAAATCATATGATCCAATATATTATTTTGATCAGGAGAATGTTTAAAATGTTAATTTACAATAAAAGTTTAGTTTCTGAAATTAAATTTCTTAATTTTGCTTAATTACTTTAAAAATTAATTAGTAAATATTAGCAAATTTAGTAATCCAAATTGAGTGATTTAAGTTTCAAATGACTCATAGAGTTATTTAGAATCTATTTGTAAGGTTGGATTAGTGTTTGAGTGATTAATTTCATTAATCACTCACTAATCACCTTAAACCCTAATTAGGTAATAATTTAGTCAAATTAGATCCAAATTGAACCTACCACATGTCATTGTGATCAGTGGACTATTTGTAAGCTATAGCCACTGATTTTACTCAATTTGGACACTAATTGACAAAGTTAGGATTTTGACCATTAATTAAGGATCCCTTAATTACCCTTTTAACCCTAGATCTTGTATTGACCATAACTTGGCCAATACTTATCAGAATTTAGCAAATTTAGATTCTATGGAAAGCTTAGACAATAAATAACAGTAAACTAAAAGAAAATTTAAATTTATTTAGCTAAATTACTAAATTGCCCCTATGAGTCAAATTTACTAATTTGACTTCATAAGGCTTATTAATCATCCAAATTTAGTGTAGTTACTGTCTAATCTTACATTAGATAGTATGAAACTTATTCCAATAGAAAATTTCAGATTTAGAACCCTTGATCAAAATTTAATCTCTTGAACCCCTAAGTAGGGGCAAAATGGTAATTTTACCCAAAATTAGGGTTTAGCTTTCTAAAGCTCTAAAATCATTTTATAACCATTAGAAATAGTAAATAGAATAATTTCTAGTAGAAATTAATTAAGTTCAAGCCTAAATTAGTTTTTGATTAAAATTTCAATCTTAACTCTTAAAGAAAATTTTTAAGTCATAAGTGAGTGTTTCTTCTTCCTTAAAATTCTTCTTAAAATTCTTCTTATATCTTGTAACATTAGTTAGGATGTGTGTCATGAGAGATACTTTTAGTAATTAAGAGCATAAATTCCTAAGATTAGGAATAGATCTTAGGTTAGAATTCATCTGTTGAGTAAGTTGGGTTACTCAATAGGTGAAATTTTGAGTTTACTAGTTTATAGATTTTTCTTAATTTATTTAATGATTATTTAATCTTTAAACTCTAGAACAAATAATAGAGATCTATCCTAATGAGTTGATTAATCATTAGGATTTGCCTTAACTTAATCAGTGAGATTTGGGTTCTAAACCTTAGACCTTTAGATATACCTTTGGATTAAGTAATTAGACCCCATCATTTGGAGTTTAATTATTAATCATTCCATCTTGATTTGGCTAATAAAGATGGCTTGGGATGGTTTAAATTATCAAATTAGGTCGATGATTTGTTTATTTAAATCAAGTAGTCATCTTTTGATTATATATAATTAGGACTTGGCCAGTCCTAATTATCTTCAACTTATAGGTACGTGATTCTAAGTTACAAACTGTGTAAGAATTGATGATTCTAAAACTTATGTAACTTAGAGTAGATAGAACGAATAAAGTAGACAACAATGGGTATCACCTGTGTCCTAGTCGTGTCTTTTGCTCACTTTGATTTGATGCTTCGCATACCTTGTAATTGAGCTTTATACCTTGAACATATATTATGTACATAAGATATTTAATGAGTATCTTGTGTCAACTTTGAACCTGCATAAATATCATTTTCATTTCATTATTGTTTTGTGACCTAATTAGTCTGCCTCTTCAGTTGGTTCGGTCTAGTAGTGGAAACACTAGTTTGTTGGTGAATCTACCTAGTGTTTCACTTACTAGTTTGTCAGAGAGAGATAACAATTTTGATTCAACCTAGTAGAATGAAAATTAATTTGTAGGTGAAGCCACCTAGCATTTCATTTACTAGCTGTTGAATAAAGAGAATATATTGAATTTGTTGTGACTTGAGGAGTCATTTGTTCTGATATGGCAGTACTAATTTTAGGTATACATATACTTTTATCCTTCTGCCTTAGCCCATCAGGCTAAGAGAGTTAATATTTTCTTTCAGCTAGTTAGCTTAAGTAGCCAGTATAGTTTCAGTTTACTGCTTTTAGTTTACTTTTCTGCATGTATGTACTACTTTACTTCTAGTCATTACTGCATTCTCTAACCTTGTTTATTTATAGGGTGCTAGATTTATTTATTATTATTTATATAGGATGCTAGTCTTGTTCACATGTTTTCTTACTTTATGTCGATTAGCATATAATTGTATTGATCATAAGCATGTTTAGGATGTATTTTATTTCTAGTCACTTGTTTTATACTCACTTGACCTTATTGTAGTTGCTTGGAGGAGATATGTACTTACTTCCTAGTTGTTTAAGTTATAAATTGTTTGTTTATAACTTTATCCTATTCTTTTCTTATGCGTTCTGCTCCTATTATGCTTTTGTACTTAGTTGTTTATGGTGATATCTAATTAACATAATCAATTGATTACCCTAAAATGTACTTAGACAATAGTCTAACTAAGATTTTTCTTTTATTGGCTGGGGCCCTATCATTATGAAACCGATAATGATAGGTTCTGAGTTTCTTGGTGCAGTAGATCCAGTGGAGGGCTTACCATTAGAAGATGAGTCTGTACCAAAAGATTTGTAGACTTAGCTCTCTTTCTACATTTGTGAGGATGAGTGTTTTACTTTTCAGCTCTTTTAAAATGTTTAAAGTTTGTAATAATACATGTTATCTTTACTTTACTGCTTTACTTACTCTGAGTAGGATGCTTACTTCCTTTTATATTATGATGAATGGATGTTATATTTTTATGCTTCCGCACTCTGTTTACTTGTATTTACATTTGGTGATGAATTCAATTAGAGAAATGGCAAAGTCCTCAGTTAGGTTGGATTAGAATATGTGTCTAATCCAATTCTAAGTGGGAACCTTATCATTTAGATGACCCATCCACCGTAATCATGTTAACTTAAGAGTTAACAGGACCACGGCGGGGCAGGGCCATCACATAACTTGAATATTTAATGTCTAAATTTGAAAATTAAATAGTCCATTTCAATCACAAAGATGTGTAGGATAATAATATGAAATTAAATTTAAGCTTTGAATCTTAAATATCTTAATGTATTTTTAATTCTAATTAGGAGTCCTCCAAACTCTAAAACCCCAAAGTTGTCCAAAATTGACCTATTTATGTCATTTTTCTCCATATGCTATAAGGATTTAAAATTGATTTATATCATTTCATTTGGACAATAATTGGAGATTTTAGGTATTTGGCTCCTTAAATTAGGTAATTTTGTAACTTCATGAATTTTTATTTATGTTTATTTTAGGTATTTAAACTCTAGGACATCAAACATGTTTCACTTTACTTACTTCACATACATTTTCAATTGTATGTTTGAGGCTTAAATCTCATGAATATGATGATTGTATATTTAGCAAATTATTAATATTACTTTTATCCTTATTAGAATTGTTATATAAATGATATGGAATTATAAATTTCTTGTGATCTCTAAAGCTAGATATAAATTTCAATTAGTGCTGATAACATTACATATATATAATTGCAATGTCATGAATCTATTAAGATTAGTCCATAGTACCTTTCTAAATTTAATGCTTCTTTATTGATCTTTATCTTATGGAATTTAGGAAGTTAGCTTGTATGAGTTGCCAACAAAATCTTAGTCAATCTATCTCATGCAAATTGTATGCTATTAAAAAATCATAAGTTCTTTAAGATAACCAGATAGAATTAATATAATACCATTTAGAACGAGATTTAGTAATAGTCTCCTAACCTCTAATTCTTATCTTAAGCCTTTTAGCAAGAATAATTACTATGCTAGTAGTATACTTTATTTTATTAAATGAATTTACTAATACTATTACCCAAGATTTAGAATGGAGTTATAGTATTCATTTTTCTAAATTTATGATTTTCTATTAAAGTTCTAAAGTGATTAAATTAGAGATTCATTAGTTTCCTATATTAACTTAGAAGACTTGTAGATTCATTTAATCTTTAATCTATAGTAACATAGATCTTGTAGCTTCTAATCTTACTTCTCCCATACATTTGGATATTTTCTATCAATTTATCCTAGTTAAGTTGTGATTAGTTTGATTTGAAACCTTCCAATTTATAAACTAATTAGATGAAGTTAGTAGGTCGTACTTTAACCTTCGCTTCAATTAGTTTAATAAACCTTCAATTTCACTCTTCCCTACTAGTTTCCTAAACTTTAATCATTAATCAATTTGATTTGATTAGTTTAGGATTAGTGTAAGATAAGTTATAATTGCATAATAATAATTATAAATTATTTTGTCACTTCATAACTTAAATTAAAATATAATTTTCCAAACTTCTTTTACTTCTACTATTACTTAAAAATTGACTTGAAGGCCAATATCTACAAGTCAATTGGGAGCTCAAATGGCTTTAATTATTAAGTAAATCATTAAAATTAGATAACTTTGGATACATAATTTACAATTAGTTGAATTTCCTTGAATGCTTACTTAGCTTTGAACATATTCCTTTGAAACATATATATAAAATTTTGTGCATAAATAAAAGTTTTATAAAATTATAGGGGTATGCCTAATGGCAGAATAAAGGGCAAAGTTAAAAGTGTGTACTACAAAACTCCACATTCTAGAGAGGGTGAATGTGAGTGTTTCAAATTTTAAAACCCCGTATTACTTATTTAGTTAGGCAGATGTGCTTAACTCCTCGTCTTATTCTATAGTGTTTGCTCGCAAAATAAGATTTTTCATAAAATAACTTCAACAAATAATATATGAGTCTTTTACAATCTTGTTGATTGTAAGATCTCATCATAGCCTTTTAGCTATATTTCTATTATATAGTTCTAGACTATACATGTTCTGTCCACAAGACTAAGATTTTTCTCTACTTACTATGCATTGTACTTTTTATTTTCAGTACTGTACTTTACTTACTTATAATTCATATAAAATACAGTGTATATTGCTTTAATTTTATTTAAATTTCACTTAAATGTTTCACTACTTTTGTTTTCTTTAGTTAGCATAATTTTCATTTGAACATATACATATTTTCATTTCTTTTATTTTTAAATGCACTTTAGTAGTTCCTAGCCTTATTTATGATGTTTTTCTCTTAACTTTTTAGTTATAAGCTAGAACGATTATTCATATGAGTACTCTTACTTCTTTACTTTCAACTATTCTTCTTTACAATTATATTTATTTTCTTTCCCTACTTAAATGCTTTCAAATGCTCCTTTGCTTACATTAAATTTTAAATTAGCTTGTGTTATTCAAATAAACTAATAACTGTTAGCCAATCTAAAATGTGCTTAGACTGTTTAGTTTAACTACTCTTTTTCTTTTCTCTGCTTTGCCCTATCATATTTAAATATTAAAACATGATATATCAGGAGTAATATAATTCAGGTGGAGCTGGACCTTGCATTTAAAGATCTTAAAAATTGCTTCCGATTAATAAAATTTACTTGCTTTTATATTATGTGAGAGAGTGATTATTCATCTTGCTCTTTTAATTAAATGACATGTAATAATTTAAACTATTTGTAATGTTTTTACTTAAATCAATGCTGAGTTTACTTATTTTATAATTGCTTGGATTGAATGAGTGGATAAATACTACATATTTTACTTATAATTGTTACATATTTCCCTATATGCTCCCTACTTACTTTTATTATAAATTTTCTTTAACTTAACACTACTTATAAAGATACTTGGCCAACTTATTATCTAGAATTTGGTTAGTTTTCATCTAATTAGATATTAGATGCTAAGGTAACACTCTAGTATTGGATTAATCTTCTATCCAATATTGGGGCCCTTACATGTATATCCATAGAACTGATTTATTCAATAGAATATGGAATTGATTGATTTACCCTGAATAGAATTATAGAGTTTCGGTCTTATCTTAGGTAATTAGATAAATATAGCTTAGCTCAGGATAAACATCCCAAGTTTAAAGTATATTATAAATTAGTATTTAATATCTTAATTTGAGAGAATAAACTGTAAGAGAATTCTATTATTTTATCCTTGTGCACATTGATAAGTGCAGTTAAATAAATTAAGTGTTTAAAGTCACCCTTCCTAGGACATATTGTTCATGCATATGTACTCTTAATATGTGATGAATTAGAATGTCACAAAATTATAATATGGGTTAAATGTTATATTCAGTGTAATTAAAATAGAAGGATATAATTCATACAGTTAAACTTCTGATTTGTGAAGATAAATATGTATAAGGAATTATAAGGTATATTTATTTTGGTTTTTGTCTATTTTCTAGTTATCAATTATTTCAAAGCATTCAATTATTAAATCCTTTGGCATATTATGAATCACATGAGCATATCATGGCATTAGCGAAATGGTTCTGCTCACCTATGATATGTTAGCAGAGCGATTCTGCTCACCTAGGATTTATAGGATGTCATGTTACATCAAGGTTATGCATATTTGAGGCATAAGATTATGTGGCATATTCAGATATATTTATATATAATGATGTACAACACAGTATTATTTTAGTGTATTATTCAGTTTCAATCTTTTATAGATTATTTGTTTCAGTTCCTTGTCTTTCGCTACTATTTTACTTTACTTTTAGTTATGTACAATATTACATCTTTTAGTTATTTCAGCACTTTTAAATAGTAATGTTCTGTTATATTTAAATGTTAATATATTTAAACTATAATAAAGTATATTGTAGTTTTTGATATGCTATACTTATTGTCTAATACGAGGTACTTTTCTTTTCTTTCTTTTTGTCCAGGAAACTGTCATTTTGGAATCTAACGATTTGTCAGATCCAAAGCAGTTTGAGAAACTAGCTTTGGAGGCTTCCCAGAAGATATAGGAGGAGCTAGCGAAGCATTAGCTAGCTTAGCTTTTACTTACCATTTTTAGTTACTTTATGCTGTGAGTTGTGAGACATTTATTGCTCTTTTTATTTTTTTAAATAATGGTTTACAATAATTAAACTCTGAATATATTTTCTCTTTTTTTTCTGAGACAAATGTTTCTACTTAGCTTTTATGATGATTATTATAGATGAATGCTATAGCTTACGCACTTTTTTATTACTATTACTTATACTTAGTATTGCGATGTGATCGGCATATAAGTTATGCAAATACTTATATATATTGGATACTTACTAAATCACTTCTCATAAATCCAATGTGTGCAAGTACCCTAACTAATACTTAAGATAAACATATCACCCTTCTTAAGGATTAGTCCTCAGTTCTACCTTAGGTAGAGCATTAGTAGAATTCGAGGAGGTTCAACAACCCTTCCCAAGTAATGCATCATTCCACAGCCAACTGGGTTATCATTAATATTTCTGTTGCACTCAGTAACAGGATGGGGCATTACAGGAAGACTGCAGCCAAGATAAGAGGAAGCACAGCAATAAGAAGAATGAGCAAGGCATTAGACAAAAGAATATGGAGAGAACATCAAAAGTAGTTCCTGCATATCATCTTTTTAACTTCATTTTTGTATTCTTAATTTTTGCAAGAACATAATGCATGCATTCACAAATTCTTATAGCTCTCCTGTTAAATTCATTGTGATGAAAGCCTAATCCCCCCTTTTGGGGAGGGTTTGGTAGAAAATATGTAATAAGTCTTAGATGTTGTGCGTATAAAGATTCTATCATAAATAAAATGTCATGGTTTGAGCTGAAATGTTCTTCACCTTTTATTGAATGAAAATTAATTGTTAAATGAAATATTATTTTGAATATCATTAAATTATATTCATAATGAAACTTATAGTGCTCGATGAACATCTTGATTTATAACTTGTACACATTAAGCATCCATGTCACGAATAAATGTATTATAATTCACTGAGTGTAACTGCTCATGCACAAGCAATAAGATAAGACATAATTATCTGAGCCATAAGTAAAATTCTGGTAAAATCTATGAGCTCCATATCTCAATCCATAACACTTAGAGAATGCAAGCTAGATAGTGGATGAGGTGACATAGTGTACGTAGGATATTGCTGACTCTAGGTTACGATATGGATTTGATGCATATGAGTCGAGACCCATCAGTTGAACACCATTGCTCACTCTTTATTTAAGCGAGATAATAGAGCGCGTTAAGCTATGAGCGATGTGACATAAGCTCATTTAGCTTCATAGCTCATTATCTTAGTTAAATCAAGAGTAGAAGAGTGTGAGTCATAGATGGAATTAAGACTTAATTATCATACGATAAAATATGAATTTTATCGCTTAGATGTAATGGTAACTTACATTTTCAAAAAGATCACAAAGATATCCATGTGCTGAATCGAACTCTATAGTGTTCATCATAAGCACTAGATGGAGTTCTAGTGAATCCAATGTTCAAATGACAAACTATACCTCTTGATTGGAGAAATATTTAAACAATAAAAATGTGACATAACATTTGGAAAAGAATTATCGTGCACATATTTACTTCAAATTGCATGTTTGAAATATAACTCTCCCTAATTTCATCAAATTGATTATAAAAACTAATTAGGACAATCTAGCATAATTTTAGTACAAAAATCCTAACTTTTGCTAGTTTAAACATTATTAAAAATAAATATAATTTAGTAACAATTGCACATTGTTCTCGGAGGATGATAAATATCAAGATCTCATCATCCCATATTACTTCAGACCACGTACACTTTCATGCAAGCGCAGACAACATAATTTAGGTATGTCACCTGACAAAAGAAAGACCATGGACTTCCTGAGTAAAGATTTCCAGGCGCAATAGATGAATCATTTTTAGCTTGATCTCGACGCTCCTCTCTTCTTTGGGAATAGCTTTAGTTGTCTTTGCGTCTATTGTAGGGCTCTCTCTAGCCCCTGCAGGCGACCGACTTGCTAGTATTCTGATACCTGATTCTTTTCGTGGAGAGAGAGACTACACCACTATGACTCTGGGATGACTTAAATCACCATTTCTTAACCAACTCTTAACTATTTTTTAATCGATATTTACTTAAATTTTTTTAAAATGATATTAATTTATTTATTGCAAGTCTAGAAAACTTCTAATAATTATGTAAATGTGGCTTATGAAGGATACACACACATACAATTAGAAGGAAAGGATCAAAGTAGGATGGATATATAGTAGTTTTAAATGAAGCTAATTTAATGTTATAATATAGGAGTATTTATATAAATTGCTTATTGCAATGTTGCTTCTAATTGATGATGTTAAAAGGGAACATCTTCTATTTGTCAATGCTACAATTTATTTTACTTTTGTGTAGTAAAGTAAAATTGTTATATTTAGATTGAAAATGCATACTTATTTGTTCATCATTTCTTAATTACCTATCTTTCTAATTGTTGCACTACTGCTTTTCATTTATGCAATAAAATAAAATTATTTCTTTAAATCAATTGAGAATATTCATATTATTACTTTTCTTTAATGCAGTAAAATAAAATTGTGTTCTTAGATCAAATGAGAAAGTTTATCTCCTAATTTCATTTCACAATTTAGAATTCAATTATGTTATTATCTATCAATTTGGTTTTTTCATTCATTTATTTGTGTATTGTTAAGTATGTTAGAACAATAATATAAATATTATGGTTTACTTAGGAGGCAAGATATATGAAATGCAATTATTTCACTATTTTGCATAGATCTAAATGATTTGAATGAAAGATATTTGATAATCACAACCACATTGCTCACTGATTTTGCCTATAGTCTTCAATGTGTCAGTTCATGGTTTCTATTGCATCACAAAAATATTAATGTCATTAGTAAGATGGTTGTGCTTCATAACAAAAAAAGAATGGATTTTTGATGAGCCATTGTATTATAGAGTTGAATAGAGTATCACTCACTAAAGGAGTTACTATAAAATGATCAGATCATTTCAATATGAGCAAAAGTAAAAGAGCATTTGATTTTCTAAGATTTGTAAATTCTTGTCCTTGTATTTATAAAAAATATATTTGAATAATGGTTTATATGTAAAAATTAAAAAAAAAATTATAATTTTTAATTACTCATAAATATTTTTTGCTATATATTCAGGATAATATTTATTTATAAAAATACTATATTTATATAAAAATATATAACAAAAAATATTCAGAACTAATATATTTTTTTTTTTTACATATAAATCTTACAAAAAAATATATTCAATTAACAAATCACTAAAATATTTGATATATATACTAGTATGCACAGCAACCCTCTTTTCAAAGTCTTAGGGTTTTCCGGCAGCTGTCCAACGTCTGCTTTCTGAAATAATTTCGGCTCGTGCTTGAGGCGTGCTGTGAACGCCCGCACGTGCACCAGACAATCGCTTTCCCCGTCTTACACGTAGTCTAATGTATCGCTTACGGTTTCCACGCTCTTGTCGACGGTTTCTAATCCCCAGTCATTCAAAACTAAGTGTTTGTCGTCCTCTATAATGTCAATATCTTTGCTTGGAGAGGAGTTTCAGCACATGCTAGGGCTTAATTTCCAGTTCTATTTTCGGTTCCGAATCGCTTCGGAGTTGGCTCATTTCGTATTCTGATATCTGATTCTTTTCATCGAGAGAGAGAGAGAGAGAGAGAGAGAGAGAGAGAGAGAGATACTATGGAAGCTATCCGGAAGCAGGCAACAAAGCTAAGGGAGCAAGTGACGAAGCAACAGCAGGTAATATAATAGTATTAGCTATTCCGTCCTGCTATATATATATATATATATATATATATATATATATATATATATATATATATATATTTGTTTTTTTTTTTTTTTTTTTCTTACTTTTTTTTTTCCTATTTATTGAATCCAAAGGATGTTGTAATCAGGAGAAGTAGGAATGATCGCATATTAAAATGTTACTGTTTGGTTTATGAGTACTTTAAGCATGGTTAGAACTCAGAGAATTGGGCTGAACACTGATGTCTTTGTATTACTTATGTAGTCACTTGACGGAGTGTTACGCTCCGATAATAATATATTTGCTTACAATGTATATAGTACAGTTTTTATTCTGTTTTTCATTTTGATTGTGGGCTGCCGCACATATTTTAATTTTCAAACTCCTTTTTTCCTGCTTTCATACTGCAACAAAACCTCCAAAAACAGTTTTTGAGCTGCTAAAGGATTTATTGTTTGGCCTGGATTTCAGAAAAAAATTAGTTAAAGATGTACATGCATTTTCAGGAGCATTTTTACATGTGAATTGCAACTAAGGAGGATTAACTTTATTCACAACTCTAAGACAAGGCTTACAATGACATTTTGAGTGATGGCACCAAAATGTTTCCCTCGCGATGTATTTTTATGAGGCATATTGTTTATCCTTTGCTATGATGCCTCAATTTTTATGCGAAAGTAAGAAAGAGAGAACACATTATTAATATAATATTGTTGGATCCACAAGCAAAAGTGCATATAACGCATCTTTGTGCTACTCTTGGCCCCAATTTGCACTTTGTAAAATTTGTATAAGCTACTTTTACAAGCTACTATTGCTATCTTAAGTTTTTATCACAGTGTACCTACATTGTAGTGGTTTAACAAGATTATCAATGCACTTTAGAATTTAATTCCAAAATTGAATGTGTCCCAAATTACAAAAAAATTATACTTAAATGATTCTTATTTTGAGAAAATTTAAATGTCTCCAAAATGACTTAGATATATCGAGAATGACAAAAGTAAAATATGTTTAACTGGCTCCGACCATATTCAATTAGTTTAGTTTTCTTCATTTACGTTTGAAACATAGATAACAACAACAATAGCCACTTCAACTCATCATGGTTGAAGGGTGCTAGACACCTGGTTTCCATGTTAGCAATGCGGCAATGTGAGTTCATGTATGTGTAGCTGTTTGAAATTGTTCTAACATACTGAAACTCTAAAACATTTAAAAATTATTATTATATTAATCATTTGTGGCCATGTGTACCTTTCAACACTATATTTTTAGTCACAAGAATGTCATATAACCTTCACCTTTAGTATGAAGTATTTACTATTTTCTAAGTTTTCGATACTTGTTTTCATATTCATTTCCCTAAGACTATTGCCTTCTCTTTTATAAGGGCTATCATAATCATCTTTTGTTACTTTTGTGATCTCTTAGTATCACCTTGTTCATTGGCCCAAGTTCCTGTCCCTTTCACTTAAAGGAGAAGAATTGAATTTGGAAACTTTAGTTGCCTCCCTAATCTCTTAGTAACACATCATTGGTCACCCCATTGCAATACCATAATTCTTTTATCTTCAAAAATTGAATGTTAGGCATACGGATCAGTATCTTAATTATTGACAAGTAAGGGATGTAATTGGCAATATAGTTTTGTTATTTGTATTTTCTTTTATATCGTTTATGTATTGTTTTATAAGTTCCTATTAAATTGCATTAATTTTTTCAATTATTAACATTTGCTCCTTTCTTTATTAACATATTTCATAACATATGTGATTTATTTGATCTCAGATGACCCTGTCCTTGAGCACTAAATTGTGCGATCTCTAATGCATCACCTATTGCCTCTTTGTGTTACAATGTCCGCATTTGGATTTTGGTCTCTTTATTGTGCTGATTGATGCATCTCATACTATTTATTTTCTCTTCACGATTGTGGTTTGCGTCCACGCTACTGCTATTTGTGCTGCACACCTCAATTTTTGTACTTGGCAGGCTCCTTGTGCTTTTCACACTTCGAGTTCTACATTGCACAACCAATTATATGGGTCACTTTTTGTACAAGACCACAAGCCTTGTACATTTTTTGCAATTTCTCTATCACAAATAGTTGTAGCCAACTTCTTCCTAATTCTCTATAGATTTTTAGTGACTTTTGTATCTCAAATCCTTACGATCTCTTACTCCAATGGTTATTGTGATCTAGGCAACTTTTTTTTAGTCCATTTCCATCAATACTCTGCTTTCATCTTCCATGCTATTGTCTTCATTTTTTTATCTTCTACTCCATGCTAATCCCTTATTTATCATCCACTCCGTTTTTGTCACATTATCTTTCATACTGATTTTTTCTTACAACTAGCTTTTTAATCTCTTGATTTGATCATGTTAGCCAATTTTAAATGTTCTTATGATACTAAAGTCCATGGGGAGAGGGTTAGAGGATCTACACTATTTGATAGTATTGATCATCTCACAATTGATTATAAATGTACAGAGATTAGCAATATGGTGCTTTATTTGTTTCTTATTTTATCTTCTATACCTTGTTTATGTTTAGGCATTTATTACTTTATCAGGATTTTGAACATAGTGTTAATTTAACTCTATTAGCTTAACAAATTATGTTTCCAACACTAAAGATACAAGAGACAACAATTTTTCATTTGTTTTCCATTGACATATTCTCCAATTTTAAAGAAAAGTGACCATTTATAACTGATGTATTAATATACAAACAAGGATTTGATTTAACTAGTTCAAGCTTCTTGTTTTTTCTTTGAGCTTCTCATTTAAAATTTGAATAGTCTATGTGGATCATCATTTAGAGTTAAGAAGAATGAGATCTCTTTTTACCAACTTGACATTTGACTTGCAATAAGGCCAATTTATAAAATAATAACTTCATTAGAACTTGTTGTAAAATTTGTTTTTATATTGTTGCACTAAGTAGCTATCGCAGGGCAACTCTACTTTCTTTATTTTTTTCAAGTCAAATATGTTAATGAAGGTTTCCTATATCAAATAGTTTGAGTTTTGGCTAAGACGTATATTGGAATTTATACTTTATTTTAAAAGTTATTTTGTTTAAAAATTTTCTAGTAACCCAAAAATATTATTTTGTAAATTAGGTTTGATATTATTGTTGAATAATTTTGGTGATGTTGGATCTTGTATAATTGCATCAGCAACATTTACCCACCCCATATTGGCAATTAATATGTACTAAACCTTTTTGTGTTGCATCATTGTTGAAAAACTCAAGTGGAAGGTAAAAAGCCTTACGACTTGCCCTAGTCTTATTTTAAAATGGTTTGATCACATTTAAAGTAGCTTGTATGGGTTCAATGGTTTATTTACTCATATATATATATATATATTGTGAGTTATGTAAAATGTCATTTTGAATATCCTGTTTAAGAAATAGAACATATACAAGTCTACTAGGTATTTATTTGATAATTATTTGTGTTTTCTTGTTTATTGATCGTATTAGATGTTGTGATGAAGATTGCTCAAATAAATTGAAGGTCATTAAAAAAAATATTTTAGTTAAGAACATTTTTAATTTAGGATGTCATTATGACAATTACTCTCTACTTGACATAGAATTTGTCTAGTTTATTGGTATAACTCACAAAGGGGGTTAAATTGGGTTTGAGTTATTAGAAATTTAAAAGAATTTAGATATGTTGAGAATATTTAATAAACTTTTTAAAAACTCAATAAAACAATATATAAATAAATTAAGCAAAATAAATGGCTAAACCATAAATTTATGGTTGTTATGAGCCACCTCAATTCTTAAGACCACTCTTTGAAAAAGTTCATTTTCTTCAGAATTTGTTTGTAATAGTCACTTCTTTGCTTATCCACAAACTAATGGAGAAGCATGAACAAATCATTCGTAAACATTAGTGGCAAAGTTGCTTAGATCATTTTTTTTCCCAAAGCTTTACCTGTCTAAAGTTGACACATCCCTCTTCTTCTATCGACAAGAGAAAAAATAGAGAGAAAAAAATATATAGATGCAATTTGGGTTGGATACAAGAGAAGGATGCAATTTGAATGAAGGATGCAATTTAAGTTGGATCATCTTCTCCTAAAAGTAATAGTTCTAAGAACTAATTTAAGTATTCTCTATTTTTCGGACAAATAAGTGAGAATTCCTATCTTGCCACCCTTGGGACGAGTTGATCTCTTACAAAATGAATGAACTCTCATATTTTTCTTAGGTGCCGAATAACTAAAGAAATTTAAAATTTATACTGATTATTCTTTTAGCCAACCTAAGGTTCTCAATCTCATTTGGCTTTTCTCTATCATTTGAAGCTAAATCATCAAATTGCTCTTTATGCAGTTATACTCTTCTTCAATACATGAAAATAATATATTAATTTTAAGGTGCTCTTTAATTTTGTATGTGTCTTTAAGATGTCAAAAGAGTAAGTGAGCTCTTTTAATAATAACATTTTCCTTTAGCAAATTCATTATTTACCTCATTATGGAATGATTATGCTTCACTCTCATTTCATGCATTCAACTAAACTCTCCGAGTCTGAATTTACTTCAAAAACATTCTTGTTTTTGTTCTTCTCAATCTCTAGCATTGAATACATCAGTCATGTGTTCTTTTTTCTTACATTTAAAATAAGTAGGAGCATTACAATTATATTTAAGCAATGAGTTGGAGTTTTTTTTCAAGTTTTGGCTATGATTTCTTTTTTCTTAAATTTCTTAAACTCCTTTGTCATTAATTTTATTTACTCTTTTTTATCTTCTAAAATTTTTTCACTACTATAAGAATTTTTGCTATTGCCTTGCTGTTTGGCATGAAGATATCTGAGAAATCTAAGTGTAAAATAATTTGATTACAATGTAATCATAATACTTTACTGTTGTTTGATAATTTTTTATAAAACTTATAATTTTTCTGTTTAGAATGAAATAATCTGAGCGTGTGGTATTTTGAGTAATATGGGGCTAAAATTACCCCCTCTGAAATTTTTTTTAGGGTTAGTCTGAATGAAATGAAGGAAATTGATTTTGTTCGAAATACGAAATCGATTTTGTTCATATCAACAATCGATTTCAAACTAAATTGACTTCATTCGAAATCCATTTCAAACGAAATCGATTTCATTCAGATCAACGATGAATAATTAAGAGAGATAGATTTTGCCGTCGACGGAGAAGATGGACTCGAACAAGGAGATTTCATTCGTTTAGGGTTTGGCATTCGTTCTTTCGAATGAAAGCTTTTGCTCGAACGAACGAATGAAAATTTCTATTGAACTAAAGATTTTGATCGAAACGAATGAGCGAACATACGAAAGATTTCGTTTGTTCATTCGAATGAAAACGATCGAACAAAAGCTTTCGAACAGTTTCGTTCGCAAGCAAACATCCTTTGTTGTATGCTTTACTCCGTGTATTCTCAGAATTCACTCGAAATAGGCATAATTTCTTTTATCACTTATATATATTAACACAAAATCGAAATTTAGTGTAAAAGTTTTTCACTTGTTTTACTTCATGCCAAATGCAGGTAATCTCAATTTCCCAAAAAAATTATTACTTTACATTGCTTTTGCCTCATGTCAAACAACCCCTAAAATATTTTTCTTCTACTTCTTTTTCTTAGGTATTTCTTCTTCTTAGTTTAAAAGCTACAAGAGAATTTAGAAGTTGATCTAAAGAGAATGTTTAAGATCTATGGCTTCTATGATAGCTTAAAATTTGATATCCTAACTTTCTTTTTGTTAGTAAATATTTGTCAAAGACATGAGGTTTTGTAATAATCTTAGTTAACAATTAGTTCTTTCATATGTAGTTATTCAAGTTTTTCAGTTCTCTTTTCTAATTTTGCACAATGAAACATGCATGTAATTTTTTTGTTTCATAGCACATTGGAAACAAGTGATATTTTTTTTTATAATTGCGCTTTTAACATTTTCATTTATCTAATCAATATATGGAATGGTTGGTTTGGAATAACCGAGTTCAATCTTCATTTACATATAATAATCAAATAGATTGAAAATTTATAATTTCAAAAGTTAAATCTAATTTTTTTGATAAACAATGGTCGTGAAAGATGCAATTATTATCTCATGAACATTTCCGCTTCCAAATAGTGCTATTCAATCATATCTTTAATTTAAAAAAAGTGAGATTTATGGTAGATACCCACACTAATACCACTTATTAAGGAGTATTGGCACAACCCTGAAAGAGGGTTAAATCGAGTTTGATTTATTAGAAATTGAACTTAAGAAATTTAAAAGTATTTAGAGAGAGATTGAGAATATTTAATATATTATTGGAAAAGAACTCAGTAAAGCAATAAATGAAATAAAATAAGCACAATGAAGTATTACAATGGTTTAAATCTACCGTAGATTATACATCCACTCTTTAAAGGCTTGCCTTCTTCAGGAATTCAGTCTACTAGAGTCACTTCTTTGCTCATTCATAAGCATGCAGAGAAAATGAGTAGTCCATCCTTTACAGACTTTGGTAATTGAGTTGTTTAAATCGTTCTCCTTCTCAAGTTTTGCTAGTTGGAGTTGTCATGTCCCTTTTACAAGCCACAAGTGATAGATTTAAACAGAAAAAGAAAAAATGCATAATGTCTTGGAGTGAATTTCAAGGTCTGAAGTTATCTAATAGAAAGGAGAGTATTGTTTTAATGTCTAATTTATTATTGAAGCTATTGGAAGTTAATCTATTTTTAGGAAGAGGAGAGAGAGTTCAACTGAGTCAGTTTTTCTTTTATGATTGTGGAATTGTACCTGGAAGCCCCTCCTCAGGTGTCTATATGTTTGGGGAGATTTGCGGTTGACCATGTGGGATGCCTGGACACTTACAAATGGGCATTTGGGTGCTGCAATCTGAGTGTCTGGACTTGGGAAGTTGGGGCGGTCAGCCTGGGTGCCCTCTAAGCAATTTGCTTCAAGCAACATCTATTTTCTCTGTTTTTAGATTGTTTTACTCTTAAGTTTAATGCAAAAGCGAACTTCATGATTTGAATTAAATAAAGTTAAACTAAAACAATAACTAATCTTCAAATACCGGGACAACTAGTAGATGAAAGGGAGCTTTTGAATGTAAGTTGACCTTGTGCAGAATGCTTACATAAGCTGAGATGTTAAGTTTTTGTTCTCTTGATTTTCTTTGCATTTTTGAATCAAGCTTTCTCTAGCACTTTGATCAAGCTTGTTCTGACACCTGGATATATCTAGATCAAGCAGCTGGTCTGAGCTGGATTTTGATTTATCTTAAGACTTATCTTTGCTTTGAGCACATTGTAACAATGATATCTGAAATATAGACTAATTAGATCTATTCAAAAATAAAATTATAGTTTGTAATCATCAAAGTCAAATCACTAGAAATTGTGATACTGAAATCCTTAATTTAATAGTTTTAATTAGAATTGTGATGATAAATTCCATCCCATTTTTTTGACTTTCTCGGTCTCCTAATAAATAAAAAAACCATTGAAAGTGGCTACCGTAAATGTTAATGCAGTAACAGTAATTTTTTGCTTGACAGGCAGTCCTTAAGCAATTTAGTGGACGATTTGGGCATGATTCTGTCCTCCATAACGCAGCAGAACTTGAATGCCAAGAAAACCTTCAAGTCCTGTACAATTCTACTAAAGTAGCAAAGGTAAAATAACAAATGACAATATTGTTATGCGGTTTTTAACATTCATGCGCACTTATAAATATATAAATATATAAATATATATGTATATATATATATATACATATGTATATATATATGTATGCATGTATATATATGTATGTATATATATGTATGTATTGATGTAAATGATTTAAGTCCTGCACGTGAGTGGCTGATTTTGTTTTTTCTCTATTCGATCTTGACAGCATCTGCAGCGGGACATTGCTCGAGGTGTTGAAGCTTATATTTCTGTCAGTTCTAAGCAAATGGAAATATGTAAGTTGATTTTAAGCTTACTATTAATTTTACTAATTTTATTTCTATTTTATCATCTGGTTTTTATTTTTATTTTATTTTCTTATATTCAGTAAGAAAGCTAGCTGAAGATTGCTGCAAATATGGAGATGAATATCAAGCTTCTGGGTTTGCTCTTGCAAGGGCTTCTAGTGATTTTGGCAATTCTCACAATTTAATAGGGAAGGAGCTGGAGAATCTGCTGGGAGTTTTTGGTGAACAGGTAATTTCACCTAGCAAAAAATATTTGACAAGACATTCAGCATGCTTAACAATCATAGAGCTTCTTGAAACTGTGACCTAGATGTATAAAATGTGATGTTATACTGTGGCATAAACCAAAATATTGAAAAAGTATTCTGGCTTAATGATTGCTTACGAGAAATCCTGCTATCCTTGTAGGTGGAAAATTTTTTCCCTCATTTATCTCTCACTGATCATATTTTTGGATGAATGAATGTGATGCAAAGTCAAAAACTAATGTTTTTCCTATAGTGAAAAAAGTTACTTTTTGTTTTTCCTATAGAAGGATAATAGGTTTCCACTTTTTCTATAAGATGCTACACTCTAAATTTGAAGATGAAACTTAATTAGAGAATTTGGAAGCCGCTGTGCTGATTTTTTAGTTCTTGCAAATTTTTCTTGATATCTCCTAATATAATCTTTTATTTAATAAAACCTTTTATTAATGTTGGAAATTAGGTATAGCAGGTGGGTTGGCTGGTCACAACAAAACAAAATAAAATAAAAGCTTAAAGTGCAAAAAAAGAAAAAGGAAAAAAAAACTAAAGACCAAACTAAACTAAAAAAAAGGCAAATCCAGAGTATGTTCTCAAAAGTTTTATTAAGTAAAAGAAAAAATGAGCAAACAGTAATTAAGTACAAAAATCAAAACATGTAGAAATCAGCAGCTAATCCTTCAAACCAGATAAAGACTCAGCAAATGCCAGAAAATTGGCTCTAGACACTACCTCCATACGACAGTAGCATCCATCCAGCTCCAGAAACAGCCTTCCAGCTTCTTTTCCTAGAGATCTGCATGACTTCTCGCTAATGCCAAGAGTAAAAAAGCATCTGAACACTAAAGAAAACTAAATACCACGGCATCGACTAAGAATAAAAGGACTACTGTGCATGTCATGAACAGCAGCAGAAACGTCCTCGTCAAAGCCGCTGCCAAATGACCAGGAAATGGCTCCTCCAACATAGACCAATACCTGCTTACCTGATGGAAATATTAGCCAAAGAAAAGGTCGGAAGTGGGGTTAACTACAACAGCTAAGAATAGTGAGATACTGCCCAAGATACCACTGAGCACACTCAACAAAGTTTGGGGAATGTGGAACCAGCACCAAAGACTATTGTTTATCCTAAATTGCCAGAGTTATCCCTAAATCCAACCAAAGAAAGCCAATACCACAGAAAATATAAAGATCCTGGCAGGCACCAGCATTAGTTTCTAATATAAGGAATAGACATTCTCCCCAAGTTACAGATGGCTCACAAATCTGGAGGAAAATCATTCTCAATCATAATGGTTAAATGAGTAGCTGCGATTCCTTTATTCATAAACCAATCGGCCACACTGTTTCCTTCACGATGAATATGAGACAAGTGGTAATTGAAGTTCTTCAAAAGCTCTGATAAATATTATTTATATGATAACAAGTATGCCAGTCACCTAAGGATCCCGTAGAAATAATTTGCATAAGGCTTAGTGTGTTAGATTCAATCCATTCAATTTCTTTCCTTGTATAAGACAAGCCAGTAAGGAGTGCCAAAATCTCAGCCAGAAAAGAGGGATTAGCTTGCATTTTAGTTCAAAAAATAAAGAGAACATTGCCGGTATGGTCCTGCACAATACCCCCTATGCAGCTACGTTCCCAGCTCTTTTGAAAGCTCCATCAACGTTTAATTTAACCACACCATATCAATGCTTTTTCCAAAGAACAATGCAATTAGTTTTGGAATAACTGAGTTTGGCAACTCTAAAAATTTTTCTGCAAAGGATATCATTTTTGAAATTATGATGATTAATTAATTTAGCACTAATAATGCACTCGACATAATGTATGATTTTTCAAATAACTCTTTATGGTCCTTTGCTCTTTTTCTTAGGTTTATGAACCATTACGTGCAATGATTATGGGTGCTCCATTAGAGGATGCTCGCCACTTGACTTACCGTTACGAGAAGATCAGTCAGGATGTTGAAAGTCAGGTATGATTTCTTCGTCTTAAACCCCCATACACATGATTTTAGGAGACATCTGTTTGGTAATAAATTGTGCCAGTTAGACTGCTGAAGTTTTAAAACGGCAACTCAAGTCAAAGGAAGTCACTGCTAATACAGAAAATGCTACTAAGCTTCAAAATGCTGAATTGAAATTATCAGAGCTTAGGAAAGCTTTATCAGCATTAGGAAGGGAAGCAACAGATGCTATGCTATCTGTTGAGACTCAACAACAAGAAGTTACTTTTCAGCGCCTTCTTGCAATGGTATTTTTTGTTTTGAGAATCTAAAGTTCAGATCAAGTATTATATGCATTGTAGCTTTGTTTCCTATCTCTATGCGTGCTTTTTAATTCACAAGATGGTTTTGAGGCACAAAGTTCCTTAACGTGGATTATGAATTCTTCTTTAAGGCCTTCAATCTGAAAGTACTTTATATAAATCAATATGGCATGTTTTAGCATAGCTTGATTATTAACATATGCAATATAAACAACATAACTTGCGAGGTACCTTATAATTTATTAAAATGTATAATGTATAAATTAAGAAGTAACTAATATGCATGGTTTCTAATTTTAGAATTAACGAATAACATAGAAGTGCTCATTCATGTATATAGACTGTCAGTTCTGATGAAATTTCTTAACTAACAAAAAATCTGTAAAGCTGCAATTCCTTAAATATGAATTATTTAAACAATCATTTTAGATATCTTGGCTAGCATTTGGATAACCTAATTACCAACAAATAAAAAAAAACACGAATACTAGTAAATTGCTAGCTATTTCTAAGGCGCAGCACCCATTTGATTATTTAACGCTTTAGCTATAAGGTGATGCTGAGATGTATTTAGACATGTTTGTCCTTAGTATGAATGTGTGCATGATTCTTACTTGTCTCCTACCTCTCTTTGGAATAGGCATGAAAATTAATGAAATGAAAGCTGCTGGTTTCACATCTCCAAGTTCTCTTCAAGAACTTATTATGGCATGCTCAATTTTGGTTGTGTGTATGAGATTAGCTGTCTTTTTGATGAAGTAGTAAAAGGATTTTGTGTGGATTTTAAACATCAAATTTGGGAAAAATGGGCTGATTATGGAGGCAACCATTACATATAAAGCCATTTAAAATTATCAAAACATGACATGCTTCTTATAGTATTTGGTGTATGAGCCCAAATTAGAACTTGGCTTGACATCATTTTTCAAAAAAAGAACCATTATTAATGGCTATTAGAATTACAGTCACTGGAAACAATTTAGAACATAGATGTGATTTTTTATGAGATGTTAAAAGGGGGCAGTAGAACAAGGATAGAAGAAATTTCCGAAAGGAAGTTTTACACAAAGCGGTTTGATCAGCTGAAGCTCAAGGGTGATGAATTCCAAAGCAATGTGATCATATGAATTGGTATTACAAAGAGAGATGGGCCTGTTGTCAAAGACACTAGAATCATGATAAATTTTGGGAGTTATGGTAATAGGAATGTGAGTGACTCATTTAGAAAGCATCTCTTTCTTGAAAAATTGATTGGTTGCAGCACAAATCTTGGAGCCCACTCTCAATTGAAAATAAAAACATCAGTGAAACTATCAGTTAGGATCACGAGAGGTGTCATGATTAATAGTCTTGACACATTAAAAAATTGTCAGAAGAGAAAGGTTTGACAAGGCTTGTGAAGGATAAATTTTCTTGAACTACAGAGGGAAAGATTCACTTACAGTGGAGAAGTTGAATATGTTTTGAAAAATGAACAATTAACATATTTGTATAATAGGTTGGGTCAGAAGAGCCATCTATGGATTTGATGAAGCCTTTGTTGCTTCTCTCATTCAAGTAATTATAGAGAAATGCTAGGTAATCCTCACCAGCTTTACGCTATTTGGTTTTACTCTTGTTTTGCCCTTTCCACTTCCCTTTGAATAAGAAATTGATGAGCTATAAAATAATTTTTGAGTTGATGATCATTAATAGTGCCATCTTTTGCCGCTAACAACAGATTAAGCAAATTATTCGTGCTATCATCAATGCCAACTTGCTTGGGATGAAAGGCCTGCAGAAGCTTTTTAGCACTTTAGAGTTTATTCTTAAGAACATGAATAGGGTCTCCTTTGGAATAATAGTTCTAAGCTGAGGATATAATAAATCTGTACCTAACATTATGCTTCTAAATATTTTTGTAAAGAAACAGCTCATCTTCTAACATCAGAGGCAAGTGGTATTAATAGAGGAAAATGATCTAAAGATAGAGCATTTGCTATTCCATAATAAGTCCCAAGAAAAGTTTATGAAGCATAGAGAACAAAATTTTTACTAATGGGATGAGGGGATAGTTGATTTGGAGAGTCGAGGAAGACATTTGTACAGCTCTTGGAAGCAATTGTTTGAACAGGTTACTTATCCGTAGCGGTGTCAAAAACCAAGTTAACGGGTTGGAAACTGTCAACCTGAAATTAACCCGACCCGAAATACGCCAAGCTTGAATTGACCCATTTGCTAAATCGTGCCAGCTTTATGGAACTGATCTCAATCTACATAAGTAGAAGAAATTCAGTTTAAAAATACATAAGCAAAATATTATACAAATAAAAAAATATTTGGATGAAAATTAATTTGATTCATCAATGGAATAGCAAAAATAAAAAAAATTACTCAATTCTTTTGATCTATAAAGACAGCCTTCTATCTTTTTCATACAAAGGAAAGAAGCATTGCAGTAAAGACATATAGAGGCAATGTTTGTGCCAGGAGATGTTTGTCATCGGAGCAATATACAATTGAATGATGTTGGACTGCTGATTTGTGGCCCTCTTTCCATTTTTCATGGAATCGTGAATGATTGGCGTCTCGGGCCCTCGACGATGGATAATCAGAGACAGTGAAATAGGTGGGAAGGTGATGAGAGAGTGGCAAGTTGAGAGGATTTTTTATAAGAAAAAAATTGCAGGTTGAGTTATGAGACGATGGTTAGTGATTTGTTGGAGCTTTCATGCTAGCACGACTCTTCTATAAGGGCTTCTCACTTCAATTCTCCGCACTGTATGATTTTGAATCAACGAAGCTTGTGATTCCTTATGAGATGAGCTAGTAGGTAGGTCAAAATGAGTTAATTTCAGGCTGACTTGAACCGACACCCAATTTTTAAATTGGTCTAATTTCTGAATCCACTCAACTTGAATAAAATTTGAACTTGTGTCATGTCAAAATTTGACAGTTCTACTCAGGAGGCTGCACTAGGGAGTATTGGTTAGAGGAGGTTGTGACTCAAAATTTAGGGTTTGCCTCTAATGGACTAAAGACTGGGGAAAGAAAGGGCTTCTGCTTTTCTTGGATGTTGGGCAGCTGAGAATTATGATGTAGTGTTAAGGGTTTGGTTTGTTTTAAGTATATATGTGTGGATGTGGACTTGGTTTGATTGTGGTTTAATCGAGCTAGATTGGGTTTAAGTGATTTGAGTTGTAATTGCATTTTGTAATTGAATTTGAGACAATTTAAAATGAAATTGTACAATTTTTGGAACTTCATGCATACCGTTCAGATCTTTTTATATTTTTACACATTTATTATCTTAAAAATATTATAATATTGCTGCCCACTTAGACTTTTCTAATTGTTTCCTTAGTTTATAATATTTTTGGTTTTATTTACATGTATGATATCTAATAAAATATTATAAAATTGCTACACTACTTAAGGTTTTCTAATAATTACTTTAGTTGTTAATATTTTTTTAAATATTAAGATTTATGTGTTATACATAGAGAAACAAGTTTGAATGTCATGCATGTATCATTTCTGGAGAGTCGAGGAAGACATTTGTACAGCTCTTGGAAGCAATTGTTTGAACAGGTTACTTATCCGTAGCGGTGTCAAAAACCAAGTTAACGGGTTGGAAACTGTCAACCTGAAATTAACCCGACCCGAAATACGCCAAGCTTGAATTGACCCATTTGCTAAATCGTGCCAGCTTTATGGAACTGATCTCAATCTACATAAGTAGAAGAAATTCAGTTTAAAAATACATAAGCAAAATATTATACAAATAAAAAAATATTTGGATGAAAATTAATTTGATTCATCAATGGAATAGCAAAAATAAAAAAAATTACTCAATTCTTTTGATCTATAAAGACAGCCTTCTATCTTTTTCATACAAAGGAAAGAAGCATTGCAGTAAAGACATATAGAGGCAATGTTTGTGCCAGGAGATGTTTGTCATCAGAGCAATATACAATTGAATGATGTTGGACTGCTGATTTGTGGCCCTCTTTCCATTTTTCATGGAATCGTGAATGATTGGCGTCTCGGGCCCTCGACGATGGATAATCAGAGACAGTGAAATAGGTGGGAAGGTGATGAGAGAGTGGCAAGTTGAGAGGATTTTTTATAAGAAAAAAATTGCAGGTTGAGTTATGAGACGATGGTTAGTGATTTGTTGGAGCTTTCATGCTAGCACGACTCTTCTATAAGGGCTTCTCACTTCAATTCTCCGCACTGTATGATTTTGAATCAACGAAGCTTGTGATTCCTTATGAGATGAGCTAGTAGGTAGGTCAAAATGAGTTAATTTCAGGCTGACTTGAACCGACACCCAATTTTTAAATTGGTCTAATTTCTGAATCCACTCAACTTGAATAAAATTTGAACTTGTGTCATGTCAAAATTTGACAGTTCTACTCAGGAGGCTGCACTAGGGAGTATTGGTTAGAGGAGGTTGTGACTCAAAATTTAGGGTTTGCCTCTAATGGACTAAAGACTGGGGAAAGAAAGGGCTTCTGCTTTTCTTGGATGTTGGGCAGCTGAGAATTATGATGTAGTGTTAAGGGTTTGGTTTGTTTTAAGTATATATGTGTGGATGTGGACTTGGTTTGATTGTGGTTTAATCGAGCTAGATTGGGTTTAAGTGATTTGAGTTGTAATTGCATTTTGTAATTGAATTTGAGACAATTTAAAATGAAATTGTACAATTTTTGGAACTTCATGCATACCGTTCAGATCTTTTTATATTTTTACACATTTATTATCTTAAAAATATTATAATATTGCTGCCCACTTAGACTTTTCTAATTGTTTCCTTAGTTTATAATATTTTTGGTTTTATTTACATGTATGATATCTAATAAAATATTATAAAATTGCTACACTACTTAAGGTTTTCTAATAATTACTTTAGTTGTTAATATTTTTTTAAATATTAAGATTTATGTGTTATACATAGAGAAACAAGTTTGAATGTCATGCATGTATCATTTCTATATTTAATGAAATAGCCAAATGAATGTTTAGCACTGCCATCATTAAATTTCAAGTCTTAGATGAGGATGCCATGGGGTTGCATTAGGTAGTTGATAGCCAATATAAAGCTTATCAAAAATAAATATGACTTGTCTCCCTTAAGAAATTGTGCTAGAACTAGGGCACAACTTATTACCTGAATGTATTGAAAATTGTGCAATGGTTGCCATATTAGTACTTGGGTGTAGTTTAATAGTGAGTGAGTGTTCCCACTCCATGGATTGACGTATGTAAAGAAGCTAGTCTAAAGATATAAAATTGAGAATTGGGTCTTTGAATAATGATATTTGACACAAGCTTACGAGGTAGTGGGTTTTGTGATTAAAAGTGAAGATAAATGAGTAATTGAGAAAGAAAAAGGAATCATTAGTTTAGGCTTCAATCTTATTTATTTGGGTAAAGATTGACAAAGAAATGGCATATAGTTTTGAATAAAAATTTTTAAAAGATATTATTAGAAAAGGTTAAGAGAATGAAGATAGAAAACTGATTATAAAAATTTTAACTAGAAGATTGACAAAAATTTGTACAAGTATTTAAGCATCTCAAAAATGAATTGATGTGTACAAAAGAAAACTATGACATAATTTGTAGGAGTTGATTCAATGAATATTTTAAAAAATGTTATTGATTGAATGAGATTTAAATGGGTATGTTGAAAAAGTAATTGGAGAGACTATTGAAAAAAGAAAAATGATCATAAAGTGTTTCTTAGTTTATGATTTTATGATTATAAAAATATTGTTAAAAAAGATTATATTATCACTTATAAATGAGTTTTTTAGAACTCAAGTTGATTATTTTCTTATAAAGAAAGTAAATTGATTATTTTATAAATATTATTAGGCTACTCAAAGAGAATTTTTATAATTAAATCTTGTTTATTGATTTTAGATTTAGAAAATAATGAGTTGAAATAAAAATAATAGGCATAAGCTTTGTTCTTAGATTTTAGATAGTTGGTTCTTAAAAATGAAAAGAAAGATATTTCAAGGAGAAAATATATTAGCTTAGTCAATAGGATGTTGAGCGAATATGGCAAAAGTTAGCTAGTTGTCTCTCTAAAATGGCTAATTATGTTTTTGAAAATTTTAAGGGAATAGCTTTTAACAATGAAGGTGTTTGGTGATGGAAATAAGATATTCAAGAAAATTTTAAAATTAAGAAGATTGGTTATAAAGAGTGATTTAAATATAACAATTAAAAGAGATGAATTAGCTTGTTGGACTCTAGTAAAGTTGCTAATAAATGCTAAAGATAATGACTTTTGCATTCTAATAAAAAGAATTAAATCCTTTTGAAAGAAAGATAAGCATAATGTAAACTAGTTAAATTAAGAGATGAAACTAAAGATTTGATATAATTGAAATGCATTAATGATGCTATGTAAAAAAATTCTCTTAGAGACAAGGACATTCAAAATACTTGGGTTTTTATTTTTCTAAGATTTTTATTAAAAGTAGTAATAATGTGATTATCATTAATGTATTTGTAGCTCTAAAGATAATATTAATTTCTTATTCATTGGTCAATTAATTAAAACTAAAGTTTGAAGTGAAGAGTAGAAAATATGTAGGGTTGATTAACATTCCTATTGAAGTGTGATTATGTTTGAACAAGGAAGTGTTTCTTGGCTCACCAAATTATTTAATGCAATTTCGAAGTTGAAAAATGTCATATGAATGGAGTATTGTGAAACCTATAGATACATGAACAAAAGTGATGTGGATGAGTATGCATTTTTTAGAAAATTAAAGTTCATGATCTATTTAATAATTACTGATTTTGAAAAGGCATAGTAAATTACCTAGAAAAGTTCTTTGGCAATTTTTGGAAAGTAATAGGTCTTTATTGCTTGTATTGATAGTATTAAAGATATGTATAAAACAAGTCCATGTGTTTAAATACAATTTGGTTTGACAAATGATTTTTAATTTCAGTTGAGTTATGCTAGGGATCAATTCTAACTTCATATTTCTTTAGATTAATTATGGAAATCTTATTGAACACATCTAAGTTGAGATGTCTTGGTACATATTATTTGCATATAGTATTCTTCCTATTTATAGGAATAAAGATGGGAATAAATTAAACTTAAGTTATAGATAAGAACCTTAGAGATTAAAGGGTTAAGTTTAGTAGATCCAAAATAGAATATTTGGAATACTAATTTAATAAAAATAAAACTTATAACTATGAAGATGTGACAATTGAATTTCATGCTATCAATAGAGGTGTAATAATTAAATATTTTTCTTCAATCATTCAAAATGATGATGAAGTTAAGATAATGTTATTGCTAAGAGTTGAGTAGGTTGGAAGAAAAGAAGAAGCGCTTTTGGACTATTGCATGATAAAAAAATCTCACATTAACATAAATAAGAGATTTATAGTACTAGAAAACTTGGGATGCTATTTATTGTAGAATGTTACATTGTAATATGGAAACATAGTGATCAAATAAGTGTTGCATGGATTCTTATACTAAGGTGAATGAGTAATCATACTTGCAAAAATATGATGATAAAAGAGTATATATAGTTTTGCCATATTAAATGCAAATTGTTAGATATCTCACTAAGGAAAGTATTGTTCATGAGCTTAAATTTATTTTAACATGAAGATGAAGACCTAAAAGGACTAGGCAAGAAACTATTAGGATCAATCTCCCATACTTTGAGAATGGGCTATTGTTTGTTATTACAGAATGAGGACATAATTCATATATTAAGATTAAGGTTTGGTTTTTAATGGCTGTATACATTTATTTAAAGAGAAAAAATTATCTATTTTGTGGCTAGGGAATATTCAAATTCATCACAATGATGACTGTCAAAATGATCTTTGAAACCTTAGCTCGTTAGTGACATGAAATTTTTGGCAAACTTTAATTGCCCTATAAACGATGTCAATCCTTATTGTCTTTCTGTTACTTCTTTCCTCTGGGATTTCCCATGAAGCTTTCAATGTCTGACTTTAGTGATGGAATTTCTTATAGTAAGTGTTCCAAAGATTGTTTCTATTGAGCATCTTTGGCTGTCCTTATGCGTGCTTTCTTCTATGAAAGGATGCTCAATCATGCTATTTTTTTTTTATTCTTATTGATAAGATCTTAGAAAATTTGCTTGCTATACATTATCCTTATTTAGGGTAGATTGTTGAGATCACTTATCTTAAAAAAGAGAAATACTCTCTTCCGAGAACTAGAATTCATATTGCATGAAACTTTATATTTAGTATGCCTAAAAATCTTAAATTCTTTCGTTTTCAATCAACCACTTGAGCATAATTGCATTTTGCCACATTTCATCTTTAGACATTTATAATAACCCAATTCTTGTCAAAGACTTTGTAGTAGATTGAAGTTCTTGGCAATTGCACAATTGTCTTTCTTAATAATGGTGATCTTAGTTTTAATCTAGTATATCTATGCAGCATCACGAACTTTTGATATAATTGTTCACAGCTTTCAATAGTTATTTTGCAGTGTTTAGGAACATTCATGTATCATATATTTCAAGCAACTCGGAGTTCCAAAGCCATAGCATTATCATAGATTCAATGTCATTTATTGTAACAAATTTGGGAACCCCTTTTTTAGTCCGGTACTAAGAAGATGACTCAGTTATCCGTTCTTTCAAGAGTGTCCTCACAAGCATAAATTAATTCAAATAATTCACTTTATCTAGTTTACATACCATATAGAAGCTCCATTATTATAAGTTAATTGAACCTCATTAATCTGAGATATAGTCAAATTTAAGGTTCCAAAGGCTTCAAACATTATTTTGGAGAAAGTTGGTAGAAGGGAAGACAACGAGGACCATAAAGGAAATATATGCATAATAGCATCTTTTTTAATTTAGGATGGTACAAAAATGAAAAAAAATAGCTGAAAGGCTTTGGACTATGTTGGAGGCTGAAGAGAGACAAATACAAGGATTGCAGCTATGAAGCCTTGTATCTGGAAAGAAATACATTGTTTTTAATTTTTACTATATATATGTATATATGAAATTAGAGTTTTTGTTAAACTAAACTAAAGGTAGACTTGGCAACATATTAATTTCCAAACAATACAAATATATGAATCTCTATAGTACACATTTTTTTTAAGGGCTGATTTGTTTGAGGCAAAAATAATACTGAGATAAAGTAAATCAGTGTAAAATATTTTTATATAATTCAAAGCTGTACATTTTTTTTATTTTTTTGTTTAATATGTTCTTGCTCAACTTAAATAAAATGCATTTTACAAAACAACCAACACTTATAAATTGAAAAAATTGAATTAATGGACTAGGATTTTAGTGCCTGGGCCGGCGAAGGCTGGGTAGCTTGGCAGAGCGTGGCGAAGCCTAGCGGAGATCAGGAAGGTTTTGCTTGGCTTGGATGCCGAGTTATATTGCAGGCTCAACCTAGGGGTTTAGGGGAGTGTTGCTGGAAGGTCTATGGTCGGGGTGAGGTAACAACCACACTTTTTCTTGCCTTCTTTCGGCCACAGTAATGTTAGACCATCTGATTTGAGTCTAAAAAGAATCCCTCAAAATTTGTCTTTTGAGATAAAATGAAATTTTTTCAATTTCCCTTGCATTCAAATTACTTCAAATTAAAACTGTGCTTTAACATTACAAGGAATATATTTACTTTACACCCAAAAAATTGCAAACTAAACAGCTACTTAAATATGAGAAACCTTTTAGCATATTCTAGAAAGATTCCTTGCTGTATTATCAGGTAGAATTATGGAGATATTCTCTTGTTTATTTGAGGACAATCCCAGCAAAAATCCATGTGAAATTCTTAAACTTTTCGGGAGTTTCCCTATTATAGCTTGCGGTAGAATTGAGAATCTTGTGGTGATCATTAGGTAGAGTCCCATAAGGAATTTCTAAGATTTGGAGTTTAAGGAACTTGTTGAATTAGATTTGCGAGTTTGAATAATTACTGATTCTCCTTTACACAATTTCTATCAATTTCAGAATTCTTACTATTGTTGATTGTTTTTACTGTAAAGTTTTGGCATTTCTTCATTTTATACATTCAATTAATATTTTTTTTCTTTTTATTTGCTGGGTAACTTCCATGTATCTATCAAGGTTGATTCTGAGAGATCATTTCATCAAAATGTTGCTGTGGCTCTGAACAAGCTCTATAATGAAGTAATGATTTTTCATATTAAAGACGAATTGAATAGAAATTGTGCAAGTTTCTTAAATCAATTGCAGCTGTCTTGTTTTTATTGCATTCAGATATTTCATATTTTTTCATGTAGCTTATTGCATTTTTTATGTAATAGATGGTTCAATTAAAGAATCATGAGTCATATGCTTCAAAGACAACAAATCATACCAAACTTCATTCTCTATCTGCCAATATTGATACCCCAGTTTTAAACACAACTATAGACACAAAGAACAGTCAATCTAAGGGCGCTTTTGCAGCTACTGAGAATACTGCCAATGATATCATGTCCAATCATTCTGGAGAACACTCAGCAAGCAAAAATGATGAGAATCTGAACAACAAGACGGATCATTCCACGCAGGTTCATGATGATGGTCAACAAAGCTCATATTATGTGGCCGAAGTGAGTCGTTATGCCTATCTAAAAATTTTGCTCTTTTATCAGATGCCTAATGCATTGCAAAATGATGAGCGCTGAATTTTTGTAGCGGATTATGTAGTCTGTCATCTATTTTGGTTGATGTCATAATTTTTTTTATTATAATGGATAAGTTGGGATGTTTGATAGAATCTATTGTGAAGTTGATCTCTCGTTCTGTTGTGAAACTTGAGCATTTGCTTCTAATGTTTGATGAGATTGTTAACCATTTAGACATCAAAGCCAAGTTTATTTTAATATTTTAATACAATTTAATTTCTAACTTCCACCTCTTCATCATCAAATGTTATTTGAGTTATAGCATTGCTGATGTATTATTTATTTATAAATGCTATAAACTTTTTCATTTATTTTTCTTCAATGTTTGAGCAAGAACATGTGCAGGCATAATGTTGGGCAATTTTAATTTGTTTCTTCTTATTAGCAGTATGATGTAATTTTTTGAAAAGCTTTCTTGATAAATCTTTATTTTCCTTTTTTTCTTCAAATAATTTATTTGTTTTCAGTTTATTGAATATTTGGCATAACAAATTGTTTACATTGATAATTTGTATTAGATGTCATCTTGTTTTAAATAAATCGGAAGATTAAATAAAAATTCTTTGAGGCACTTTATTATTGCTTGTTTAAGTTATAAAATTATATTATGTTTGCCCACCAATTTGTGCAATTTATTATTAAGTTTTGGCTACAGGTTGATGAATTGGGTACAAAGTTGAGCTTGATGTTTTTTGGTGATAGACTTAGGTTGTGAAGTTATATTAATGTCTATATTTTTATAGCCTTGTTTATGCAGACATGTCTTTTTCTCTTGTTTGGGTGGTCTTGAAATAGACAATGTTCCCACGCTTGTAGCTAAGCCAAGTTATTCATAATTTTTTCAATAGAAATTTGATTTTATTTAGTCACATTTGTGCGTTCAAATTACAAGGGAATTAATGTTAATGAGCCATACATTGAAATTTTTAGAAAATTATGAAGGAATATTTGTATTTCACAAAATCAATTCATTTTTATGCTAAGTAGATCTACCATAGAATTCATACATTTATTAAGAGATTTGATGGAGAAAATTAGAAAAAGAAAAGTAGATCTTCATTTAATTTTTATTATTCTTGAAAAGGGTTATCATAGAGCACCAAGACTAATAATGTTAAATATACATATATATATATACATTTATATATATATATATATATAATATAAACATACATACATACATATATAGATACTGGGGTTGTAATGTGTGTTTGATCTCAAGGTGACTTGTCTACTGATTTTCCTAGTATTATTTAATTGCATCAAGGATCTGCTCCCAGTCCTTATTTTTTTCTCTAATTATGAATGTTCTTACTAAGCACATTCAAGAGGAGGTTCCGTGGTCCATGTTTTTTATAGATGAGATTCTATTAATTGATAAGATTAGGGTTGAAGTTAAAGAAAAACTTGTTGTGGACTACTATAGTATCTAAAATTTTTCATATTAGTAGATTTTAAATAGAATATATATTGTGCAAGATTAACCATAATAAAAGTGATAATCTCAAGGATAATTATTGAGAATCATGTGATCAAGAAGAGTTAGATTATTCAAAATAATGGTGATATAGTGAGCGATGTGATTAATAGGACCCAAGCTAGTTGGATGAAAAGAATGTATATGAAAATTTTATAGAGGAACTATACGATCGACTAAGTTATATGGGGTTGAATGTTGGCCAACAAAGAAATGAGGTTGAATGAAGAATGAGTTCATTCATAACAAGTTTAAGTGGCTCTAAAAATGGATAGGATTAAAAAGTGCTATCTTAGGTAGTTTGGTCATATTAAATGTAGACAGTTCGATATTGTTAGAAAAATTGACTATATGAATTTTGTTTGTGTTAAAAGAGAAAGTGGATGACCTAAAAAAATGTGGGAAGAAATCATTAGAAAGGACCTTCTATATTTGGAACTTAAGGATGGGTTTCTATTTGACTATGAACAATGGAAATAAAGGATCCATGTAACAATCCCACCTAGTGGGACCACGGCTTGGTGATCTTGTTGATGTTATTATACTGGCACATTTACTGGTGGAGGTTGTTGCTATTATAAAGTTTAAAAAGTGTTATAGATGTAGCTATTTAAAGCTATTTACTGCTAAAGTAGTATTTAGGGATTCGATTGCAACATTGCTGTGTAAGAATCAAAATTGCTAATTTATCTATTAATTATCACAACAAAAATTTATTAAATTCTTTAATAAGACCCTAAAATGTTGAGCATCAACAAACATGCCAATGTGTACTAGATGGGTGTTGTTAAGGTAAGCGGTGATGAATGAATGTTGTCCTAGGGGATGTTGACACTACAAGGATGTAAAGACATTAAACCAAGCGATACCTCTCAAAATTTTATGATTTTGCAATGACATACTATGTGATTTTTTGGGGGTAGGTGTGTTTAGGTGGCTTCATAAGTTGTACAAAAGCTGTTCCCTGAAGTCTAGCTATTATTATATTAAAGCAACAAAAACAATGCTCTTTATGAACTCAATGCATACAATTGAAAATATATATAAGGTATAAACATACTCTTCTATTATTAGAGGGATTTGTGAAATGGCACATTTTTTCAAATTTTCTCTTATTGGAAAATTTTCGATGGGCCAGCTATCCATGGAATTTATCTGGAAACATACTGTTAAAGCTAACAAGCGCCTAAGCTTAGGCATGCCTTCATCAAGCTGTCTAACCAAGAAGATAGTTTATCATATTTGATCACCTAAGTGGAGGGGCTCCTAATGCGTCTTCTTAAATGATTGCTTTCATTTGAGCCAAACATCGAATTCCCATTTGAACCTGTTTGGGTGTCATTTATTAAGCTCCAAATTCATCTCTCCAATGATTCAACATTGTGGTAATGCATATTTGATTTATTTCTCAGTTGCCACAATCTCGTGGAGCTGGACATTACTAAGGATCACTCAGGTTAGGTCTGGATTGGTAAAACTTGCCTAAGTACTATTCTCATTGCCACACAGTAGGCTATGCTGCAGACACATGTTTCAAGCTATTTTATGATCTTAAATCTTCTCAGTTTACTCATGTGGTGGTAGCATCCCCGCCTTTTGTGGAAATTTTGTCGCAATCATTGTGACATGCCCTAGAGAACGAGATTGTTCCTTCACTGAGCTAAAAAGGATTATGGTATGCAAACCACCTTAACCACACATTTGACATGCCAAGATCATTAAGCTTGGACAAAACCTATTGCTGAACTAAATATGATTTTTATTTTTGGACATTAGTAACCATTATTCAAAAAATATTAAGTATTTATTCGTGAAAAGGGAAATTAGATCCAATTATGATTTTGTTATAAATAATTTAAAACATTTCTTGGTTCAAAGAACATTAGGGTGAAAATTACTCAAGCAGAGAGAAACTTGTTTATTTACTAGACAATTTCTCTTACTTCTGACTTTTATTCTTGTCATATCTGTTGTAACAACTTGATGTCTGCACATCTAATGAACCTTATTTTAATTATATATATATATATATATATTACTTGTTGCATTTTATAAATTTAGAATGAAAGATGTACAATAGATAAGACCTCGTGATCTCAAATAAGAAAACAATAAACGAAACAAAAACAAATCTAAAAGAAAAAAAATACACAACAACCACTAAACTCTAAAAGAGATCTAAAAAAAAGATATCTCAACAATAGCAGAATGCCTCCACACTAGCGGAACCAAATCTCACAGTTAGGGATCATGCCTATTTTTCAAGTTATAGCCTAGTTTTTTATTGGATCCGGAACATTTAGCTTTTTTTTGCTTTTTTTTTTCCTCTAATTAAAGAACTAAATCCGATATAATATCATTTAACTTCTCAATTGAATCCACCCGTGAGTTTTTATCAGACTCACTTCTATCAGTCGATAAAGAAATAGATTGTGGCATTCTTTGCACAATCGGATGAAACTCCTCCGCATGCGATTAAGGTTCGAATGAACCTCACATCCGGTACCCCTATGGTAGAAGCCTTTGCAGCATAAGAACGGGTGTTCTCTATTGTCCATTGAATATATATATATATATATATATATATATATTTAACGCATGCTGGCATTTTATACATATGATTGAATAGAGTACAATAGATGCGATAGGTGACCTCAAACAAAAAAGCAAAAGAAATAAAATAAAATAAAAGAAAACGGTCATTGACCTCCTAAGTGAGTCTTTCTTAGGAGATTACATTATAAGAAATAAAGCTAATAAATTACTGATAACTACACTTTTACTTGAGCTTTGAATTCCTTGTATGATATTAGCTATCGCTTCTTCGATATTTGAACTTTTAACGGAATTTGGATCCACTCTTCTTTTTTCTCCTGCCTTGTTTCTCAATGCTATCTTCAATATCACCATATTTTGTTTGCGACATTGAGGAATCCTCTTCAGCATCGGGATCAGCAACCGCCTCTCCTGTTGTCCCTCCTTTGAAAGAGTGAATTTCTAGATGAAAGGATTGAGACCCGAAGTTAAAGCTCTCTCACGCAGCACCTCAGCAATCTTATAAGCCATTTTCTAAAGCATAGCTAGAGGAGTTTCAAGTAAGATCAAATATGATTTACCCAATTTATCTTCGTTTACCCATGCACCCATGGATGAATGGCCATGACCCCATCTGGGACTCCAACATTTTCTGCTCTCATTTGCAAGAACTCTTGGATTGACTTAAGCTTGACTTTTAATCTTTCCGAAAAAAAAAATCAAATACCTCTCTTGTATTTTTCTCCCTTGGAACAGAACGAGGGTCAACGTATCCAATGTCGACCTCCTTGGACTCATCCAACTCGAGATCATTAACTAACCCAAAAACTAGAGCGTCCACCTATTGCCCCACATCCTCACCTAGAGTATCAAGGATGACTGTCGCATCGTGATCCACCTCCTCAATTCCCTCGACAACGCAAGTTGTAACATGCACTATCTTTACATTCACTGTTTAAGTTTGATCAATTTCACTAGCTACATTAAGTCATTAAGGGTTACAGGCAGCTCACAACCCTCCATATCCATCATCTCAAGCCGTTTCTTTGCCTAAATTAATTATCTGGGTGGCCCATCACAATTGAAGGTCTCCGTAAGATCTGCTTTTATAGCACATGTATGCATGTATGTATATGTATGGTTTAAATATTGGATGATAGTGATTTGCTTTAAACATGTAGAGCTGAGATTGCATTATGCAGTTGTAGGGAATCTTCTTGTTTGATAAACACCACCTCAAATTTGGTGCAGGTGAATTTGAGATAAACTTGGATGTTAAAAATTTTAATTGTTGACATGCTAGACGTTCTTAAAAGTTTTTGCTATTGAGGTGGTGTGTGGGATTCTTTAGCAGCATTGAATTTACTAAAATTGGAAATCAACCATAATGTGCTCTTAAAGAAGGCTTGGCTTCTGCACTAGATTGGTTGTGTCAATAATGCTATGCCATATTGCTGGAGTTAAGGACAGTTATTTGCCAGAAAGCATTGGAGTTTACTGGCCATTTGAGCCATGACTTTGTATTTGATCTTGTGCTAGATCAACTTATTGTCGATTGGTTCTTGCATGACCATGAGATACGTGAGGTATTAAGGATGATGTATCAATTAGCATCTGAATATGTTTGAAGTGTCACGGGTGAGTGTAGATTGATGCCATGTTGAATTGCTTTTTTGAGATAGCGTGAGATGTGTTTTTGACTGCAGCCCTGTATAAATAAGTTGGGTTGTGGAGAAATTGTGGCACTTTATTGATATGAAATTTATGGCAGATCTTGGGGTAGTAGATATAGTAGTGCTCTAACCATTCTTCATAGGTAGTACTATTCGGTAGCAGGGCTGCTTCAGTTGTGGAGAATTTGGATGTTTAAACCATCTGTGTTACATGGCTTGTGAGAGTGCTGCAAATAAGTTTTGACTTGGGTGTAGTTAGAACCATGTATGTTACAAGTACTCATTGACTTGGGTGTAATTCGACATGTTGGTTTTGCAAAGAAGTTTGCATATGTACATATCTTGTGATAAGTGAGAGTGCTGCAAACCGGATGATTTTAATAACCAAATTGAACCATCTTCGAGTGCAAATTCTGAGTACAAAGATCGTATGTAGTTTGAATTAATTTTTTTGATAGTTTCCTATTATTAAGAAAGACATCATGAACATAGATGAGCTCAAACAGATACTCATTGACTTTGTTATAGTAGAATAGAGATGGCTCTAATTTGATTTTGAGAAGCCGTATGCTAGCAGGAGTGTGGAGAGTTTGTGATACCATGCTTTAAGTGACTGTTTAAAAGTGTTAATGGCTTTATTTAGAATGAGTAATAAGAGGGGAAATGAGAATTTGTATAGCCTGTGTGCTGTATTATATATTGTTTTGTGGCCTTCATGAAGCAATTCCCAAATATAGGAATGCGTTGTCAAAATTTAATTGTTTGATGGGCATTGTATGTGGGGTTGGCAATTTAACCCGAAACTCAAAACATTTTGACTTGACTTAATCTCGACTCGAAAATTTTCAAGTGGAGTTCGAGTAAAACGGCTTGACTCGAACCCTATTTGAAATGACTCGAACTCGAACTCAGCTCGAACTCGGCTCAAACTCGGTTTGAGCTCAACTCGAACTCGGCTCAAACTCACCTCGAACTCGAACAAGTTCGAGCTGAGTTTGAGTCTGGGCTGACTCGACTCGAACTCGACTCAAAGTCAGCCCTAATTGTATGTAATAGCCCGAATTTTATGAGCAGACATAATGTCTGGTTATAATCTTTTTCTGTTGCCACTAGTCACACTTTGTGTCAAGCAAGCAATAGTTCCATCAAGATGGTATTTGAGGAAAAAATCCAATTGCAGCTAATCACATGTGTGTGTATTTACTGGGTGTGTTATAAAAATATAGTGTTTTGTGAAGGTCTCCATAAAGGAATGTGCTGTTAAAATCTAATCATTTGATGGGCAATGTATCTGATTGCTGTGGTCATATTAAATTTATTGGTAGTCAGTTTTTTAAGCGGACATAATGTCTCTTGATAATTTTTATTGTTGCCATTTGTTATATTTTAGTGGAACAATACTTCCATCAAGGTGGTTTTTGAGGCAAAAAACCACTTGCAGCTTATCACTTGTGCATTTGATAGGTGTGGTATAAAATTTCATTTTTTGTTGTGCAATAGCACCTGAATTTCTTCGGTCATAACTAGGCACCAATGTTTATTTTTTAGGGCTTGGGTATGGTGAGACGGTGTGGAACTTTGGGAGGAATAATTTTTACTTAGAGAACTTGTGCCCGATCTAGTTAGCATAGGGTGAATGTTGATGAAATAATAGTCTTACGTTGGAGGTAAATTATCTGTGGGTACCTGTGAAGGGGCTGCTGAAGGAAGTGATGGAGCTGCCTTTGGAGAGTTTGTTGGGTTCTGAAGTTTGAGTGTCAAAGTTGGTGGGTTCACTGTGATGCTTTTAGAGTTAGGTAGACAGTTGCCTGATTTATCTATAATAGATATGCAAATGGGGGACATAGCAAACTTATATATTTACCCAAGTCTCCAAACACATAAAAATGAAAAAAAAAAGTTGCACATTGCCTTTTCTTCTGCCGCTTCACTTCTCCATGCTGCACCAAGCTTCGCCACCGTATAGCATTGATGATGTAGACAAAAACATTGTGCAGCGAAAAAATGGCATTATTAATTGTGCACAGCCGAGAGTTCCATGTTGATGCATAACTATCATCAACGATGCCACCGCCTTGCAGCAAACAAATTCAGCACCCACTCCACGCATATAGTTCGCAAACCTGTTTCGCCAGGGTAAACTTTAAAACACAGGTTTTATGCAGTTGCATATTGCATCCTGGATTTAAGCAGCAAGATAATAAATTTAACCTGGATGAAGCTGTTAAATAATCTTGGATGTCAAATATTTCTAGATGAATTTTGTAAAACCTGTAGTTCATAAACGTGCAACAACTTCAAAATGTAGCAGATTTGCAAACTATATCTAATCCAGAATGAACTATAATGAACCCTATGCAAGTTTGCTGTTTTGCAATTGTTTCTGATCCTTGATGGACTTTCATGATACACTATACTAGGCTTAAGTATAGTGATCTATCAATAATGAACGATACTTGTGAAACAAAAAAACGTTTTGCGACTTTTCAGTTGATGCAAAAGAAAATTGCTCAATATTCTTGCTTCAGTAATCTATAGCAGTCCTCTCATTGAAAATATAGTGTAGAATAATCTCCTTCAGCCAAACAAACTTCTTATAGTATTTGGATAACAAAAACATGTTACTTTTGATTCAAAAGGCAAAAACTATAAATCTAACACAACGGAAATAAACAATTCTTTTCTGTGCTGTTTTCTAGCTGGATTAGCAAATTCTGCTTGCGTCTTCAAAGGCTTTAATTTCAATACCAAACAATTCCTAGATTTGTAAACAGAGTTTAATCTAATATCTGCAATTGTTAATTCGAACTTGAAAAATTAACTGTACTGTTTAAATTTCTTACATTGGAATCTTCAATGTTTCCAATTCATACCCAAAATTAAAAAATGAGCAAAAATAGCTGTGTTTAGGTGCCAAATTTTTCTAAACATTAAACATTTTTCATACAGTATGCTATGATGATTCCTCTCTCAAAGTCATGTTTATTAATGTAGCATTAGGTGATGCTTTTATAATTAAAGATAGAATCTTGTTGAAACATTTGGTTAAACGGATTGAGCATAACTTTTGAGGACAATTTCTTGAACTTATTATAATTTTGATTGAGTTGGTTTTGGTATTAAGAAACGTTGGATGATCTCTTCTCATCCAAATCTCTTTTTAGCCCAACTTGGTCTTGTGCTTTCAGAAAATAGCTTTAGGTAAGCAGCATTTTCTTCTTTAAAGGTAATTTCAACTATCATAAAATATGAGTTTGCGTCAATCCATTGAATTCTAAGTCTTTCTTTTTTCCCCTAATTGAATCTGAAAATGGGATGATAGCTGCATGGAATGTGGCCAAATGAGATTAGCCATTTTAGTATCAATATCTAACTTCATAAATTTGGGATTTATATTAACGACAGCACATCACTGAATCCTTCCTCTATACTACTTTTTGGATTGCATGATTATCTTAGAGTTTAGCAGAATTTGGAAAGAGTTGTGCTAAGGCTAACTATTTTATATCATTAATTTAAAATTATATATATATATATATATATATATATATATATATTATGCAACTGTTATTGTTTCTTATGTTGTTGATCAAAAAGCTGGAAATGCATATGATTTAAGCAAATTTGTTTTCATAGAAATAAAAAGACGTGCAGAAGTAGGAGCTGGCATTCAAATTAAAAAAGAAGGATTTTATCAACTCAAATATAAAAAGATAACAAAACTGTATCTTCAAATAAAAAAGTTTCAAACATTTGGACTTCAGATTTTAAAAATATGATGAAAAAAAGCTCTCTAAATTGCAAATAGAGATTTGTTCCACCCTTTGAAGCAATGTTCCACCTGTATTTTAAATAAAAAAAATTTATAGATACTAATAAATTTAAACTTAAAACAACATCAAAGAATTAAAGAAACTTTTTCTCTCCTTTCTTGGAGTTATTGCTTCAATTTTAATATTGGAGGAGAAATAGAGATAGATGTACATGCGCCTCAGAAATTTTTAGTGCCATGTTGATTCGTTCTCTATAATTTTCTTAGAACCGTTTTGAAAATTTTTATTGACTGCTGGAAAAAAGTAGAAAAAGAGAAGGTAGGGGAGGAAGGAGTTTTGGCTTGCCACTCAAATTATGCTTCTCACTATCTCTCGCTCTGGAGCATCGCAGATATTAATGTTTACCAATTGCTGCCAAGAGGGGGTGATCCACACAGTTAAGAGGCAAAAAATTGGCACGGAAAGAATTTACAATTAGCCCTTCATATTTCAGATTTGAGAGTATTGTAGACAACTTGAATGAAATTTCTCAAATAGGCTAGTAGAAAGATGATGAAATTGAAAGGATGGTGAACAAAGAGATTCCCAATAAAACAATTTTGTTTTGCAATTCATGGTTCAATTTAGCCTCAGCATGATACTTGTGAAGGATTGTCGAGGATCAATGAACTTTCTTTCCTGTGGCCAGCAATTTTCTTCTTCTGCTTCCTCTTAACGGCAGTAAGTAAAATAAGCAATCCATTCTTAAATGTCTTTTATCTTGTGGAAGATTTTCTCTTCAAAGTTACATGGATGGAAAATTTTCAATTGCAGATGAAAAACGGAGGAACAGAGCTCGTCTTCTTTTTTTTTTTTTTTCGACTGTGCAAGGACTGGCTAAATGGCGGGCTGAGGAATTTTTTCCCACTTAAAAATACTGTGATTTTTTTTCTTTACTTGGCGATATATTTTTCCAGATTTTAAAAAAAATCGTGACTGCTACTATGCGTAAGTTTTGAGTACTGCAAATGGGGTGTTATGGTGGGGTAGATATAAGGCATACAGAGATGTGTAGGGAAAAGTATTATCAACCATACGCTACATAACTTGCAAAATATTCATGTTGAGAGGAGAGCTTGGTGAATTATCATTATTACTAACTAAGGGAGTAGCACAACTTAGAGTTATCATCTGGGTCTTGTCAAGCCCAATGGATAACGGGCTGGATTTGGAAAATCAGAATTTGGGGGTGGATATGAGAAAAGGTAAAAACCATCTTTGTAACCTATGAGTTCATGAACTCTAAAATAAGGGAAGAAATTGAGATTGCCATAGTGAATAGCTATTTTATCAAAACTTTGATATTGAAGATGTATGTTTAAAAGGGATAATTGTTCTTGGTAAATGGATATGCAGAAGGGGATAAAATATTGGGGTTCCAAATCGATGGTTGTGATTTCAGTGGACAGTGGTGGGTGATGTTCATTATTTCTAAAACTATACTGCTTTATATACTCGTAGTATAAGGTATCGGGTAATGGATGGTTGTTATTTACTTAAGATATGTAGAGCTGATATTCCATGAATCTTTTATGCAGAGTTTCCTGCACATTGTATCACGTTAGCCCATTCCTCAGCAGAATGAATGCAATTTTAGGTTCACGCACTTCACTCAAAATTTTTGAGATAATTCTTTGTATGATGAACTGATTTTAGTTTGCATTTTAGAAAGGAAGCAGAAGAGCAAATCAAGAGAAAATGGTCCTTTTCTTAGGTATCAGATGAGATACTCTTTGTCACTGTAAGGGGACTCTTTCAGCAGTTCTCAATCCCACTTTTTCTTTATGAAACATTTTATTTACATCCTCTTGGAAGAGATTAACGCAGCTGATTCTTAGCAGATGCTCTCTTAGGATGCTTCTAAAAGCATTAATCTCAGGATGCCTCTTTGTCTAAAGTGATTTGCTCAGTTTTTTTAAACAAAACTCTGAATTTTGTGTGTTAAAAAGAATAGCGGTTTAAAGAACTGCATATAGAAAATGCATTAATCTAAAACAAGGGCATCTGATCCATGTTCTCGCCTGTTTAAAACATGTAGGTTGTTCACTCTTTTGAAGCACAGACAGATGGTGAGCTCAGCATCTCTGTTGGTGATTACGTTGTGGTGCGACAGGTATGCCTTTTTTTTAATTTGGAGTGGCTTTGCTTCTTATAAATAAAGAAATATCTGTTGTTTGGGGAGGTGCTTCCGATTTGTTCTCACAGAAAGCAGGCTCTTAAAAAGCTGTTTTTAAAGTTTGACCTGATTATATATTTTGTCACCTCTCTATTCACCATTGATCGTTCACAGTAGTATAACAATAGAACATTCATGCATCAGTAACTTGTTTGTCTACAATATACAATAGATGATGCTGCCTCAAACAGAGAGCCAATATGTCATTGTAATCTAATAAATTCTCTGCCATGAATTAAAAGGTAGCTCCAACTGGATGGTCTGAGGGTGAATGCAAGGGGAAAGCTGGCTGGTTCCCATCCGCTTATGTTGAGAAACGCGAAAAGGCTCCTGCAACCAAGGTGGCTGGCTCCCCTCCTGCCATCATGTTAAAATAAGTACAGTACAATCTGTGTACATTAGGCGTTTTCTTTTTATTTTTTATTTTTTATTTTTTATTTTTTGCTTCTTTTAGATAACACCATAATCAGTAGCTTGCTATTGCCCTACTGTTTTAATATCAACACCTAAACAAAAATTGGGCGATGCAAACACCGTCCGGTGAGCCTTAATACATCGACATATTTGGTAAAATCATTCATTATCAATGAATAAAGTTTTACGCAGCTTCATTATCTTTAAGAAACCTGCATTTTAGCTTATGAATAACAGCTTAATTATTTTCCATAGTTAAATAACTTAAATATTAATATATTTTTTAATTAATAATATTATTAATGTTTTATATACTTAAAAAATATTAAAATTTCTTATGAATTATAAAAATAAATTTTATTGCTTTAAAATATTAGAACATACTTAATTTTAATGAAATATTTATATTAAATAATATGTACATATAAAATCAAATAATTCATTAAAAAAACTATTAACTTTTAAATAAATAAAAAACAAAAAAAATTATGTTGGTTCAAATTTTAGTGTATCACAGCCTTACTCCCAATTTCTTTATTTTAGTAAGATTTATCTTTAATAAAGAGGAAATATACTTTTTAATTTCCATTAAAATTATTTCCTTCAGATTTTTATTGCTAAAGATTTTTAATGTTAGTCCAAACTATTAAAAGGAAAAATATAAGTCTCATTAGATTTATGTGAAGGACACAAATAAAGAAAATCATGGAAGTGAGAGTGCAACAAAAATGTTATTATGAAAGATATGATATGACAAAAGGCAATAATATGTAAGGAATGTCCACATTAGTTCAACCTATCTAATACTTAGCCAAAACTCACAATTTTATCAATTTCATGATTATTTCACAGTTGGTCACCCATTCATAAGGCAATTTTGCAATGAGTATACTTAAGAGTTTTATACTTGTACATTACCAGATATAAAAAATTATGCCATTCACACATTATACAAAAGTCTTAAGATAAGGGTATGGAAATACACAAATGGTCTCCTTGCTTATCCCCAAGGGGACACCTAGAGGTTAGCCAAATAGGTTTTTAAAGGTTATTTAAATAACTTGTAAATTATTTGTGAATTATTTTTGTGAATTATATTACATAATTGTAGGCATCGTTATGAGCTACTTAAAATTTATTGTCACCAATTTTCAGTCATTTAATCGTAAATAGCCTAAGTCCTTCTTGAGAAAAAAATATTACAACAAATTTTGATAAGCTATCTCCCCCCTCCCCACCAAAAAAATAATTTCAAGATTGAAAATCTTCTAAATGATTTCCTATGAGGCCTCTTCAAACTATCTTTGAAGAGGTGGAAGAGTAGAAGTACCAAGGGTAAATTGTTATAAAGATTATTGTGCCATGTATTAAGTTATCATGTCTCTTTACTCACTTTGAGTGCAATTAAAAAAGAAATGTAGCTAACTTGCTTTCTTATTTACCTTATTAGGTGAGTTTAGTGACTTCAACGATGATATGCAAATCTTTTTGTGAAAACACATCCATCTATATGACTAGTCTCAATACTTCTTCATTTTCTCTTCATCTGTGATGGTGGAGTTGAGCATGCTAAGTCTACAATAATTGGGTCAAGGGTACTAGACTAGCATGCGACATAATCAAACTAAGGAAAGAAAAATGTAGGCTGCATGCCCAAATATTTTGAAAATATTTTGGTAACCAAGTTTAGTATAAAAATGGGAGATTATACAAACTCTATTGTAAGAGAAATTATTAAAACTAATCCCATAAATAAAGACAATTCAATGTTCTTAAATAATATATTTAGATTATTATCTATAAAGTATTTGAAAAAAAAAGGATGAAAAAATAAAATCAATCTTAAATTGGATGTTCAAATTGGAGATGTATAAGAACATGAGGATGATTGAGATAATGGTCATTTTGTTATCTTGAAAATAATAAGAAAGATAGTGTTCAACAATTTAGAAGTTAGAGGAAGAAAACTCCAAAAAAGACCTAGCCAACCATGAGTTGATTTATAAACTTACTCTCACTGAAACATCATATCATTCCTCTTTTAAATATTTGATAAGTTCTTTAATTGAAAAAAGAAAAGAGAATAGCTTAGTTAGAAACTTGGATGATTTCTCTTTTGATGATAACTTCTACTTACTTAAATAAGATAAAAATAATCTCTAAATAAGAGCTTTTGAGTATTATAATTGACAAACCTAATTTACGTTGTCTGCACTTGCACACAAGTGTGCGTGGTTCGAAGTAATATGGAATGATGAGATCCTTAGATTTATCATCCCCTGAGAACGGTGTATAATATGTTACTAGAGTTTATCTACTTTCAAAAATGTTTAACAATAGTTAGTTTGAGTTTTTGTTCCTAGATTATCAATCATAAGTTACTTTAGTTTGGAATTAATTTAAGAAAATTGGAGAGAGTTGAGGTTTAACATGCTGTTCATTATAATTTTGTGCATAGTTACACTTCTTATAAATTCCATGTCAAGTAAGTTGAATTAATATTTATTTTTATATCAAGAGATTTAATATTCTTTAATAGAATCATCAAATGTACTAAATCCTATATAGTGCTCTTAGATGAACACACAAGGGTTTGATCTCGGCATAGATATCCATTTAATCTTTATATGAGTAAAAATTGACCTTACATCTTAGTGATATAATTTACATTTTAGTTTCATGATTTCATGGACTTGATTCCATTCATGGCTCACATGCATCCACTTTTTAATTTATCATAGGAAATGAGCTGCAAAGCTAAATGAGCTCATATCACTTAGCTCATAGCTTGACACGCTCAACTATCTCACATAAATTAAGGGTGAGCTATGGAGCTCTAAAGATTGGTCTCGGCTCTCATGCATCAAGTTCATACCTTAACTTGGAGTTGGCAATGGTCTACATGAACTATGTCATATTATCCACTACTTAATATGCCTTATCCAAGTGGAATTAATTGAGCTATGGAGCTCAGATAATTTCTTGCATTTTCTCATTGCTCAAATGATCAAGCTCTTGTCCAAAGTTATGCACGAGCTGTTTTCACACATCGAATGTTGTCACTCTCATTTGCAGAGTTAATGCTCAAAAGTGCACAACTTTTTGACAATGCAATCATCAATATCTATGAGGTTTTTATTAGATGTGTAGTTATATATATATATTCATCCATATTTATCATTCTTCAACTCATTCCATACAATACTACATTAAAAGCTTTAAGCTCTAAATGACATTTCATTAAAAGATGAGTTTTTACATGCACTATACCATGACTCGCTATATGTTGTTGCCCAACCCTCCCCAAGAAGTAGGTTTAGGCTACCATTACAACAGATATAAGGAGAAATCTACAAGATATGCTGAGTATTTATACATTGCTCTTATAAGGAAATAGAAAAAAAAAAGAGAGAGAATACTATACGTAGGAACAACCAGCATTGTCCCCTATTCTCTCCAACCTCCTTCTTCCTTGTTGTCTGTGCTTCGCTTTTTTGAAGCAGCAGCCATATCTTCCTCTTTTAGGGTTAAGGTTTGCCATAGAATATATTTTCCCAAACTAAAGTTCAGAACCCTCAAGAATTTCTTTTTATCTTGTATAATCTCCTCCTCATACCCTCTCTCATCCAAGCAACCATCTCTTGAAACTTGGAATCTAATAAAGTTTTTGTGCATTTTCAATGTTGACTTGAAACAGGTTTCCAAGTCAAGATTCTGGCGCGCGCTATAATGCACTGTAGCGTTAGGCTTTCTGCTCGTCTAGCGTTAAGGCGCGTTATGACGCTTTTTCCTCTGGGAGCTTGACGATATGGTGCGCTATAACAACTTTCCCTTTAGGAGTTTGGCACTATGGCGCGTTGTAGCGCCTTTATCTCTGGGAGTCTGGTACTATGGCACGCTATAGAACCTTTCCTTCTGCAATTCTGGCGCTGTGGTAAATTGTAGTGCCTTTTATCTCTGGAAGTCTATCACTGTGGCGTGCTGTAGTGCCTTTCCTTTTGGAATTGTAGCGTCCTGATGCACTGTAGCGCCTTTCTATCCGGAAGTCTGGCACTGTGGTGAGCTATGACACCTTTTCCTTTAGAAGTTTAGCATTGTTGCGTGCTGTAGTGCCATTCATTCTAGAACTTTGGCGCTATGGAGCGCTGTAGCACATTTTTCTTTAGAAATATGACATAGCAGTGCGTTGTGGCGCCTTGTTTTCGAGAACAATGACGTCCTGGCGCCCTGTGGTGCGCTGCAATGTATTGAAGTTTTCATTTTCATACAATTTATGTCTTAGTTGAAATTTAGTCTCTTCATGACTGAAATGGCATAAAAATATAGTAAAACTACAATTAATCCTAATAAAAATATAAATTATAATAAGAAATTTACTATATTTATTGAGTTCATCACACCCCCACACTTAACTTCTTGCTCGTCATTGAGTATACAACATATAACTTCTTGGAATAGTTTATTTTTAATAACTTTGCTATGTTTCGATGCAGATTAGACACTTTCCATGTATCATAATGTAGTTCTAACAATGACATAATTGGTCAAAGGTAACCTTAATTGTCTTGGTTCAATGTTAACTATTTTTCTCATTATTCTTGACTCTTTTCTTTTTATCTTTTGGTAGTTATATGTAATACATGCTAGGGAATTTTAGGGCTCTTTATTAAGTATATTTGAATGATGATGTGCTTGAAAATTTTTATGCATTGTGTGCTTCTTCTTATAAAATGTAATGCATATATCTATTTCTAGGAAGAGATATCTTTCACTATCCTTTCATCTTTTTTTTTTTTTTTAGTATTTTATGAGAGATATATTTTTCTTCATCCTATTTTCTCATGCTTTACATTCATGAAGTTCTACAGAAACCTAATGTGGTGCCCCGCACCCTTAATCCAGCCAAAGGATTAGGTTAAGGGTGGGGTGTCACTCTGGCTAACCCCTCACTTATTATTGGATTAGGATAGACTCCATAATCCACCTGATTAGAGAAAGATTAACACAGAATCAAACTAACAGTCACTGTATAAGTAAACAAACAGAGTGCGAAAGCAATTTAAGGAAATGTAAACCATCCAAGTATCACAAGACAAATAGGAAAGAAAAATAGAACTCATAATATAAGTATACAATCCAAAAATCACAGTCAATAGTACCTGTATTATTACATGATTTAAAATGTTTAAATATAATAAAAATCACTCATCCTCACTTGAAATATAAGGGAATTAGACGGCAGCTTCTTCCACGGGCTCCTCCTCTGGGTAAGGCTCCACACCTAACTCCTGCTCGTCTAACTGAAAGGAGTCTACCATTGTCGGTTTCACAATGTAGGGCCCCAGCCAAAGAAAAGAAAAATCTGGTTAGATAATTGTCTAAGTACATTTTAAGCTGATGAATTATTATAAGTGTTAAGTAATATCACCATTTGACAACATCTAAGCAATATATATATATATATATATACATGAAAGGAGCAGCAAGCAATACAAAGGAAACATGGAAGCTATAAATCATCATTTATAACTTAAGCAAAGAAAAAGGGAAGAGGCTGAGACATGCCTCGCATACAAACCAAACAAGGAATGACGTATAAATATACATAACTAAACAAGTGCAGTAAGAAAAATTCTACACCCTAAACATGCTGGTGATCAACAGAAAACATGCCAATTAAAATAAATAACTCAGCAGTGGTACATATAAATAGCAGCAAGATTCTAACATCCTATATATATATATATAAAAGCAGTACAAGGAAATAGCTGGCGGAATAAGAATACTGAAAAGTAAGCAACAACAACTGCATATAAAACCATGCGTGCACAATTTGCCATACAGAAAAGAGCTACACAAGCTCATCAAACAGGGCTGAAGATCTTAGCACCAGTACGGCTAGGGCGGTTCCTAGCACGATACGGCTAAGGAAACAACAATCAACATAGAAGGCCCTAACACAGTACGGCTAGGGCGGTTCCTAGCACAATACAGTTAGGTCACCAACTAGAAGGCCCTAACACAGTACGGCTAGGGCGGTTCCTAGCACGATACGGTTAGGTCACCCACAATCATACCTGAAATATCCTAGCACAGTACGGCTAGGGCAGTTCCTAGCACGATACAACTAGGGCAACAATCGGTATGAGCAAAAGAATACTGAGAGGCAGCTCAAATACATCAAATCATTATCTTCTCATTAATTACTTTAATATTTTCACAAGGAATCTAAGGAGTCGCCATATTTTCCTAACAATTTATTTATGCATCAAAAATCTTGTATGATATGCTCAAGGAAAATATGGCACCAAAAATACACGGAATGCGTAGCAACAAAATATCAATAGAAAGCAAGGGACTCTACTAAACATGGTGACATCATTTGTTTTATACTTAACCTTCTAACTATTCCAAGTTACACACATTCAGGATCACCATTTTCCTACTATCGAGTGTAACTCAGAAACTCATCCTTATAAGTTAAAAAGGATTGGAACTGATCAGGTTCTAATCTAGTTCAATCCGATAGACGACTACGAGTTAAATAAATGAATCATACATCCTAGTTTTGTAAATTTAGATGTTCCAACTAAGATATGATCAAGATCTTCTAAGCCTACAGATTATGGATTAAATACTATGAGATTTTAGGTTTAATCACATAATCAAAAAGGATAAGACCTAAGTTCTAGGTTTTATTCTATAGTGAGCTACTAATTAAGGCAAATCTTATTAAGTAATCAAAGTTAATAGGATGAATCTCCTATCTTAAATCTAAAGTTAAAAGACAAAATAATCAGAACGAGTTGTAAAATAAAAGAAAGTCTAGAAACTAATAAACCAAGGTTTCACTTGTTGGGTAACCCAATTTACCCAATGAATGAACACTAACATATGATCTAGTCTTAGTTTCAAGAAAGGTCCTTAAGGTGTAGTGCTTAAGACTTAACAAAGATTATTGGAATCTAATTTAAGGGTTGATTTTACTCACTTTGTTGATATTAAGGAGATTTTAATATTTGATTAGGGTTCTGGAATGTTAATTAAAAGGTATATGTACTTAATTCAATCTTAGGGCAAAATGACCATTTTGCCCCTACTTTAAGGGTCAAAAAGTCAACTTTTGACTTAGTGGTCAGAATTGATTTCTCTTAGTTCCAATTGATTCCTTGCTGTCTAATTTTAAAATAGATAGTAAGTACGCCTAAATCGGGCGAGAAACGGTTAAGTTATGACTAAAATAAGGCTAGGGATAATTTGGTCATTTACCTAAATTTCCAAGGTTCAGATCCTAAATATTATTTTGTTATAATGATGACATTGAAATTCTAGGCTAGTTAGCATCTTGAATTTTCCAATTTGGAGTTGATTTGACTAAGTTATGGCCGTTTGAATTCCAGGGGCATTTTGGTCATTTTTCACCAAAGTCAACTCTAAATTCTAGGATTGACTTTTTATCCTGATGTCCGAATGAGAAAACTAATACTACTACGGTGATGGGGCTGCTCTCATGAGCATTTTAAGACCCATATTGACTATGTTTCGATAATCGGGTAAAAAGTTATGAGGCTCTAAAGAGGTCCTAAAATGCTACCTCGTTATACGTACCTCGAAATAAATTTTTACATTACGTTATTTGAATTCTTATATTTTTCTGAGTATTTTAAGACTTATATTGGCTATGTTTGGATCATCATACAAAAAGTTATTAAACTTTTAAGATTTACTATTCAAAAATACAATTTGAATTATTTTACTATTCATTTATTCAAATTGTATTATTTTACTGTTCATTCCTAAAGTTTTTTATATAAAATTTTTGAAATCATTAATCTTTAATTAATCTGTGATTAATTAGGCTTAATTACTAATTAACATTAATTAATCTATTATTTAATTAATTTAATTATATTTATTAATATTTCACTGTAGCAAAGTAATTATCATTAATTACTGTTTAATTAGCCATAATTATCTGTTAATATTTAATTAAGAGTATTTAATTATATTTTACTGTTCATTAATAATTAATGATCCTAATTACTGTTTAGGGTTTAATTAACCTTTAATTAACTAAATTAACCTATAATTATTCTTAATTAATTAAGGTTACTATTCAAAAGTAATTAGTACTAATCCTAATTTAATTAGCCACTAACTATAATTAATTAATGCTAAACAGTAATTAATTAACACTAACAGTAATTAAATTATTAATTAATTAACAGACAGTGGGCCCCACTGGACACGTGGCTCTGCCAGAGGCTGCCACGTGGCACTGTGGGCCCCACCAGGGCTGAGTCAGCTCGAATGACTGGGCAGTGGGCCCCACCTGACACGTGGCACTGCCAGAGGCTGTCACGTGGCACTGTGGGCCCCACAGGGAGATGACTCAGCTCGGGTGACTGGGCAGTGGGCCCCCACCTGACACGTGGCACTGTGGGCCCCACAGGGAGCCGGACCGCCGCGGTTGACCGGGCGGTGGGTCCCACTTGCCACGTGGCGGGCTTAGAGGCGGCCACGTGGCGCTGTGGGCCCCACTGGGGAGCCGAACAGCCGCGCGGGCTCGGGCTGTGGGCCCCACGTGACACGTGGCGTGCCGGCTGGATGCCACGTGGCACGGGTGGGCCCCACGACCGAAGCCGAAGCGTCGCGGCTCGGCGTGTGGGCCCCACGTGACACATGGTGGGCCCGAAGGCTGCCACGTGGCCTGGTGGGCCCCACCGCGGCTGACGCGGACCCGTCTCGGGCGGGTCAGGCTCGGATCGACCCGACCCGAGGCCCGTGACCCTTCGTCTTCTGGGGTCCGGCGGACCGAACCTAGTTGCCTTTGGGGCCTCGGTGCACCCGATCGGGTGGTTATGAGCCCGATCGAAATGGTGGATGGGTAGAGGACAAGTTCACCTACCTATCCTACAATTGTTGCGATGATCGAACGGAAATCGGAGGAGATCGGGGTACCTGAGGTGCGGGTCGGCGGAGTTTGGCTCGGACGGACGGTGGGTTGGCTTCGGGGCTCAATTCCGGCTCGATCTGGGCTCCGATTTTCGCAAACCCGGAGCCCAGTGGTCGGCCGAGGTCTTATAGACCTGCCGACGACCTCGCCGAGGTCTGGGAGGGGCCGGATTGGCCGGAATTCGCGGCGGGCCGCCGCGTGTCGCGAGCGGGAGACGGGGCCGAGGAAGATGGCCCAGTAGCCGTTGGATCTGATCCAGATCCCACGGCTGCGATGGCGCCGTCCAATCTAATGGCGTCGTTAGCTACAGTGACAGGTCCGTTAAATACTTAACGGCACGCCGTTAAGTATTAAAAATATTATTATTATTATTATTATTATTATTTGAAAAATTCCCAGAAAATTTTGAACATATTTTTCCTAGCTAATTTGGGATCAAGGAATTCAATGGCGCAGTCAGATTTTCGATCTAACGAGTATTTTGATACCTCAATTTCCAAGATATTTTTATTATTAAAATATTCGTCGAAATTTCGACGACTTCCGATTGACACGAAAACTTCACCCAAAGCTAATTTGGGGTCAAGGAACGCAATGGCGGTGTCCATTTTTCGATCGGAGGTCAATTTAATAGGTCAATTTTCTAGGGTTTCTGGATTTCTAAAAATTAGGATTCGATCCATTTGACTCCTGATTTGGATTAGGTCTCAAAGGTTGACTCTACTTGACCTAATTAGCACTTATAATTAGTCTTAAGACTAAGATTAGTCCTAATCGACTAAGATAACAACCTAGGTTGTTACACCTAACACATTTCTGATTTTTACTAGTCATTCATTTATCTCATATGAGCTGTGTTTTTCCTCACACTTAATTTCTTTACATAATTTCATTTAATTAAAGAGATTAGAGTAGTGAGTTGAGTAGTCTTTATTGAACCTCAACATGTTATGGCTACTTACTCTCAGTATTCATATGTCATGCTCATTAATTCATGAATATTTTTAAAGTTACAATTTAATGTATAGAGCTTAATTATAAAAAGAGAGACTTCCAAATAGTCATTATATTAATTTAGTAAAAATGAGCAAGTTTTTACATTGATAAGGCTAACTGAAAAGCAAAAACTAAACAAAAGAAAATAAAGTGAACAAAAATAAAAACTATAACCTGATTATTCATTCATCATCATCATCATCTTCTTCATCTTCTTCATCATCTTCAGCAAATTCAGGCTATGGAGTGGTTGGAGGAGGCATTAGTGTAGGTGGTAGAGGAAATATAGTTTCTCCTGGACTGACCTACAAATGCCAATTTGCAAACATACCTCCAAGAGCTATGTTAAAGTCTTGGGTGTACCTGTAATGTTGGTACAATGTGGTCTCACAATAAGTGATCCTAACATCCACACATTTATCGATCACTTTTGGTGCTCTTCTAGCCTATTCATCCACCTTTGGAGGTTTTTCAGCTTAGATTGCTAGGTTGTTAAAGTTAAAGGTCCTTCCCCTGTTCTTTTTCTTTTTTTCTTTTTTATATTCGCCTTCGAGTAATGGGTGTGAATATTTATAAAGGTCATAGATGCTTGGGCAAAAAGCAAGGGTTCATGATTGCTGAATTTTACTCCTTGCTCGAGGCAAATTCCAGTGATGAGTGACCCAGAAGCAAGAGCTACAAATGGTCCAGTCAGGGCTTGCCAAAGTTACTTAAAATATTATTCCATGAACATTAATTGCTCCTAGACATTGCATTACAGAAATTAATACCGCTCTTGCTCAGGTCACTTCACTCAAATACATAGATGTCATTATTTTGCTGGAAATGAGAATGTGCCATGCATTGCTTGCTGTAGTAAGCAAGGCTCTTGGGATATTAGCAAAATTTGCACTCCAATTGGCATTGCTTCCTGTGAGTGCTTTAGTGACTTAGATTGGGTCGAACTCACAGTTCATATATTGATAATAGGCACATGTGCCTACAAACTCCAGCATGTAAAATTTTGATATTGAGTTGATCCAAAAATCTACAGGCCTTCCTCGGACAAAAATGCTCCGCATCTAAGCATTTATGGTGTTAACAAATACTTCCTGCACTAGGAATGGAGAAACTTTTTTAGGGTGCCCCACTAGTTCGCCCTTCCCCTGTTTATGACAAAGGATGGATTAACCAGATACGGTTCTCCAAATCCTCATTTGGGAATTAGCTTCCTTTTTGAGGTTATTTGTTCGAAATGTTGCACTTCTTCTAAAGAGGAGCCTATTATCGAGGAGGAAGCTGATGCATGTTTGCTCATGCTCACCTTTTTATGGGTGGCCATTTCAAGAAAATTTCTCAAAGCTCTAGGTTCTTAAGAAGGAGAGGAGGGTTTGAAAGAAGTAAGTTTTTGTCCTCCTTCTCCATGGTATTTAAAGATAAGAGCCTAAAAATTAAAATTATGCTCCCAATACAAGTGTTCCCCTCCCAATGGTTGGTCAAAATTTGCCCAAAAGTGTCTTAATGTGTGATTTAGCATCTCTACCATTAGGAAGACCAAAGGACACATGCTTTAACTACTTTTTAACCAATTTCCTTGGTAACAGTGCGCTGTAGCGGATAAGGCTAGTCCATATGAGTTTCATATTGAATAGCCCCAATTCACAATTTTTTTTGTTAAGAACATGTGCTACTCTATGGTGCACTATGGCTCAGTTTGCGCAGTTTTGACCATCTGAGTGGCCGTAGCGCGTTGTGGCGCTCTACAACGTGTTGTGGTTCGCTGTCATGAGTAAATTTCTTATTTATAAAAAGAATTCAAGTTTGCAAATTTTTAATTACTTTATTTTAAATAACTACTAGAATTAACTAATCTAATCATAATTTTTGGTTGCCTCACAATAAGCGCTTGGTTTAACATTCTCAGCCTGACCATTCAGATCTCTCTGCCATCACTACCATTAGCTACCTCTTTTCAAATATTCATAGTGTTTAGATGAGCATAAGCTAAATTTACACTTGTTGTGCTCAGTCCTTGATCAAAAATTTCATTGATAGAGGTGTCATTATTTACATCCCCAGTAAATGATCTTACTTTCTTCTTTCTTTTCCCTCTCCGGGTCTTTCTTTTTACCTTAATTTCATTTAAATCTACCCCTCCATATGAGATGTATATGAGTCTCTCAAATTCAGACTCATATAAATGTTTTTTATCATTTTCATATTCGATCAGGATCAGTTTTTCTCGTTCTATCTCTCTCCATTTCAAGTAAATATTCTTTTTTTGTGTAAAGTCAGTATTAAATCAATATCGTCTTTCTTACCATTTATTATTATCCTCATTATGCCTTTTTCCACATCAATTACAGCTATAGTAATATCAAGGAATGGTCTTTCAAAAATAATAGTGGAATTCTTATTCCATCTATCTCATTCACAGACTATAAAATTAGTAGCAATTTCAAAACTTCCTAAGTGTACCATTACATTCTTTAAAATTCTTATAAGAGTCATTGAATCTATATTTGAAAATTCCAAGATCATTGGGGTATCTTTCATTCCCTTATCTTTAAATGGTAGTATATATTATAAGGCATAACATTAATGAATGCCCGTAGATCACACTAGGGATCTAAAATGGTTTGACTGTGAATTAGGCAATGGATATTAAGTCTCCCAAAATCTTTCATTTTTACAGCAATTAAATTTTCTTCAAACTCATTTTGGTTTTCAGCACTACTTTTGCCTAGCTTTCCTTTGAGGACATTTTTACTTATTTTAGCCTCTAGAAGTTCAGTATTCATACTTTTATCTAACAGTAATTTTTTTTTCTCCATGCTCCACATCATCAGATGTGATGGCGCTCACCGTTTCCTTCAGGCTGATTTCAGTGGTACTAGGAAGCGTGCTCTATTGTTTTTTAGATAAATGTTGAGAAATTTGTCCCAATTGAACTTCAATATTTCTCAGGGTAACTTAGATTCTTTGAATAGAAGATTCATGTCGATTAACGGTCTGCTCGGTTCTTTACATGAATTGTAATGTTTGTGTCTTAAATAATTTGAAGGCTCCTTTTATTCCTACTTATTATTATTTGTGTTGTTGTTGAGACGAGTTATTGAAGGGTTGTCCTTATCTGTTGAAACTTTGGTTCCCATTTTGGCAGTAATTTTGAGCATTTCCTTTACTCTAAGAAAAATTTGGGTGATTTCTTCACCCTTGGTTGTAAGTGTTGGAGTAAGGATTATTTTGTGCTAGATTAATGTTGTTGTTGTTCTTGAGAAAATTTTCTTGCTCAAAATTTGAGGGTGCAAATGAGTTGTTAGAATTACAACTTTCACTAGTGTGTTGCCCCCCACAAAATTCAAAAACATATTAAATTGCACTCACATTCATTTGGCCCAATTTTTGATTTAACACAGTAATGTCAAGTTGAAGTGCAGCTATTTATTGTGACTCGATTGTGCTATTTACATCTTTCATATTAGAATTCAGCTGTTCAGTCAGCCACTGATATGCATTGTTAGCCATTTCATCTAATAGATCATAAGCTTCCTCTTGGGTTTTGCTACTTAAGGAACCCCATTGGTTGCATTAATCAGGGTTTGAGTGGGTGCATTTAGTCCATCATAAAATATCTGAACTTGCATCAATTGTAAAAATCTGTGATGGGGGCAGTGCCTTAAGTATTCCTTAAAGCATTCCCAACTATTGTATAAGGTTTCCCCCTCTTATTAAGAGTAATTTGTTATCTCTATTCTTTGGCAATTTTGGCTGGGGGAAATGCTTAGGTAGAAATTTTCTAGCTAAATCATCCCATATTCTAATGGAATTGTTAGGTAGAGAACTTAACCAACTTTTGACTCCATCTCTCAATGAAAATGAGAATAATATTAATCTAATTGCATCATCAGTGACATCATTGTACCTAAATGTGTCGCATATCTCAAGAAAGTTTGAGATATGAGAATTCAGGTCCTCGATTACTTACTTGCTAAATTGGTTATTCTGAACCATTTGTAAGGTTGAGGATTTAATTTCAAAATTAGTTGCTTTTACATTAGGTCTAACTATTGTATTTGGAATTCCCCTCACTATGGGCAAGGCATATTCCCTTAATGCTCTCCCCCTGTTCTATTGGTGTACCTCTCCTAAATTGTCCCTTAAATTCTCCATTGGTGTTATTATAGAGATTGTTCTAAATTGTTGTCTCCTAAGTCTTAACAAAGTTTGTTTGATTTTAGAGTCAAGCAAATAATTGTCAATGTTTTGTCTGCACATACACAACTTAGAATTAAGCAGCAGCAAGAACTTGGTACAATATAAGTATAATTAATATTTATTTTATTTTTAAGAGATTTAGCATTCTGAGAGTTTGGGTTTAACATACAGTTCATCATGGTTAGGTGCATAATTACACTTCTTATAATTCCATATCAAGTAAGTATAATTATTATTTATTTTATTTTTAAGAGATTTAGCATATTACTGGACCAGTGTGTGATCTATGAGAATAGTGTGTTATATATTACTAGAGCTTATCTACTCTTAAGAATGTTTAAGCAATGATTTGTTTGGTTTTTGTTCATAGATTATCAATCCTAAGTTACTTTGGTTTGGAATTAATTTGAAAAAATTGGGGAGAGTTGGGGTTTAACATGCAGTTCATCATGGTTAGGAGCATAGTTACACTTATTATAAATTCCATATCAAGTAAGTATAATTAATATTTATTTTATTTTTAAGAAATTTAGCATTCTCTAATATAATCATTAAATATACTAAATCTTATCTAGTGCTCTTAGATGAACACACTAGAGTTCGACCTCGGCACATAGATATCAATTTAATCTTTATATGAGTAAAAATTATCCATATGTCTAAGTAATATAATTTATATTTTAGTTTCATGATCTCATGAACTTGATTTCATCCGTGGCTCACACGCATCTACTTGTTAATTTAGCCAAAAAAATAGGCTGCGAAGCTAAATGAGCTCAGGTCACTTAGCTCATAGATTAACTTGCTTAAAGATCTCATATAAATTAAGAGTGAGCTATAGAGCTCTACAAATGGGTCTTGGCTCACATGCACCAAGTTCATACCTTAACTTGTAGTTGGAAATGGACTATGTGAACTATGGCACATCATCCACTATCTAACATGCCTCATCCAAATGGTATTAGCTGAACTATGGAGCTCAGAGAATTTCTTTTATCTCATGGCTCAAATGATCAAGCTCTTGTCCAAAAGTTATGCATGAGCTATTTTTACATAGAGAATATTGTAACACTAATTTGTGGTGTTAACAATCAAAAGTGCATAGCTTTTTGACAATGTGATCATCAAGCTCTGTGAGGTTTTCATTAGATGTATAGTTAAATATATTTATTCATACAAACTTGTCATTCTTCAAATAATTTCATACAATAACATGTTTAAATGCTTTAAGCTTTAAATAACATTTCATTAAAAAAAGAGCTCTTACATGCATTATACCATGACTCACTACATGTTCTTGCCGATCCCTCCCCAAAATGGGGTTTAGGGTGTCATTACAATAGATATAAGGAGAAAGCTATAAGAGATGCTGAGTGATGAGTCCAAAATTGATTGCATAATAAAGTAGAAAATTATACAAATCTTTCATTAGAACAGCATGCTTTGATATGTCTTTAAACAAATTCAGGGAAAACAAGTCAAAAAGGAAAATCTGAAGCAGTAGGTGGAATTATGAGCAAAAATTGCTGTAGCGCACCTAAGAGCATTGTAACGCACCATAGCGGAAGAAAGAGAACTGGGGAACATGGGAGAACTTCTGTAAGCATGGGAAAGAAAACCGTTATAGCGCACCGCAGCAGGACAAACCCAAGAGCTCGACATTGTAGCGCGTTGCAGCGGGACAAACCCGAGAGCTAGGTGCTGCCGCACGCCGTAGCAGGTAAAAACTCGAGAGCTCGGTGCTGCCGCGCATTGCTGTGGGACTATCCAATTTTAAACTTAGCGCTCATTTAGAAGTGACAGACTATAAAATAAATGTCTGCACTTGCACACAAGTGTATGTGGTCTGAAGTAATAATTTGGAAGGTAAGTTCTGAGATTTATCGTCCTCAGGGAACGGTATGTTTTGTTACTAAGGTATATCTAAATTCAATAATGTTTAAACAATATAATTTCAACTTGATTTGGTTTCATTAATAAGCAATAATTTAGAGTTTGGAAACTGTTTAAGTTAGAGAGGAGAGTTGGGCTTATTCCATGTGAAATGATGGGGACCTCAAGTTATATTACTTCTCAAGCACATTTCATTCTTTTTAATTTAGCCAATTAATCAAGTGCACAAAGATTCCCATGAGATCGCAATTAGACCATCTTAGTTTTCCTACATCTAGGTTACCAAAATTTACAGTTTTAATTAGTCGATCTCAAGAGCATTTATTCCACTAATGAGCATCATGTGCATCATGCGCAGTTCAGATAAGGAAGTGATTTTATTGGGCTATATGAACTAGTCACGTCATCCATGAGCTCTCAAAGAAGGCTCAAGAACTTAATAAAACATGGTGCAAGAAGGCTCAAGAACTTCTCACTTAGTTCTAAGCACCCCATGCACACATATCCCGCTCTTAACTAAGCAATGAGCCAAGGAGCACAAGACTTTCATTTTGATTGTTAGTATTTATAATTATATTTTCTTAACATAAGCTTTTCATTTATTCCACAACTTGATCTTAAGATGATTTTATTTAGTCATTCAAAAACAAATTTTTATTTCAATGATTAAGCAAATTCTACATCATTCATTGAGTCCCTTACATTTTACAATGGGCTCATCCCAACTCTCCCCAAAGGGGTTTAGCCTTCCACTATAGCTAAGAAAAGAAAAAAAATATACAAGGATGAAGACCCTTTCATGATCCACTAAAAGAAATGTAAAAGCAAAATTAGAGTTTACTAGGAACTGCCCTTAATGGGGTTCTCTAAATCTCTCAGTTTCTTCCTCTTCTCTTTTTCTTTAGCTCCCTAGTACAGCCTTTGGTTCTTTCTCCTCTAGCAATGATCCTTTCCACCTCCCTTGGAGAGGTCTCCTTCTTCCTCTATGCAGCCCCTAAAAATTGAACTTTTGGATAAAAAGTTGGAATTATCTTTTGTGAAGAAAAGCTGCATATAAAGAGGAGTAAATTTCCTTCTTTGCTTTCAAATTCTAGCTTCTTCCCTCTAAATTTCTATAACAATGAGTTCTTAGCTCACTTTAGGCATGATAAGACATTCTCTTTTCCATTCTTTAATCTCCACATCACTTAAAGAATTCATTTTTCCTTTAAAAACTATTCTGCTGCAGAAGAAATGATGGCTGGGAGACAAGGAGCAGGCTGGGGGTCTTGCCCCAGCCGCAATAAATGCCCTGAGCAAATAGAAATTCAGTGCACCACTGTAGCCCGCTGCAACGATTGAGTTTTGAAACTCTTTTGCTGCAGTGCGCTGCAGCGATTGAGTTTCAAAAACTCTTCCGCTGCAGCGCGCTGTAGAGATTATTTCAAAAACTCCCACTGTAGCGCGCTATAGCGATAAAGTTTTGAAAACTCATCCACTGCAGCGCGCTATAGCGATTGAGTTATGATAACTTTTTTGCTGTAGCGTGCCGTAGCGAAATCGCTCCATAATTTAGTAATTCCCTTGATAAGTGTCTTCTACAAGCTAGCAGCTGTGGCTCACGGTGGCGCGCTGCAGCACACTGCCGCGCGCTATAGCGCGCTGCATTGGTTTTCTTCCAGAAATTGCAAAAACACTCTAGAATTTCCCAGAAATTGCTGAGCTCGCTATTTACCTGAAAATAAGTAGAATTTGATCAAGGGGACTATTTCTAATAAGGAAATGAATGAGATTTTTCCTTTATTTAGGATGTAAATTTTGGATTCATCAAGAAGCCCTCGCTACAGCACGCCGCAGCGATCTCAAAGCCGAGACACTGGTTCTACCGCGCGCTATAGCGAAACCAAACCGATAGCTCGGCGCTACCGCTCGCCACAGCGAATCACAGGAAAAAATACTTAGAAAGCAAATTATAAAGCTACCCACTACTGTGTGCTGCTGAGGAATCCAACCGAGAGCTCGGCACTGCCGCGCCCGCATTGGGTATTCAGTTGAAATCTGTTCTGCAACAAAACTGCTGGAGTGCGCCCAAACACGCTGTAGCATGCCGCAATGCCCTATGCAGAATTTCCCAGGCCAGAGCATTTATGATAGCATAGGGAAGGCCAAAAATTTAAACTAGTGGCCTTCCCCAGCTATTTGGAAACTAAAATCACATTAAGTTCTACTATATCCCAAGGGAATAAAAGGAATAAAAGGAATAAAGTTGAATAGTTGGCCATTAATTCAAGGAGTTGAAGAGATGGCAAAATTTATGCATAAGGGGCTGAGGAGTTCACTATAAATACTGCCAATTAAAACTAAGGAAGGGTTCCAAAATTTGACACTCATTGACCTGAAATTATAACTTGCTGTGAGAAGAAGAATGAGACCTCACTAGGGAAGGAAAAGAGATCCATTCAAGAGAAAGAAAGGAGACCACACCAAGGAACTAGAGGAGAAGAAGAGAACGCAAAGGGAGAAAATCCAGCGAATGCCAAGGGCAGTTCCTAGTAATCCTCTAAACTTATCTTTTGAATTTTGTTTTGTTTGAACCATGAAAAGGTTTAGTTTCTTGCATGTAATTTCTTGCATTTCTATTGTAATGGAGAGCTAAACCCTCCTTGGAGAGGGTTGGGCTGTAATTATGTGATGACTAGGGAATGTAAAAGGTGTTGTATGAAAATTCTTGCAATAAATGAAATTTAGTTTAATTGTCTATTTATATTCTATGCTTGTGAATGAATGCTGGGAATCTTGCAAAAATTGTAATGGAATAAATCTGTTTATTAAATGAAAAGTTACTCTGTCATCTAAATAGTCAAAATCTAAAGGGAATGCACATAAAGGTCCCCGCCGCGATGCAATGTCACTGTGCGAGGATTCTCGGTGTAAAATACCACCGGTTTTGAATGGAAGAAATGACTTAGTAAAATAATCATCTTGAGCTCCACAGCTCACCTATTGGCCTTGAACATATGCGTGCATGCAGTTAGAGCTTAGGGCTATGTGTCATGATATTGAGCCTAACTGCACCACACCATGAGCTCAGCCGAGAGGTTGGTTCTTGTGAGCCAAGAGCCACCAATCAGGCTTTGCGGCTCAGCAGACGTTGAAGGAGGAAGAGGGCATCGAGTACTCATGGATGATGTGACATATTCCATGTAGTTTGGTGAATCTGTTTCCTTAGCTAAATTGTGTATCATGCGAATGAAGCTTATTGGTGGAAATTAATGCCTATGAGATCACCTAACTAAAAGATTATTTTTTATCACCTACATGTATGAGTCCTAAGTAAATTAAATATTATCTCATAAGAATCTATGTGCTGAGGTAGAACCCTAGTGTGTTCACCTTGTGCACTAGATTTGAACTTGTTAGAATTTAAGGACCAATCTAAGGAACACAATGTTCACTTGATTAATTAGCAATAAGTACTTGAAATTGCACGAGTCAAATACAACACCTATCCCCAACAAATCACATGATAAAAACCCAACTCTCCATTCTTAATCAAATAGTATCTTAACTTGAGTTCTTTGCATTATTTAATTAGGAACCAAAAAACCAAAATATATATTATGTTAACATTATTAAAAGTAGATATAACTTAGTGACAAAACCACTGTTCCCTGAAGACGATAAAATCAAGAACTCACCATTCCATTATTACTTCGGACCACGTACACTTGCGTGCAAGCGTAGACATGTGTTTGTGGTCTGTCAAATTTTTAGCACTGTTGACGGGCAACAATTTTTTGTTTTTTATTAAGTATAATCTGCAAGTAAATAGTGATTTAGACTTTTTTATTTTACATATAAATATGTTTTTTTGTAATTACACTTGTGCTGATTGTAGTGCTAATTAGATTTTTAATTTAATTGCTTTGTTGCAAAAAACTAATAAAAAAAAATATCCTGAAAACTATATTGCTAGAAACCATTGCTGAACCTTAAACTGCTGAAAGCTGTTTGCTGAATTATGTTTTACTGAAATTGTATTGTTGAACTGCATTGTTGAATCTGAATTATCTGAACAGTTAAATTAGAAATTGCTGAGAATCTTGGTTGTTGAAATCTATTTGCTGATTTGAATTGCTGATCTGATAACTTGATTGCTAAATTGTTCTAGCTAGTTGATTCTTATTAAATTGCATGAATAGGAGAAACTTCTTTAAAATTATTTTTGATCCTGAAATTAAAAGAACCTATTTGCTAGCTAGGAGAGAACAAACAAATTTAAACCAACAACAAATCCAAATGAAAAATTTAGAAACAATTCCTAGTGAGCTGTTAAAAAATAATATAGGTAAACCCCTTAGAGACTATGCCTTACCAACTGTAGGAGGAGTACCTAATGCCATAGTTAAACCTACTATAAAAGCAAACAACTTTGAAATAAAACCGTCAACTGTAAACATGGTACAAAATAACTAATTTAGTGGTCTAGCTACTGATGATCCCAATTCACACATTTCTAATTTTCTAGAAATATGCGATACATTTAGATTCAATGGCATTTCTGATGATGCCATTAGACTCAGATTATTTCCGTTCTCTTTGAGAGATAGAGCAAAAGTTTGGCTCAGCTCTCTGCCTAGCAATTCTATTATGACTTGGGATGACTTAGCTAGAAAATTTTTAGATAAGTATTTCCCACCCGCTAAAATATCCAGGCTGAGAAATGAAATAGCTAATTTCTCTCAGTTTAATGGGGAAAATTTGTATGACGGCTGTGAACTTCTTAAGTACTGCTTAAGGCATTTCCCACATCATGGGTTTCCGTTGTGGATGTAAGTGTAAACTTTCTACAATAGATTGAATGCACCCATAAGAACACTCATAAATGCAGCCGCAGGCGGATCCTTGAGTAGCAAGACTCAAGAGGAGGCCTTTGATCTTCTTGAGAAAATGGCGATAAACGCTTACCAATGGTCTACTGAGAGCCTCAATTCAAAAAAGATAGAGGCTAATAAAATCGACGAACAAAATCAAATATAAGCCCTGCAAAATGAAATCAAGGCCTTAAATAATAAAATAGAAACCATAAATGTGAGTAGTATCCAAGAATTTTACAGTGAATTATGTGGAGGGAATCATCCAAGCCAAAACTGTAACCTAAACAACCCTTTTGCACCCTTACAAATTGAACAAGTAAACTTTTTGAGAAACAACAATACCATGGACAACCCTTCAACACCTCTAATCCTGGGTAGAAAAATCACCCTAACATTTTTTAGAGTAACAACAATAACCACAGAAAATTTAATGGGGGGAGTTCATCAAATAAATAAGGGTATAATAATAGAAATAATTATGAACCTCAATCTTCAGACTTAGAGGGAGCCTTTAATGCTTTCAAGGCTGAAACCATCCAATCAATGCATATGACAGAAACAACAATCACCCGATATGATGCTTCTATCCAAGGGATTGATAGATCCATAATTTATATCTTAAATAAAAGAAAGTTCATTCATATTTTATATTAAAACAACTTTTAATCCAATTTTGTCTATTTTTTAAGAAAAATGCCTATCCAACAAATTTTAAAGAATTCTGGATATTTTCCCCAATTTCTGAAAGAAATTCGCTGCCGCGCGCTGCAACAACCCTCCTTGTTAGGCGCTGGTGCTACAGCGCACTGCAGCGGAGCATGTTGTGAAGCGCTGGCGCTACAGCGCGCTGCAGTGGGGAAACTCACGAAACGCTGGTGCTATAGTGTGCTATAGTGGACCTTGTTGCGAATCGCTGGCGCTACAGCGTGCTGCAGCGGTGCATGTTGCAGAGTGCTGGCACTACAGCATGCTGGAGCAGACCAAGTTGTGAAACGTTGGCACTACAGCGCGCTGCAGCAGAGCCATTTGAGAAATTGCTAGCGCTATAGTGCACCGCAGTGCGCTACAGTGCGCTGCAGCGGTCCTTTATTGTATGAACCAAAATGCCCCAGTGCGCCGCAGTGGCCTACTTTGCAAAAATATTTTGCCATAGTGTGCTGCACGCACTACAGCGCGCTGCAGCGGCCCGCCGAAATTTCTTCTGAGCAGAGCATTAAATGCGGCTAGGACATGACCCCCAACTAGCCTCTTGTCTCCAGCCATCATTCCTTCTGCAGCAGATCAGTTTTTAAAGGGAAAATGGTCAATTTTGAGGTGATGTGAAGGTTAAACAATGGAAAATAAATGGTCACCTCATCCCTCAAGTGGAATTTGCCATCATTGCACCAGAAGTTTTAAGGGAAAATACAAGTTTTGTAATGTGAGGATGATGAAGTAGTGCGCCTCTATAAATACCACCCCTCTTGACTCAAAAAGAGTTCCCAACTTGGCTCACTACAACCTAAGTAAAGAGAGGGCTGCATAGAGAAGAAGGAGAACTCTCCAAGGGTGGAAGATCTCATCTTGCTAAGGAGAAGGAGAAGAAAGGCAACACTAGGGACCTAAGAGAAGCAACTTCAAGCAAGAAAAAGAGGAGCTTGGAGAACTTCCCAAAGGAATGTTCCTAGTATTTTCTAAGCTCTTGCTTTGTATTTTTTTTTAGTTGATCATGAAAGGGTCTTTATCCATGTATGTATTCTTTTTTATCTCTTTTGTAATAGAGAGCTAAACCTCCCTTGGGGAGGGTTAGGGCAATCCCACATGTATTAATAGATACTATAATTGTATGAAGTTTTCCTTAACTTTTAATAAAAATTATGAATTCAATGCCTTGTTAAAGAAATTTAGAGGACTATTGTGGACTTGAATGTGGACCAAAAGATGAAGGACTAATTGAACTCAAGGACTAAAATGTCTTGGGCTCCATAGCTCACCTTAGTTTTGAGGCTAGATTCATGAGTGCATGAGAGCTTAGAACTATATGAGAAAGTTCTTGAGCTTAGTGCACCTTGATCTATGCTCAACTAAAGAGTTGAAGCATGTAATGCTAAGACCCACTAATTGAGCTCCGTTGCTCAGCATACTTGAGTGAGGGAATGAATTCATTGAGTGCTCATAAACGAGATGACATAGTCATTGAGCCCAATGAAATCACTCCCTCATCTAAACTATGCTTGAGGTGCGTGACATTCTTAGTGGAATCAAGGCTGGTAAGATCTTAACTTAATAACCCTCATCTCCATGATCAAAAGATGAGAGGAAAACTACAAATCTAAAATTTTATAAGGGTCTTTGTGCTGAAATAGAACCGATTGTGTATTCATTTCATGCACGAGATTTGAACTTGTTAATCTTTGAATTAAAACTCTAAGAAGAATAATGTGTACTTCATTAAAGAATTAAGTAAAGAAAAAATGAATGAGGAGGACATATGTAAGGTTTTAAATCTAAAGAAACTAATTTTGGGATGACCCTTCCTAGCCAACACTAATTCTATTATTGATATTGTTAAGGGAATAATGAGAATTAAGGTCTAGGGTAAGGCTGTTATTATTGACTTAAAACCCACCCTATTCATGAAGAAAATGATTGCATATGAGTGGAGAAAGAAAATGAAGGAGGAGGACATATGTAAGGTTTTAAATCTAAAGAAACTAATTCTGAGTGGGAAAGAAACCAAGAGTGGCATTAGCTCCCCATTTGGAGGTGAGGGTAAGGAAACAGTCATTAGGAAAAGAAAATTAGGAACAAAAAGAGAATGAAGAAGGGAGTATCTGTAACAACTCTGAAAATGGGGCAGATGGGAACGCAACAAGTGAATTTATGAGTTTGAGCACAACATGTGCTGGTGCTCACTCAAGTACTTCTAAGGTTTGGAAAAGGAAACCCCCAATTAAGAAAATCCCTTAGAAAAAAATCTACACGCATCAAACTGAGATGTTAAAACAAGCGCTTGGTGGGAGGTAAGCCATGAAGAAGGTTGTTTTATTTTTTTATTTTTTTTAGTTTTCATTTTGCTATTTTTATTTTTCTATTTCTTTTGTGGATGCTATTCCCTTTTGAATAAATGAATCTTGAACTTTGTCAATGTGGGGCCACGTACTTTCCCGCGGCCATGCTAATGCTGGTATTAGCATAATCGTAGAGAGTACAGATCTCCAGATATAGTAAATCCTTAACTGAAGTAGAGTCAAGTAGGACCCAACTCACCTTAAGCCAAGAACTTGTCACTTATAACTAGAAACATACATCAATACATATCAAAGTAGTAGAAGTAAAAAATATAATGCAACATTCATAGGCATAACATAGTATAAAAGAAGAAAAGAAAGCAGTAACTCAGCTCAAGTGCAGAAAGTAAATACATCCAGAATTTAATTATTACAAAATGAATTAAATGAAAGTAAAGATCTCTCAATCTCACTGTAAAAAGAGAAAAACTATCTAAGCAGCAGTTGGAAGTTCCTCCTCCTGCACCGACTTCTCTCCTGTAGCACTACCAATAAATAATAATGAATCTAACATTTGTCAGTATCACAAATGCCATGGCCCCAGCTAACAAAAGAAAAAGGTTACAGTTAGACAATTGTTTAAGTATATTTTAGGCTACTTAAGTGAACTGAATATTTAAAATATCATATTTAAAGGTTTTAAACATGCAAGCATTATAAGGTGCAACAAGCTACAAAGAGCGAGATAGCTATAAACTAATCATTTATAGCTAATCAACAAGTATGTAAAAATAATATATAAAATAACAACTAAATATGGTGAAGCTAAAAGCAAAAGTAACTGCAACTACTGAAATAAATCTGATCCTAACATGCTTATGATCACATGGGGACATGCTGAGTATAAAAAGAACATAAGTACTAAAATAAACGTACAATTCTAGCATTCTAAGCATGCTAATATTTAATAACTAATCAGTAAGAGCGTATATACAACATGCAGATTTAATATGTAAAAGGCCACTAAAATATGTGGCAAAAGTAAGCTAAGTAAAAGAATGAACTAAAGAGTAAAGCCACTGAGATATGTGGCAAAGCGAGCCAAGCACTAAAGTAAGGCCACTGAAACATATGGCCAAAAAAACAATTACTAAAAATTGAACTGAAGTAGAAGTATGCCTAAGACATAGTTCTGCCATAACATAAACAGGCCATACAGGACCTCTGAACTAAAAGTTCAACATGTATCCATCCTAAGCATCCACAGAGCTAGGTCTTAGTTGAACTTATAGAATAAGACATGTATCCATCCTAAACATCTGCAGAGCTAGGTCCAAGTCTATTCTATAACAAAACTAGAACTGAAGAGGCAAACTAAGCTAGGTCATACTCTACTAACTGAAAACACTGAAAAAATGGATTGAATGCTATGCCTTTCAATTACTAACTTAGGATGTATCTTCCATATCCTAAGTTCTCCTTTTATGCTCAAGGAACAAGGCTCAATATTTAAGGCGTGCAGAGTAATCAAAGTCAAAGTAAACAAGAGACTCAATCTAGACTTCTGTGATATCCCTTGTTATCTAATTATCCAAATCTAACTATTCTGAGAAGATACAAGTTTAGGATCTCCAATATCCAGCTATCGAGTAAGATCTCAGATTTGCGACCTTAATGTTAATATTAGAACTTAATAAGTTCTAATTCATAATCATATGATGATTATAAATATTTAGTAAGTAAATTAATGACCTAATTATTATTATTTTCCTCTCTTAACCTAAATCTTGATTAAATAAATTAAGACTTAAGGATTCTGGATCCAAACTCCACTTGGTGTTCAAATCCTGAATCCAAGGTAGTATACTAGAAAAGATATAGGGCTCACACTTTAAAACCTAAATTAAAGATAAGGAATCTTATAAGCTGAAGGATTCATAAACTAAGATCTTAATTGAAAGGTTACTTTACTAATTATAAGATAAAAAAAATCAATTAAGAACTAAGAAGCTAAGATCTATATTCAATCTTAAGGATAATTATATTATCCTATAGATTAAATCAACCTATACCCACAAGGAAAGATTCGAAAGATTTGAATAATTAAATCAAGTAAGGGAATTCCAAAGGAGGTTAATTCAGTTCAATTAGAAGATCTAAAGTCAAAGATCTAAGATCTAAAATCTAATACTTAATCACTTTAAACTTAAGCTAGGTTTAAACTTAGAGTTTTACAAGGGTATTTCTTTTAGGACTCAAACTTATGGATCAACTTAATTAAGCTATTACTCTAAAGATTCAGCTTTAAGATAATTAGGCTTGGCTCCTAAGAAAGAGGGTCTTAAGGACACTTAAGGTCTTAAGATCTTAGTAGAACTCACTTAAGTTCTCTCCACCTAGCATCAATGTTATTAACTTGAAATTTTAGAAAGGTGCAAATAATCTATCTAGAGGTATTTTACCAAATCTTTAAGGTTTAAAGGGTGCTTAAACACACTTTGGCTAAAAATACAAAAATACCCCTCTTAAGGCTAAAACTGGGATTATAGGATTTAATCATTTAAATTAATTCAAATATGTTTTAATGAGTTCCATACTGTTTAATGAAGTAGGATGCACACTTATCTTTAGTTTTGGTAACCTAATTAGCATAATTAACACTAATCACCATTTAAGTCCAATTAAGTTGATTAAGGAAGTTAGGGCATACTAGGGTGATCCAATCTCATTCATAGGCTCTAATACACTTAAGAAGGCATTAAGAACTTAATTCACCAAAATTAGAGAATTAATCATGGTTTAATTCACTAATCCCTAGTTAGGGTAATTAAGAGATGATCAATACAATTAAGGTTCCTAAATTACTTTTAAAGGTCTACATAGATTCCTTATGGTCTCATGAGTATTCAGAGACCTTAATCAATATTTTTTGATATTAATTGAATTTATTATAATTTAATTAAAAATAGAAAAGGATTAGACAATAATTTAAAATCTAACCATTGGATCTTTAATTTTATTTTATATTAATGTTCTTTGCATTTTTCTGATTAAAATAGTATATTGGATCATATCATTTGGATAAGTATAGCTAAAGTTATTTAAATAATTTAATCTGTATTTTTATTTAAATAAAAACCATAGGTTTGATTTTCTGAATTAATTTCCTTAAGGAAATTAATTCAGAAATTCTTTAATTTATCTGTCGGCCCATATTTGAAAAAGCACGGGTCACGGATCAGCCCGACCCATGACTTCATCTTCTTCCTCCCGACTTCGACTTCATCACAGGTCGGTCCGACCCGTCCTTTCTGGATTATGGACAATCACATTGGGTCTCGTTAACTTGCCTTATCGATCCACGATTGCTTTGAGAGGAATTGGGGGCTTGGATCTTCAAAGGAATGTCAACATTCCATCTAGATGGAGCTCAATCCAAATAGTGGACTCCCACTGTCAGTATTGAGCTAGGCCTAAAACCACCAATTCCTAAGAATCCTAAGGCTTAGAGATTAGTATCCGGAGCATCACAGAGCTATCCTAGCATTCGAATTAAAGAACTGAGCTTACACAGCTTAGTCAGATAGAGGCAGTACCTAGAATTTGATAGTTGGTTGTGATTGAGATGAAAGAAAGGGCTCTAAGTATTCCCAACAGTTGTAGAAGCTAGCTGGGGGTCTGAATGCCAGGCACACACCCACTATCAGCAGTTCGCAGCACTTGAATCACCAGGGAAACTGCGAGCACCGAGAGCAAAGAGCGGAGGAATTGAGCTTCACAGTGAGCAAAGGCATTCAATGTGGAATCAATGGAGGTATTTATAAGTCTTAGAGAGATCTAGGTCTGGTGGGCGAGGCTGGGAGCCAGGAGTCCAGGCTCAGGCCAAGGGAATTTTCAACTACTCCAAATGGAATACTCCAGTCCTCCAGATCGCCATACTAGGCTAACTTAAGAGCGAAAAGATATTAACGGTCTAGGTGACCTGGTAGAGGAGTGGCAGACAGGGTTGACATGGCCTGATACAAGAGAATTTCCCTGTCGGGCCTGCGATCGATTGAAGACGACGACGATTCACAGTAATGGGGTCCTTCTCCATCATTTGATCGAGAGGCTGTTGATGATAAATGGTCTGATGAAGACTTCGGATAATAGAAACGTGGATGAGATCTCGAACATCAGATGGAAGTTGCCGATCGAGCGACTGAGATATAACCACGGTGCGAGCCGTTGGATTAAATGCGCTGAGATGCGTGCTAACTTATTGAGTGCTTAAACCTATGCACTGCCATTAGGACCCCACAGCGGATCTGCCGCAGTCCCGACAGCAAATCCTATGTATAAAAATTATATATTTATAACTAATTTAATTAATATTAATCCATTTAATAATTAATTAAATTCTAATTAATTCTATAATCTAATTTAAGCTTAAATGAGCTCCAAAAATTCCCAAAAATTCACCCTTAGCTAATTAGGGCATGAGGAATTCAAAAATGAAATCAAATTTTGATTTGGAGATCAAATTAATTTAGGTATTTTTTAGGGCTCAAAAATAGGCAAAAATACCAAAATTCTTAATTTAGCTCTAATTGATTTCAAACTTCTAGGGTTGGGTTTAAATGACCCATTAAGTCTAATGGAATCAAAATTAGAGCTTGGTTTGGCTTAATTAATCTGGATTTAGCTAGAGTAATAACTAGGGTTATTACAGACTCTCCCACTTAAGAACGATGTCATCCCTGACATCACCTAGTGAAGAAAGCACTACAAGGACTGAAATATTTAAAGGAAACGATAAGAAAAAAAAAAATAGTACCTGGATTTACGAAGAGCTGAGGATATTTATTATGCATATCCACTTCCTTTTCCCAAGTCGATTCTTCTAAAGATCGATCCTTCCACTGGACTTTAACCATGGAAATTGAACGATTTCTTAGCTGCTTCTGATCACGAGCTAAGACTCTAATTGGTTCTTCGGCATAAGAAAGATCAGGTTAGATTTCTACTGCTAGAAGTGGAACGAGGTGAGAAGGGTCTCTGAGACATCTCCTTAATGATGATACATGAAACACATTATGGATAGCTGTAAAGTCATCAGGAAAATTTAACCAGTAGGCAGATGATCCTACTTTGGCCAAAAACTTAAAAGGTCCAACATAGCGGGGTTTGAGTTTCCCTGCTACACTAAATCTGTAGACACCCTTCATTGAACTGACTTTCAAATAAGCAGAATCTCCTACATTAAATTCTAGGAGACGATGATGAGCATTATGATACTTGCTCTGACGATCTTGAGCTGAACAAATCCTTTGCTGAATCAGGTGAATCTTCTTATTAGTTTTTTCAACTAACTCAGAACCAAAAAGTTGAACACTTCTTGTTTCTGACCAAGCTAGCGGAGTACTGCATTTTTTACCATACAATGCCTCATAAGGAGCTATTTTAATACTGGCATGGAAATTGTTATTGTAGAAAAACTCCACTAATGGGATATGATCTTCCCAAGAATCGGCAAAATCAAGAACACAAAGCCTGAGCAAATCTTCAAGAACTTGATTCACTCTTTCCCTCTGACCATCCGTTTAAGGATGAAAAGCTGTACTCATAGCTAGAGTAGTACCCAGATCTTGATGTACAGCTTGCCAAAACTTAGAAGTAAATCCGCTATCTCTGTCGGATACTATTGATTTCAGAATACCATGCAGTCTAACAATTTTCTTGATATAGAGTTTTGCTAACTTCTCTACAGAGTCAATCTGACAGTTAGGAAGAAAGTGCGCTAATTTAGTCAAACGATCTACTAAAACCCAGGTTGCATCGGCACTGAATTTTGCGCGAGACAATCCCATTATAAAATCCATAGATATGTCGAACCATTTTTACTTAGGAATTTCTAATGGATGCAGAAGACCACCAGGTCTTTGGTGCTCAACCTTTACTAAATTAGAGGCATAACACTTAGCCACCAAATTGGCTACGTCCTTTTTCATACCGAGCCACCAAAATGATTGCTTTAGATCCTGGTACATCTTAGTACTGCTTGGGTGAATATGATACCCAGAATTATGTCCTTCAACCAACACTTCACGATGCATTGATTTAGGAATCCACAAATGATTACCTTGATAAATTATACTGTTATGCAACTACAGATCATGGCGAAGACCACCTTCAATATCTGCTTTGAACTTCAGATAATCATCATATTTGGTATACGAGATAGAAACATCTCTGTGGAAGGTAGGTTCCACATTGATATTTACCATAAGCGAACTTAGCATATCACCACTAACTGGAGAAATTTTAAGCTTACAAAATTCTTGTTCTAAAGAACTGGAGGCGATCATGGAAGATAAAGTAGCACGACGACTAAGAGCATCGGCCACTACATTTACTTTTCCAGGGTGATACTGAATACTGAGATCATAATCACTGATGAGTTTTAACCATCTTCATTGATGACAATTCAGTCCTCTTTGAGTAAAGATATACTTCAAGATTTGATGATCAGTGAAAATCAAACACTGAACTCCATATAAATAGTGACACCATATTTTTAAGGCAAAAATTATAGCGGCAAGTTCAAGATCATGAGCTGAATAATTTTTCTTGTGGGGTTTTAACTGACGAGAGGCGTAAGCGATTACCTTACCCTCTTACATTAACACATAGCCTAGACCAATTCTAGAGGCATCAGTGTATACCTGATAGTTCAAGGCTTCCTTGGGCAGAACAAGAACTGGCGCGGTAGAGAGTGTGTTCTTTAGAGTTTGAAATGCTTCCTCGTATTCTGGGCTATAAATAAATGGAATAGATTTCTGGGTTAACTTAGTCAAAGGCGAAGCGATCTGGGAAAAGCCTTTAACAAATTTTCTATAATATTCAGCTAATCCCAAGAAACTTCTAATATCTGTAACTTACTTAGGATGAACCCAGTCCTGGATAGCACTCACTTTGTTCTGATCTACACGAATACCCTGGTCATCGACTACGTGTTCCAAAAATACAATGGATATAAGCCAGAACTCACACTTGGAGAACTTGGCATATAGCTAATGTTCATGCAGAGTTTCCAATACTAAACTCTAAGTGTTCTTCATAATCTTTTAAGGTTCTAGAATAAATGAGGATATCGTCGATGAAGACGATCACAAACTTATCTAAGTATGGCTTCAGAACTCGCTGCATCAAATCCATGAAGATTGATGGCACATTAGTGAGTCTAAAAGACATCACTAGGAATTCAAAATGATCATAACGAGTATGAAAAGCGTCTTTCCTACATCATCTTCTTTTAGTTGCAATTGCTAATATCCAGACCTTAAGTAAATCTTAGAGAATATGACAGCTCCAGATAACTGGTCAAATAAATCATCAACTCTAGGTAATGGGTATTTATTCTTTATGGTGAATTTATTTAGTTCATGATAATCTATGCACATTCGCATAGATCCATCCTTCTTCTTTACAAATAGAACAAGTGCTCCTCAATGAGACATACTTGGCCTAATAAAGCCTTTATTCAAGAGCTCCTACAACTGTTCGTTGAGTTCTTGCAATCCCTTAGGTGCCATTCTGTATGGTGCTTTAGATATAGGCTGGGTACCCGGAGCTAGTTCAATAGAGAACTAGACTTCTCTGGAAGGAGGTACACTAGGCAGATCTTCTGGGAATATGTCGGCGAATTTCTTAACTACTTTACAATCAGAGAGAGGTATACTTTCCATTTCTTCACCCATCATGGTGACCAAAAAATTATTACAACCCTTACTGATTAATTGTTCAGCTTTAATAGCATTTATTAACTATAACAATGTACTAGTTTTTCTTATAAAAGTCTCAGACTTGCCCTGGGAATGAAGATTGACCTTCTTTTTCAAGCAGTTTATCACGACATTATTGTCATTGAGCTAGTTCATCCCAAGGATAATACCAGAAATTGCTAATGGTAGGATGATCAATTCAGAGCTAAACTCCTGACCATTAAATAGAATTTTGATGTTACAAAACTTATGGGCACTTAGTTGGGCTCCAGATGGAAGTCCAATGCTTAAGGATTTTGCTAAGTTATACAGTTGTGGTTTAAGGATATTGGCAAATCATTCAGAAATAAATGAATGACTAGCACTGGTATCAAATAATACATTACAGGGCTGGTCATTAAAATAAAGTGTGCCTAATTTATTCATATGAATTGCATTAACAAATTGCAATAATTAAGGTACAGGAATGCAATTATAAAAGGAGAGGTTCAGAAATGTGTACCTGAAACCACATTATTGTCTTCTACGGCTTCCAGAGGTGTTAAGGCATAAACTCGCGCAGGACTGGCAGGACGGTTATTTTCCTGCCTCCTGGGATTATTCTAGGACTTAGGAACAGATGGCTGCTCTGGAGCAGCTTCAGGTGCAGGGGCTGGCATTATGGCCAAACTTGGCTCTCTTCTGTTTAAGGGAGTAGCTCGGAACACCTGGTTCTTCTGATATGGTTTCATTAGAACTCCATCCACTATTTTTGTATGAGTACAGTGATAAAAATTATGGCCTAGTCGTCCATAATTGTAGCACTTATGGCCGAAGTGATAACACTTGCCATAAGGATGAGGCCTATTACAGCCTTGAATGGGCTTAGCAGTCGGTGCAGCTTCCAATTGATAGACTTTTGCAGAGTTAGGCATGTGCCCCTTGAAGGCTTCATGCTGGTTAGATGCTGATTGTGCCTTTCACTAGAGATCCTTTTCAAATTGATGATGCTCAATCACTTTAGCTATCTCCACTAGCTCAAAGAAGCTAGTTAAGCGAAGTGGAATAATCTGATCTTTCAATGAATCTCGGAGTCCACTGAGAAAGCGATGGCACATAGCCAATTCAGAGTGAGTGATCTATGGAGCAAAATGAATTAACCTATGAAAATCTCTTTCATAGTCAGCAACAGAGTGACTTCCTTGAGTCAACCTTAGAATCATGTCTGCAATAATGTTTTGTGCAGACGGGGGGATGAATTCATTTTGAATGCTTCAACGAACTCATCCCAAGGGATGTCTTCTAGTTTATAGTCAACAAACTTCGTATTCCTGACCTCCTCCCACTAGTATTCTGCTTTAGCATGAAATAGGTGTGTAGTGAGATGGACAACCTCTGAGTCTGGGATCTTTAAACTAGTAAGATCCTTTTCTACTGCCTTCAGCAAGTCAGCTGTTTCCATTGGTGTTATGTTTCCACCAAAGGTGGAAGGCCTTAGTCTTAAGAAATTATGGAGAAGATTATCTATTGAGTGATGGAAAGGAAATGTATGTTACAGAACAGGGATAGCAGGAACAGCAACGATGACTGGAACATGTTGATAATTCAGCATCTTCTGCATGATTATTATTTGTTGGGCTTGGTTTTCCAGTAGGGTTGCTACTATTGCCTGCAAATGAGCCACTTCATCGGTAGAACTACTAGATGCGACAATATGTTTGATAGGAGTGACAGCAGGTGGTGATCCAGGATTCATTCTTATTAAACAATGCAAACTAGATTTCTGAATTACTCTAAAGAAGATAGTCTTTTAAAGTGATAGATTTCAAAAAATTTCATTACTTGTTGAAATAAGGGATTACATAAGATTAAAAAAATGTCAAAAAGCATAACTCTACTAGAATCATGTAAGTCAAAAGATGACAATTGTTCTAACTAACACTCAGACCTCCTTTATATACTCAGCCCTAAAGGTCACACAAAAGTCCTCAAAAGTCACTTATGGCGCTTCCTCTTACGCTTCCTTTCTAGCTTTCCAATGGTGTCGTACCACCAGACTTCTGCATAATCCAGCACCAGGACTGTCACAATGTCCACGTAGAGTGACTCAGGACACTCTATGTGCTTCAGGACTGACTCTACTCGGCTCAACCACTCCTTGGCGTATATATGAAAGTCAAGCCCTCAGTACATTGTCTGACGTAGAAGTTTATCCAAGACTAGGGTCCCTTTCGCTGAAACCCCTTTGATTTTTCATTTTCTCTCCTGTCTCCATTTGAAATTATAACTCCAAGTCAACTCAAAGGCATGCAAATAATAGTCCAAGTCAGACTCTTCATGATCCATTTGATCATAACAGTAGGATGTATTAGTTTTTGTTAACTATTAATGACTAGATATTTAGGATAAGAGTATTTCAGTCTACATTCCTCAGAGAGTTACTGATATTACTATGTTATGGATGTTATGTCTTGATTTTTGAATTTTAGAAGATCGGCCCATTAGGTAGAAAGGAAGCATAGATCCCATTCTGACACCTTATGGTGTTCTCTGATACTAACTATGGGGCCCCGTACTTTCCCGCGGCCATGCTAATGCTGGTATTAGCATAATCGTAGGGAGTACGGTGCTCCAAATGTGGCAAATCCCTAACTCAAGTAGAGTTAGGTAGGACCCAACTGATCTTAAGCTAAGGACTTGTCACCTATAACTAGAAATATACATTAATACATATCAAAATAGCGGAAGCAAAAACTAGAATGCAACATCCACAGGCATAACATAATATAAAAGAAGAAAAGAAAGTAGTAACTCAACTCAAGTGCAGAAAGCAAATATATCCAGAGTTTAATTATTACAAACTGAATTAAATAAAAGTTAAGATCTCTTAATCTCACTGCAAAAAGAGAAAATCTATCTAAGCAGTAGTAGAAAGATTCTCCTCCTGCACTGGCTCCTCTCCTGTAACACTACCAACAAACAACTCTGAATCTGACATTTGTCGATCTCACAAATGCCAAGGCCCCAACCAACAAAATAAAAAAGTTACAGTTAGACAATTGTCTAAGTATATTTTAGGCTACTTAAGTAAACTAAATATTTAAGATACCACATTTAAAGGTCTTAAACATGCAAGCATTATAAGGTGCAACAAGCTACAAAGAATGGGATAGCTATAAACTAATCATTTAAAGCTAATCAACAAGTATGTAAGAATAACATACAAAACAACAACTAAATATGGTGAGGCTAAAAGCAAAAGTAACTGCAACTATTGAAATAAATCTGATCCTAACATGCTTATGATCACATGGGGACACGCTGAGTATAAAATGAACACAAGTACTGAAATAAACGTACAATTCTAGCATCCTAAGCATGCCAATATTTAATAACTAATCAGTAGAGCATATTTACAACATGCAGATTTAATATGTAAAAGGTCACTGAAATATGTGGCAAAGTAAGCTAAGTAAAAGAATGAACTAAAGAGTAAAGCCACTGAGACATGTGGCAAAGCGAGCCAAGCACTAAAGTAAGGCCACTGAAACATGTGGCAATGAAAAATAATTACTAAAAACTGAACTGAAGTAGAAGTATGCCTAAGAAATAGTTCTGCCATAACAGAAATAGGCTATGCAGGACCTCTGAACTAAAAGTTCAACATGTATCCATCCTAGGCATCCATAGAGCTAGGTCCGAGTTGAACTTATAAAATAAGACATGTATCCATCCTATACATTCGCAGGGCTAGGCCCGAGTCTATTTTATAACAAAACTAGAACTGAAGAGGCAGACTAAGTGAGGTCATACTCTACTAACTGAAAACACTGAAAAAATTGATTAAATGCTATGCATTTCAATTACTAAATTAGGATCTATCTTCCATACCCTAAGTTCTCTTATTATGCTCAAGGAACAAGGCTCAATATTCAAAGTGTGCAAAGCAATTAAAGTCAAAGTAAATAAGAGACTCAATCTAGATTTATGTGATATCTGTTATTATTTAATTATCCAAATCTAACTATTCTGAGAAGATACAAGTTTAGGATCTCCAATATCCAGCTATCGAGTAAGATCTCAGATTTGTGACCTTAATGTTAATATTAGAACTTAATAAGGTTTAATTCATAATCATATGATGACTATAATGATTTAAGATAAATAAATCAATGACCTAATTATTATTATTTTTCTCTCTTAACCCAAATCTTGATTAAATAAATTAAGACTTAAAGATTCTGGATCCAAACTCTACTTGGTGTTCAAATCCTGAATCCAAGGTAGTATACTACAAAGGATCTAAGGTTCACACTTTAAAACCAAAATTAAAGATAAGAAATCTTATAAGCTGAAGGATTTAGAAACTAAGATCTTAATTGAAAGGTTACTTTACTAATTACAAGATAAAAAAAAAAATCAATTAAGAACTAATAATCTAAGATTTATATTTAATCTTTAGGATAATTACATTATCCTATAGATTAAATCAACCTATACCCACAAGGAAAGTTTCAAAATATTTAAGCAATTAAATCAAGTAAGGGAATTCCAAAGGAGGTTAATTCAGTTCAATTAGAGGATCTAAAGTCTAAGATCTAAGATCTAAGATCTAATACTTGATCACTTTATACTTAAGCTAGGTTTAGACTTAGAATATTACAAGGGTATTTATTTTAGGACTCAAACTTATGGATCAACTTAATTAAGCTATTAAACCAATGATTTAGCACTTTAAGATAATTAGGCTTAGCGCCTAAGAAAGAGGGTATTAAGGAGACCTAAGATCTTAGTGGAACTCACTTAAGTTCTCCACCTAGCATCAATGTTATTAACCTAAGATTCTAGAAAGGTGCAAATAATCTATCTAGAGGTATTTTACTGAATCTTCAAGGTTTAAAGGTTGCTTAAGCACATTTTGGCCAAAATGACCAAAATACCCCTCTTAAGGCTAAAACTGGGATTGTAGGATTTAATCATCTAAATTGATTTAAATCTATTTTAATGAGTTCCATATTGGTTAATGAAGTAGGATGCACACTTATCTTAGGTTTTGGTAACCTACATAGCCTAATTAACACTAATCACCATTTAAGGCCAATTAAGGTGATTAAAGAAGTTAGGGCATACTAAGGTGATCCAATCTTATTCATAAACTTTAATACACTTAAGATGGCATTAGGAACTCAGTTCACCAAAATTAGAGGATTAATCATGGTTTAATTCACTAATCCCTAATTAGGGTAATTAAGAGATGATCAATACAATTAAGGTTCCTAAATTACTTTTAATGGTTTATATAGATTCCCTATGGTCTCATGAGCATTCAGAAACCTTAATCAACATTTTTGAATATTAATTAAATTTATTATGATTTAATTAAAAACAAAAAAGAATTAGACAATAATTTTAAATCTAACCGTTGGATCTTTGATTTTTTTTGTATTAATATTCTTTGTATTTTTTTGATTAAAATGGTATATTGGATCATATCATTTGGATAAGTATAGCTAAAGTTATTTAAATAATTTAATCTATATTTTTATTTAAATAAAAGCTATAAGTTTGACTTTCAGAAATCCTTTTATTTATTTGTCGGCCCAAATTCAAAAAGGCGCAGGTCATGGGTCGGCCATACCTATGACGTCATCTTCTTCCTCCCGACTGGCTCCACCCCAAATGACCTTCAGCGCTGCAATACTTGATACCTAGAGGACAACGGCGGCTCAATTCAATCCCTACATGTTCTTGAAGTCGAGACGCATCAATTCCACCACTAAGCCCTCTCTGGGATGTGCTAAATCGCCAGATGGCTATACGATGGTTTCGGCCCTACTCACAGCATCTATGGTTTACTGTGATGAGTAAATTCTCCTCACAGAGATGACCATTTGGCCAGAGCTCGATCCCTAACCATCCTGGTGATAAGGCGAATCGAATCCCTCTGGTCACAAGCCTTGGAGTGCACTGCATCATTGGATCCTTACTCGAGCTCGCGACGCAAACTAGACCATCGATCGATCGTGATGGGGTAGCCTAGACCCTATGGACAATCACATTGGGTCTGGTTAACTTGCCATATCGATCCATGATTACTTTGATAGGAATTGGGGGCTTGGATCTTCAGAGGAATGTCAGCATTCCGTCTGGATGGAGCTCGATCCCGATAGTGGACTCCCACTGTTAGCATTGAGCTAGGCCCAATGCCACCAATTCCAAAGCATCCCGAGGTTTCAAGATTGGTATTTAGAGCATCACAAAGCTATCTTAGCATTCGAATTGAAGGACTGAGCTTACACAGCTTAGTAAGATAGAGGCAGTACCTAGAGTTCGATAGTTGGTTGCGACTGAGATGAAAGGAAGGGCTCTGAGTACTCCCAACAGTTGCATAAGCTAGCTATGGGTCTAAATGCCAGACACACAGCCACTATTAGCAGTTCGCAACACTTGAATCACCGGGGAAACTGCAAGAACTGAGAACAAAGAGCGGAGGAATTGAGCTTCACAGTGAGCAAAGGTATTCACTGTGGAATCAATTGAGGTATTTATAGGCTTTAGAGAGATCTAGGTTTGGTGGGCGAGGCTGGGAGCTAGGAGTCCTGGCTTGGGCCGAGGGTATTTTCAGCTACTCCAAATAGAGTACTCCAGTCTTCCAGATCGCCATACTAGGCATGCCCAAGAGCGGAAAGATCTTAACGGTCTAGGTGACCTGGCAGAGGAGTGGCAGGCAGGATTAACGTGGCCTAATACGAGCAAATTTCCCTGTCTGGCCTGCAATCGATTGAAGACGATGATCCACAACAACGGGGTCCTTCTCCATCGTCTGATCGAGAGGCCGTTGGCAATAGACGGTCTGATGAAGACTTCAGATAACAGAAACATGGATGAGATCTCGAACGTTGGATGGAAGATGTCGATCAAGCGACTGAGATCTAACCACGATGTGAGCCATTGGATTAAACACATTGAGATGCGTGCTAATGTATTGAGTGGCTTAAACCTATGCACCACTGTTGGGACCCCACAGCGGATCTGTCACGGTCCCGACAGCAAATCCTGTGTATTAAAATTATATATATATATATATATATATAATTTAATTAATATTAATCCATTTAATAATTAATTAAATTATAATTAATTCCATAATCTAATTTAAGCTTAAATGAGCTCCAAAAATTCCCAAAAATTTACCATTAGCTAATTAGGGCAAAAGGAATCCAATAATAAAATCAGATTTTAAATTGGAGATCAAATTAATTTAGATATTTTCTAGGTCTCAAAAATAGGCAAAAATATTAAAATTCTCAATTTAGCTTCGATTGATTTCAAACTTCTATGGTTAGGTTTAAATGGCCCATTGAGTATAATGGAATCAAAATTAGAGCTTGGTTTGACTTATTTAATCTGGATTTAGCTAGTGTAACAATTAGGATTGTTATAATCAAACCCCTATTTGTTGCTATAGTCTGCAAGAGCTAAACTTTCTGAAATTTTCATTGCATGGATTCAATAAACAAATTCAAATGTGAAGAAATAAGTCATCAAACTTACTTAACAAAAAAATGATTAAACTTAGTGACATCCCTAATGATTTGTAAACAAGGGTGATAATTCTAAGTCACACTTTGTCTCCAACAATTTAAAAGGATAATGCTAAAAATCTAAGTGTGGGGGTGGAGAAAATTTAAGAGTTAGAGTGATAAATGGAAAGAATAGAGTGAACTCATGAGTGTGCTAGGCTCCTGTAGGACTTCATGATTATAATGAACTAAGAAAGGGATGAAGAAAAATGTCTTTCCCTTTGAGCTGTGCAAGAAAAATAAAATAATTTAGGGATGATGAAAAATATATCTCCACAAAGAGTGAAAAGAAAGTAAAACAGGATGATGAAAAATATCTCTCCTGAAATTTGTTATGTTCATTATGATTTTTGAGAAGGAGCACACATGGAATAAACTATAAGTCACTTACATGGAATAAACTATAACCACGGTGTGAGCCATTAGAGCCTTGATTCAGTCATAAAATCTTGAAAAGAACTTCTCATCCCTAATTCAAGGCACAGCATCCCAAAACTTAAAATTGGAGACTAGTGAAGTGACCAAGGAGTTGAAATTAAGTTCAAAATTATTGAGGGAAGGTTATTGAAAGATCATTTCAATTAAGCAATTGTTTGAATTGACCAAACACTTCACATTGTCATTAAAGAATTGAATCCAAACTCTTAAAAATTAAAAAATCATTTTGAGCTTACTTGAGGATGAGTAAGAATTTAAGTGTGGGGGTGTGATAAGTCCAAGACTTATTGCATAATAAAGCATAAAAACATACAAATACTTCTTTTGAACAACATACTTTGATTTGATTTTAAACAAATTCAAGAAAAACAAAACAAAAAGGCAAATCTGAAGCAGATGGTGGAATTCTGAGCAAAAACTGCTATAGCGTGCCCAAGAGCGCTACAGCACGCCATAGCGAAAGAAGGAGAATAGGGGAACTTGGGAGCACTTTTGCAAGCCTGGGAAAGAAAACTGCTATAGCACATCACAATGGGACAAACCAAAGAGCTCAATGCTGCAGCGAGTAAAAACTAGATAGCTCGGTGCTGCCGCGCACTGCAGTGGGAGTTTCCAATTTCCGACTCATTGCTCATTTTGAAGCCCTTGCTACAGCATGCGCAGTGGTCTCAAACCCGAGACACTGGCGCTACCGCTCACTGTAGCAAAACAAAATCAAGAGCTTGGCGCTACCACGTGCCGTAGCGAATCACAAAAGAAAAAACTTAAGAAAAATATAGAAAAAATATATAAAGCTACCCGCTACCGCGTGCTACTACAGAATCCAACTGAGAGCTCAGCGCCGCCATACGCCACAAAGGGTATTCAGTTGAAATCTGTTCTGTAACAAAACCACTGTCGCGCGCTGCAGCGCCCTTTGTAGAATTTCCCAGGTCAGAGCATTTATGACAGCACAAGGAAGGCCAAAACTTTAAACCAGTGGCTTTACCCATCCATTTGGAACTAAATTCACAATAAGTTCTACTATACCCCAAAGGAATAAAAGGAAAAAAATTTAATAGCTGGCGATCAATTCAAGGAGTTGAAGAGATGGTAGAATTTATGCTTAAGGGGCTAAGAAGTTCACTATAATTACTGCTAATTGAAACTAAGGAATGGTTCCAAAATTTGACACTCATTGACCTAAAATTATAAGCTGCTATGAGAAAAAGAAGGAGACCTCACCAGGGAAGGAGAAGAGATCCATTCAAGGGAAAGAAATGAGAGCACACCAATGAACTAGAGGAGAAGAAGAGAGAAAGCAAAGAGAGAAAATCTAGTGAATGCCAAGGGCAGTTCCTAGGATTCCGCTAAGCTTATCTTCTGAATTTTATTTAGTTTGAACCATGAAAGGGTTCAGTTTCTTACATGTAATTTCTTGCATTTTTATTGTAATGGAGAGCTAAACCCTCCTTGGGGAGGGTTGGGCAGTAATCATGTGATGAGAAGGATATGTAAAAGGTGCTATATAAAAATTCTTGCAATAAATGAAATTTAGTTTAATTGTCTATCTGTATTATATGCTTGTGAATGAATGCTGGGAATGCTTGCAAAATCTGTGATAGAATAAATCTATGTATTATATGAAAAATTACTAAGTCATCTAAACAATCAAAATCTAGAGGGAATGCATATAAAGGTCCTTGCAGCGACGCAATGTCGCAGAGCGAGGACTCTGGTGTAAAATACCATAAGTTTTGAATGGAAGAAATGACTTAGTAAAATTATCTTTTCGAGCTCCACAGCTCACCAATTGGCCTTGAGCATAGCTGTGTGTGCAATTAGAGCTTAGAGCTATGTGACAAGATCTTGAGCTTAACTGCACCGCACCATGAGCTCAGCTGAGAGGTTGATGCTTGTGAGCCAAGAGCCACCAACCAAGTTCTGTGGCTTAGCAGACATTGAAGGAGGAAGAGGGCATTGAGTACTCATGGATGGTAAGACATAATCTATGTAGTTTGGTGAATCTGCTTCCTTAACTAAACTGCGTATGATGTGCATGAAACTTATTGGTGAAAATTAATGCATGTGAAATCACCTAACTAAAAGATTATTTTTGATCACCTAGATATAGGAGTTCTAAATAAATTAAACATGATCTCATAAGAATCTATGTGCTGAGGCGGAACCCTAGTGTGTTCACCTTGCGCACTAGATTTAAACTTGTCAAAATTAGAGGACTAATATAAGGAACACAATGTTCACTTGATTAATTAGCATGATAGCAAGTACCTAAAATTGCATGAGTTGAATACAACACCTATCCCCAACAAATCACATGATAAAACTCAACTCTCCCTTCTTAATCAATAGTGTGTTAACTTGAGTTTTTTGCATTGTTTAATTAGGAACCAACCAAAATCAAAATACATATTATCTAAAAATTATTGAAAGTAGATATAACTTAGTAATAAAACCATCATTCTTTGAGGACAATAAAATTCAGAATCCACCATTCCATTATTACTTCAGACCACGTACACTTGTGTGCAAGCGTAGACATTATTTGCGGTATCTCGCTGAGCATATACATTGCTCTTAAAAAGAAATAGAAATAAAAAAGAGTGAGAATTATATACGCAGAAATAACCTTAGGCGTTCTCTTCATTTCCTCTTCTCTTTAATTTCCTTCTTCTTCCTTGCTTTTTGTGCTTATCTTCATCTAAAGCAACATCCCTTTCTTCCTCTTTTAGGGTTAGGGTTTTCCCTAAAATGTATTTTCCCAAATTGAAATTCAAAATCCTCCTTAAGCATTTCTTTCTACTTTTTATAATCTCTTCATGAGCCCCTCTCTCATCCAAGTATCCATCTCTTGAAACTTGGAATCTAATAATTTTTTATTCCTTTTTTATCCATAGAACCGAAGGTATTGAATGCTTGAAATTATCTGTTTTGCTATGGAAAATGGAGAAATTTAAGTTTGTATGTTTTTTCAATGCTGACTTGGAGCAGGTTTCTAAGTCAGGATTCCGACGCGCTGTAGTGCCAGGCTTTCAGCCCGTATGGCGTTAAAGCATGCTATGGCAACTTTCCCTCTGGGAGTCTGGCGTTATGGCGTGCTGTAGTGCCTTTTCTTATGGGAGTTTGGCACTATGGAGTGCAGTAGTGCCTTTCCTTCTAAGATTATGGCTCGGTGGTGTGCTTTAGCACCTTTCTCACTGGAAGTCTGGCACCGTAGCACACGATAGCACCTTTCTCTCTAGAATTATGGTGATGTGGGGTGCAATAGCACCTTTCCCTCTGAGAGTCTGGTGCTATGATGCACTGTAGCACCTTTCTCTTTAGAAGTATGGCGCTATGCCGCACTATAATGCCCTTCCTTCTGAAATTCTTGCAATGTGGTGTGCTATAGCGCCTTTCTCTCTGGAAGTCTGGTGCTATGGCACGCTATGACGTTTTTTTACTTTGGAAGCCTGGCGCTGCGTTGCACTGCAGCACCTTTCCTTTTGGAATTCTAGCACAATGGCACATTGGAGCACCTTTCTCTTTTGAAATATGGTGCTGCAACGCGCTGCGGTGCCTTATTTTTAAGAATAAGGATGCCTTGATGCACTATAGTGTGCTTTTGCATGCTGAAGTGTTCATTTACATATGATTTTTTCCTTATTTGCAATTTGATCTCTTTATGACTGAAATGATATAAAAATACACTAAAATTATAGCTAATCCTAATAAAAACATAAATTCTAACAATAAATTCACTTTATTTATTGAGTTTATCAATAATATGGTGATGAATTACTATATTAAAAGTGGTTTTGCCCTTCATCTTGATTAACACTTTATGAAAGCTAGTTGATCAACATTATATGCTAGATTTTAATTTTGATTACTATTTTAACAACAAATGTTTTTGTTAAAATAATAACAAAGATTTGAAAATCTTCTGGGTAAAAAAGAATGTAAGATGTATGAATTATTAAATTAGCACATTAATTTTTATGTAATAGTGTATATTGAAAATGAAATTCAAGTTTTCATTTACCGATACTTGTGTTGCTTGTCTATATTTTGTGTGAGCATGTTATGTCAATCGTATTCCAATTGGTTGTATATTTCTCATCATTTAATCATTTTGTGGCTATGAAATTTATCTCGAAATTTTTGAAGTACTAAGTTTATATGAGTGTACGTGTATATATATGATTGTGAGTATGTATATATGAGTTGTGAGTATATATTTATCTTTAAATTTTTGATGGAACAATTTTTCTTTAAAGTGTTGTCAAATGGTCTCCATTCTAGCCAAAAGTTAGGCAGGCTAGCTAATTTAGGTTCTTTCACAGTCTTATATCTTCAGCTTCTTTAAGGGACTAAGGAAATAAGTGATTAATGAATAGTCAATCTCAACTTATTTTTTAGTAAACTTTGTCAACAATAATAATATTTAATATATTGTAAACAAACCACATGAAAACATAATCGATAAGAAAATAATTGCAAAATATTAAACAATCCCATAGGAGAGGAGAAGCTTCATCATAAATTAAATCTAAGATTATGAAGGGAAATCGATGATATCTGTCAAGTTTGGGTAGGCATATAAGACTACTTTCTAGTGCATCTTTGTCTTCTTCATCACTTGAATAATCAAGGATTAAATTTTCTTAAAATATAGATGTTACGAGTTCAAGAAAGTTCTCCTTCATTGGATTTTAGTTGATAAGCAAATATTCTAATATAATATTTTTAATTTAATAGTCCATCCCAGTTTGGTGTTTATTTATTTTGAGATGAAGTATCAAAACTTCAACTTTTCTTATCACAAAATTACGAAAATTAAAATTTGTATATTTAAGTTTTGCTAAAATATTAAAAAATTATATCCATCTTCCTTTTTATTTTCTTAAGGAAGAGAGCTTCAACTATTCCAACATGCTTAGTTCATATTATTTGGTGATATTATAGTTATATGCTTAAAGAGATTGATGTCTAATACTTAGATGCTTAGATGCTTAGATGTAGAGTTGAAAGGCTAGCCTAAGAAGCATTTATACTCTTCCCCTAAGCTTAAATCTGAGATCCATCCCTTCTTAAAACTTTCATTGTCCGACAATCCTAGAGGTTCTCGCTAGCCACCTTCTCCCACCAACTCACTATTAAGGGTTTTTTTGGCCTTAGTGGACCATAAAGAGGCTCTAGGACTTAATGGTGAGGTTCCATAGTAGCTGGTTTCATCCCATTGTTCTTGGATCCAAGAGGCATCATCTTTCATCATTGGGTCATCCCAGGTGAGTTAGGGTGCAGCTAAGGCTTAGCTAGATCGCTTTGAAGCTTGGTCAAACCTTACTTATGACTTCTTATGGTTACGGTAAGCTCACTCATCACCCTAATTTTATAATGAATAATTTAACTTAACCTCTTAAATGGAAGAGATATGCTAAGACATGTTATGTAACCCCTCCCCCTTTTATGTCCTTTGGTTTAGTTTTCTAACCAAGCACTTGATATCACTCAATCAATCCCTAAAGCCTCTCCAACCCTTGATAAGTGGCATATCAAAAATTATTCATCTACGTGAACACACAAATGCATGTGGTTTGCATTAATATAGAATGGTGAGTTTTCGAGATTTCTCAACCTGTGGGAATGTCTTGAATTTGCTTCTAAATTCTTTCTCATTTTTTCAAATGATTGAAATTTTGGTTTTAACTAGAGATAAGATTGCACTATTTTGTGTGATCAGTTGAAGAAGATTGAGGAGTGTTAATCTTGAACATATGGTATATAAAAGTCTTGTGCACTATTTTCTTCAATCCAAGTTTATGATCATTTATTATTTTAATTTCTTATTACCTTATTTATCAAAGAGCTGCAGTTACATGTTTTCCTTAGTCAAGGTCTTGCCCTACCTTGTGCTACATGGAACTCATTGTCGTTAACATTAAGCACATAGATAATTTCATGATCATGAGGAGTTTTTCAAATTGCATTGCTTCTTACTCTTTTTATGTTTTTTCTTTACATTTAAGTGATATAATTTACATTATCTTTATGAGATCTAGAAATCTTGATTCGTTCATGGCTAGTACACATCGAATTATTGTTTCAGTTAGGGAAATGAACAACGAGGCCCTGTGAACTTATGTCACTTCGTTCACTGCTAACATGCATCGAGTTTCTGTATTTAATTCAAGAATAAGCAATGAATCTTTGTGAACTATTTAATTAATTAGCCTCAGCTCACCTGCATCAAATTTTAAGAGCTAAATATTGAAATGAGCAATGAAGTTTTGTGAACTTATATCACTTTATTCACAACTTAACATGCATCTTTTTCTTATATAAGTTCTAAGTTGATAAATGAAGCTCAGAGGATTTTTTGTGATGTTATTCACAGTTATATTATATTTAATTTCAGATCTTAAGCAAACAAATGTGCATGAAGCTCTGTGAATTTATATCACTTCATTCGCTGCAAACATTCTTCAACTTTACTTATTCAAGTTTAGTCATTTAAAATTCCAAGATTTTGAGTTAATAAAATTATTGTTAACCATTTTAGTTATTTGAGTAATATATTAGTTATTTTGCAAAAAGAATATGCTAGACTATTAAAAATAATTTTTTAGAATTTTGGGAAATGTTTGGGAATTTTTCGTAAGTGATTTTTTCCATGTTATTTTATGATGTATTTAAATCAAAATAATTATAGAAAATTATTAGGATGTCAAATTTAAAATATATTTGAATTTTTAAATTATATACTATCAATTTAGCTAGCAACAAAAATTTCATAAAATTTGGAGCTAAAATTGATGAGTTGTGCTAAGAATACATTTGAAATTAAATTAATTGAATAATTGAATTAATTTAATTCAAAATAGTTAAAAAAATATGGCAGTTAATAGTGATGACAAACATCATTAAATGGCGTCTAACATGGTCTACCGCCATCTAATGTTTACTGTAGATCCAATTGATTCAACAATTTGTCGTTGAAACCTAAATTCCGGCTCGAACCATATTTTGGTCAACTTACAAAACTGAATTTTGGCTCAACTATTTGACCAAGTTGGATAATTTTAGTGTTTATAGATTCCTCTAACTGAGATCTACATTTTAGAACCTTCAATTTAAATTTTGGTGGTACAATTTATTTTAATTTTGAGAAATACTAAAATTACATTTTTAGCTAAATTAGACAAAAATTTGGCCATAATTTTTAAGGCTTTTGCATTTAAACAACCAAATTAAAGGCACAAATTGATATTCTATAAAAATTAGTCTCAATTAAGGACAAATTTAAGTCAAATTATTTTGAGCTATCCAAATAACACCTTGATCAAACCTACACCATTGGATTTTTATTATAGTCTTATAGACACTCTTAAAAATTCTAATCCTAATTAGAAATCTAAATTCTTGCTTCCATTTCTTTCTTTTCTCCAATCGAAAGCATTTGTCAAACTTTCTTCCCCTTCCTCTTCTCCACCTCTCCAAAACCTCGAGACATCATCCCTAAGTAAATACCATAGCAAGGAGAAGATCTTGGAAGCTCTAAACCACATAAAGAAGGAGATATATGCTGCATTATTTCTCAAGCTTCATCAAAATTCTTTTGCTTTAAGATATTCTCTTCCCAAATATATTTCATGTTTAAATATATATAATAAATAAATTATTATTGTAATATTAGTAGGTTCTAGGCACATCCAAAATGATATTTTATGTTGCATAATTCGTATGTGTAGATTCATAGAATTTTAAGAAAAATTTCTTAGATTTATTCAAATATTTTATATTTTTTGTCCCTACTTTGTGTTATCATAATTATTATTTTACTCAAAATTAGATGCTGTAGTTTTGCCCTTCTATGTATTGTTAACAAATCACTAATATAAAATACACATTAGGTTTGTCTCTAATATGTTAAAAAATCACCCCAAAATTGAGAAAATTTTTTGTTTTATTTAGATATTTTTTCAAAAATTTCTTTTTTTTATCAACTTTGGAGAGTTGTAATTTTGTAACCACTTTAATCTGACTGCTATAACCTTGCATTTTTACTCATCTATGTTTTGTGAATAATTTCACAGAATAATACAAGTCCATTTGAACTCTAATGTCCTCTTTTAGGCACCCAAACTACAATAATTACCATAATTTAATCCTGAAAATAATTTTGACAGATTTTAGAAATTTTTAATCTAACTGTTAAATTTAGCTACTTTTGGTATGGTTGATCTCTATTATATTAGGAACAACTATAGTGTTGAGCATAGAGCCTAGGTTTACCATTTAGGTTCAAGGTTCTGAAAATAATGTGACTGTTTAAAAAATTTCAGAAACTGTCAACATTTTTACCAAATTTTGCACATTTTAAAATTTTAACACTCTGAACTACTAGCTGAAAATTGACATAATTAATCTCCTATCAATTAGAAATAACTTTTACTTAGATATTAGTAGCTAAAAATGTCATTTGAACTTTCATTTAGGTGTCCAAAATTCATAAAAATCCTAATCACATCACCTAACTAATTTTTGGGTTTTCACCCAAACTTTATAATGTTGACATAAAATCTTTTTATTATATATTCTTAGGTTTTTAAATAGTATATTAATGCATAAGAAATATTTTTTAGCAATTTTATTAGGAAAGTTTTGTGTAGTAAACCAACGAATCTGGTACGTAGAGTTAATCTGATTTATTATTTTTAGCATTATTTAAGCTTACTTTCTTTGAATGTATACAATCATTGCATGTACCTCAATGTTATGCTAAGTTAAATTACATTTTTACTTTTCATAAATGTTTGTGATAAACATATGTGGTGATAGTCTTTGGAGGTATAACAAAATTGAACTTCTACAGGTAGGATTTGCTAGTAACCCATGAAAAAATAAAGAGGGATCTAGTTCACTCAAAAGGGGCAAGAATTCCAAAGAAAAGACTCACTAAAATAATATTTATGTGAACAATTATTGATTGGTAATTGAATACATTTATAGAATAACTTTGATGCTAATATGTGGGTCTCCTAGTGAAGCTTGGGGGTGCTAAGCCTAAAATGATATATTTAGGTCACATAGTAATTTATGCTATGTTATTTCTATTCATGTCAATTTATATTTTTGCTTTTAAATTATTTATATTGCTTGAGCATTGCAATTTACTTAATGTTGAAATTGGCATAGCCGTCAAATTATAATGATAACATTTCCTTCACACTTTATTGTATTGATTTTGTAACTTAAATAAGATTCTAGAAATTAATACTTTTAGATGCTCTATGTACTACTAACTGATTGGAAATATTGATGATTAATACATGTCATGAGAATTAGAAGCAAAAGTTAACTTAATTTTAAGACCTAGAAATGATTATGTTACCCAGAGTGATAGAGACTTATTAGTTTTAATTTTATATTATTTTATAGATGTTTAAGTTAAGTTATTTGTATAACTTTAATTTGAATTTTTGGCCATATGATGTATGTAGATTATTTTATTTAGTAATTTTTGCAATGAATAATTATTTTTGAATTATTACTTAAAATCTCTCAACCCTTGTCTTTGGGTCGTTATAATTGGTATCAAAGCTAGATGAAAAACCATAAGTAGTAATTCGAGCAGAGCTAGGACCAATAAAATAAAGGAGTTGAGATTAAAGGTTAGAAGTTTAGTAGCAAAGCATTAATTATAGTGTTCTTATTAGTAAAAATATTATCATCTCAGGTTGATGGATCACTACAACCAAATTAATAACTCTTCCCCGAGTGATAGAGGTCATCAGACAACTCCGAGCATTGATGATCTTGCATCACCTCACCATGAGATAGTCTATCCGCTCAATCATGATGGGGCAAATCAAATATTACAATTTATGATCATGGTGGCTCAATTTGTAAAAAACTAGCAAACTCAAGTATCATTGCCTGCACTAATTTAAGTCAGGGACTTAGAAAAGAATTGAAGTCATATCTCAGATTTCAAGTAGTAATTGTTACTTATATTCTCATTAGCTCCATCGAGAAGTGTTAGCTTTGAGCACTGCCTTTCATCCCTAGACTCATGGTCAAATAAAGTGAGTTAACTAAATTTTAGAAGATTATCTATGCCTGTTATATTTAGGAGGATCATGGGAATATCACCTCATCTTAGTTGAGTTCACCTACAATAGTAGTTATCAATTTAGCATTGGTATGGCTCCATACAAAGAACTTTATGGAATAAGATATAATACTCATGTTGCTTGGACTGAAGCGGGAGATACTCAACTTTATGGTTCTGAGTTGGTCGAGGAGACTAACATAAATATTCTACAGATCAAGTATAGTTTGTTGGTAGCTTAGGTTATATATAATAAATATCATGATGCCCATCACCATCTTTTAGAATTTTAGATTGGAAAATGGTCTTATCTAACAATTAGTCTGATCCGTGGCATTCAGAGGTTTGCCGTACCAGAAAAGCTGAGTCCTAGATACTTGGGACCCATTAAAGCGATTGGTAAAGTGGGAACGTATGAATATAGGTGGGAATTGCATGAAGATTTTTAAGCCTTATATAATGTGTTTCATGTCTCATCACTAAGAAGTGCTTGCTTGACCCAAGTTAGCATGTTCAGATTCATGCACTAAAACTACAGCCCAACATAACTTTCATTGTTAACCCTATCTCAATTCTAGGATGAGACCTCAAGCAATTGAGGAACCATAGTATTTCTATAGTTAAACTCAACTGGAAGAATAACTCAGTTGAAGAAGCCACGTGGGAAAAAGAAGAGGGTTTGTGGAAGAAGTTTCAAAATTTCTTTCCTTAATCAGGTTTTTTGCAATCTTTTGTTTTTATTTCCATCCATTTTTCATATTGAATTTGTTAAGGCATCGGGGACAACATTTCTTTTAATAACGGGAGTTCATAAATACTTTAGTGTAGTTATGTAGAGCCCCGCCCCATCACCGCACGCAAAACAAACTAAACTCGGCGGTGGAGCGGCGCGCTACTCGGGAGGGCATAACCCATCTCCTCGAATAGGCTAACTAAAGAAACTAGCCACATTGAAGGCTACTGAGTCAACCCAAGAGGAGGGTCAAGAGAGTCAATACTTAAGATAAGAGTAAGATACTTATCCTAAGTATTAGACTAGTAAATATATTATATTATAAAGGTAAGCAAGGAATCCAATATATATTCACAAATATTAGTATTTCTAGTATACTGATCACATCACAATACTAAGTATAGTAATAGAATAATAGAGTACAAAAGCTAAAGCAAAACATTCGGAAAACATTCATCACAGAACAGTAGTAAGCATTCATCACAGAAAAGAAAAGTAAAATACATCTATAATTATTATAAACTGATTACTGAATAATATAGAATTAAAGTTCAACTTAAGTACTGAAATAAAAATGGAGAAGTAACAAGACTGAAGGAGGGTCCATTAAGACTCCACAAACTCTTTCTGGATCTCCTGCGAGTCCTCCTATCCTGGCTCAACAAACTTCTAAGGATCTAGCAAATTGTCGGATCCCAAAAGTACCCCATGTTAGACAAGAGGTCTAACATATTGAAGCTAAACTAAATAGTTCTAAAATATTTACAATGTAACAGTAAAGTAAATATAACTGCAAAAAAGCTGTAAAGACAACTGAATAATTGAAACTATGTTAAAACTGAGTAAAGTAGATTTAATTATAAATTGAATGCTGAAAATAAATAAAAACTACGAATGATCTGAAAATGATGTAAAAAAATCCAATGTTGTATTATATGCCACTAGAATTATGCATCCAAATATGCCACACTATTATATGCCACTGATATGCAACATAACTATCACTGAATTACCATGGGTCATACGATCCAATATATACATACATAAAGTTGGGAATACAGTTTATTGTGATGTCGATGCATATTGAAATTCCCCGACCGATGTATGCAACATTCCATAACCCATAAAATCATCACTAATACTCACACATCATGCTTATGCTCATATATCATACTTAGGCTCATGCTTTTATACTATATGCGTTAAATCCAAAAAACCCAAAATGCTTTAAAATTCGATAATGAATTCAAGGTCTCTATTGTGCAGAATCCTGCAAAAAGAATTCTGACTCATATATTCTAGTTTTGATAATTGATGAAAGTTGAGATTTTACTTAAATTTCATTAATTTGCAAGGTTGTATACACATGTTTAGCATGTTTCCAAGAAGGGTTATTTTTAACACTTAGTTTGATTAAGCCGCACCTAATGAAGCGATCCTCAATAGAAAGCATCACATGATGGCGATTTGTATCTCAAGTTAAGCCATTAAAATACCCAAATCATAAGCACACTTAATGTTCAAAAGAGGGTGACTTAAATCACATAGTTTTCTTGATGCACATCTATGGAAGCGATCTTCGATAAGGGGCATCACCCGATGGTGACTTTTATTCAAACAAACTAATGGTCTAAGTTTTTAGTCATAACACTCTTAAGATTGGATGATTTATGCTAAGTGGGACTATATCTGACTAAACTCGTAGGATAGAACACAGACATAATCCTATACTAATATGAATCAATCAATCTTGAATACTACTGAAATATTCTAGCACTATGGGTATACCTTACTATACCCAACCAATAATCTAGGTTCAGATGATTTGATTTAATCAATAAGGATTTATCAAAATGATTAATCCTTACTCTAAATGGGTGAGTCCTACACAAGGCTCTAAGGGTGTGATCAAATTCAGTCAATATAGATTTTTACCATAAGGGAGAAGTTCTATTCTAAGTACTTTAGGTGATTTCTACCACAAAGTGTTAAGATTAACTTTTAAGATTAAGTGAGATCATCTAAGCTTCTACCTAAAGATAACATAGTAAATCTTCCTACCTCATTAGTTTAAGGATTATTAAGGCTAGTTTTATTAACATACTGGACCTAATGTAGGATCATCAAGGCCTCACATATCTAAATACTAAATACTTTCATATGAAATTACTTATTAAGTTTGATTAACAAGATCAGATGGGTGACCTCATCTAACCAAGTCCTATACTGCCATTATGAGATGAAATTATATATCTTACTAGGATCTGATTTTGTAAAGAGTCATTGTAGATTTTACTTTTGATTTATGTGCTAATAGTATTAATTAAGAGAATATCAAAGATCTTAAGTTTCAAGTTCAGATGCTTTAATCAAATAGATTCTACGGTTATCTTGATACTCTTAAATTTTAATGAATAAGGATCAATGCCAAATCAAGTATGTTATTAGAGTTATGAGAGTCCAATTATTTTAAAACCAAATGGATTGATTAAGTGATTAAGAGTTTGAATCTTAATCAGATTAACTAGGGTTTGACCCCTAATTTAGCACAATTAAGATAAATTATTTCCTTATAGATCAATGGAAAATCAGTTAGATTAGAGGTGTATTATTAATGGCAATCTAAGATCTTGGTCAAATTTTAATCCCTTGATAAAGATCTTAAGATTCTTAAGATTAAGAGATTTAATTATCATTTCATGAAATTAAGAGTTGAAGTTGCATATGAGAGTTTATTTACTTTCATGCTATTGTTATAAAAGCAAAGTAATAGAAATTTATAGAAATCAGAGGGTGATTAGTGCTAATCAAACCCTAAATCAAGATATTTAGATTAGAACCTAGCCCTAAATCTAACCATTAAACATTATAAAACTTTGCATTTAAATTTCATACATTCAGTTTATTAATCAGAGACTAAGTTTACTATGATGCAATGACTAGAAATCCTAATTTTCACTAATTATGGTTTTACAAGATTAAGGCATAATTAAAAATATAATGATCAAAAAATTAATTTACCTAGTACATGCATTCTACAATGCATAAGAAACATGATGGCACCTTAGTCATTCAATTTGGCTAAGTATACATGCTAATCAGCCCTAATTAAGTTTTGCAATAATTAAGATAAAACAAAAACTCCAACCATTATAAGTTCAATATTATTTTATATTCTATTTCCTTATGATTTTATGATCAATTTGGTATATAATATGATAGGGCTTGGACCAGTGGATCAAAAATTATCACATTAATTTAATTTGCATTTTTCCAATTTAATTTTCCTATGGTTTTGATAATTGGATTATTTTCCTTTATAAAAATAAATCGAATTATTATTAATATTAACCGCGGGCCGAAAATCAAAATCGTGCGGGCCGGGGTCTGACCCGGCCCGCACTGTGCTTCTTCCATGCTCCTCCATCCCCCGATATCGAGTGATTAGGGTTAACCTTAATCGCAAAATTTTGAAGCTCCGGGACACGCCAAAGCCTCAAACAAATCCCTACACCTTCAGGGTACTTAGACGCATCCAGAGGACCTTAGATTGTAGACTGGGAAGGACGAGATGGCTGGGGTGCTACTCTCCCCAAATCGGGTGAGTACCCAATTAGGGGCCTTCACTATGAGGGGAGTTTCTCCTCACAGAAGCCATGTCAAGACCAGAACTCGATGGCTACACCATCAGTGTAGCTAGACGCACCAGAACCCTATACTAAGGAAGGCTGAGCGCATCCAGATGTGTGGGTCCTTACTCTGGCCAATTTCTGAAAATTGCAAAAATTGCCCGAGCCAGAGCAATACAATGGGTCGAGCTCTAATTAACTAGACCCAATTGATTCGATAAGTGCTTATACATAATTGCACAGGCAAAGGGAAGGAGACTGTAAGTCCACTTAACTCATATGGGAAGAAAGGGGGGGGTACCTGGAAGGTTTGGCTGAGCTGAAATAGCTAGCAGGGATCAAGGCAGAAGCTACTAAGCTTCAGAGGGATGCACTTAAGATTCTTGAACACCATGGATTGCCTCTATCAGCAGTTCATACACGCTAGGGACACCTAAGGAGCTCGGGAAGACCAATAATGGTGAACTCAAACTCCTCCTCAATTGAACAGCAAGGAGCTATGGGAAGGAGTATTGAAGTTATTTATAGCCTCGACAGAAGTTTGGGAATGTCTTAGTGCTAAAGAATTGGGCTGGAGGTGGCCCGAGAGTTCAGGTCACCGAGAGCTCTCAGAGCTCCCAATGGGGGCCTATCAGTCTTAGGAGCCCGGCTAAGGAGCTTTACCAAATTAGGAATGGGGCTAATGGTCTGGATGTCAGGGATCCTCAGATTCCTTTGGTCGGGCACGAATGTGGTGAAGATGAATGTCCATAGTCACTGGAGGGTCCAGAGCCATCTAATTGATCGATCAGAAAGGTCCTAATCATCTAGATCATAACAGCCGGATCCAAATGAATCTGTGCCATAGGATCCACAAGATACATCTAACAACAGATACATGGTTCCGCAGATCTAAATCATAGCCATCGAATTAATAGGATGAATGGCGGAAACGGTAGAAGCCCAGCTGTTGCGTGACTTGGGCTTCACAATGGATTGCCGTGGTCCGCACAGTGGATTCCGACCGTTTAAATGGTTTAAAGGTATATTTGCAAAATTGAATTATTAGAAACCCTAAAATGGAATTAGACCAATTTAATTTAATTTGATTTATGGCCAAAATGATCTCCAAATTTTACCAAACTTTCACCCCCTAACTAATTTGGGTATAAGGAATTCAAAAATACAATCAGATTTTAATTCTAAGATCAAAATATTTTAGGTATAATTTAGGGCATCTAGATTAATAAAAATGCTAACTTGACTTAGAAAAGTCTAACTGACTTCAAAGTTTCAGGATTTGCTTAGCTTGATATTCTAAATGCAATGGAATCAAAATTAGTGCCTGATTAAACTGAGAATTAATAAGGTAACAACCTAGGGTTGTTACAGACTACCCCACTTAAGAATGATATCATCCTCAATAACATCTCAAGAGAGAAGACAATAATGCATAAATTTTAAGAACAAAATCACAAGTTCAGAATTTAATAGGTACCTGGATCTTCAAAGAGACTGGGATACTTTCTTCGCATATCAGCCTCTTTCTCCCAAGTAGATTCTTCTAAAGTGCAATTTCTCCACTGAACCTTTGCCATTAGAATTGTGCAATTTCTCAGCTACTTTTGATCATGAGCTAAGATCTTAATTGGCTCCTCTGCATAAGAAAGATTTGGCTGGAGAGATACCATTGGAAGTTGAAATAGATGAGATGGATTATGAAGACAACTCTACAAAGAGGAGATGTAGAACACATTATAGACTGTGGAGAAATCTTTTGGAAGCTTTAATCTATAAGGTGCAAAACCAATTTTCTTAAGAATTTCAAAGGGTCCAATGTAGCGGGGACTTAGCTTCCCAACTACACCTAAATGATATACACCTTTCATCGGACTGACTTTAAGGTACGCAAAATTTCCAACATCAAAATCTAGAGTACGATGATGACCCTCATGATACTTACTCTGGCGATCTTGACCTGCTTTAATTCTCTGCTAGATTAGCTGAACTTTACGATTAGTTTCTTCAACTAATTTTGAGCTATATAACTGAATGGTGCCAGTTTCAGACTATACTAAGGAAGTACTACACTTCTTACCGTACAGAGCTTCATACGGATCCATACTAATACTTGCATGAATATTGTTATTTTATGTGAACTCCACCAGAGGAATATGGTCTTCCCATAAGCCTCCAAAATTCATAATACAAAGACGAAGAAGATCCTCCAGAACTTGGTTGACCCTTTTTGTTTGACCATCTATTTGAGGATGGAAAGCAGTACTCATGGCTAAGGTAGTCCCCAAGTCTTGATGCACTACTTACCAGAATTTTGAGGTGAAATGGCTATCTTGATCAGATACAATAGACCTTAAACTTGGTAGTTGAGACCTTCTTTAGGTAAGGCTAGAATTGGGGTAGAAGAAAGAGCATCTTTTAGTGATTGAAATGCCTTCTCACACTATGAACTCCAGATAAAAGGTACTGCTTTCTGTGTCAACTTTGTGAGAGGAAGCACGATTTGTGAGAAGCCCTTGACAAATTTTCTTTAGTAACTATCTGATTCTCTGAAATGGGAATGACCTATTTCTTTTCTCCTAGAATTATTACGACATACGTGTCACAGACTTTCTTGACTAATCTTTCTACTTTCATTGCATTAATCAATGATGTTTGAGTACTAAATCTACCTATAAAAGATTATGATTGACTCCTACCACCAAAAGTTATTTTCTTCTTTTGGCAATTTATGAATGCACCATGCTTGCTTAGCCAGTCCATACCCAAAATTATATTAAAATTTGCAATTGGCAATAAAATAAATTTGGCCCCATACTTCTATTCTTTGATTGAAATGTCAATATTACAAAATTATTGGTATTGCATACAGGTTCCGAAAGGTAACTCGATGCTCAACGAGGATGCTAATCGATATGTTAACAATTTAAGAATTTTAACCCAGCTTTCTGATATGAAGGAATGACTTGCTCCCATATCAAAAATAAAGCTGCAAGATTTATCATTTATCGTTATGGTGCCTATGATTATAATAGTGCTAATAAGAATTTGTTATTCAAACTTTCAAAAGTATTGAAGCAGAGAAAAATGGAATACAGGAACACCTGAATGAAAATCAATTTAAGGGGTACTTGAGACCACCTCACTATCTTCAGGGACAGGGGCAGAGTTAACATATATACCCTTGCAGGAGCTGAAGGTTGTTTATTCTAGGGCCATTGACCTTGACGATTATGGGTTGGCTTCTGGGCGGGTACAATTGCTTTATTATTGGATGTAGGAACTGCCATTACAGCAGGAACATGTTCTTAGCTGTTTCTTGGCAGTGCACAAAATACCTGTTTATAATGGGAGTGGACGATGAGCACTCTGTTGATTGTTGTTTTAGCATCGCATTCAAAATAGTGGTGGCTGCTTCGACCACATGTAAAATATATGCCACCATAATGGTAGCATTTTCCATTTAGATGGAACCATTTACATTCAAAATTCTGAGTTTGGGATTGTTTAACTTCAATATTATAGACTTTTGCCAACTTATGATGACCAAAATGCTCCTTCCTTGGTTACATGACTATTTCCTTCCGCTTTCGGTCCAGCTGACCTTGAAATCCTTCCTACAGACAAGTAGCTTTGATTAATTCTATCAAATTCTTGATCTTATGGGATACTAGGTGGGCTTTTATAGAGTCTATCAAACCCTTCAGGAATCGGTGACACCTAGATACTTCGGTCCTAACCAGGTCCGAAACAAAATGTGACAATCTCCAAAACTCGTGTTCATAATCGAACACCGACTTATTGCCTTGAGTGAGATGGAGGAACTCATCCTCCAGGATTGCTTGAGATGATACTGGTATGAATGCTTTGTGGAATGCTTCCAAAAATATAACCCACAGGATATCCTCTATTTCATAATCGGTGAATTTGTTGTTCCGCTCGTTCTCCCACCAATATTTAGCTTCTTCTGAAATAAGTGAGTAACTAAGTGAATGGCTTTTGAGTTAGGGAAATTTATACTAACCAAGTTCTTTTCAGCTATCTTGAGTTAATTTACTATGTCCATTAGATTTAGTGCTCCATTGAACGTGGGTGTTCTGAGGCGAAGGAAACTATGCAGGATCCCATCACCAGTAAAGTGTGAGGATGATGTGAATCCTGATGGGGGTGCAGATTTTTGTCAAACAGGTAAAATTAGGGCACATGTTTTTATGCCTTTTGTGCATTGCTCTCTATTAAGACTCTCATCAGTCCACCAGATGATGAGACCACATTCTTGATCGAAGTAGGATCATAGGGAGAACCAGGATTCATAACTATAAATGCAAGTATGAATTAAGAAAAATAAAACTTCACTTTCATTTCATTCATTTTTTCTCAAAAGAGAAGATACATGAATTCACAAAACACATAACTGAGATGAAAGAAATGGCATGATAAGATCTCCAAAATCCTAGTTACAATACTCTACCCAAAAGGCAGCATAAAAGTCATCATATGTGACTATGTAGCTCCTATAAGCTAACATTCTATATACCCAAAACCACCAACAACTCACTGATTCCCTCTGTATGATCTCCACGATCTGAAGGCGATACTCCTCGGGACAGGCCATCTCTCAAAATGCGATAGTTGTGTGATCCAACTACTCTCTGGCGAGTACTAAAAGATTGGTACCTCCAAAGGATGTATGGACAAGGATCTTGTCCAGCACTTCAACTCTGCGAGATGACACCCCATCGATAATCCTGCCATAGATCTAACCGTCTCGAAGTCATCCAACAGTAGTCTTCATATCTCCTAAAGTGGTACCAAAATATCGATTGCATGCATTCCATTCCTAAGTGTAACTTAACTCATAAGTACCTTATTCATATTTTATTATGCACTTTGATGTTGATTCAAATCCTAGGATGTCCAAGTTATATTTAATAGTTCACTATTTCAATGATGTTATTACGTGCGTTAAATTCCTAGGATGTCTTTATTTTAGACATCATCAATTTTTCATTTTTGAGATAACTCGATAAACTTTTTGGATGTTTGATTTTCCTACACTTAGTAACTTGTGATCTTGCCCTGATACAGAGAACATATCATAAAGTATATAGGAACAAGCTCCTTATTTGACACCTTATGATACATCTATGATACCAACTATAGCACCCTGCCTCGTCGTCGCGCACAAAACAAACTAAATTCGACGGCGGAGCGGTGCGCTACTCGGGAGGGCATAACTTATCTCCCTGAATTGGCTAATTAAAAAAACTAGCTACGCTGAAAGCTACTGACACAACCCAAGAGGAGGGTCGAGAGAGTCGATACTTAAGATAAGAGTAACATACTTATCCTAAGTATTAAACTAGTATATACATTGGATTATAAAGGAAAGTGAGGAATCCAATATATGTTCACAAATATCAGTATTTCCAGTATACTGATCACATCACAATACTAAGTATAGTAATAGAATAATAGAGTGCAAAAGCTAAAACAAAACATCCATAATACATTCATCATAGAATAGTAATAAGCATTCATCTTAGAAATGAAAAGTAAAATGCATCTAGAATTATTATAAACTGATTAATGAATAATACAGAAATAAAGTTCAACTAAAGTACTGAAATAAAAATAGAGAAGTGATAAGGCTGAAGGAGGGTCCACTAAGGCTCCATGAACTCCTCCTGGATCTCCTGCGAGTCCTCCTATCCTGGCTCAGCAAACTACTCAGGATCTAGCAAATTGCCGGATCCCAAAAGTACCCAGCGTTAGACAAGAGGTCTAGCACATCTAAACTAAACTAAACAATTTTAAAATAGTTACAATATAACAGTAAAGTAAACATAACTACAAAAAAGCTACAAAGACAACTGAATAACTGAAATTGTATAAAAATTGAGTAGAGTACACTGAACTGTAAATTGAATGCTGAAAACAAATGAAAATAACAAATGATCTAAAACTAATGTAAGAACATCCAGCATTGTACTATATGCCACTGGAATCATATATCTGAATATGCCACAATACTACATTCCACTGATATACAATAGAACTATCACTGAACTAATATGAGTCATATGGTCCAATATATACATACATCTAGTTTGGAATACAGTTTACTATGATGCCGATACATCCTGAAATTTCTTGGTCGATGTATGCAACATTCTGTAACCCATAAAATCATCACTAATACTTATACATTATCATTGATACTCACACATCATGCTTATGCTCATACATAATACTTATGCTCATGCTTTTATACTATATGAGTTAAATCCAAAAATTTCGAAATGCTTTGAAATTCGATAATGAATTCAAGGTCTCCATTGTGCAAAATCTTGCAAAAAGGATTCTGAGTCTTAGATTCTAGTTTTGATAATTGATTAAAGTTGAGATTTTACCTAAGATTCATTAATTGGGAAGGTTGTATATATATGTTTAGTATGTTTCCAAGAAGGGTGATTTTTAACACTTAGTTTGATTAAGCCACACCTAACGAAGCAATCTTTAATAGGAAGCATCACTCGATGGCAATTTGTATCTCAAGCTAAGCCATTAAATACCCAAATCACAAGCATAATTAGTATTCCAAAGAGGGTGACTTGAATCACATAGTTTGCTTGAAGTACACCTATGGAAGCTATCTTTGATAGGAAGCTATCTTTGATAGGAAGCATCACCCAATAGTGAATTTTATTCAAACAAACTAATGGTCTAAGTCCCTAGTCATAACACTCTTAAGATTGGATGATTTATTCTAACTAGGACTATATCTGACTAAACTTATAGGATAGAACACGGACATAATTCTAGACTAAGATGAAATAATCAATCTTGAATACTACTGAAATATTCCAGCACTATAGGTATATCCTACTATACCCAACCAATAATATGGGTTCGGATAATTATATTTAATCAACAAGGATTTATCAAAATGATTAATCCTTACTCTTAATGGGTGAGTCCTACACATGGCTCTAAGGGTGTGATCAAATTCAGTCAATATAGATTTCCACCACAAGGGACAAGTTCCATTCTAAGTACTTTAGGAGGTTCCTACCATGAAGTGCTAAGATCAACTTTTAATGTTAAGTGGGATCACCTAAGCTTCTACATCAAGATAACACAATAAATCTTCCTACCTCATTGATTTAAGGATTATTAAGGCTAATTTTATTAACATATAGGACATTATGTAGGATCATCAAGGCCTCACATATCTAAATACTAAATACTTTCATATGAGATTACTTATTAAGTTTGATTAACTAGATCAGATGGGTGACCCCATCTAACCAAGTCCTATACTGCCATTATGAGATGAAATTAGGTATCTTTTTAGGATCTGATTTTGTAAAGAGTCATTATAGATTTTACATTTGATTTATGTGCTAATAGTCTTAAATAAGAGAAAATCAAAGATCTTAAGTTTCAAGTTCAGATGCTTTAATCAAATAGATTCGATGGTTATCATGATACTCTTAAATTTCAATGAATAAGAATCAATGCCAAATCAAGTATGTTATTGGAGTTATGAGAGTTCAATTATCTTAAAATCAAATGGATTGATTAAGTGATTAAGAGTTTGGATCTTAATCAGATTAACTAGGGTTTGACCCCTAATTTAACCCAATTAAGATAAATTATTTATTTATAGATCAATGTCAAATCAAGTAGATTAGAGGTGTATTATTGATGGCAATCTAAGATCTAGGTCATGTTTTAACCCCTTGATTAAGATCTTAAGATTTTTTAAGATTAAGAGATTTAATTATCATTTCAGGAAATTAAGAGTTGAAGCTATTATTATAAAAGCATAGTAATAGAAATTTATAGAAATCAGAGGGTAATTTGTGCTAATCAAACCATAAATCAAGATACATGGATTAGCACCTAGCCCCAAATCCAACCATTAAAACATTATAAAACTTAGCAATTATATTCCATACATTCAGTTTATTAATCAGAGACTAAGTTTACTAAGATGCAATGACTAGAAACCTTACTTTTCACTAATTATAGTTTTACAAGATTAGGGCATAATTAAAAATATAATGAGCAAAAAATTAATTTACCTAGTACATGCATTCTACAAGGTATAAGAAACATAGTGATACCTTAGTCATTCAATTTGGCTAAGTATACATGCTAATCAACACTAATTAAGTTTTGTAATAATTAAGCTAAAATAGAAACTCCAACCATTATAAGTTCAATATTATTCTATATTCTGATTCCTTATGATTTTCTGATCAATTTGGTATATAATATTATAGGATTTGGATGAGTTGATCAAAAGTTAACATATTAATTTAATTTGCATTTTTCTAATTTAATTTTCCAATTGTTTAGAAAATTGGCTTATTTTCCTTAATGAAAATAAATCCAATTATTATTAATATTAACTGTGGGCCCAAAATCAAAATTGCGAGAGAGAGGGTTCGACCCAGCCCGCACTATGCTTCTTCCATGCTCCTCCATCCCCCGATATCCAGCGATTAGTGTTAACTGTAATCGCAAAATTCTGAGGCTCCGGGACACGCCATAGCCTTAGACAAATCCCTACACCATCAAAATTCTCAGATGCATCCAGAGGACCCTGAATTGTAAACTAGGGTGGACGGGATGGTTGGGGTGCTACTCTCCCCAAATCGGGTGAGAACCCAATTAGGGGCCTTCACTTTGAGGAGAGTTTCTCCTCACATAAGCCACGCCAGGACCGGAACTCCATGGCTACACCATCAGTGTAGCCAAACGCATTAGAACACTATACTAAGGAGGGCTGAGCACGTCTAGATGCGTGGGTCCTTACTAGGGATGATTTTAGAAAATCGCAAAAATTGCCTGAGCCGGAACTATATACTGGGTCGAGCTCTAATTAGTGAGACCTAATCGATTCTATAAGTGCATATACATAATTGCACAAGCAAAGGGAAGGAGACTGTGAGTCCACTCAACTCACAGGGGAAAAAAGGGGGGGGGTACCTAGAAGATTCAGCTGAGCTAAAACAGTTAACATGGATCAAGGCAGAAGCTGCTGAGCTTCAGAGGGATGTGCATAGGATTCCTGAACACCTGGAATAGCCTCTATAAACAGTTTCCACATGCCAGGGACACCTAGAGAGATCGGGAAGACCAACAATGGCAAACTCAAACTCCTCCTCAATTGAACAGCAAGGAGCTACAGGAAGGAGTGCAATGGCTATTTATAGCATCTGCAGAAATTTAGGAATATTCTAGTGCTGAGGAATTGGGCTAGAGGTGGTCCAAGAGTTCGACTCACTAAGAGCTCTCAAAGCTCCCAATGTGGGCCTATCAGGCTTAGGAGCCCGGCTAAAGAGCTTAACCAAATTAGGAATAGGGCTAACAACCTTACAGAGCTGGAGGGAGGAGTGGGGGACAGGCCTGGCTATCTGGGATCCTCAGATTCCTTTGGTAGGGCACGGGAGTGGTTAAGACGAAGGTCCACAATCGCGGGAGGGTCCGGAGCCATTTGATTGATTGATCAGAAAGGCACGATGGTCCTGATCCTCCAGATCCTAATGGCCAGATCCGATTGAATCCGCACCGTAGGATCCACCGGACGCATCTAACGGCAGATCCGCGGTTCTAAATCCTAGCCGTCGGATTAATAGGATGAATGGCGGATACGGCTGAAGCACCGCTGTTGAGCGACCCGGGCACCACGGTGGATCGCCCGCGGTTCGCACAGTGGATCGCCCGCGGTTCGCATAGTGGATCCCTGCCATTTAAATGGTTTAAAGGTATATTTGCAAAATTGAATTGTTGGAAGCCCTAAAATGCAATTAGACTAATTTAGTTTTATTTGAATTATTGGCTAAATGATCTCCAAAATTCATCAAACTTTCACCCCTAACTAATTTGGGGGTAAGGAATTCAAAAATGCAATCAAATTTTAATTCTGAAATCAAAATATTCTAAGTTTAATTTATGGCATTTAGATTGATCAAAATGCTAACTTCTAAGTTCAACTGACTTCAAATTTTTAGGATTTTCTTAACTTGATATTCTAAATGCAATGGAATCAAAATTAGTGCCTAATTAAATTGAGAATTAATAGGGTAACAATCTAGGGTTGTTATAAGTTACCCATTAATAGGTAACCTAATTAGCTCCATTTCACCACAAGTGCATTTATAATAGCATTAAAAGCCTACACGTGAAGTTTGGTCAGATTTTGTGGTCAATTGCATTCGACAAATATTTTAAGTATCTTAATTAACTTGAAAATCACCTAATTTAATTTGACCTTAAAATCGAATTCGGAATTCACTATTGAACTCCTCACCCCTAAGTTAGTAAAAGGTAAAATTTTTGAAATTTTTAGAAGTTGTCAAATTTTTTGTAATTATTTAAATATATTAAGTGCTTGGAAAATTAACACAATTAAATTATTCTTTGATTTAAAATCTAACTTTATTTTTAAGTACCTCACCCTTCATATAGCTAAGAGTGATTTTTTTTTTCGGAGCTCATTTGGTTATTTAATTTTGATTAAATTAAATGCCATAATTTTATAATTAAATAATACAATTTAAATAATTCTTAATTAAATTCCTAACGGCTCTAGTTGAAAGGCAAGAATTTGTTGTGGGGAGCCAAGCACGGGACATCGGGATCCCTCCAACAGAACCATATTGCGTTTTATTAAGGTTGATCCAACTGCGCAGGGACAATCTGCTCGATATGACCGTCAGATCGAAATCTTGATCCAAAACTACCACGATCTATCGATTGTACGTCCTTGCCACTCTTAGAGATTGTGTACTTGCAGCTCTAGGTGGGAGTGTGGCCATACATAGCCTAGCCCTTCGTTACCTCCATTCTATTCCATTTTCTCTCAATACCTCCTCCTTCTGCTGCGATCTCAAGAAGCACTGAAGAACTATCAAGAGATTTCGAACCTTGGGTGCGCTAACCCTAGTTTTCTAGTTAATGGGGAGTAATAATGGTTATTGACTTACTACACTTAAAATGTGTAAGTTGTAGGTTCACTACTGATGTCTAACTAAGCCAATATAGATTTAATGGTTCCTAGCTCATTAAGTCACTAAATTAGCTAAGTACTTCATTTGAAGGTTCTAAGTGTATGGGAGAGGGAAAGGTTGTAAATCACAAGTTCTAAGCTATCTTATGATTATAAGGCTGCGAATGCTTAAAAGAGAGCTAAAATATTCTTAGGAATCTATAAGATACTAAAATGGGGATTAGGAAGCTTAAGGTGAGGTTTGGAGCAAAAAGGGTAAGCTCACTAAGCCTACTTCTAAGTGCTAGCAATTGATCCTAATAAGTTTATAAACCATTATTAGAGGTATGCTAAAGGATAATTACACATATTGGATAGATTAGCTACACTAGGAATGGCAATTTTCATCAAAGCTAAGAATTCACAACCTACACTACCTCTCCTAATATTGAGGCTTAAATCACAAGCTTGCTAAGCTACAAATGGCATCTAACTATACTAATTCAATATAAAACCCATAAATCAAAGTTCCATGAAAGTCAAAATAATTAAATAGGCTTGCTGTCCTAAGACATTAAGGCCTACACATGTAAGTATCAAGTAAACAAAAATCACATATTATGGAGGATTTAGGAGCCAAATACCAAAGTTATCCAAATGGTGTCCAACCAAAAGATTTATAGCATATATGCAATCCTCATATCATAAGGAGAAGAATGACATAAAATAAGTCAAAATTGGACAATGTTGGAAAATTAAGATTTTTGGGACTCCAAATTGTGATTAAAAAGTGATTAAGAAAAGTAAGCCTCAAATCATAAATTAAATTATATCATTGTGTCCCTCTCATTTTTTTGAATAAAATGACATATAATTATGTATAATTTGGATGTGTATATTTAAAGTTAAGGATGAAATAACATTTACATTAATATAATTAATTAAACTTAATTAATTAAATCAATCATCGGCATTGGCAGTAACTGCCCAGCACGGAAACATGAAGTGCTATATCTAGCACACTAAATTTGAGGAGAAGATGGCGCGGACAACATGACAAAGGACGCTGACAGAATTTTCGATGCCGAAATCCACGCACCTATCCCTGAGGGATAGATGTGTGTCGACGCGTGAATCAGTCATGATTTTAACGGATTAGCCCGACCCAGTTCATGCTAAAAACCCACAATTACAGATTAGTTCTGAGGGGGCTCCGCCCTAATTTGGTAATACAAAGCTAGGGCTTCGATGTATGGGCGCCTCCATTCACCCCACCCTATGGCCCATCTACCGTTGGAGACATATCAGATTGTACTTGCACTGACGTCGGGAACCACTTCTACCATCGGCAGTACCTAACCCTAGGTGACTTAGGGTAGATGGGTTCTGCGAAAATTGTGTATTGTGCACTACTGAGGATCGATCGGTGAATTGAGGCTTGATCGGGCTCGATCAAGACCGATTAAGTTTCGATTTCACAATTGGAAGTGCAGAATAGATTTAGGGACAATTAATTGATAGGGAGAGGGAGAGGAAGGGTACCTAGAAGCTTTTCCTTTCTCGGTTATGTCGGTTGAAAATGAGAATTAGGCTTAGGGTTTGTTCCTACGATTATAGCTTCCTCAATACTCCGTGAGCTACCGGCATGTTGGGGAATTGATAAATGAGGGGTTTCAAGTGAAATGAGAGAGACATGGAAGCTTGGTGAGGTGTAGGGAACCAGCCATAGCACGTCCTATAGGTGCACGATCAGGCACAAGGGAGATATATAGTGCCTTGATCCTAACCGTCGAATATGGATCATGATCCAATGGTCAGATCAGGCAGATCAACTCATAATCATCCGATTCAATCCAAATAAGGCGTGACTGCCTAGATTGGCTCCCGACATTGTCCCATGTTCAGCCCACCTCAACAGATCTCTATATTTTTGGTTAAAGCTGTTAGAGTTATTTATTTAATATATATATATAAGTAATATAATTTAATTCATTAATTAATTAATTAATTTAACATATTTAATTACTCAAAATTAAATAATCAAATGGGCTTCAAAAAATTCAAAAAATTCACCCTTAGCTAAATGAGGGGTGAGAAACTCAAAACTACATTTAGATTTTTATCAAGGTCAATTTAATTATCTTAATTATTAAGTAATTAAATATTATTAAAATATTCGACAAAAATTCGGTGATCTCCAAACACCCCCAAAATACCATCCCTAACTGATTTGAGAGTGGGGAGTCCAATGGCAAACTTTGATTTTGATTTCGAGATCAAAATAAAATAGGTATTTTCATATTGATTAAAATGATATAAAATATTTATTTATCTCAAATGATCTCTAAATTATACCAAATTTGAGTTGAATGCTCTTAATACTATTATAAGAGCATTATAAGAGAATGGAGCTAATTAAGCTACCCAATAATAGGTAATAATATTAGAGTTATTACAACCAGAGACTTTCATAGGGAATACTAGTACATAAGCGTCTTTAATCAATGCTATTAAAGCTAATACGGTGCTGGCTTACTATAGCAACCCATGGTTGTTACTTGGTTTTAGACATCCAAATTAGGTTAAAACTATTGCTAGTAGTTTCCTAATAGCATTAGCAGCCAACATGTGAAATTTGGGGCAATTTGGTGTTCGTTCATTTTCGATAAATATTTCAAGGTATTTTAATAACTAGGAAATTACCTAATTTATTTTGACCTCTAAATCAAAATCGGAGTTCGCCATTAAACTCCTCACCTCCAAATTAGCTAGGAATGATATTCTGAGAATTTCTGTAAGTAATCAAATTTTACCCGAATATTTTAATATATTTTAAGTGTCCAAAAAATTAAGATAATTAAATTGATCTCTGATTCAAAATCTAACTTCATTTTTGAGTTTGCTCACCCTTGATTTTGCTAACGGTGAATTTTTTGGATTTTTCAGAGCTCATTTAATAGCTCAATTTTGATTAATTAAAAATTTATTAATTATTAAGTATATAAATTAATTAATTTCTCTATTTTCTAAAATCCTAAGGCTCCGATCCATCTCAACAGTTCGATCGGGTGCTATTTTGGGTTTGAGCGACTGTGGAATAGTCTTACCAATCCATCTGCTCGATGCCAAGTCATTCTAATCAAACAATTTTGATTGCTGTAGTGGTGTGGGGGGGTACTGTACCTCTCCCCCACGATCGCAGGCAAAGACCAGCGCAAACTGTACCCCGATTCTCCTTCACTATGACTTAATTGGTAGCACTCATCCCCATTTCATGCAGGGCATTGAAGGTCAAGCCATGGGAGCATGTAGAAGGTTCCTGAGCACCCAAGCAGACCCCCCGAGTAGACCCAATTGAACCCTAATCCTAACTGCTCAACAGAGAATAAGGTACACCTTTTACTACTATCTTAGTTGTGCATTTATCAATTAGAATTTTTGTTTAACTATTTCAAGCGCTAAGGAGTAATTGTCAAGCTCAGAACAAGCTCAATTGAGCTCGATCAGAGCTCAATTGAGCTCGATCAGAGCTCAATCCATCACTTAGCAACATTACCTTGTAGTAACCAGTCTGTCCCATCTCCCATCTGCCTATGAGGAGCTAGGGCTTACGATTGCTAGTATTAAAGGTGGCCTCCGGTGCCATGCAAGGTGTTAATCAAAATGTGTAACAACCCTTGGTTGTTAACTAGCTTAATCTATGCTTAATTAGGTTTTATGGCTAGTACCATTAAGCTCTAAACCTCTTTAGGACCTAACCCTAAAATTTTGAGGTTAATCGAACCACAATAAGTTGAATTGGCAATTTTGCCGATTTTAGAACTTTATAAAATATCTAAATTAAATTGATCCACAAATTAATTTTTGACTTCATTTCTGAATCACTCACCCCCAAATTAGCAAGGGGTGCAAGTTTGGAAGTTTTTATCATTTAGCCTTAATTTTTATTAAAATTTAATTTGAATTTAATAATTAAAATAAATTATTTAAATTTTTACTTCCCAATGGTCTTGGATTTGCTGTCGGGATTGCGACAGATCGGTTGCGGGGCCCCCACAGCGGTTCATCATTTTTGCACATTCTTTGGTGTCACACGCATCTTAGCGCACAAATCAAACGATCCTTCCTCCTTCGCGCCCACATCCTTTGTCGACCATAGGATCACTCCCATGAACCAATGGCTGACATGCTCTCAACATTTGTCTGTTAAAAATAATCACATCAGAGCCTTTCTTTCCCAACCACCAATGGATCAGACAATCGAAAGCAAGCCTCCAACTATTGGCCTTTATCCCCAATTCACCGAAGTAGCCCTGATAGCTCTTACTGCTGCTACTAGTGTGGCTATACTGGGATCGTGCCTCTCCCCCACTACTTCTCTTATATTAATGGTCCAATGTCCCAATTCAATGGTTCCCCTCTCCTGACCTCAAACCCATTTGCCAAGCTCTTGGGCTAGCCATTGGAGGCCAGCTCTAAGATATTAGTTGCCTGAGAATTCAAATGGTGAGCCCTTTGACTACCGTTGTTCTTCTCTTCAACCATCCCAATTGTCAAGAGATCCATCACAAGCTAGCTACTCTTCTTTGTCAATCTGGCGGACCTCAGCCCCTTCCTTATTTAACTCCAGCAATTTGAGGGTGAGACTCGAAGTTCTAGTCCCCTAGCAATCGACATTAGCTTAAGAAACCTTTTGAAATCCAAGACATCTCCCCGGTCATTCAAATCTTCACAAGCTTTTCAGTTTAGATATTTTCTCTCCCTGCAGTGAGCTATGTGAGCTCACTGCTAGCTCAGTTGAGCTCAATTCCTTACCGTGTGTAGATTCCTATGAATTAGGATCGATTGTGCGTAGGTCGAAGCTATGAGCGAGATGGCGAGGGTTCAAATATTGCAGAACACTGTCTGAACTGGGTCGTAACCCAATGATGGAGCACTCGCTTTGTCACTAGCAATTGGCGCCTGATTGGGTCGCCAATTGTTAGGTGGCATAATCCCATATCAATCTCAATTGATCGATACAGTCTGTTCAACCCGAGGATGATGGATTCAACCGCCCTTTACTCAAGACGTCACAGTACTTTACAATATTATGCCCGAGTAAGGTCTCACCATCCCAGCAATGCCCATATTTAGTGAACATAGGGCTTTGCTCCATTATTGTCTCGTCATCATGTTGGGATCGTGCTCGTTCCATTTGGGTTCTAGCGGTTTGGCAACCCCCATTTAAAAAATTTTGATTCATTTGAATGTTTTTATCTCTATGAATGATTCTAGATATTTAATTTAGTGTTTGGCGCTCTGAGAGAAGAGGATTTAAGGTTTAATCCCAACCCTAAGCCTCTCCCTTCGGATCCCTTTGTGGAACGACGATGAACGGTGCAGGTCGGGACAACCCTTGTTCTACATCATGTAACAGTGCATGGCTGTCGGGTCCCGGTCAAGCCATGTGGTTTTGAACAGGGCTAACTCATTGAGTCTTAGTCGACCGGATAGGCCCAAAGCTATTAAATTGGAATTAATTTGAATTAATTTACATTTCCTAATCATAGGAAAACTTCATACAACTAGGGCTTCATTTATTTTGCTCAATTCTTATCTAAATGCTATGATATTGCATATCATTTTTATTACAAAAATATGTAGATTAATAAACTATAATAATAAATTACATTCTGTGATTAATTTTGTTAATATTATTTAAATACTTTAAAATTTTGATTTGGGCCTATTAAGATCATTACTTACCCAATTTCCATACTTTTTATCTCTATTGCTTCATTATGTTGTTTAGAACTCATTTGCAATGTTAGCTTTAATATTCTATGGTTAATCTTACTAAATGCTTGCTAATCATTTTAAACCCTAATTAAGAAATATTAGTCTCATCACCTATCTATTTTTAATGATTTTGACATTTTGTGATCCCTAAGCAGTAGGCCACTTAATTATATCTTTATATTTCAATGGTTGCATGCTTAATCCTTGATTAGGTTTTATCAGCCTAAAATCATAATTAGTCTTTATTAAACTTATTAATGAATTATAATTGAGGCAATTTGTGATATTGAACTCTTAAAGTTGCTAGGATTAAATTTAGCATCTTTTCCTTTTTTGAATTGACCTTAGAATGACATGTTAGAAGGTTAGGTCTTAAAGTAGCTAATGTGATTCTTAATCTTAATCTAAATTGTAAATTCCTTTGATTTATCTTTAGTAAAAAAACCATTATTAATGGATCTCAATGAAATTACAAAACATGCTTGATTATCAAACACCTAACTCCTATTTTTTTATGATTTTATCCCATGATTTGAGTGTTCATTATTCAGAATAGAAATTAAGTTATTGGCATCTTTGATTGTTTCACCTAATTCAATGATTGAACATATAAAGTTGGCATGAATTTGTATTCATCTAGATTTTATATTTAATCCTTAGAAGTCATAGATTGTAGCAGTAAGTGTTAAGAGTTTTAGTCCTCTTTAAAAATAAGTGATAGTATTATATCTCTATGATAAAATACAACCTTAGGTTAGATTACTTTGAGGTAGGAATACCTTCTTTGTCCTATATTGAGGTAGGATCTTTAATGGATCTTATAAATCTTAGATGATTGATCTTATACCTTGTAGTGAGAAAAACAAAAGAGACTTAGATTGAGTTATCAAGTTGTGGTAGTTAACTTAATTTGATTAACTAAGAATGTCAACTCTTGGAGCCAATTGGTTAGGACTTACCATAATGGAGGATGGTTTATATAGTTTGAAACTCCTTGTTTACTAAATTAGTTAGTGTTCATAATATTTGTGCCATCATATGGAGATTGTAGTACATATCCATAGAGCTAACTTAATTCAGTAGGATATGAAATTGGTTGATTCATCCTGAATAGAATTTTAGAGTTTTGGTCTTATCTTAGGCTAATAGATAAGCATAGTTAAGGATAAATTTCTCATTTACAAAGTATGTTATAAGTAGAAATTGAATAACTTAGTTTGAGAGAATAAATTATTGAAAGAATTTTGTCCCTTATCTTTGTGAGCATTGATTACTATAGTAAATAAACTATGTATTTCAAATTACCTTTTGTAGAAACATACTAATTATGTATGTATACCCTTAACATGAGTTAAACCAAGATGATAGAAAAATGTAGTTTTAAATAATACAGATTTCAGTTAAGTTAGATTTGAAATAAGGTAATTCATACTAGATTAAATATGCATATTAAGGGAAATTGGTTAAATAGTTAGATAATAAGAAGGGATGTTTACTTTTATTTTCTTATAGTTTTAATTTTTTTGGAGCATTTAGCATAAACTACATAAGCTTAAACATCAAGATCATTTGTGAACTATGAGATGCAACATGCATCAAGATTAAGTAAGAACTATAAGATACAAAGGGAATCAGGATATTTAGGATTCATTTGAATACAGTGTGGCTTCAAATACACATTTTAGCATAATTTAGTAGCATATTCAAATGCATATACAATGACATATAACACAATTCTATTTTCAGTTTATTTCAGTTACTATTTCTTTTCAGCTAATTTACTCTTCGTATTTTGTTTAGTAATAATTTTTCTACTTTCAGGTTTAGTGTCTAGATTTACAGTCTTTTGTAGTACGATTTCAAGGAAATACTAATTATAGCCTCAATTATACTTAGACACATTGTCTAACAAGATTTATTTTATTTTTTTTTTGTCGAGGCCCTGGCATTGTGAAACCAATATTGTCAGATCCTGAGCAGTTGGAGGAGCTAGTTATGGAGGCAACTCAAGAGATCCATAAGGAATTAGAGGAGCACCTGCCAGTCCAGCATTTACTTACTTTCTTAGCTTACTTTCTATTGTGAGAAGATAGACTTTTACTGCTCATTTTATTTTAAGCTATGGTTTGCAATAATTAACTATGGATGTATTTTTTTTTTCTCTTTTGAGATGAATGCTTTTAATTAGCTCATGTGATGAATATTATGGATGAATGCCAAAACTTTGGCACTTTATTTTTAGTACTACTTATACTTAGTATTATGATATGATCAGCTGGAAATTCATATAAAATACTCAAATACATTGGATATCTCCTTAACATCTTTCCTAAAGCCAATGTGTATAAGTAACTTAACTAATACTTAAGATAAGAATACTACCCTTATCTTAAGAATTAGAATCCAATAGTAGATCAGATTAGGGTAAGTTCAGCCAATTATGTTATTATTATCTTTCTTTTGCACACAATGACAGGATGGGGTATTACAGTTGGTATAAGAGAAGAATCATAAAGTATTAAATAAAAAGAATGCTCCTATCTACTATATGATCTGCTCTTTGGAGCAATTATGACCACAATCACTAAGTGTAAGGATTGTATCATCCATAATTCTTCAAGTTGAATCTTAGAAATGAAAATAAGAACATCTAGAAATGACACCTTAGGATTTGAATGAACTTAAAGGCTTAAAAGATACTTAAACAAGTTAGAGAAAACTCAAATCCAAATCCTTAATAAATGACATTTAAGGAATGGAGAACCATTGTTATGGATTTAGTCACTACCTTAGGTTGTTCGATGACTACTGGATGGATGACTCTCAGAACAACAAGGTTTATGGTAGAACCATTAGAGAAGTATCTATCATTTGTGCAGAAGTGCTTGACAAGATCATAGTTTGTACAACCTTCCAAGGAACCAGTCGTCCCGTCCTTGCTCAGGAGTGGAAGAATCATGTAACTATCTCTTTTAGAGAGACTGCATGTTTCGACGATTACCACCTTCAGATTTTGGAAATATTGCTTAGCGAACCAACTAAGAGATGGTGGTTCTTAACGTATCAAAGACTCAAAAGAAAGCGCAAGAGAGGGCAATGCATCGTCACTTATGATGATTTCTACCATTCTTTCATATCTAAATTTTACAGTTGATCTAGTTATCACCTCTTATGTTCATCTTTCATAGTATCTTATTCCTTAGCATACCAGTTTCTTGTAATTTCTCCTTTATGATGTAATGATTGAAAATCAACTCCTTTTGATTTATCTTCTCAATTGGTGTTCTCAAATTGCAGTCATGAATCCATGATCCCTCTCTATGACTACTCCCATCAAGAATATTGTCTCTTCATCTAGCAGGTCTAATGATATCAACTAGTTGATATGCTTGGTCGGAACTTTCTAATTGAGAATTAGGCTCAATAAGCCCAAGAGACCCACAATATCCTTTCAACACAGCAACACTGGTGATTCACATTGCAGCTCCATCTACCCCACACTTTTCAACATATGTTATTCTGCATAGCTTTATCCATTTGAAGACAACCACTTTAATGTAGTTTTAAATCCCAAGGACACCATTAGATGGCTAAATCTAGTGGAAAAGAACAAGACAAGCATCTAAATCTATTTGGCCACCATACGTTCCAAGATGAAACAAAATAATGGCAAAAAAACAAGTGAAATACAAAGTTCACTGATTTTGAAATCAATGACAATCCATGGGAATCATTTCTGGAAGCATTTAAAGAGGTGTTCATTCCTCAGTCTTCCCAAACCATTCTTGAAGATGAACATCTTTAACTCACTCAATGAAGGAGATCTGTCTCTGAGTATGAAATGGAATTTCAGCATCAATCTTATTTTACCCCAGACATGGTAATATTAGAGGCATCAAGATGCAACCAATTTCATAATGAACTTTGAGATTCAATCAGAGCACATCTTCTTTCATGTTAATTCTAACACTTTTCAGAACTCGTTGAAGCAGCGCATGTGCAAGAATATTTTCAAGGTCAGTTAGACAAGAAAAGAAAAGTTCACTTCATTCCTGCAAGGAGAGAAGCTCTTAAGCATTAGAATGGAACTAAGGTCTACCATATCAAAGTTAAATAACCATGGTCAACACCCTGGTGTGCAAATGTCTCCATCTCTATGATAAATGTTACCATCAGGGAAATGTCTATTTCTCCTATGGCATGCATGGTCACCATTTCTTCAATTGCACCTTTGAGAAGACTTTCAATGTAGTACCATTGTTTGATTTAAGAGAGATCAACTATTCCACCCTCAAACCTTGAATAGCCAAGCTCATGCTCTGGTGGTCATGCCGCCTACTATTATTACAGAGCCCATGAGTGCACCTGCTCCTACTTATGAACATAATCGTGAGGGAAGTGCACACCAGAATCATCAACTTCTTGCTCCCATTACTATCTACATGTTGACTCCAGCATCTGCTTTTGAAGATAATGAAGTAGTCTTTGGAATATTTTAAATTTATTTTAATCTCTGCTTTCGCTTATTATTCTTTTCTTGCTTGAATGTTGCAAGTAAAACTATGTAATATTTGAGCATAGGAACTCTAGATATAATCAAAAAACTTTTAATATTCTTTTTGATACTGGAGTAAGTCACTCATTTGTATCAGAAAGTTGGGCCAAGACTTTAAAGTTACCCAATTATCATTTAACAAATTCCTTATTCATAGGGTTACCTTTTCGAGCTCGCATGCAAGCTCAACAATTTGCAGTATAGCAATTCCCATCGGTGAACAAAGTTTCGAAGCTAAGCATATAATATTCCTGATAGCGAATTTTAGCGTTATTCTCATAATGAAATGGCTAAGTAAGCATGATGTCCAATCAACTGCAAGAAGAAGAAAATCACTTTATGTAGTTGAAGTCAAGCCAAACTGCTCGTAGGCAAGTTTAGTATCCAAGCTTCACTAATTAATATTATAAAATAGAAAAGCTAGTCAGAAAAGGATGTGCTTCCTACATAGTGACTATGCTAGGGGAGAAGAAAGAAGATGTTATTATCTATGAGAATCATATCATTTGCGAATTCCTTAATTTTTTTTTAAGGCCTACCCTGTCTTCCATCCGTTTGAGAAGTGGAGTTTACAATTGAGATTATTCTTAGGACTCATCCTATCTCCAAAGTCCCATATCGTATAGCATCCAAGGAGCTGTAGGAGCTAAACAAGCAAGTTCATGAATTGCTAGAGAAAGTTCTCATAAGGCCAAGCTCATCTCCTTGGGGAGCACCAGTTCTTTTTGTCATGGGAAATGATGGTTCTATGCGTATGTGCATAGACTATCAAGAGCTCAATAAAGTGATGATCAAGAACAAGTATCTGTTACCTTGAATTAATGACCTATTTTATTAGTTACCTGGAGCTAAAGTCTACTCCAAGATTGATTTGCGCTCAAGTAACAATCAGCTGCGAGTCAAGGAAGAAGATGTAGAGAAGATAGCGTTCATGACTTGTTATGGACATTATGAATTTTTGGGGATGTTTTTCAATCTAAAGAATGCACCATCTATCTTTATTGACCTAATGCAGCATGTGCTTAAGTACTTCTTTGATAATTTCATCATTATCTTCATCGACAATATCCTTATTTACTCGAAGATTGAAGTGAAGCATGAAAACCACCAAAGTGCCATTTTAGAAGAATTACATAACCATCAACTCTACGCGAAGTATTCCAAGTGCGAGTTATGACTCAACTCATTGGCATTTCTGGGTCATGTTGTCGATGCTCAAGGTAATAGAGTTCATCAAAAGAAGGTCAGTGCAGTTTAGGATTGGTCACAACCAAAATCAGTGACTTATGTTTGAAGCTTTTTAAGATTAATCAGATATTACATAAAATTTGTAAAAAGCTTCGCTTAGATCTTCTTTTCATTGACCAAACTAACTCAGAAAATCTTACCTTTTGTCTGGAGTTCTGATTGTGAAGAAGCATTTGAAAAATTATAAGATGCACTCTCAACTACCCCAGTGCTTGTGTTGCCCTAAGAAGGCTTTGACTACCAGGTCTACACGTATGCATCTGGAGTCAATTTGGGATGTGTGTTAATGCAAGAATTAAGAGTTATTATGTATGCTTTGCATCAGCTTAATCCTCATGAGAAGAGTTATTTAGTGCATGATCTCAAACTTGCGGCCATTATCTTTGCCATAAAAATTTGGTATCACTATCTCTATGCTGTTCAGTATTCTATTTTCACCGATCATCAGATCTTGAAGTACATTTTAACCCAGTGCAAACTAAACTGCTGACAAGCTCTCAGCCCCAAGGCATTAATTATGTGACTCTTCACCTTCTTTAGGTTTATTTCAAACCCTTTAATTATTAATTCTGTTGTTCCATTGGAATTTAGCAAAGTTAATGTGCACTTCAATTTTCAAGAGACTAGAGAAGGCCAAAGGTTGCATTTTATGTCATTCTCTATGTTGCATTTATAGCTGTTCTGGAGAGTTCTGGCATGATCGCAGCGGCACGCTGTAGCAGCTGCATTCCAAACAATGTTCAGATGTGGCACGCTGTAACAACTGTGTTGCAAACGCTCTTCTGTTGTGCCGCACTATAGCAGCTGAGGTTCAAACTCTGTTCCAGTTGTTTAAGTTAGTGTTTTACCTTTGGACACCACTATGCCGCTGTGGCGCGCTGCAGCGCGCTGCGGCGATTTTATCTTTGAAGAGGTGGAATAGTAACTATTTCATTAAATCATATAAAGTTTGTATGAATAATCAGAAATGCCGCCGCGGCACGCTGTGGCGCACTACTGCAGTTAAAAGTTCAAAAATGCGGAATATTAACTGCTCCATTAGTTCACATAAAGTTTGCATAAATAATCAAAAATGTCACCACAGCACACTGCGGTGGTTGAAAGTTCATGAACGCGGAATAGTCACTGTTCCATTAGTTCATATAAAGTTCTTAAAGATTAATTAAATATGCCACTGTGGCGCGCTGTGGAGCACCGCAGCAAGCTACAATGGTTTTATTCCAAGTTAGTATGAATCCTTATGGGGCATAGCGTGATGTGGCACGCTTGGAGCACACTGGAGCGGTTTATTTTATGAGAAACCAAATTGGGACTATTCAATTATTCCGCATATGATTCTAATTTTTCTCCGGGGAAATGACGCTGTGGTGCGCTGCGGCGTGCTGCACCAGGCTTCCTTCCAGGTCCTCAGGTATGCTTTTGGGTGAAGGAATTTGATGTTCCACCATGTCGCGCTGTGGTGCATTACGGCACGCTGCGGCGGTTTTCACCCATAATTCAGTGATTCAGCTCATAGTTCCCATTTTCTTTATTTTTCCTGCCGACAAACCATAATTTATATCCTAAATACAGAAAAAATCTCATTCATTTCCTTTTTAGAAACAACACCCTTGATCAAATTCTGCTTATTTTCAGGTAAAAAGCGAGCTCAGCAATTTCTGGGAAATTCTGGAGTATTTTTACAATTTCTGGAAGAAAACCGCTACGGTGCGCTTGAACACGCTGCAGTGCGCCATAGCTGTTGGCTTGCAGAAGACACTTATTAACGGAATTACTTATAGCAGATGAGTTTTCCAAACTCAATCGCTACAGCACGCTGCAGCGAGAGAGTTTTCAAAACTCGATCGCTATAGCGCGCTGCAGCGGGAGAGTTTTCGAAACTCAATCTCTACAGCACACTGCAGCGGAAGAGTTTTCAAAATTCAATCGCTACAGGGCACTACAGTGAAAGAGTTTTCAAAACTCGATCGCTACAGTGCGCTGCAGTGGGAGAGTTTTCGAAACTCAATCGCTACAATGCGCTGCAGTGGGCAAGTTTCAAAACTTAAAACTGCCACAGCACACTGCAGCGGCGCGCCGAATTTCTATATGTTCAAGGAATTTATTACGACTAGGACAAGACCCCCAACCTGCTCCTTGTCTCCCAGCCATCATTTCTTCTATAGTAGAATAGTTTTTAAAGGAAAAATGAATTATTTAAGTGATGTGGAGATTAAAGAATGGAAAAGGGAAAGTCTTATCATGCCTCAAGTGGGCTAAGCACTCATTGCTGTAGAAATTTAAAGGGAAGAATCCAAAATTTGAAAGCAAAGAAGGAGATTTACTCCTCTTTATATGCAGCTCTTCTTCACAAAAGAAGGGTCCCAACTTTTCATCCAAAAGTTCAATTTTTAGAGGCTGCATAGAGAAAGAAGGAGACCTCTTCAAGGGAGGTGGAAAGGACCATTGCTAAAAGAGAAAGAATTAAAGGCTGCACTAGGTGAGTTAAAGGAAAGGAGAAGAGGAAGAAGATGAGAGATCTAGAGAACCCCATTAAGGGCTATTCCTAGTAAACTCTAATCTTGCTTTTATATTTCTTTTAATAGATCATGAAAGGGTCTTCATCCTTGTATGTTTTTCTTCTTTTTCCAGCTATAATGGAAGGCTAAACCCCCTTGGGGAGGGTTGGGCTGAGCACATTATATAATGTAAGGGACTCAATGAATGATGTAGAACTTCCTCAAGCATTAAAACAAAAATCTATTTTTGAATGACTAATTGAAATCATCGTAAGATCAAGTTGTGGAATAAATGAAAATCTTATGTTAAGAAAATATAATTATAAATACTAATAATCAAAACGAAAGTCTTATGCTCCATGGCTTATTGCTTAGTTAAGAGCAGAATATGTGTGCATGGGGTGCTTAGAACTAAGTGAGAAGTTATTGAGCCTTCTTGCACCATGTTTTACACTCAACTAAGGAGTCAAAGCATGTGAGCTAAGACCCATTAATTGGAGCTCCATTGCTCAGCATACGTGAAAGGGGGGAGTGGATTTTTTGAGAGCTCATGGATGACGTGACATAGTTTATAGAGCCCAAAGAAATCACTTTCTTATCTGAACTGTGCATGATGTGCGTGATGCTCATTAGTGGAATCAATGCTCTTGAGAAGTAATACAACTTGAGGTCCCCATCATTTAACATGGAATAAGCCCAACTCTCCTCTCTAACTTAAATAGTTTCTAAACTCTAAATTATTGCTTGTTGACGAAACCAAATCAAGCTGAAATCATATCGTTTGTCCTGAACTAAACTGTACTTATCTAATTACCTAAGATAAGATTGAAACTCCTACAGTTCTATTCAGGGTAAATCAAATAATTCCATATCCTACTAAATCAAGTCCATTCTATGGATATGCACTACTATATTCATATGATAATACTAATATTGTTCATTTATATAGTTCTAAACTGACTAATTTATAATCAAGGAAATTCAAGCTATAAAATACAGTCTCCATTATAGTAGGTCTTATTTAAATGGCTCTAATGAAGTGACATATAAGTCATTCAATTTAGGTTAACTACCACAAAAGATAACTCAATTTTAGTCTCTTTAGGTTATCTTAACATAATGCATAAGATCAATTATCTAAGATTGATAAAGTTCATCTAAGATCTTACCTCAATGCATCACAAATAAGACCCCTCCTACCTCAAGATTCTCTTACATAAGGTTGTTTTACTTTTAACATAACACTATGTAATAACCCTAGTATTGTTACTCGTCAATTAGTGATCTAATTGACTCTAATCCTTTTCCATTAGTCTTATAATAGTCTTAGGAGTCTCAATTTCAATTTTTATGCGATTTGAAGATTGTTTGGTAATTTCCAACATTTCATGGTTTTTTGATAATTTTGAGAATACCTAATTTTCAGAATAAAAAATGGAGTCCACCATTGAACTCACCACACCCAAATTAACTAGGGGTGGTATTTTGGAAGTATTTGGAAGTCATCGAATTTTCCCCGAATATTTTAATAATATTTAAATAATAAGAAAATTAAGATAATTAAATTGTCCTCCGATCAAAAATTTGATAGCATTTTTGAGTTCCCCACACCTCAATTAGGCAAGGGTGAATTTTTGGGATTTTTTGGAGCGCATTTGATTATTTTATTTTGATTAATAAATTATGTTTAATTAAATAATTAAATAAAGTATTTAAATTAATTATAATAAATATTATTTAATAATTAACGGCTATTTCCTTAAAACACGTGAATCTTGTGTCTGGCGCTAAACGCAGGACAGCTGTTTTCGCGATTTCTAGATGTCCGTGTTTTCTTAAGGGAATCGAACGGCTATGAGGATCATGTTACCTGACTGTTAGATCAAGCAGATGAACCAACAGCCAGGATCTGCTCCCTGTGCGTCTTCCACCTCCCGTGCTCTGCCCTGATAACCACACAAATGGTCACGGACAAATGCAGGCGCACGCCCCAATCCAACTGTGCTGAGAGTTCTTAACATCCTTCCAAACCTTCCTTTCTTCGTTTAGAACCTCATTTCTTAGGAGCTTAAAGCGGCTGGAGGGTGCGCTCGATCTGCAAGAGAAGGAGATTGAAGTTGTGCTCCTTGGCGTTCAGGATTTCATCATGAGCTTTAAGGTACCACGTTTCTACATTCCCTAACTTTGTTATAGCTTAGTTTGGTATTTAGATAACCTTAATTCGATTTACTCATTTTCCTTGCATTTATTCCTCTATCGTCAATACAAAATATTGAATTCTGTCTTATTGTCCATTAGAATATTTCTAATGCTTGAGATTAAAGAGCAAATCAGAATCATTTCATTATAATTAATAGCATTCGTTATGTTAAGCTAAGTGCAATTAATCGAGCATCATCCTTAATGGAGATACCCGAGACTGAAACTTAGGGCATTCCTATGTAATACCAAGATGTCTTACATTTGAATATTTAATGTTCTGGATGCAGATTTGTGATTTATCTTAGACTAAATTAGGTTCAATTCGGCATATCCTATTATCTCTGCGTCTATCCTGCGATTTGCCCAAATTCCTATCGCCGAAAGGAAGGAGATAACGGTCCAAGTGACCGCTGTCTTTTGAACCGGGAGGTTCAATTGAACTGAGCCTTTTAATTAGGGACACTCGCATAGGATTATAAGTGATATGCTGATCGATTAATTCAATAATGAAGGATTAATTAAACATAATTACTTCAAATTTCATCATTTAAATTCTAATTTTAATCCTTTTATAATTCTAAAAATACTCATCCAAAATATACAATATTACATACCATTTTGATCACAAAAAGAAGTAGATCAATAATATGCAACTTACTTTCTATTTTGATAAATATTTTAATGGATCAATATTTAGGATTAATTAATTAATTTCAAATTAATTTCCTTTATTCCATGCGACCTAATTCGATCATTTAAGATCCAAACTAAGTGATCAAATAGTCCATTTCACTCACAAAAATGTGAGAAATAATAATTTGAAATAAATTCAACATTTGAACTCTAATTTTCTTAATTACTTTTTAAACTTAATTAAGAGTCATTAAAATCCTAATTTTTCCAAAGTTGTCCAAAATTGACATACTTAGTGTCATTCTTCTCCTTATGAAATAAGGATTTCATTTATATAAAAATCATTTCCATTGGACAACAATTTAGGATTTTAGGTTTTTGACTCTTACTTAGTGTTATTGTGATTATTCCATATTTCTAGATAGCATGTTTTAGGTTTTATAAAAACCTAGGATAGCTAACATGTCACATTTATTATCTCCCTTACCAATTAGATTGTATTCTTATGAGCATAGTTCTCAGCTTTCTATTAGTGTGAATTAATTGCCAAGTGCTTAATTCACCTTTCAACCCAAGATAGAAACCCTAGGATTGATTTGCAATTGATATATAGTTGAATTCTAAGTTTATTAGTTACACTCATTAAGAATAGATAGTATTAATGCCTTAGTAATTGTAGATTTGTGAATCAACTAGATCAAGCTTTAGTTATTGAATCAAGACTTAGTTTATTCATTCTAAATCCTTAAGGCCTTTTGTTAATTATCTTAAGATGTAGTAATAGGAATTCCTAACATACTTAGATTAGTTTAGGAATCCTGTTGAGTTTCCTAAATATCAACTAATAGTATACTTAGAACTTGTAGTTCCTAAGTCTTATTAATTACTTACCCTAAACCTTTCAATTATTTTAACTTAGCTAAATTATTACTTAGTTGATTAGATCCTTCAAGCCATAACTAGTGCATTCTAGTGAATTCTAGTGAACTTTAGTAAATTATCTTAGTTCTAATTTCTTAAGTTAAATATTTTCTTATCTTAATCTCTTCCTACTAGGCACCTAAACCTTGATCTAATTAATATAATTAGATCCTATAGTTTAGGATGAGATTAAGAGTTAATTTTTAATAACAACAATTATACTTATAAATTATTTTATCATATCATATTAAACAAATTGAATAACTAAAAAAAATTAGTCATTGATAAAATTGAATACATGCACTTTCAAATCTCTCAAATCATTGCATGCTTATGCCCAACCCTCCCCAAGGAGGGTTTAAGCTTCCATTACAAAAGAAGTATAAGAAAAGAAATTTAGGATATTGACCCTTGCATGGTTCTTTGCATAAAAGAAGTTAAGATAGAGATAGAGATACAATACTAGGAACTGATATTGTGTTCACCGGATCTTCTCTCAATCATAGATCTCCTTTCCTTCTCTATTTCCTGGCTTGATTTCTCCTTCCTTTGGTTGTAGCCTATTCATTCCTTGGGCAGGGCTTCTCTCCTTCCTTCAGCTTTTGCAGCTTCAAATATTTTTCACCTTGAATGTCAAAATGGGGAACCCTTTCTTAGACTTTTCTCTCAGCCTTTATAGATCCTAAATAATTCCTTTAGCATTAGTGCAGCCACCCTTTCATCTCCTTAAGAATTAAATGACTTTAATTACATATTCTTTTGTTCCCTTGAGAAGGAGGAGAATTAAATGTGTTTTGGTTTAATCACTATTGTGAGAAGATAAAGAATTTGAGATTTTTGAACTTCTCTATATTGCATTTAATATTGTTCCTGATAGAAATCCTGACAGGTGCTACAATGCGCTATAGCACTTGTGTCTCTGTTTGGAGACTGTTGTAGCACGCTATAGCATGCTAGCTTAAGTTCTGTAGCGCTGCGGCCCACGGTAGCACCAGAGTCTCTGTCTTGAGACCGCTATTTTCACGGCAGCGGCTTGCTTTCGAATTTTTGCTAAGTGAATTTTCACCTTGGCGCACAATAGCGCCAAGCTCTTTGTCTTGTGTCCACTACGGTGCGTGATAGCGCCAAGCTCTCTGTCTTGATCTGATTTGGTGCACGATAGCGTTGAGCTCTCTATCTTGTGTCTAATGCGGCACACGATAGCGCTGAACCCTCTGTCTTAATTCGCTTTGGTGTGCAATAGCGCTGAGCTCTCTATCTTGTGTTCGATGTGGCGCGTGATAGTGCCGAGCTCTATATCTTGATCCACTTTGGCGCACGATAGCGCCGAGCTCTCTATCTTGTGTCCATTGTGGCGCGCAATAGCGCTGAGCTCTGTCTTGTGTCACTTTGGCGCAATGTAGTGCGCTTGGGGGCGCTGCAACGGTTTTCTCCCACAATTTTATATTTCAGCCCAAATTTAATTAGCTCATCTTTTATCCTAAAAAATAGTGAAAGCACATCAAACTATACATTTCTAATATAAAAGTGTTTATTTTTATTAACTTATTTTACTATAAATCTTAGATTTATCAGTACTGAAAATAGAAAGTGCAAAGCAAAGTAAGTAAAGGAAGAATCTTAATCTCATGGACTAAGAACACACAACCTAGGACTATAGAAAGTAAACATAGCTTGAAAGCTATGATGAGAACTCATAATCAATAAGATTGTAAAAGACTCATATTTTATTTGTTGAATTTATTTATGGAAAGACTCATTCTGCGGGTACTACAGAATGAAACGAGGAGTTAAGCACGTTTGCCTAACTAGTAAAGGGAAACGGGGTCTCATAGAAAACAAACACTATTTTAAGAGTATTGGAAAATGATTGAAGTCAATTTGGCTACTAATTAACGATTAACAATACTAAGGCTATTACACCTTCGTCCTAACTCGCTCGGGCATCCGACCAGAAAATCTTCATAATGACAAACCAAAGGTGAAAGATTAATCCTTGTTGTCTAATGAGTGTAAAATCAACATTTAAATCAAGCTTAGTTTACTAAGAAGCTTAATATATGCTGATTAGGATTTTAGGCTTATTAGGCATAATCAGGAGTTAAACATACATAAATTGACATGAAATGATACTATTAGGTTGCTTACTATTTAAGGATCACAGAGATACCAAAATTATCGAAATTAAATAAATGAAGTGTTAAACCTTCACTTATTAGGGTTTCAAGTGATTAACATTTAATTAAAAAAATTAGCCATGGAAAAATAATTATAATATTTCAATTAATTATAAATAATATAATGAAGCAATAGAGACAATAAGCATGTCAGTTAGACAAGTATCTATCTTAATATGCAATAATCAAGTTCCCAAAGTAGTTAAGAAATATTAAGAAAATAAATCATATAAATTAAAATTTTCTTACTTTTTATTATTTCTTATATTTTTTTTGATCAAAATGGTATATTGAATCATATCATTTGAATTTAAATTGAATGATTTATGCAATTAATTCATTTGGAATTATTTCAATTGATGGATCATAGGCTTTAGAATATATTAAGAAAATAAATCATATAAATTAAAATTTTCTTACTTTTTATTATTTCTTATATTTTTTTGATCAAAATGGTATATTGAATCATATCATTTGAATTTAAATTGAATGATTTATGCAATTAATTCATTTGGAATTATTTCAATTGATGGATCATAGGCTTTAGAATTATTAATTGATTTTCCTTAAAGATTTTAAATCCGAAAAATCAGTTAATTAATTAAACCCAATAATAGAAGGCGTTGGTCGGGGTTCGACCTGGCCCGCTGTAACAAACCAAGTTGTTTCCTTAGATAATTAGGACTAATCTCAGTCTTAATCTTGATCATAAGTGTTAACCAAGTCATTATGGTCAACCTCTAAGACCCAGCTCAAATCAGGAGTCAAACGAATCGAATCCTGATTTCTGAAAAATCCAAAAACCCTAGAATTTGACCTAATTAAAAAGACCTCAAATCAAAAAATAGACTTTGTCATTGCGCTCATTGCCCCCAAATTAGCTATGGGTGATATTTTCGTGTCAATCGAAAGTCGTCAAAATTTTGACGAATTATAATAATATTTAAATACCCTGAAAACTGGGAAATTAAAATACTCGTCGAATCAAAAATCCGACCTCGCCATTGTGTTCCTCACCCCTCAATTAGCTAGGGGTGAATATTTAGAATTTTTCTGAAATCAATTTAATAATTTAAATTAAACAGGAAATTAATTAATTAAAAATAATTAAATAAATAATATTCAAAAGAAATCCTTAACGGGTCGGATCCTCTCGGATTCGACCGGATACCGCAAATTGGATTCAATCTGCGTGATCCGTCGGATCGCTGCGAATCGGACGAATGAGGGATCATCTCCCTCGTCTTCTCCGCCAACCCCTCCTCGCGGCATGCGCACCGCGGCCCTGGCCAATCCGGCGCCTCCCGTGCCTTGCCAGCTCCGCCTGGGGTCCATAAGGACCCTCCCGTTGATCTAGACCCCCCTTTTTGCTCGGATCGAATCAGGAGCTCTCTGGACCCCCCTTCCGTGCGAACCCTAAGTGTCAGCCGCCCGTTGCAGGTACCCCTGATCTCCCTCATTACTCATGCAATCTTTAATCGCCAATTTCGTAACTCTATTCCGTTGTATAGATTGACGATTGACCGGTTCAATCGAGCTCAATCCAACTCGATCAAACTGTGTAGGGTTCGAATCCACAATGAAAATCGTTAGGATCCCCCATCCCGAACCCTAGGCCACTCAGGTTAGCCTCTGCGTGCAGCTCCGGCCACCTCCCGTGACGATTCACCCGCCGACATGTAGGCCTCATCAGGGGCTATCGTCGGCCGGGCGAGCCGAGCTCGACCCAAATTCGCCTGGGTCCGCGTCCACAAAGGTGTGGGGCCCGCGTCGTCAGCGTGGGGCCCGCATTTTGTCCGCGGTCGTCAGTGTGGGGCTCGCTGCGGTCATTTTAACCGCAACTGTGGGTCCCACCCCACACCCGTGACCCAGTCCCGAGCAGCCACGAGGCTCGGTGGAGCCCACCTCTGTTCCACCGCAGCTGCTGCGGGGCCCGCCGCAGGCCCGTGGCCAATGAAATGGCGCCATGTGTCCTGCTGGGTCCCGCCACCATCAAATCCTGCATAATATAATATTAATATAATTATAGTTAATTAGTGTTAAGTATAGTTAATTGGCAATTAGTTATGCTAAAAAGATGGATTAGTAGGTTTAATTAATAAAATTTAGTAGCTAATTAATATAAAATAGTAATATTAATTATTAAATTAACTAATAACTAATTATTAAACAAATTGTAATTAATTAAGGATTATATTATTAATAAGTAACTAAATAGAACCTAATTATGATTATTTTGATACTAATTAAGCAGCAATAGTAATTAGCATTAATTAATTATTAAATAGTAAATATAATTAATTAATTAATTTAATAAATGTAGTAAACTAATATTAAATAGTAATTAGTTAGATTAATTAATACTAATCCTAACATTAATTAAATGAATAGTCAATTATTATTAAATATATAATTAATTCATTAATTAGGTTAAACAATAGTATAATTAATTAATTAACACTAATCTTAATTAAATAGTAATTTTAATATTTAAAATTAATTAAATAACAGATTAATTATTAATTAATTAATAATTAATATTAATTAAATATATATTAGAGATAATTGAATAATTAATTAATAATATAGAAAATTCATTTTTTAACTTTAGGAATGAATAGTAAATTAATGCAATTTAAATAAATGAATAGTAACTTTATTTATTTAAATTATTTAATTCAAAATTCTTATAAGTTTAATAACTTTTTGTAGGATGATCCAAACATAGTCAATATAGGTCACTCTGAAAAATAATATGAATCAAATGACGTAATGTAAAAATTAATTTTGGGATACGTATAACTTAGTGACATTTTAGGACCTAATCAAACCCTCATAATGTTTAACCTAGTTGTCCAAATATATGCAATATGGGTCTCAAAATACTCATGAGAATAGCCCCAATACTATAGAAGTATTAGTTTTCTCATTTGGAGCTTAGTTTGAAAAGTAACATTTAGGACCTTGCCCTATAAATGACCAAAATGCCCTAAACTTCAAATGATCATAACTTGGTCAATTCAACTTTAAATTCAAAAATTTAAAGTGCTAATTAGCTTAGAATTTTAATATCATCATTAAACTGAAATAATATTTTAGATCTAAATTCTAGAAAATCAAAAAGTGACCAAAATACCCCTAACCTTAGTTAGGCCATAACTTGACCATTTGAAATCCAAATTGGGTTTACTCCATGTCAACACACTCATTATATTATAGGGAAGTTATAGAAACTAAGTTTTCTTAAATTGGACTTCAAACGGAAAAGTTCAATTTTTGTCTCCCGTTGACCGACCAAAATTACCAAATTGCCCGTAGAAATTGAAATAGCTATAACTTAGTCATTTGACCTCAGAATGCAGTGTTCTTGAACTATATGGAATCTTTGAACAGTAACCAACAGTAAACTGTACAAAAATTTAGATTCCATTAAGTGTAAATTACAAGATTGCCCCTTAGGCCACAAACCTTAGTTTGGACCTATAGGATCCGTTTCTTGTCCAAATTGAGCGTACTTACTGTCTATCTTCAATTTAGATAGTAAGGAATCAGTTGGCAGCAAGAAATTCTCATTTGGAACTCTAATTCAAAAAGTAGTTTTTCGAACCTTTAAGTAGGGGCAAAATGGTCATTTTGCCTAAAATTTAGGCTAAGTATTCTTAACCTCTAATTTATCTTTTTAAACCACTAAAACCAGTATTAGAACTATATTAAAATTATTTTAGTGAGTAAAATTAGCTATTAGGTCAAATCAGTTAAATTCCCTAATCTTCTCTAAGTTATTTCCTTAGGATCTTTCACCTTATATTAGGATTAGATCATAGGTTAGATTTTATTCATTTGAAAATAGGATTTTTCAATGAATGAATCCTTAGTTTTGTTAGTTTCTAGAGTTTACACTTTATTTTGATTATTTGTCTTTCAACCTTAGATCTAAGATAGGAGATTCATCCTATTAAGTTTGATTTGCTTAATAAGATTTGCCTTAATCAATAGATCACTTTTAGACTGAAACCTAGATCTTAGGTTTTACCTTTAGGATTATATGATTTAGCCCAATCTCGTGGTGTTAAATCCATAATCTCTAGGTTGTAGATTTTTGGTCAATTAATAGCTTAGAACGTCTGAACTCATAAACTATGACATATTTATTTTTCATAGTCGACATTGATTAAGCATATTTGGACCTAACTAGTCCTAATATTTTGCAACCTATGAGGACGTACTTCTAAGTTATACTCGATAGTAGGAATTGGAGATCCTGAACTTGTATAACTTAGGATAATTAGAGCATTTAAATTAGAAAACAAATGATATCACTATATTTAGTAGAGTCCCTTGCTTACTATTTGACTTTGTGCTATGCATTTCTTGAATTTTGTGCTTATTTTCCTTGGACATATCATATAAGAAAAATGTTATTGTATGAAAATGAAAACTTAAAATATTAGGAGAGCATTTACATTTGGATTCAGTTTATGGTGGATTATGGTGCACATTTACTCCAATGGACAGGGGTAAGGTGAGATTAGGATGCTTAACATCACTCATTGAGGAGAGTGTGTTAATCTTGGGGCCCATTTAGTCTTGCATATGTGCTTGACTCCTCGGTTGTTTCTGAAATTGTCCACAGAAACAAAAGTAAAATAATTAATAGATGTTTGCATATTATTATCTGCCTCTTCAGTCATACAGTATTATATTGTTGTGATATGTTTGCCCTAGCCCATAAATGCTAGGGGAATGGATATATATATATATATATATATATATATATATATATATATATATTGGGCCAGATTGGCCAATAATTCTGATATGCCAATTATACATTTCCTTTACAGTTTTTTCTTAGCTTACTATTTATTATATCATTAATGCATGTTATATTAGTCAGTTATAGTGGTATTATTTTACCTGCTCACTTATATAAATATATGTATAGGATGCTAGACTTTACTGCTCATATTATATGTACCACCTTCAGATTTATGTTTCAAATTAGCATATGTCAAATGATCATCAGCATGTTATGCTAGACTTTTCTTTCAGTACTTTTACTTACTATATTATATATATGTATATGCCCATTCCTTGTTGGGTTTGTTGGAGGTGTGTTATTGCCTCACCTATTGTTTAGTTATGAATGTTACATTTATAACTTATTCTTATTCTCTTGTATACTTACTTGCTCCCATGCTAGATAGATAGTTCATTTTGTTTAGAGTAAAATAGTGATATTAATAATTGCTTAATAATTTACTGTCTAAAATATACTTAGACATTTTGTCTAATAAGATTTTTCTTTATTGGCTGGAGCCCTGGCATTGTGAAACCGACAATATCAGATATTGAGCAACTTGAGGATCCTGTACCTGAGGAGGAGCCTTACTTAGAGGAGGTATAGCAGTTTGGACCAGAGGATATTTAGCTACCTTTTATATTTATTGTGAGGATGAGAGTATTTTCATTTTATTTCATTAACTTTAATTAAAATGATGTAATAATACAGGTTTTGTGATCGTGGTTTACTTTATGTACTTTATTATTTTCTGAGCTATCTTGTTTTAATTCGTGTATGAAGTATGGTGAATAGATATAGTCTTTACTTTTCATATGCTTCCGCACTCTGTATATGTAGATGTAATGACTAATTCTCTTATTTAATCTGTGCACATCCTTCCCTTAGCAGTGGATTATGGATCTTATCTAATCCAATGTTGAGTGAGGGATTTGCAAGAGTGACACTCTGCTCCTTAGCCTAATCATTGGGGACTTAGGGAGCAGTGGCACCGCACTCGCTATTGTTCTTCTCCTACGCACCTCTTTCCCCGGCACCAGCCTCCTATGGTTAGGATCAAACCTCAAATTCTTGGCATCCCTATGGTCTCGAGCCCCGATTCTAATTGAAAAATGCTCCACGCTCTGAAACCCATCGATTGGACAATGAATCACTCAATGAGGTGGCCAAGATCATTGGATGTTTAGTCACCCTAAATTAATTCATTGCATCTCTTAAGGTTTACTATGGGGAGTAAATTCTCCCTATATCGGTTGATCCACAGCCAGATCTTGATCCTTTCACCATCAAGACATCAAGGCGAATCAAAACCCTCTCTTGGCTTGGTCTGAAGGTGGCTGGAACATCAGGGACTTACTCAAGCTCCAGTACTGTTCAATGTTGTAGCCTAATCGATCGTATCAATCGATTAGTGCTTAGCTTGAGTCCCCATAACCCTCTCACCAATTCGATCAGCTAAGGAATGCAATTGCGAAATGCATTAGATAGGAAATTGAGCTTCCAAACCTAATGGAGCTTCTTCATCTCCACTAAACACTGGCTCTATCCAGACATCAAGTCCTCATTGTTTAGACCGAGCCTGAAGGTTTGAGCCGCTACCAGAAATAATGCTAAACTATTAGACAAGCTTACAGCGTACCACAGAACTAACCTAGAGTGCAATTAGATTGGCATTGAACCTACTCCACTTAATGGGGTAAAAGATATACCTAGATTAGAGGTTCTTGCTGATAGGGAGATAATTTGATCCTTGAAGTGCCTTATATAACGGCCCAAGTCATTACTATGACCATTAGGATTAAATCTGACTCAAAATTCAGAACCCCAAGTAACTCAAAAATAGGACTAACCAAAAATACTACTAGATAGAGTAAATTTTTGCTATCGTAATGCCCAAGTTTGGGAGCAATCTCAATAATGGATACTCCTGAACTAATTTTTAAATTATTTAAATTCAGAAAATTGGCAAAATTAAATACAAGTCCAAATTTAACAATTTTGGTATCATTAGATTAAGAATATTATAAATCGACTATAGAAAATATTTTGTCAATTTTAGAGCTCTAGATTGATCATAATTAATTTTTGAAATTTTTTTCTTAAAAATTAATAAAAAAATAAAATATTGCCCCAAATTAAAAAAAAAATTTGTACAATTGTGTGCTTCTTATTAAGATACACCTCAGTGTCAAGTTTTGTTATTTTTTGAAAAATAAATGGAAGAGAGAGAAAGAAAAGATAAGAAGGAGGATGAGAAGATCAAATTGAATAATCCAAACAATTATGACAATTTTTCTCTCATTCAACTTATCCAAATAATAGGTGAGAGAAAATAATTAATTAAGAAAAATCTTATAGATACACCCTCACCCCTCATTTCCTCATCCCCTCCCACTCCCTTCTCCTCCCCCACTCCCCTCCCCCACTCCTCTTCTCCCCTCCACTTCCTCCCTCTCTTCCCCAGCCACCATTGATTCCCCCCATTGACCTCCAATAATGTGACAACCCCAATATTGAGAATCACTAAACTAAACATTGATACGTCACCATAATACCTAATACTATATTAGAAGAAAACTAATTCTAATCATTAAATATTGTATTTGGCCAAGAATTTAAAAGAGGGTCTTAAGTTAAGATGGAAGGGAAGTTTTGAAAAGTGTTATGCAATTTATATATGAAGATGCAATGCATACTAGGACATGATAAAATGTTAATTTAAAAACAACTGATGTGAATACTTGCAAGTCTAGATATGAAGATTCTAAGTATTTAATAAGTATCTAACATGTCAAAACTTAAGTCTACAATTTTGCCAAATTATTCCAAGTTATAAATTTCTTAAAAATTTCAACAGAGTTTCCTCTGTAAATGGCTAAGAAACACCTGCAATGTAGACATATAAGACCTCCATTCCAATGGAAGTTATAATTTGAAAGAAAAATAACCTAAACTAACATGTAATCAATCCATTGCATAGGATTGTTTAGTTCTAGTTCTAGTTCTAGTATATAGTCAATTCATTATATAGGATTGCTTATTTCTAATTCTAAAGTAAAGTTAATCCATTATATGGGATTACTTATTTCTAGTTCTAAAATAGAGTCAATCCATTGCATGGGATTGCTCATTTGCAATTCTAAGAGTTTAAAGGGAGAAAATTATATGTGTAACAATTATCTATCCTAAGGTATGCTTCATCACAACATTTAATACTCACGTGTAGATAAAGAAAACTTCTCAACCTAGACATGAAACTATTTTCCAATTCTATAAGTAATGTAGTATATAACTAATTCCAATTTAACATATAAGTAAATATGCAACTAGACTCCAATTTAGTATGCAAGTAAATATGCAAGATTATTATGCAACTAATGATTTAATTAACATTCAATTATATTCAGTCATCCATTTATCTCATCCCAAGCATTTAAGTATTTAATTAAACTCCAACACAAGCATAGTAAATATAAAGTAAATGATTTTAATTATTACAAACTATTTATAATTAAAAAGAAAGAAATATCTCGCATATAAAAAGTTAATAAGCTATATTTCTATTTTATTATAAGTGGAAGCAATTTAAGCTATGCACTTGGTCCAGCTCCACTAGCCTCCAAATACACCTGATCTATCACATTTTAGTATTTAAATGTGATAGGGAAAAGCTAAGAAAGAGAAAATCTGGTTAGACTAAATAGTTTAAACATATTTTAAGAGTAGGCTAAATATTATAATAATTCAATTAGATATCACTACTAGTTACAACATTTTCAAGTAAGGGTGCAAGAAGGTATCATACAGCTGTGGAAATAATAAATAAAAAAATGCAAAGTGAGATAGAATACTCACTTAAATATACATCCTAGCCTGCAATTGAAACAAGGGTAAAAGCATCCTAAATAGGTTAGAAAGAAACTAAAGTGCATATGAAAGTAAATGAAATAAAGTAAATATATGTTCAATGAACTTGTGCTGAGTAAGTAAAAGAAACAGTAAAGCATTAATTGAAATTAAGCAATATATACTATATTCTAAATATATTATAAGTAAGCAAAACACAATACTAAAGATAGAGAGTGTAAAGCTTACATAGTAAGGAAAGTATATTAGACTCATGGTCTAAGACAAACATAGCCTAGGACCATGTAGGGAACACAGCTAAAAAGCTATGATGAGTCTTCACAATCAATGAGATTGTAGAGAATCTCACATCTTATTTAATTGAAGTTATTTTTAGAAAGGGTCTCATTCTGCAGGGACTTACAGAATGAAATGAGGAATTAAGCATGTCTGCCTAACTAGTATTGGGAAAACGGGGTTTCAATTATAACTTACTCTCAAATATTCACCCTCTGAGAATATGAGGATCCTTATCTTTCTAATTTAGCTTGCTCTTGGCTACTTCAATTAGCAACCCCTATTCTTTTAAATGTGAAAGTTTTATTCATGCATAGAATCTTATATGAATGATTCAAATGAAAAAGGCTCAAAGCTAAGCAAACATTCAAGGAAAATTAAATAATTACAACTAAGTGATATCTAAAGTTATCTAATTTTAATGATTTACGTAATGATTGGAGCTAATTAAGCTCCCAATTAACTTTGATATATTGATCTCAAGTTAATTGTAATTAATATTAATAATTGAAATTTTAAAATAATGGCTTCATTTCATTTATTATAGTATGACAAAATAATTTATGAATATAATCAATGCAAATAGAAACTAGTTTTAATCTAGTCCTAAGCCATAAGATTCAAATAGTTTAACTAATCATGGCTTAGGTGATTAGTAGAAAAGGATTAAGGTTATGAAATTAATAATATAAGAAATTAGAAGTTAAGACTTAATTCACTAAAACTTACTAGCTAGGTTATAACTTAAAAGTTCCATCTAAATCAAATACTAATCTAGCTAAGTTATAATTTGAAGAATCAAATCAATCAAGTACTAATCTAGTTAGGCTATAATAAAATGAAGATTTAAAGTAAATAAAAGATGAGATTTAAGAACTACAAGTTCTAAATATTCTAATAGCTACAATTTAATGAATTCAATAGAATTCCTAAACTACTTTATGTGAACTAGGATTACTATTACTAGCTCATAAGTGATTTAAGAGAAGCCTTTAAGATTTTAGATGAATAAACTAGGCTCTAATTTAGTGACTAAAGGCTAGTCTTAGTTGATTTAATTATCTACAATTACAAAGGCATTAAAGTTAACTACTCTTAATGGATGTGACAAATAGTCATAGGGATCAACTACAATTCATATTTTTAAATCAATCCTAGGGTTTTTACCTTATGGTTGAAAGGTGAATCAAGCACTTTGCAATTGATTCACACAACTAGAAAATGAGAACTAAGCTCAATTAAGAGTAATCTAAATTGACATGGGAAATAATAAATGTGGCATGTTAGCTATTCTAGTGTTTTATAAAACCTAAAACATGCAATCTAAGAATTTAAGATTTATCACAATAACACTAATTAAGAGTCAAAATCTAAGAATCACAATTTGTTGTCCAATTGAAATGATAAGCATATATTTGAAATTCTTATATTTTAAGGAGAAAAATGACACTAAGTAGGTCAATTTTAGACAACATTTAAAATTTAGGGTTGTTAAGACTCCTAATTAGGGTTCAAATGTGATTATGAAAATTAGGGTTCAAATGTTAAATTTGATTTCATATTATTATTTCTCATATTTTTGTGAGTGAAATGGACTATTTGATCATTTAATTTGGATATTAAATGATCAAATTAGGTCACATAAAATGATGAAATTAATTTGTAATTAATTAATTAATCTTAAATATTGACTAATTAAAATATTTATCAAAACAAAAATTAAATTGCATGTTATTAATCTACACATTTTTGTGATCAACATAGTATATATTATCATATGTTTTTGATGAGTATTTTATAATCTAAAAATGAAATGAAGTTCATAGAATAATTCTCAATTTATATTTAATATATTATGTTAATTATTAATCCTCAGATTAATTTATTTCCTTCAGCACTGAATTACAAGGAATATGCCACATCGACATTTAAGATGGCATGGTTCAGGATCAGTGAACCAACCGGTCCAATGGATTGCATCATTGGGTCGATCCATCGTCCCTGTCGCGATTTCTGAGACCGGGGAAAAAATTTTAGGGCACGGTCGAATTTCGCGCTTCAAGCATCCCAAGTCCACGATTAGGCCAGAATTTCAATCATAAACTGTAATCTTAGATCTCTATAAGAAATCCCTAATCTATAACCTTCTCAGGGAATAACAATATCAAGCCCTAGTTTTACATATTATGACGTTTGCCTGAAGTAAATGGAGTTCAAGATCGATAGTTGAAACTTAAAGCAAAGAGGAATTAATTACAGTAATTAAACTACTAGATAAGATATTGACTGAAATCAAAATAATTATGTTATCATCTTAATAAAATCAAGATAATGATATGAGATTGATCATGAGTAATATTAAACGAAAATTCATACCAGCACTATAATATCAAAAGAAATCAATGCTAGTGTGAATAAACGCATGATATATAACAAGTGATAAGAAGATACAGAAATTGATGTTTTGAGTCGAATAATGAACTCTGAAATATTCATTATTTGAACTCATTTGATGATCAAACTATAGGTAGCTGTAGAAAAGTTTTAAGGAGAATCATAATAAGGGGAGAGGTAGTTCGTACCTTGCTGTTGAATAAGCTGGAATGAGGGCTTCAGAGAGGTTCGACCTTAATAGAGAGATCTTCCTTCACTCCCGATTTTCTTTTGATACATTCGTAGCTCTGAAAACTTAGGGGTAGCAGAATGAATAGAGTTTCATAAAACCAAAACCAAACGAAGGTAGGGTGCCTAGAAGAGGATAAGGACCTCAGCGTCCAGCTGGAGGGAGGTCGTGGCGTATGACGGCCTATAGTCTGAGCACTAGTGCGAAAAGGGAGGGAGACGTACAGGAATTGTATCCAGGTCGTTGATTTAATCTGACGATCCAACGGCTGGATCGAGCATAATGATGAGAGCCGTTGGATCTTCACGATTATAAATTAATACGCCAGATTGATTGCTTATGCTGTTTTGTTTTATGGAACCGACAGTGGATCCTCGCATTTTATGAATTTAGTCATTTGATTTATTTTAAATATGAAATATATATTATTATTAATTAATTATTATTTTTTATTTATTTATACACTCAATTATTTACTCAATTTTAATTATCCAAATGGACTCTAAAAAATCACAAAAAAAAAAAATCACCCTTACCTATTTGAGGTGTGGGGAACTCAAAAATGAAATTAGATTTTTAATTGGAGGTCAATTTAATTATCTAAATTTTCTGGGTATTTAAATATTATTAAAATATTCGGGAAAATTTTGACGACTTCCAAACACTTTCAAAATACCACCCCTAACTAATTTGGGTGGTGAGTCCAATGGTGAACTCCATTTTCAACTTTGAGGTCTAAATATATTAGGCATTCTCAGAATTATCAGAAAATTATGAAATGTTAAAAATTGTCAAACGATCTCCAAATCACACGAAAATTAAAATGAAGGCTCTTAATATTATTATAATACTAATAAAAAAGAATTAGAGTCAATTAGGTCACTAATTGATTGGGCCCCAAGATCCACTGGAAGCTGCCTAACATAATCGAAAAGGGTACTGATGGCTTTGGTGATGTGGCCTGCAAGTGGGGGACAGTTCCTGGTGTAGGCGTACAGGAGATTTTAGCTGTTGGAGGTGCGAACAAAGCCAAGATGAAGATCTATAAGGTTCGGAGCTGCCTTATCCATCTGATTGATTGAAGGTTAAGGCATAATAGCCTTGATGGATCAAATCACAAAGACCAAATGCTGGAGAAATTTAGGTCGTTGGATCATGGGTGTGATCCAACGCAGAGAGTAAGCATGGGCATAATCCGATATGAACCATCAGATTCACAGGGATGGGTGGCATGGATGCACTAAAGCGGCTGCTATGTGAATGGAGCCTCATAGCAGATCGCCCGTGTTCACACAATGAATCTCGAGCGATCTACAGACCATTGGGGGTTCAGGATGCAAATATTAATTGTTGCAAACCCTTAAGAACAATTTCCTCTATTTAAAATAAATTTAATTATGGCCTAAATGACCTCCAAAAATTCCTAAACTTGCACTCCTAACTAATTTGGGGGTGAGAAATTCAAAAATAAAGTTAGAAATTGATTTGGAGATCAATTTAATTTAGCTATTTTCTAGAGTCTTAAAATTGGCAAAATTACCATTTCAACCTATTGAGGTCTAATTGATCTCAAAATTTCAAGGTTAGGTCCTAATGAGGTTTAGAACTTAATGGTACTAAGCTTTGGACTTAATTAGCATATATTAAGTTGGGCAACAACCTACGGTTATTATATAACCAAAAGAAGTTTTATCCCTGACCTTTGTAGGAAAAGGATTGTCAATGCACAAATTTGAGAAGCTACATCTAATTGAGGGCACATTCTGTAAAGATTCACTTAAGTAGTAATAAGTGAAGCTCTTAAACTTCGATGCGTCTTTTTAAATAATGGTGGAGTATCTAATAAGAACTCTAAAGTTAAGTGTGCTCATATGGGAGCACTCCTAGGATGGGTGACCTACTGGAAATTTATCTTCTGATGGCAAAATTGTGAGGCTTTCAGGCTGAAGCAAACAATACCTTAGTGCTTAAGAGTTTATATTATTACAAATTGTATTAGAGCATGCCCTAGGGTGTCATATAGGAGCAAAGTGCCATACAGGATAAAGTGCCACTTTATGTGAGTAGCCTCTTGTACCCATGATGGTTAATATGCTATATGATTGTGGGTACCTCTTGAGCTTATAGGGGTCACCTCTAGTCCTATTGACCCAATAGATGGTTCTTAGATCTATGTGTGGATACTGACAAGAACATCAGTTACTTAAGTTGAGGAGTTTGTAAGGACCCACTTAAGTAGTAATAAGTGAAACTCTTAAACATCGAGGAACATTTTTAGATAATGATGGAGTTCCTGAAAAGAACTGTAAGTTAAGCATGCTCATGTATGAGCACTACCAGGATAGGTGATCTGTTAGAAAGTTATCTTCTGAGGGCAAAACTGTGATGCTTTCAGGCCAAAGTGGATAATACCTTGGTACTTAAGAGTTTGGGTTGTTACAGATTCAGAAAATTTAATTGTTCAAATAGACGTGTATAGTCACTAAACTATTGAAATAAACTCGACCATTTTCCTTGTGTAGGGATCATGATTTCGTGCTTTCAGCGAAAAGCTCCCCAAAGATCCTCTAAGGTTTACTCATTCTCTGTCGACGGCCCCTCATGGGGTCGTCTTTGACTCCTCTTCCCCATCCCCATCCCCATCCCCATTTCGAGGATCCTTAGTGCTCCCCTAACTCAATAGAGGCAAGGTTTCACTCTTTTTGGCTCTGAGTCCTAGAAATCTCTTTTCTCTGTAGTTTAAAATGAAAAAAATATATATTTTAATCTTTCTTATGTGTCTTCTTCTGAAGAGGTTATTAACATCTCTGAGGATGAAGTTAGTCTCAGTGAAAAGTAGTGGATCAATTACGTGGTAGGAATTAGTTTGGGAAGCAAACACACCTTCAAAGCTCTTCAAGATGTCATGGAAAAATCTTGGAAGCTTAAAGATTCTTTCTTTTTATTCTCATTAATTGCTAGCTGCTATATTATTAAACTTTGTTGTGAAGAAGATGTACAAACTATCTTACAAGGGGGTATGTGGTTCTTCTTCAACACCTCGTGTAACAACCCGAGGTTGTTACTAGAATAATTAATTCCAAATTCATGAGGATTAAGTCGAAATTAGAATTTCAATTTTAGTCAAATAAAAATTAAATAAAAATATTCTCAAATGAAGCGTATCAAGGGGATCCTTCTACCAAAATTTGAGTACAATCTGAGTCTCGGATCATCCTAAATAAATTCGGAAAATTTAAACTTTCGGAGTTGATAAGAGATAAAATAAAAGTTAGATTTCAAAAAACTTTTATATTTGAGTTAAGCATTATTGGATGACTCTATGTTTTAAGTTTCGTAATTTTTCGGGCTCCAGATTAATCGTAGCGAATTTTTAAAGTTTTTCACTTAAAAATTAATATAAAATAAAATACTTGCTTAAATTCAATAATTTTTAAAAGCTTGTGTTTGTTTCGTTGAGACGGTCGTTTTGATACCAAGTTTGTAATTTTTAGAGTTTAATTGACTTAGATAAAGGCTTGTGAAGTTTCAGTCATTGGATTTTGACTCAACGGCTGCGATAGGATTTAATTTTTTTTTCCTCTTAAGTATTTTGAGCTCTACCCTAAAGCAGCCATCCGAAAATTTCATCCCCTCCCAGCCGTCAACTCCTTATCATCCCCATGAGAACCGAAAATCCTCTTCCTCCCTCTCCATGGCCGAACCTCCTCCTTCTTCCTCCTTGGCCGAGCAACCTCTCCATGGCCGAACCTCTCCTTCTTCCTCCATGGCCGAGCACCTCCGCTCCTCTTGGCCTACCGAGTAACAGCCCTCCTCCTCCCAAGGCCGAGTAGTTCTCCTCCTCCTCTTGGCCTACCGAGCAGCTCTCCTCGTCCTCTTAGCCGACCGAGCAGCTATCCTCCTCCTCTTGGCCGACCGAGCAGCTCTCCTCCTCCTCTTGGCCGACCGAGCAACAGCCCTTCCTCCTTCCAAGGCCGAGCAGCTCTCCTCCTCCTCTTGGCCAAAATCAGCAGCTTTCTTCATTCTTCTTGCCAACATTAGGTCAATTGTTGATTTGGTATACTACTTGAACCTTAGCTTGCTTTCTCTCAAATAAAATCATGTGAAGTTAGAATGAAAATTCAAATGAAATTAGTACCATTTTCTTTTCATAAAATCATGTATTGAGATGACCATTATACTATAAATAATCTTTGGTGAATTTGCTATTGTAAGAATCCAAAATCATTTCTATGTTTTGTGAAATATATATATATATATACATATATATTATAATTCAAATAAAGATTGTAAAGCATAATTTTGAGATGATACTATTAAACTATAGCTTTATTTTGTATAATTAAAATGCTCTTTTATCTTCAAGTTAGGTTTTAAGTAACTCTAAAACATTGGTTTAAGAGTATCAACATTAGCTTTGTTAGGAGTAACTAAGAGATAATTATACTTGCATGGCTCTTAGTCTTAGTTTCTAAATATATTTATTCTACACTTTATATATGGCTTGTTTATAATCTTAATGATGTTGATTGTTGTTGATTAAAGGATCCTCTTGAGTTCGTTCTTAGAGATCGTGTTCTTATAATTTCATCTATTTGCAAAGAATCGATTGTAATTAAAATTATTGCATTCAATTATGTAGATCTCTCTAGCATGTAGTTATTATTCTATCATATGTATTAGTGTATGAATTTTAGATAGAATGCACATTAGTCTAAGAACTAGCAAATTAATCAAAAGATATAACATAAATGTGCTTTTCCCAATTAATGCAGATGTGGTAATTGTCATCTCATTCCAATCAATCGTCAAGCTTCAGGTTTGGATCATTTTAAAGGTATGTAAGTGCTAAGAACTTGTATTGAGTTCTGTATAGTAAATTATTTGCTTAGTCCTATGTTAAGTGCGTACATCACTTGCATAGTTCTTATTATTATTTTTGTGCTTTTACTTTTCTTAAGTTTATGTTAACTTTCAATTTCTTTATAAGCTATGTTTAAGGTTTTAGGTGTCTTGATTATGTCTTAAATGCTAAATTTCAATAAACTCTCATGTATCCTTAATTTAACTTAAGAGATCTTAAGGGCCTGATCAAGTGAATTACACTTAATTAGGATCTTAGATCGCCATTAATAATTCATCAATAATTTATTTGATTTGATATTGATTTGTAATACAACTATTGGTCTTAAACTGATAAGATTAGGGGTTAACACCTAATCTATCAGACTTAGACCCAAACTCTTAATCACTTAAATAATCGTCTTGATTATAAGATAAGGAACTTGACATTTTTCCAACAGTGCATTCAATTTGGTATTGATCTTAAATATTTGAATTAGACATGTTAAGGTTAATAATAAATCTATATGATTGCTTGATCTGAATCTAAACTTTAGATCCTTGATTTTCTCCTAAATAAGACTATTAGCATAGAAGATTAATAAAATCATATTTGATCAAACTAGTGATCTAAAATTGTAATAACATCCATGATTTAAATCCCAAAATCTTAGATTAAGTTGTGATCAGATGACTTAATCATCTGATCTGATCATTCTAAACTTAATTATGAAATAAAACCCAAAATGTTAATATCAGAATTTAGAATGAGAGATCTTAAATATCTCTTCATAAGATCATCTTAAAATATTTAAAAGACCTAAGTTACATATACCTCAAGGTAGGAGAACTTGTATGACTCATTGAGGTAGAAGCTTAAATGATCCCTTAACCCTAGAAATTGATCTTAACCCATCATGGTAAGAATCACTTTAAATATTAGAATGATACTTCTCCTTGTGGTAGGATCCGTGTTGGGTGATCCTTGATCACATTTTTAGTGGAATCTTGTGTAGGGATCTCCTATTTAGCATAGGCCTTTATAGTCTTGATAAGTCCTTGATTCATTAAGTAGACATATTTGAACCCTGATTATTGGGCGGTATAGTATAGTATACCCATACTACTGATTCTTCAGTAATATTCAGGATTGGTTGATTCACTCTAATGGGGACTTATGACCAGGTGCTAACTTTAGAGATTAGCCGAATACAGTCCCATTAGAGTAAATTCTCCAAGACTAAGAGTGTCACAATTAGTGAACAAGATCCTTAGTTTAAGATATAAACTATGACCGGGTTCTGCCTCCTATCGTAGTGCGCTTTGATAAGTGCAGTTTAAGCAAACTAAGTTTCACAAGTCACTTTGCATAGAACACTAAGTATGCTTGTAATTGTGGTATTTAACGACTTAGCTTAAGAAGTAAACTGTGACCAGATTCTGCCTCCTATCGTAATGCGCTTCGATAAGTGCAGTTTAAACAAGCTAAGGGTTAAATTCACCTTTCTTGTAAATGTGTTGAATATGTGTATATGATCATCCCATATATTGATCTTTAACTAAATCTGACAACCTTAACTAATTATCATTCTAGAAGCTAGGAGTTAGAATCCTTTTAGCAGGATTCTGCACGGTGGAGACTTAGAATTCATTATCTGCATTCCAAGTTTTCATGAATTTTTGGATTTTACTCATGTAACATAGAAGCATAAGCATGATCATAAGCACGATGTATGAGTATCAATGAATATTTATGGATTACGGAATATTATATATATATATTAATCGGGGGAAATTGCAAAATGATTAGTACTGGATTCCCAACTGGATATATATAAGTATTGGGTCGTACGATTCATAGCAGTTCAGTGATATATTGGTTGGTTACATATCATGACATTCAGTTTAGTTGCATATACAGATGCATTTATTCAGTGGCATACAGCATACCTTCACATATACCTTATTCAGTTTTAGAGTATTTACTGACTTTTCCATTTTCAGTATTCAGCTTTACATTTCAGCATTTCTTTACCTTACTACAAATTTCATATTGTTTCAGTTATTTAGCGTGTTTACAGTTTTTCTGCACTTTTACTTTACTTTGCCTAAATTTTGTATAACTTCTTACTTTCAGTTATTTTATAGTATTTCTGCAGTTTGATTTTTGTCTTACTCTTATGTTGAATAACATCTTTTAAAATGTAAGTATATGCTATTTTACAACTTTGTTGTACTTAGATTTTATAAGTCTAATATTATTTTTCATTTGTTGGATTGGCCCTATCATATATGTACATATGACAGCATCAGGTGTTAGCTCAGACCTTGTGCTTGGGGGCGTGCTGGTGATAGACGGTCGGGTGAGATTGATAGTCTGCAAAGAAAGAGATCTTGTTCAATTATTATGATTTATATTGCTCATATTTAATTAAATGTAATAAATGAATTTATTTCTCATTATTTTGTATTTTTTATATTGTATATGAATGGATAAATATGGATATTATTGAATGCCTTCTCCGTAATTTATGCACTACTTTACTTATGTTTCTGCCTAATACTGTGCTCACCTTCAGATTAATGCCATGGATAAGTTGTCTATTATCTGCAGTATTAGTAACAGCCACCACTTGATCGTAGTTAAGTTAGTGTTACTCGACGACGGTCAGGAGGCGACCGTCACACCTTATTTCTAGTTAAACCATGGAATTACACTTTTCTGTTGTCAGCTTCATCCTTATCTTCTTTACATGTATGGATCAAGTTTTGTAAACTTCCTCTCCACTTATAGTCTAAAGGTCTCATTTCTAAACTCGCAAGCAAGGTTGGTGTCCTTATAATGGAGAATAGCTTAACTACCTCAAAAGCTAGCTTAACTTTTGCAAGAGTCTGTATCAAAATTGGTACTTCGTCTTCTTTGCCAGAGAAAATTCATATTAGGGTTGATAGTGATATTATCAATCAGTACGTTGACTATGCTTGGGCCTCCACTATATGTGAAAATTATGGGCTATTCACGCACACAGGCTGTATTTGTTCATCAAATACCTTGCCCTCTAATAAAGGAAGAAGTAGGTTCATAAATCCTAGAAGATGCCATCATTAGCCTTCACCAATCCAGACTGGTACAACTGTTCAAGCAGCACATGAAGCTCATATTCTCCCCTCCATTTTGGAAGCTCCCCTAACTGTTATTATGACTACCTCTCCAACCTCTTATCCACTTATGGCCATACAAATATTTAGCTAAATTCCCTCTAATCAAGACCTAAATGCTTTGCCAGAACATGGTATTAGTTCCTCTTTTGGGGCCCACTCTCCAAGGGAGCCTAACTCTCTGGAAATAATTTTTAAAGCTCCTCTATTCTTAATATTCATTCGAATCAGCCTGATTCTAAATTGGAATTTTCTTTAGAAAAATAAAGGGTTGATATGATGCCCATATGTTCCTTTGGTCTGGCTCCAATGAAAACACTACCTGGTAGCAATGCCACCAGCTGCCCTTTGATTGATCCTAAGTCCACTAGTGATGCTTCAAAAAATGTAGAGGGAAGAAGTTGTTTCCTTAGGGCCATGACCAAGTGATCTTTCTCTCATCTTGTGGTTGGTTTTATTTTTGTTGTTGTTTTCCTGCTTTTATGAATAAACCAAATTTGATGGTTTAGAATGTCAGAGGACTCCACTCTAACACTCGCATTTCTGATCTTAAGTATCATGTTAATTATCATAAATCTGGTATTGTCAAGATCTTAGAACCCTAAATCAATAACCAGGATATGGCTTCTATGCTCTCAACAAATAAATATACTTCAACAATAAAGATAATTGCAATAACTTTGATTTTATCTCTATTGGTCAAATCTAGATAAAATGGAACTCTCAAAAAGTTTCATTTTTGCCTAATATTATTAAACCTTAATTTATTCATGGTAGATTTCTTCACAATTATTTTCTCAATTAACTGATTTTTATATATGCCTCAAATCTTGATAAAGCCAGACTTTCCCTTTGGATGATTTGAAATAGCTCAATATCATAATTAATGGCCCTTGGATGGTTTTTGGTGTTTTAACTGTATACGATATGCTGATGAAAAAATTGGGGCTCCTCCATCCTTATCAAGACTCAATACTTTCAATAATTTCATTAATGAAGTTGACCTGTTGGATATTCACTACTCTAGAAGTCACTTCACTTGGGACAACCATCGCCTAGACCACCCTATAAAAGAAAAGCTAGATAGATGCCTCTATAACTCAGACTAGATCACTATGTATTCGGAGGTCTTCTGCAAAATCCTTCCTCCTTCAAATTCAGAACATGCTCCCCTTCTCATCTCTGCTCCTTTGGCCGCTAAAAAGCAGTCACGCTTCTGCTTCAAAAATTTATGGGCCAACAAAGCTGATTTTAATTCTATTGTTCTGGCTATGTATAATGAAATCTATGGTGGGGATTCATTTTTGATCTTCATAAGAAATTGGATCAGACCAAAAAGATTTTTAAACTCATAAATTCCTCATAATCTCTCAACCTCTCTAAAGTTAATAGAATTCAACAAGAACAAGTTATTGTTATCAATCATCCTGATTATTTTAATTCTAATGTTGAACATTATTCTAAGTTATTTCAATTAAATTAGAAACTCAATGATGTTGTTTTCAATTAACTCTCTTGGGCTAAACAAAGGTCGAAAGTCCACTGGCTTTCTCTTAGGGAAGAGAACCTAAAGTTTTTCTATACTTAAATGGCAATTAAAAAGAACCAAACTTGATCTATCACTTTAGTTATTATAACTAGCTATCTCTTACTATGGTTCTCTCCTCAACAATACGATGGGTCATGGTGACAATCTCTTTCCCTTTTATGCCATTATTGATTCCTCCTATCATTGAGATATTAGTCAGAATATCTCTGAAGATGATATTAAGCGCACTCTGTTCTTCATCAAAGACAATGCTAGTTCAGGTTTCAATGGGCTCACCTCTCTCTTTTTTAAGAATGCCTGGAATTGCACAATTCTCCACATTTATCAGGGAGTCAGATATTTTTTTCAAAATGTAATTATGCCTAGATGGCTCAATCACACCCTAATCACTTTAATTCCAAAAGTAAAGGATGTTATGTCGATAGAGAACTTCAGATCCATTGCTCTTTACAGCACAATTTATAAAATTATCTCTAAAATTATCACGAATTGCATCTCTCCCCATTTACTAGATATTATTCATCCTTCACAAGTAGCCTTTGTGAAAGGGAGACATATGTCTCATCATATTATTCTTGCTAATGAAATTATCAGAGCATTTAATTGGAATCCAAGCAAAGTGTTTTGTGCCAAGATTGGCCTTAAGAAAGCATTTGACAGTATCAACCAAGACTTCTTTATTAACACTCTTTCATAATTGAACTTTCCAGCTACTATTATAAATTGGTTCACGGCCTGCATCTCAAATGTATATTTTTCTATTAATCTCCAAGGAACGATTGATGGTTTTTTTGGCTCTTCTACTGATCAAAGAAAAGGATGCTTTCTCTCCCCCCTTCTGTTTATTATTGCCATGAACTCTCTATTAGGTCATTTATTCTTAAGAATTTTAGCTGCTCCTATCTATTTTTTGTTAATGACATCCTTCTTGTTGGTAAAACTACTTCATCTAATATGCATGCTCTTAAAGATTGTATAGATAAATTTTTTGTTGCCTCGGGCCTCATGCTAAACAAAGAAAAATTGAGCATCTATTACTCTAACTTGGTGAATAGTGCAGATGATATTTTTGGTGTATGTGACATATCTAATGCTTATTTTCTTATGACTTTGGTCAACCTGTCATGCTTTCTAAAACCAAAAATGAAAATTGTATGCCGCTAGTTTCTAAACTTCAACATTGGATCTTTGGATGGGCTTCAAATCCCTTTCTATGGTGGGCCATCTTCTGTTTCTCAAATTTTCAGTTTTGTTACTTCTCATCCACTGGTTCAAAGCAATTCATATTCCTTTAAGTATAAAAAGTATTTATGCAATTTCTTGATCACATATCTACTACCAACAAAATGCATATTCTTGCCTAGTATAAAATTGCTGCTTCTACCTGTAAGGGTGGTATGGGTATCATTTGCTCTTCTAAGCTTATAATCAGTTGTAAACTCTCAATTTGTTGGTCAGTACTTTGCAATACTTCCCTTTTGGTGGACTGGTGGAAAGAAAACATATTAAAATTATTTGATACTTCTACTTGGCCTAATAATGTGACTTCTCATTTTTGAAAAATTGGTAAGGATCTCTCACATTTTGTATCCCCATATTATTACTGACAACACCAGAAATACGGTTGTAATCAAGAAAGGTCACAATTTTACCCTCAAAGCCTCATATGATCTTCTTTTTTCTTACTCACCAGATGTAATGTGGGTAGGCTCCCTCAAGAGCAAAGGCACTAACCTCAATATTAAATGTATTATTTGGAGAACTTTAAAATATGGCCTTATAAACCAACCAAGCAATAGTACTCTTATAACCCTCCAAAAAATAAATTTTAATCGATAAAGTTTGGTTTAAAATAGGTATGCCAAAATTACCAAAAAATCAAGATCATGCACCTCTTTTATATAAGAGTATGATATATATATAACTTTTAGTAAGGCATCAATGATTACCTGCTAATGTAAACCTAATAGGATCCAATCTGGCTTTACTAGAGATGCTAAGATGGATACCACCATTCCAAATGTATGCACCATTAGCTCTTGACTTTTTAGATGGAATGTCAGCTGGTTGTTTTAGAATATTTACATCCAAAAAGTTTCACATCTTGTTTGGTGACAATGAAGATGCCCATCAACCTTCTCAATAAAATGACAAACATTCTCAATTGCTGGGGTTTTCATTGAAACATGACCTGTCATCTTTGTCTTAGCGCTAATGAACCATATTCTCATCTTTTCTTCTCTTGTGATTTCACTTTACATTCTCAAGTCAATCATTCCTAATGGTTTTTCATATTATCTCCCACCTTCTTTAATTAAGATTATGAATGATATCTCTTGCTATGAGAAACCAGTTAAAAATAGCATACATATATGGAAATAACAAAATTGGGTCCTTATTAACTATATATGGACATAACGAAATGCACGCATTTTCAATAACTCTGTTAGGAGTGATTTTATTATCAATTATAATATCAAAAATAGTATTCTTTGGATTATTAGGAAGTAGCGGCACCCTTTAAATTGTGTAAATTAGCATAATTAGAAGAGCTCTCTTATATATAGTTAAGGTTTGATCTAGCCGGACCGCTCTTAATTTTTTTGGGGTTCTCTCTATTATTTGTTACAGCATGGTTTGGCTGTGGCTGTTTATTTTTTCATTTGGTTAGCCTCTTTTATATTGCTACTCTTCCGGCCCATGATCATGATTTTTAAGTTTGCAAGATCTCATCTACTTACGGTTACAATTTATTGCTCGGTATCTCAATTTTGCGTTAAACGTTATTTGGAGTATTTGTTGTTATAATTTTGTGTTCATTTTTTCATCTGCTACATGCTATGTAACAGTCCAAACTTTTAAGCACCAAGGTATTGTTTGCTTTAGCCTGAAAGGCCTCACAGTTTTTCCCTCAGAAGATAACTTCCCAGCAGGTCACTTATCCTGGGAGTGCTCCCACATGAGCACACTTAACTTTGGAGTTCTTATCAGGAACTCTACCGTTATCTGAAAAAGTACCTCAATGTTTAAGAGTTTCACTTATTACTACTTAAGTGGATCTTTACAATCTCCCCAACTTAAGTAATTGACGTCCTCATCATTATCTGCACACAGATCCAAGAACCATCCATTGGGTAGATAGGACTAGAGGTGACCCCTACAGGCTCAAGAGGTATCCATAACCATGTAGCACCTTAACCATCATGGGTTCAAGAGGATACTCACATGAAGTGATACTTTGTCCTGTATGACACATAGCTCCTATCTGACACCCTATAGCCTGCTCTGATACAAAAACTGTGATGACCGAGTGATCAAGTTTTGGAATTTCTAAATAATAAACTTATCATTTGAAATATAGAGAATACGATAATAAAATTTTAAGTTATTTATTCATCACATAGCCAATCTTATAAAATTATATAAGTTCAATTATTATTATAATATATAACAAAAGAAAATATATTCACTATAATCTCACTTCTGCTTATAAGGTCTTTCTAAGTGAGTATCTTCTTAATCTTTAGTTTTTAAAATGTGAAATAATCATTAGTAAAGCCAATCACGTAGGAGTACAAAAATTATCCATTAAAAATAATTTTTTAGCATCCTAAAATAGGTGTAAATCAAATGAAATGGAAAGAAAATTAAATTTTTATATTGACATGTAATATAATAAATGCTGCAAATTTTATCAAGCTTGCCCTACATGTTAGATATGAAATTAAATATTTGAATAGCGTCAAGTGAAAAATTTTCAATTAAAAGTAAATTGTGATACAAAGCTGAGTATAGTGACTTATCATCCAACAGGTAAAACCTATTGGCCATGGAAGCTTATCACCATCCATTGGTAGTGCCTCATCTTATAAATATAAAATGGTGTATCTTTCTTTCGGATCTTCTGCCCAATTTCATACGGGCTAGATCTCTCCTTATTTCAATGTGAACTACTAATAAGCTCTACATGTACATGTTACATTTTCATTTCTTCCTTCAAAGATAAACACAGAAAAGGAAATTTTTTTACTTTTTGTCACACACTTTTATATGAAAATATTACAATTTAATAAAGTGGTTTGCATGATAAAATGAATAAGCAATATTCAAATTGAAATAAGCTCAAAATTTAAGATACTTGAAATAAAACATAAGAATAATTGCGTACCTAACTTGAAGAATAATTTTCTTAAATTTGTTGATTTCAATCTGTTAAATCAACATAAAATTTGTTAATCAACTATCTTAATTCATTTTAAATTATTCATTTAATAAATTATATGAAAAATTCATAATATTATAATTATGAGAAATTATATTTATAAATATTCCAAAAATCAAATTTATTACTTAAATTATTCATAAATATCAAAATTTATCTTCTTACAGCAATTATAAAGTTTGTAAATTAATTGTATATCATTTGAAATAAAAATTTTATTTTTATAAAATTTTCCTAATTTTTGCTAAGTAAGAAATTAAGGTTTTTAGCTGATTTTGTTTCATCTAAAAGGTATTTTTAGAGTGCTTATTTTCTATTGATGTCTAAACATAAATTGTTCTTTATATATCAGAGAATATGCATGCCAAAAATCACATTTGGATTCTCTGTATTTTGAAACTTATAATATTTTAAACATTGGAAAATTTTTTGAAATTCCAGAAATTTTATCTAAGTTCAAATTAATGATTTTCTTAACAAACTTAAGCACTTAAATGACCTTCTTAATGAAATAATCAACTCAAGTGATTAACTGAAAAATTTCTCACAATATAACCAAGATTATGTTTGCCAAATATAAACATCTAACTGTGCTTGGAATAAAAATTATACTAAGCTAAACATCAATAAAATTTCAGAAAAATCTATTTTTAAATTTAAAGTTTTTTAGAGTTTTTATTGAATTTTGAGCACTTAAATATTACCTTTAAAGTGTTCAAAGTTCTGGGATGTCTTAAGTGAAGTTCTTCCCAATATATAGGGGAATCTACATGCAAGATTACAGCTTTATATTCTTGGTAACCGAAAAAATATAAAGTTTCAAAGTATTACCAAAATCTTAAAATCTTAGAAAATCTAGAAATTTTTCTAAGTAAAAATTCAAAAATTTCATTATACTTTGAGATTAGCATAGAAGCAAAATTATTAAATAGTTTCTTCTAATAACATGCAACCAATATATAGGTGAACATATTAGAAAAGATTTCAAGTTCTAAATATGATGAATCTAAAAGATATAGCTATACAAAGTTAACATAAATATACTTTTTAAGCATGAGAAATATTTGAAAAAAATTAAAACTTTAGCAATTTATAAGAAAATAAAATAATCATGTATTAGATCTTGACTTAATATGAAGATATCTAAATCAATTAAAAAAATTTTGTATGCATATTTGATTTCATTAATAAAATCAAGTTAAAAGAAAAATTTTGAATTAAAAGAAATATAAATCTTAATGAATATTTTCTTTGAAATAGATGAAGAAGAAGAAAACTTTAGTCTTTTTAAGAATTTGGGAAGATGGAGAAGAATAAGATTTATATGATGGTGGGAGAGGGGATAAGGAGACGCCTTTTTCTTTTTGAAGAAGAAGAAGAGGATGAGAGGGGATAAGAAGGGTTTAATAACTTTAGAAAAACTTTAAATTATGAAATCATCTCCCCTAAACTAGCCATATAAATATAATAAAATGAATTAAATAAAGTAGGATTTAAATCAAACAGTATAAATAATTCAAAATAAGAATGAATAGTTTAGATTAAGAGGTAGATTTTGTCTTTATTTGGAATAAAAATATGATAAGAATATTCAAAAGGGGTATATTTGCAAAGATAAATTTTAAGAAAAGATAAAAATTGCAAATTAACTCAATTTAAATAAATAAATGAAAATTTAAATTTTTTACAAATTAAGAAAATCAAAATTTAACGAAAATTAAATTTTAAGGTATCATATGAAAGGTCTCGTTGATACTATTCCAACGATACCAAAAACATCAAATTTGGACGAACAATTAAGCAACAATTCAACCCGGAAATTAAAATTTTTTTTTTTCAAAATAATTTTAAATTTATGAAATTTTCCCCTTTAGCTTACATTGACATCCTGAATCCAAAAATATCAAAAATTTTCAATTATGACACCTAAACATTTTTAAATAATTATTTTAATTTAAATTCTTATTAAAATAACTAAAAAAATCCTGATGTAAATTAATTTTTCAAAATTTATCAAATATTCTCTAAATTCATTTCTAACATTATTATAATAAAATAGTAAAAAGTATATAATTCTAATTTATTTAATAATTAATTTTAATTAACTATATTTGAAATAAACGTATATTACATGCTATGAGATCCTTCGGTGTTTGAATTTGGTGTTAAGCAAAATTTTATGAAGTGAATCTTGGGAGCTTTATTGTTTATGTTATTTCGGCTTAGTGACTTATCTTATTTCTATTACTAGTAACTCTACCGGATTATAAGGTCTTTCATGCACTTTAGTTTGATATCTATTCAAGGAGGATCTATGGAGGCTTGACTCTTTTTTTATATGATCTCATTTTTAATTTGTGGTGACCAGGAGACTATGATGGATTATGATACTATTTTAGACCCCATCCGATGGTTTAATGACTTCCTTTCAGCCACTTCTATTGAATTAATACTACCTTGAATCAAAGACTGATGCCACTGTCGAATTTTTGGTCTAGTGTGGGCTTTTTTTGGGAGGAGCTGAATCATTGTCTTGTAATTTTATAATTCTTAATTGCTTACTTCTATTTTGTCTATGTTAGTTCTCTTGTACCTTTATCTCCTTTATATTTTATACAAAGTTTACCAATATATATATATATACACACAAATAACATAAATTTATTTGTATCCTTAAACTCTATCTAATTTCCTTTAACCACTCAAATCTTCCCAAAACCATCCAGCTAAGTCACTTCGATAATATTGGATTAAAATAATAATTGATACGATTATCTAAATATTTATAATTAGGAAAAATTAAATAATAAAATAGATGCAATTAAATAACAAAAACTAATTAAGTACTTTTAATTATATCTTTTTTTAATAAATAATCCATTAAATTAAAATACAATAAAATATTTTAATCATATTTTAAAAGTTTTTAATTTAATTAATATAATGAGATGATTAAGGTTATAATAAATAATAATTAAATTATTATTTTTGATTTATAAAAATAATATAGGTTCATATTATAATTATCAAAACATGAACATCAACAATATACTTAATTATGACTAATAAATTTATAGAGTTTAATTTATAATTTATAAAATAAACTAAAATATACAATTAGTTAAGTATAAAAGATAATTAATGAAAATATAATAAATTATAATGAATGTAATTAATTCAATATACTTATTAATAATATAATGAATTAAAATTAGTTAATTTTGGTAATTAGCTATATAAAATATTAATAATTAGGGTACCATATCGATTAATATATTTTAGTTTTAGTTAATAAATAATCATAGATTAATGACAAGTAATAAATTAAAATAAACAATTATATAATAAAATATAAAATTAATAATTTATTTATTTACTATAATAATTAATTATTGTAATTTAAGCTAATTTAAATAAAACCAATAATATTAAATATTTTTTATTTAATAACCAGTTTCCACTCGTTCCAACAAGTTCTTTTTGTCTCAAATCCGTTCCGCCTCCTCCGCCACTCCAAATCGAGCTTGCATTGCACCTCCAAACTCTATACTTTAACCGTGATTTCTCAGGCGATGGAACAAGTGGCGGAAGGCCTCTGGGTTCTTGCCGACGACTCTGAACGCCGGCGTGATTTCGCAGGAGCAGTAAAATGTCTGGAAGCCTTATGTCAAAGTGGTACTTCCCTCCTTCCCATGATTGAGATCCGCACTCGAATCCGCCTCGCATCTCTTCTTTTTTATCACTCTCATAACCTCAACCACGCCAAAGCCCATCTCGAGCGCGCACTCCTTCTCCTTAAATCCACTCCATCGGCTCTCCCTCTCAAGTTCCGCGCACATTCCCTCCTTTCCCGCTGCTACGATCTTATCGGCAACGTCCCGCAGCAGAAACATACCATCCTTCGAGCACTTGCGCTACTTCGATCTTCCGAGCCCTCCGCGCTTCCCCCCTCCGCTGCGCTTCTCTGGTCGTGCAACTTTCATTCCCAACTTGCGTCGGCTCTGGTCATCGAAACTGATTACCCCGCAGCACTGAAGGCACTTGACGAGGGTTTCTCGGCCGCTTCTGAGCTGCAGCATCAAGAGCTGCAGATGTTTTTTGCTGCATCTACGCTTCACGTCCATCTTTTCCACTGGGACGATCCAGCCACCGTCGAAGCCGCAGCCCGGCAGTCTAATGAAATCTGGGATTCGTTTTCTCCTGATTTGGTAGGCTTTCGGATATTCTGTATATTTTTCATTTTCATTTGTATACTCTTGGAATTAAAGTAGTATATAGTGAAAACTTTAGTGGAAGTGGAATTGATAAATTGATTGAACCTTGGGATTTCTTTGTTTAGTTTTGTAGGGATTTTTTGTCTTATTTAGCGGATATATAGTTTTAATATATCTATAAAGCATCCGAAATTTCATGTTTCTTAATATAGCATAGAAACACTGTACTGCGGTGTAATAAATCTAAGGGATTTTTAGTTGTGAGGTTGATCGGCATTAGGAAATTTGAAAAATATGAGTGTAAAGTTATCTAATTATAGAATAATTTGATTACATTGTAATCATATTAATTCAGTGTTGTTTAGTAGTTTTTCAAGAAATTTAAGATATTTTTATTTAAAATGAAGTAATTTGAGATTGTGGTGTTTTGAGTACTATGGGTAAAATTTTCTCATAATTTTTTTTTTAATTTTTTTAGGATTTCTTACGCTATTCACGTTCGATTTGAACTTGATTTCGTTCAAATTTAACGATTCATGTTCGATTCAAATGAAATTGATTTTGAACGAAATCTAACGAAAAATCAATGATAAACGGTGAAGATTGATGGATTTGTGCTATCGAATAGAAGATTGATGGATTCATGTCCTTCGTGTGATCAAACGAGAAGATGGATTCGTGAAGGCGAAGCCGTGGATAAACGGCAAATGTGTACCTTCCCTTCATGGCCTCGCGTTCCTCCGTGTTGCAGGGAGCTTCATGTAAAGTTAGATTTTAGCTGGATTGACCAAAATCTTTATACACAGGCTTAATTTATACCGGTGTAAATATTTTATACAGGTATATTACTTTACGTCTGAATTTTTGCATGCCAAACAACAGAAATTTCAAATTACTTGAAAAATTTTTACTTTTCAGCCCTTTTACTTCATGCCAAAAAGCCCCTAAAGTTTACTTTACTCAAAAATTTATATAATACTTAAATTTAATTTTTACATAAATGAGTCTAATTTTATATATCATAAAAAATAGTGCCAATCTCTTTTTTGAGTGTACCTTCATCTCTTTCTCATTTTAGCATCATTAAACACATATGAACATTTATTTTTTATTTAAGTTTCATCCTTTTATATTAATGGGCTGTTTGGCATAATGAAATATGAGTGTAAAGTAATCTGATCATTTTATTTCTGTTTTTTGGTTGTCTATAAAAATATTGCAGGAAATTTGAATTTTTTCTATTTGGAATAAATTAATCTGTTGAATATAGTGTTCCAAGTAATTTAGAGGATGAGATTGCACTTGTATCCATTTTTTGCATTTTATTAAAAAATTTTGTAAAATTTTTTAAAATCCAAAATTTATAAAATGAATTACATTTTAGGATATGTTTTATACATAAAATGAATTTCATTTCAAAAATAAAATTATGATCCTACCCCTCTCTTCTTGTTTAATGGTCAGGATTTTTTTTTCACATGTTTTGAGCTATTATTTGGGCACTGTAGCAAAGTTCATTTATGAATAATCACAGTTGATTCAGTGTCATTGAATTTAAAGATCATTATTTTCATCTCTAAGTAGCTAGTAAATTGTTGCCGACTGTTCCTATAGTTATGGCACATACGAATGTAAAAAACCGTAGTCGCTTAGACAAGATATATATATATATATATGTATATGTATATATGTATATGTATATATGTATATATATGTTAGTTTATAGATTTGTGATATGCATATATTAAAATTTAAATTACTTATAAAAGCAATGCATCAAATATTTATAATAGATTTTATGATTATTTCATCTTTAATGGACGCTTCATGAATCTAGTAATTAGTTGGACACGTGCTGCAATCTCAAGGAACTGTATGCCATCTCGTTTTAGGCATGATCTACATAGGGTTTTTGGTTATCATAAGAGGCAATGCATGCAATGAAAATGCAACCACTACATAAGTTAACCGGGTGGTAATGAAATTTTGACGAATGGTCAGAAGGCTCACCATCTTGGCATTACCATTGGTGTCATCCTTGATGGTCTCCCATATGATAGAAGATGCATATATTGTTACTGCCTACCGCTGTTTTTGGGGGTCCCCTGCTTTTTGGTGCATGATATCTGGCACTCAGTTCTTAAAATTTATAAAATTACCACAAATTTTAATTATTGCAGCAAAACTGTTATCCCATTCGAGTACTTTCAATCATTGTGAGTAATGATTATATGATTAAATGTTTATATTGTAAATATTTAAATTTAGTTGTTAGACAAGTAAATATCTAAATTTTGGGTGTCATGCAACTAGTTATCTCTTATTTAATAAATCTGTGAACCAAATGCTTGATCTCTTCTAATATCACAAAATCGATAAATTAAACATTCCTTACCTTATTTTTTCAATTTACGAGAAATTGAGTGAATAAATACTTTTCCTTGCTAAATGATTACACCAAGAAAACTAATGTTTTTGTTAGTATGGCTGCCAGCGACAGAGTGACTACATTTTCTTCATATATTTCTATAGCGTTGAATACAGCATTGCAAATGGAAAAATTGCTACTTTAACATTGTGCATATTCATTTTGGTCTTAATTTATGGAATTAAATGAATTAGTGATTAAGTTAAACTTGATATATTTGTTCAATTTGATTTTTTGACTTTTTAATTTTAAATTATTTTTTTGATAGGGATGCCAGGATTTACTATTGAAGTACAAAATGCTACATGAATTCACTCTCAGTTTTCAAACAACAAATATTTGGCTTCCATATCGGCTTGAATTCTCTGAATTGGTAAATTGCCATGGTAATGGGAAAGGCTTGAATCCTTTGTTTTAACCTAGTAGTTTTGTTGAACAGAGAAATAGACGAAATCAGCTAATTTTTATATACTAGAATAACCAATAAACTAAAGAGTAAAAACTACCTTAACGGTATTCTTTGTTTTTTAGTTTTACTTAATTTTAGCCTGACAAAAGGCATTGATTTTTTGGATTATGAGATTTTGGTGTAAAGTTAATTATCCGTTGACTAGTTTTTAACAGAGGAACTCTCTAGAAATAATTTCATGCTTGTAACAAATTAGCCAAATTTGGTCCACTGATATAACCTCTAAATTTGAACCAACAATTTAAACCACATATTACTATTACTAAAATTGAAGTTTTGCTCATAAAAGAGGTTTAATTTCAAAATAGTAAAAGCTAAAAAATTCCACATTCAGTCCACAATAACCCAAAAGTGTTGTGTCTTCAACAATTAAAAGTAGAGAATGATGTCCCGAGGTAGAATCAAATTCATCACTAGATTTTCAAATCCTTCTGGGTATCAACCTGATTTCATGAATTTTGTTTCCCAACCTCTGACAGGTGGAGTTCCTACTGCATTAGTTCTTCTATCTTCATCTATTGAGGCTCCTTTTTCATCTCCAGTTTGGTTCGTGCCCTCAGCTTGTCCCTCTTGGTATTCCAAGTTTTCTTGTCCACAGTTGTAGCACTTGAGTAGCCTGTAGAATTCTTCTGGTTCTGTGTTCCTTAGGCCAAGTTATTACAAGGATGCAACCTCATATAACGATATAATTGGGATACAAGTGCTCAAACAGTCTATGAAGGTACAGCCATGTACATAACCGCTTAACATGAGGCAGTAGCCAAAAACATGTATTCTTACTACTATAACCAATAGTCCAGTTATGAAACATAATATTGTGATTGTAAGCATCCATAAAAGCACACTGGGCACAGTCAAAGTGTTGATATACATGCAAGACAGAAACATGATAAACGTGTTAGAATTATAAAAGGAAAGCACATCATCATCATAGGAGGTCCATACTAATGATTAAGGGAAATTTGCTAAAATGGTCCCTCAACTATTATAATTTGGCCAATTTAATTCCAGACTTTAATTTAGCCAATTTAACCCTTGACTATTTTAGTTTGTTCAATTTTGTCCCTCAATTATTCATTTTAAGCTCAGATTAATTCTATTAAATTAAAATTTAGGGATTAAATTGATCTTTAAATGTGCAGTTGAGGAATTAAATTACGCATATTTAATAGTCAAGAGACTAAAATATACATATATAATAGTTTGGAATTTTGACAAACTAAAATAGTCGTGGAACTGTTTTGAGAAATATCTCAATAATTAATCAAACCAAAAAATAGATTTGAGACAGTAATCTAGCTCATGCAGCATACTCAGGATCTGTCTCTGATTAAATGTATTTTATACCAAATTCCAGTCATTCAAGTATGCTGATCAGTAATGTCATTAAGCTGGAACCCAAAAGATTCAAAAGGCTCATAAACCGATAGATGTACATATTAGCTTAAATGAAACAATGCAGCTCAATGTAATAATGCCAATCTAAGATTATGCAAAGACATCTCATAACCGACCAATCAAATTCCATCCGGTTCAATTAAGTGCTATTATTGTTATTGTTGTCATCATGAACACTCACGGTGTAAGTGTTTACATAGATGTAAGTATTATGGTGTTGTAAAGCTTCAGTGTAACAAGTATGATTAAAATAGACGCCTCTAGCTATAACAAAATGGACAGGACCCAGGGATGCAGCAGAAACCTCATTGAACTAAACCAAAACATGTTATAATTGTGTTAACAACTAACTTATTCAGGCTGATAAGATAAAAAGATGATTAAACAAATTCCACCAGCCAACCAACAAAATTAAAACTGGAGCTACATAGGGAAAGCACTACATTTTGCTCCAGAACAATTCACAAACATGTGATATATGACTGGGTCCCAGAAGCAAAAAACCTTGCCAAAGGATAGCAAATTGATTCCCCATATAAATTGTCAGTCATACATATATATATGTATGTATGTATGTATGTATGTATATATATATATATATAGCTATTGCATTATATATGAATGTAATTTTTTAATAAATTGCTATGCTTCAAACTATCACACTGTACCATGTGTTCATATTGCATGATATTAGAGCACGTTTAATCCTCTTGCCATAGTGGATCAATGTTTGAGATGTCATCCAGTTGTGCCACCACCCCCTTGAGCAGCACGATCACTTTTAACAATTTGTCAATTCTATTATCCTTCATCACTTCTCATTCATTTAATTTTCTTTTCCCACCCACTGCACGACAAAAAAAAAAAAACTTTGTGCTTGCTTTTTATTTCCACATTATGTATCCATGACTCAATAAACTTTGCAATCACATAAATCATATTCACCATATTGTCTAACCTTCTTTCACCCTTTAACAATGTAAATCACCTACTTAATGAAAAACTAGACTAAATTAAGTATTCCTTTGAAATCTCAATCTATACCAATTTTTCTTGCCCATGACTTCCTCAGTTATATTGATGGATCCACTTCCCTTCTCCCACTATTTCTTTCTAAGAAAAATCTAAACCTGGCTTTTTATACTTAGACAAAGTAAGACAGACTAATTTTAGCCTGGCTCATCTCTTCTTTAATAGAATCGGTTCTCACCAAGTCCTCAGTCATTAAAATTTTAATTTATGTACATTGCTCTCGCTATTATCCATTCAATCTCATCCCAAATGTGATCTCAACAACAAGAATGTCAACTCCCATAAAAAAAAAGCTATTTACTTGCTCCCGATTTCATTCATAGCACAAAAATTGTTTTCCACTACCTTGTAGAAATTAGATCACGGACCACAGATCAACAAATGGTTTTTTGAGCCTCACTATGCTTGGCCTCGATTATTCTATTACTTCCTATAAAGAAGAAACTCAGCTCAATGCTTTCATTGGCATTATACTAAATCTTAAAATTCTACGCTACAAAACTCAAATACTAGAATCTCAATTTGAGTCTGTTGTTCACCTTATTCATATCGTTTTCAACTCCACCTCTTTAATTCCATATCCGAACCTTCCCTATATAAACCAACGGCTGCATCATTTATTACCATCGATGGTCATCACTTATCCAAAGGTAAAGACACTTACACTACTTGACTTTGGACTGCTAGCATAAGAACAACTTTTGAGCATACAAAAATGCAAACATCGATACTGCAATGTTCTAAGATCTATGGTAACCCTAATTCTAGATCTATCTATCATGTCATGAACAATTAACAAAACTTTTACATCGCAAGCTATATATTAGGACACCAATCAAGCTCAACATCTAAAATGGCCCAAGTTTGCATATCAATCAAATTCTCTTCTTCCCTCCTTTTTTCTCACTCAGTTTTCACAATATGATGTACTTTAAGTTCCTCACGTTCTTTTTTTCTGTTCAATAATTCACCAAAAATAATATATTTTCTATGAGTTTCATCCCTCTTATTTTTTATCAAGGACATGCATGGAACAAGAACTTCTACAAGGCTAAACTTATTAAGGTTTTTTGCATGCCGATACCACAAATCCAATCAACTGCCGACTACATATTCTTCCCATTTTTCCACCATCTGACATGGATGACTTGACTACCCACCCATAACAATTCAACACAAAATCCTTCAAAGTTTTCATTTCCCTGCAACTCATCACATCATTACACACCACATGTCATTAAGCCAAGAGCCATTATCTACGTCTTGCTCCCATTACAACTATACACACAAAGCCTTTAAAGATATTACTCTGATGTATTTGGCCCTGTTCCCACAGTTGTTATTATGGATTTTAGATTCTATAATGTGCTTATTGTGCATGTGCTTGTTTTATTTGATTTTTTTCTCTCTATGATAAATTTGATGCTCTAGGTGCATTTCCTTAATTCAAATCAAGGATTGAATAATATAATGATAATCCTACCATCTTATTTTTATTTTATGCTGAAAATGGATACCAAAAATTTACACCGTTGCTTGACAAATTTGGTATCCAACTTAAAATGACCTAGTCTATGTTAAACACCACCATATCGTTGAGCTCGACAGCACTCGTTTTTTTAATATTCTCTTCTACCCCAAGTTTCAGTTTATGCTTCTTGAACAGCTATCTTATTAATAAACTTCACACCCCAAGCACTCAACACACTTTACCTATGAAATGCTATACAATAAGCAACTGAATTAGTACTTCTTTGTAACTTTGGTTGTCAATGTTTTCCTTGGCATCAACTATACGTTGTATCTAAATTTGTGCAAGCCTTGCATTTTTCTTGAATATAGTGACTAACATCATGTTATATCTCTCTATATGTGTCATGAGACATTATACTTATATATGCTATGATCTTATCACCAATCAATAATTCATTTTTATCTTTGATGAAACCATTTTTTCTAAACCCTCTCTTTCGTCTGATAGCCTTACCATCTTTTAACATCAGTCGATCTCTTCTTTGTTCAAGTCCCATCAATCCACAAATTGCCCACAACCTGTCTCTTACATGTATGGATTCACAACAAACCAAGCTCATTTATACTCAAGCAAACTCCCCTTCTTCACCTATCTTAACCAACTCAATCCCACTTCAGCAATCTGCCCTTATCTCACCACCACCCTCACACTTCTAGAACCATATTAATAAATCTGAACCCTAGCTTCTCCACCATACTATGATCATTTTTTTTCAAATGGCCTTTCTTAAATTCAAACTTAATTCTTCAAATACTCATTAAGCCTGTGCTACACACCCACAACACCTCAATTTTGGCTAATTATACTGTACACAAGCAAATCACTATCTCAGATGGTGGTCCACCATGGCAGCATAAATTAATGCTATGCTCAAAAGCAACATTAGGACATTAGTACCGTACCACACAAATTTCATCATCTTTACATACAATGACTTTTTAGGATCAAGCACAATTTTGCTGGCCTCATTTTACAGCTTAAGGCTGAATTGGTGGCACATTAGTGTAATCAACATAACTATTTAAGCTACATAGAAACATTTAGTCTCATCATCAAACCAATCATCTTAAGCAATCACCTTTAATTTAGTGCTTCTTTTGTTGTTATTCTAAAAGCTTTGGTTTACTAGCAGTACAACAACAACAACACAAAGCCTTAATCCTACTAGGTGGAGTTGGCTACATGAATCTTTTGTTTCCATTGTGCATGATCACATAGAAGCCCCTCCCTAAGTTCTAAATTGAGAAGATCCTTTTTAATAGTTTTTTCCCATATCTTTTTGGGTCTTTCTCTACCTCTTTTAATATGGGAGAAACTCATAAACTCAATAACAGGGGTATTGCATGGTCTACGCTTAATTTTCCCGGACGATCTAAGGAAACATTCTCCAATCTTGTCCACTATTAGAGCCACTCCAGCCTTGTTATGGATAAACTAATTTCTCATTCTATCTTTATGAGTACTCCCACTCGTCTATCTAAGCATCCTTATCTCTGTAACACTTATTTTATCAGTGAGTTTCTTCTTTATTGGCCAACACTCGGCCCCATATAACATAACTGGCAGCTCTAAAAAATATTCTTTTATTATGAGTGGAATTTTTTGATCACACGGCTCTCCAGAATTTCTCCTCCATTTCATCCATCAACTTGAATCCTTTTAATCACATCACTCTATTTTGCCATTATTTTTAATAATTGAGTCCACGTGCTTGAATCTCTTGCTCTTCTTGATAGCATGGTCCTTAATAGTTATGCCCTCAAGATTATGGCCTCTAATATAATTGAACTTGCACTCTGTATATTTAGTTTTAGGTCTACTAAGGGAAATTTTTTTGGTTTCTAAAGTAGTCCTCATATGTCAATTTTTGCTTTAACTCCATCCATGTTTTGTTAATTAATAGAATATCATATGCAAATTGCATGCACAAGGGAATCTTCTATTGAATGTGCTCAATAAGAACATTCTTAATTATAGCAAAAAAATATGGGTTAAGAGCTGAGTATTGATATAATTCACTCGAAACAGGGAAATCATTAGATAAACCACCTTGCGATCAAACACACATAATAACCCCATTATATATATCTCTAATAATATTAATATATGCAGCACTAATCCCTTTTCTTTCCAAACTCTTTAAAAAACTTTTCTTGGTACTCTATCATAAGCCTTTTTAAAATCAATAAAAATTAAATATTCTTTTCTTTCCTTAAATTTCTCCATCAAACTTTTTAATATATATATAGCTTTCGTGGTAGATCGACCAAGCATAAAACAAAATTGGCTAGCTTATAAATTTATCTTTCTTCCTCAACAGTGTTTAACTTATTATATAGGTTCTCAAATGCTGCACTCCTAGTATCACAAATTACTATTTTGGATTCATAACAAGCTAGTTTATATTTTTTCAAATTCTCCTCAATCTTACATTTAAGCCATTCTTTATAGCATATTTTTTTTATATTTAATTTTAGCTTGAATATCATATTTTCCTCACCATGCATCTTTATTGCTGGGTACTCTCCCTCTTGATTGTAAACCTTTTGCTACATTGGGTTCATCGGCTGTAAAATGGATAATCACTATTTCTCTACTATCATAATCACCAAATTGCACACCTATGGCATCTCTCCTAAATGCCATCACATTCAACTTACATCAATCTTTCTTCTGAAAATTTTGGGCTACTTATACCAATTTCTTGGGATCTTTTGTCTTGAGCAACAATGATGGTCTGCACATAAATGATCCTACTTATGCTAAAAATCTACTACACTTCTGTTCTTGCTGACACCAAACTGTGTACCACTCCAAGCTAGCTAACCTCAAATTCCTGACATTCCAATTCCCCTCTAATTGGTGCCTTTTATTTTTTGAGCACTCAATCTGATGCTATCACTAGTGTGAGTAAACTTTGCAATCAATGCATAAAATGAGGATCTTTGAATCACAACAAAATATAATCTGTCATCTTAAGCATACTATTTTTTGTAGAATCCCTTTCATCCATTTGGTTGGCTGCCATGGGGATTGAAATTCCAGCTTTGGCTATAGTGTTTTTTTTTTATTCAATTTCATCTCATAGTTCTCCAAAAATAACTTATGGTTGCAAATTATAAAGCAATTGAAAAAACAGCTAGTAAAGCTCTTTGTATCTCCTCTCCGAACTAAAGAACAGTTACTACAGAAACCACTATGCAGCTCGTGCGATAACTACAGTACAACATATTTATTTCTTTCAAGCTCATTTGATGAGGAAGCGGAATATTAGAAAGGTTTAATTATGAAACAAGGGCTGTTTAGGAAAAATAGGTGGCTTATGTTTGACAAGTAGCGGCTGTTGAAGAACTGGGCTGCAAAGTTGCTATTGATTCTTCAGGAATTCTAATTACTGGTCAGCAAAAGGAAGAACTCATGGGAAGGGGATGTTGCTGGATGTTATGCAGCTGCAAGGGAGGGGCAACTAGCTGATTTTTATTAGATCATCTCTTTGGAAGATGAAGGTTTACATTAAACTCAGAATATTTTAGCTGCAATAATTTGACTTGGTGGATTAAAAATTCCAAAAGCTATAAACTTTACTGTCTAATGACAATATGTTTTTTAGTAACTATACATCTCTAAAGGTTACAGGCAAACATGTTATCTAGTTAATAACACAACAATTTTTTAATTCCTCATACCGTGCAACAATGCACTATTCGATGGAGTTTCTTGGGATCCAATTAGCAAATTTTAAGGATTATTTAATTTTCAGCACTCTAGACGTGCAACAATAAAGCATGCTTTTGGTTCAAGTTATGAATCAACTGTGATGCAAAATTTCTGCCTAAAGCCATCAAAATCAAAGGTTAGGTGGATGTGCAAAAAGTTGGAGAAATAATCTTTGAATCTGTATTACTTTTGTTGAAGTGCTGAGAGATTTTTCAAGTGCTGAAGACATACTTTTAGCATACTATCATTCAGTTTTCACTGAAAATAAATTAATATTCATTGATCTGTTATATCAATTTTTAATAGTTAAAACAGTAAGTATTTATATTCGTACCAATAATTAGGATATGTAAGACTAAAAAGAAGTAATTTTATTAGTTCAGTTTACTGGAGCATCTTATTATGTATTTAATTTCATGCCAAACGGAATATATGAATCTCAACGATTGTTTGCAGGTAAAAAATATATTGGAGCAATCTAATTCACTTCATTCACATTATGTTTATTAATTTCTGCATTAAATAATGGACAAATTAAACGTCCACTATCAAGTTCATATGCTTTAATTTTCTTAATTTTGTTTGGATTATCTATGGTTTGAGGTTTGAATCATTTAGATGTAAATTTATGTTATAGACTTTGGTTTATTTTATTTCAGAAAATACGGTGCAGGGGTCTTTTGTTTTACAATGAGCTGTTGCAGACGTTCTACCTGTTCAAGACATGTGACTATAAGAGCGTTACACAGCATGTTAACAGGCTGGACATTGCGATGAAGGAAGATCAGAAGCAGGTCTCCCATGTTAAGGAGCTGGTTGGGCAACTTAATGCAGTGAATCAGAGTCTCGCACAGAAGAGCTTGTTGGGAATATCAAATGTTGCTTTGAAGGAGAAGCAGGACCTATTACATGACCAGCTGAGAACTGCTACTGGAACGGATGAAGAGATGTTGGGCTTTGAGGACAAAATTCTTTTGGGACCTCCCCCATTGGATGGTGAATGGTTGCCCAGGGGTGCTGTTTATGCCCTGGTGGATCTTGTGGTTGTTTTGCAGGGGCGTCCTAAAGGAGTATTCAAGGACTGTGGAAAGAGGATACACTCTGGCATGAAGTTGATTTTTGGTGAGCACTTACCTTGTTTGGAAAATTGGTATTATCCTCTCGTTGCTGTATTCATGGGCTACATTATTCTATTTTTGTGATTTCTTTATTTTGGCAACATTTTGCATTTCCTGCATCCACTTTTGTAGCAGACAATTGGCCAAAGTGTAACTTAATTATTGGACATGCAAACAGATTGATGCTATTTATATTATTTGTTTGTTGAAGCTGAGTTATATTTTGCTGTGCAGAGGAGCTACAAAAACTTGGCATCGGTGTCAACCAAAGAGGTAACTCATTTAGCCAAGTGATTTCTTTTTACTTATGTATCATTCGCTTAACCATTGTACATTTAATATTTGAAGAGCTCATGTAGTGGGTCTTTATTTAGGAATCGTGTGTACCATTACAGTTTAGACAATTGATTATTTCATTTCGAGTCATTTTGGAACATTTGTAGCTCCCAAAATTAAGAAAATTTCTTCCTTGCAGATTTTGAAGGAATTCAAATGTACAATTGTTTTGAGATTAAAATTATTTTTCCTATTTTTTCTTAATTATTTAATTCATTAAAAATTCAAAAAGATTCTCAATTAATTTCATTATTCTTTTTCATCGTAGTTTCATTTAGAGTTAACCCAAGAGTGGTGTTAGGTTCTAATAGTACCTATTAGGATTTAATTAGTGTTGTACTGACCTAGGGTCGTTACAGACATTGATGAATAAAAGCCAAAGATCACCATGTCATGGTTGAATCCACTCCTTTGCCTTCTCATGTCAAAAAATACCATCTTGATAAATACTGTCCCCTGTTCAAAAGACCCTTCTACAACATGTTTGTCGTACAAACGCCACTCTCCCCCGCAAAGGGTGGAAACTTCGGGTGGAGCAAGAGGACATGCTGATGCATGAGGGTATTCCTTGTAGCCACACTACTTGGCACATCTTTTCATAGCCACCATTATTCTTGTATTAAGCATGCCCTTCTTTCTTATGCCTAGCCGCTCCATCTGAAATCTCTCGAGAGGATGGCCTAAAAGGAGTAGAGGCAAAAACTATCTGAATACACACACACACATGCACACACATTTATAGGCGTATATGTATATTATACAAAAGTGTTACCTCAAACTCTCTATATGACCATGCCATGCTGATGGAACCTCCCCACTTGGGAACACTTCAACATAAGATGGCGAATGTGGTTCAAACGAATGTAGATTCTTTTGCCTCTTTGTTTCTTAGAATTTCGCTAGAGTCAAACTTCGAGACGTTAGAAGAGTCTCTTCGTACATCTTTCAGGGGGAAATTATAGGATTTTCTAACACAGGATCTCAAGCATTCACATGTCTCTGATTGATCACTCTCTTACAAAATTAACTACTTATTTATTTCTTGCATTAACATTACTCCAACTTTTTGATCCAAACACTCTACCCCACAATGGTTCTAAGGCCCTTCCAGCTTAGTTACATTCAGATGTTTGCTACCGTGTTGCACTTATTATCTGCTTGCTGTGGTGTCAGAGGCTGTTGTACATGCATCTGACACTCCGTGGCGCAACCAATGCCAAGTCCATGGCACTCCTTTATAATTGATTAACCGCTATGTATGTATGATCCGATTGTTTAACCTTTTCTAAACATTTATAAAAGGCATCTTACGCTCTTTTTGTTGTGGGTAAATTCTTTAATATTTTATCGGAGACTCTGCTCTAGTGAACCTAAGAGCTTTTGGCACTGAAGTACCTCTTTGAATTGTGGACGACTCAGGCCTTGACGCCTTGCCTTAAGGATGTCCTTTTTTTCATTTTTCCACTTGTACGGATAACCCCACTCTCAAAAGGGACTCTGCTCGTAATCTTATAGCATACTTCGAATACAATTATAAACCCAGAGAGATAATTCTAAAATGGATGTAGGTCTCTGCGAGATCAAATTTTTATTAAAAGGCATCTACGAGATCAAATTATTATAAATCCTCAGTGTCTCTATGAGATCAAATTATTATAAATCCTCAGTATCTCTACGAGATCAAATTATTATAAATCCGATTGTTTAACCTTTTCTAAACATCTATAAAAGGCATCTTACGCTCTTTTTGTTGTGGGTTAATTCTTTAATATTTTACCGGAGACTTTGCAATAGTGAACCTAAGAGCTTTTGGCACTGAAGTACCTCTTTGAATTGTGGACGACTCAGGCCTTGATGCCTTGCCTTAAGGCTGTCCTTTTTTTCGTTTTTCCACTTGTACGATAACCCCACTCTCAAAAGGAGCTCTGCTCGTAATCTTATAACATACTTCGAATACAATTATGAACCCAGAGAGATAATTCTAAAATGGATGTAGGTCTCTACAAGATCAAATTATTATAAATCCTTAGTCTCTTATTTCTTGCATCTTTCTTATGCTCATGAGTTTGCATGTGTGACATATTATATTTTATAGATAATGAATTCATTTACTTAAACATAAATATTTTTGGACCATTTGAACCCTCAGTAGATTGATCTAGTCATGTTAAGTTTATTCTTGCATATGCACATTCAATTTAATAAGAGGTGCATATGTACTTATAGCGGTCATCGTTGAACCTTCATTTATAATATTAAAGTTCTATCTTCTAACTCTTAACTTCTTCTAAATCTCTTATATTTTTCGTCATGTAATTTTTGTCATTTGCATCCCCCATACATATAACAATTACAAATCTAACTTTTAATTTTGGTAATATATTTACAATTATTGTAAATAATGAATTTAATAATTATATTTGTAATTATAATTAAAGAAACTGGTTAATGATAATTCGCATAATCTATAGCATCGTTTTTATAATTAATTATAATTGTAATTATTTAAATTATAATAATTATAAGCATAAAGTATAACTATTTATGTTAATACAAAGAAATAAATGAACATTTATTTTAATAAATTTATTTAATTATAATTAGGCTAGCTTAAATAAACTTATTCTAAAGCTATTTAGTTTAAAGTCTAACTAGATTTAAACTAAGATAAGATGCAAGATAGAAATTGTGTGAGGCTTACATTAAGCAAAGTTAAAATAAGAACCAAACAAGGGCTTGATTTATTCATATGCTTCTGCTTTTCAGGCCAACCTTTTACGCTCATATAACATTGCATTCTTATTATTGTCTTGTTTTAACCCATCTTTACTCTTACTAATATAAATAGCTTCTACAAAGATGCACTATCTCGTGAATGTGTTTAGTGATATTTATCACAAATAATTCATATAGATCTTATTTTCTATCAATGAAGAGTAAAAAACTTATTGCCGAGTGTTTTAATGTTTTTTTAACTAAATTCTAGAAGTTAAAAAGTCACCAACAATAGTTGAAGCAAGAAAAGAGATGAAGAAAAGGGGTCACTGAAACAAATCAATTCAGATCTTTCATAGGAACAACCAAGTGACTTCCTCATTTCCCTTGAATGATTTCCTATTACTTGTAAGGTTGAAAAGTAAGCTATATGTTTAATTTAAGCGATAATTCATATAAATACATACTTTAGATCTCAGTTATAGACTCAACACATAGGAAAGAAAAGTAGGCTGGCTACAAATTTAAATTCAATTAAATTTACTTTATTTTTTGTAGCCAAATTTTTTTTCAAACTTTCTATTTAACCTAACTTTTCTGCCACCTGCACTCACAGTTCTAGATTTAGGCTGTAGATGATAACAGTGAGTTGATGTTCTCCTTGCGTTCACGCACTACTAGGTAGCTTCCTGGTAGAGCATCACATCCTCTGAAAAAATATAGTTAAAGTTATATAGCAATTCCCAACCTTAATCTAGAAAATAAAGTTAAATATTCTGTACGTATAAAACTAATCCTACTTTAGCTACCAAATTAAATAGAGTTCCACCTCATCTGATGGAAGACTGGGGAAACTTGTATATAAAAATAAGATTATTAATGCTCTCAATGCGCAATGTGAAGTTCAAAGTTTATTTTTTGTTTTAGTGTGCAAAGAACAAAATGAAGCGCACTTTGGTGAACCAAGCAATCATTCTATTAGAATGATTCCAACTAGCTTCTAAATTTGTTATATATCTCTAGTGATCTCACAAATATTATTCCACTCAATAGCTTCCCTTATGACTTTAACATCGAAAACACTTAAAGCTCATTAATTTACCAATATAATGTCGTTGTTGAAGAGGATACAACAATTTTATGTTGATTGAAAACATTAACTTCTTTTTGATCATCCAACAAATACGGTTAGGTATCATCAAACACCTTAACTCATCCAATTTCAATGGGAAATTGTGCTTGAATTTATGTATTAGACTGTTGTGAGAGCTCTTTGCAAAATAGCATCTTCTTTTGATGCAATTCACAAAGTTTTTTTATGCTACTTCACAATCTAAGCGAAACACACTCTTAGCAACACTTTAATTCCATCAACGTTCACCAGCTCACCAAAGAAAATGACTGCTGAAGTAAAAAACAAATGCTGCTTGCAAGCCAGCAAATATGTGATGAAAATTAAATATTTCTGTGGCAAGCAATAAGGAGAATCTAAGTTTTAAGCTCCGGTTCAATTTTTCCACGAGAAAATTGATCTGTAGTAAATAAAGAATACATTGGTTTCAATTGTTAAACATATATACCAAGCAAAACTAGGAAAATAAATGACATCTTCTTTAACTATTACAAAGATTCTCAGCTATCACCACTGACATTTATTCAGATACAAAATACATAAAGTTTACGGATAAATTAAAATTTTACAGTTTAAAGGGACTCCATCAAAGTACTTTTTATGTTGGAGCCAATGAAAATAGATGAGGCAGTTTTCATCAGTATGCACTACTAACAGGGTAATTAAATGTAGATACAATTTTAAAAGCAATTACAACTCTAACAAGATTAATACCAACTAAGATCACATACCCTGAGTGTTATATGCTTTATATTTTTATGAGTTCTACTGCATTGGTGCTTGTTCCTTTCAAAACATTCCCACATGTTTGTCTGCTGCCTGGGCAAAGTTCATATTGGATTTTATGTAATGCCATCTCTTCTGTAGTTTGATTTTATGCTGTTATACAGGTATTTCTTCCACTTACTCTTTTTTGTGTTTTGAAAAAAAAAATTGGCTTATCGAATAGAGATGGACATTCAGCAGTCAGATGTATGTATAGCTGGCCAATATTTATTACTCCTAATGCAATTTCTTGAGAATAAAGTAGCGCTGGAGCTTACTAAGTCTGAATATATTGAAGCTCAAGAGGTAAAATAAAGGGAAAATTTGCCGTGCAAATATTGCATTAATAATACTATTTATTACGAGTTAACTGTAATTCATTGTAAGTTTAATATGGATATTATATCCATACTAGAATTTTTTGATTTTTAACTTTTACTTTATATCACCTTTTTACCTATGATCTGCAATGCTTCAACATATTTCTAAGCTTTTGTCTTTCTAATACCAGGCGATAGTACAAATGAGAAATTGGTTTATTCGTTTTCCAACAATATTACAAGGATGTGAATCCATTATTGAAATGCTCAGAGGACAGTATTCTCATTCGGTTGGTTGCTTTCAAGAGGCTGCCTTTCATTTCTTGGAGGCTACAAAGGTTTGAATTCCTTGGAGGCTACAAAGATTTTGCACTGATGCATTTATATATATATTCTTAGGCTACGACTGTATTTCATGAATACTATTCTTATTTAAAATAGAAAAATTTGCCAAAGCATTCCATGACAATTTCCAGTTTAATCTCAGGCTATTCAACATAACCAATGTAGTTTTCAGCGAATCAATTTAAAACCAATACAATCCCTAGCTATTTAATGTTGTCTTAATTTAATATCAGTTTGGGGATATAATTGGATTAGATTCAATAGTCAGGGTCTTAATTAGGTAATAAATAGCTTGTGATGAATTGAGCAAAATTACTAGTCGAGGGACTATTTGTCAGAAGCACTTATTAAAAACATAGCAAATCCAATCAAATGCTGCCATATTTGTCTTGTTTTCTATTTACATATGGTCAAATTCTGTCATTAGTTTCACGCATTTTTTGGAGCTCATTTTTCTTTTATTATGCCACTGTGTGAAATGTTCCATGCTTTCATGAGATGTATGTATATATATGCAATTTATATGCTTTTCTTTCCAGCTCACTGAGAGCAAGTCGATGCAATCTATGTGCCAAGTCTATGCAGCTGTTTCTTATATATGTATTGGCGGTGCCGAAGCATCTACACAGGTTGTGGCTGTCCTACTACATCTGACAGCTAACTTTGCATTCCCTTATTTTTTCGCTTACAGTATGAGGCTAATTTATTTACCAAAGAAGTATGCTCACGTTGATCTTTTTCTTTTTACTATACAGGCGCTAGATTTGGTAGGACCAATTTACAAAATCATGGATTCATTTGTTGGGGTGCGAGAAAAAACTTGCATTGTTTTTGCTTATGGACTATTATTGATGAGGCAACATAATCTGCAAGAAGCCAGGTAAGTGCATTAATTTTCTCAACATGTTTATTCTTCTTAGTAAAAAGATCATAGATTTGTATTTAAATATGTTATTGTAGGAAATTCTAATATGGATTTATAGTGTTGGAATGTAGTATTGATTGGAATGTTGTTGTTGAAATAGAGTAATTTGTCAAAACTGCGTATCTATTTTAAATTGGTCAATTTTATACTGTTCAACACATCAATTTAGTTCCCTAGCCTTTTAATATGACTAATTTAGTTGCTCAAGAATTCATTTTGAGCTCAAATTAATCTCGTTCTTTATTCAATTTCATTCTTTAAATAATTGACCGTTAAATTTGTATATAGCAAAGCTTGGTGTTTTATTTATAAATTGCCCTGTTTGGTGTCATGTCAGTAGGCCTTTTTTTTTGCTGTATTTTATGAATTTGCAAACTTGAGCTTGGCAGAAAAAAAGTTTGAAATCAACCTTTTCTCTAAGGTCTTACTAATATAATAACACAAACATGGCTTAATTTTATTGCTGCTATTGATTTTGTATATTTCTTCAGAGTTCGTCTAGCTAGTGGCTTGAAAATAGCACACCAACAATTGGGGAACATTCAACTTGTTTCTCAGTATTTGACGATACTGGGTACTTTAGCGCTGCAACTACATGACACTGAACAGGCTAGGGAGATTTTGAAATCTTCATTAACACTAGCCAAGACACTCTATGATGTTCCAACACAGACCTGGGTGCTTTCTGTCTTAACAGGTATCCATGATATGCAAAATTTTAGTGTCTTGCAATATCTCATTGACTATATCTATATGTTTGTGCTCTGGAAGTTTTTTTGTCATTCTCAGTTTCCTAAATGTTTTATACATGAAGCATCTTGTTTTCTTTTGTTGTTTTCCTCATAAAATTTATGAGCTTTATCATTAATTAGCAAATAACATCCTGCTGAGAGTTTAATATTTGACATTTGCCAATAACTGACTCTTAAAGTTAAGGTCAGTATTGGTTCTCAATTTTGTTTCATAAAGGGTTCAGGCCTTATCTGCATCATTTATTTTGAAAATTCCTTCGCTCATGCATGTATTTCAGTCTATATTGGCTTTGTTTGATTTAAATGCTGCTGGCCTCGTGAACAATGAACATACCCCGCACAGCACTCTATATATGACTAATTACAGGTTTAACTTGAATTCCTTGGAGGAGCTAGAAAATAGGGTTGCGTTAATAACAAAGTTAGGCATTCAAGAAGGATAACATTTCTTCATCAAACACTCTTTCCTCACGTATAACCCTCTCCTAGAATTTTTGTTCTGCTTACAACATCGCACAGGAAAGGGTTGAGTTTTTTATTATATTCACCTTTCTACTTTCTCTGCTTGCCAATAGTCAATAAGCCTTCTATCTAGGATGTTGAACTAGGATCACCTTCATTTGATGTCTTTTTTGTCTTGTTATGCCATGATGCAGTGAACCTCTTTATTGGGATGAGTATTGGGGCTGCTTTGAATTAAAGAGCATGAACGATGATTTTTTTGGGTGAGATGGAGGAGAACATGCCATGAACGAGAATGTTAGGGGAGAAAATGTGCATTTGAGATGGAGGTGACAAGGAGTTTGTGCAAAAACTTCTTTTTTTGTTGGATTTCTTAAGGATAGTGAGAGGCTGGGACATATACGTTGGAGCAAAGTGTTATTATAATTATTAGTTTTCTAATCATTCTTGATAATTTAATGTTTCAAAAATAATTAATTTGGTTTTAAGACACGAAATTTTACAATTAATGTGTATCATTAATAAGGATCACTGTTTACTAGGAAAACCAGTCAGACCTAATTTCATGTTTAAACCCCAATTTTGGTATGATTATTTGCATGCAACAACTAACCATCTTGCCAAAGCTATGCGCTAGAACTATTTGTAATCTTGTTTTTAACAAGTTGGGTTGCAGCTTATACAAACTTGAGGGGGATAGTATTGCGCCCATATTAGATGATTCATGCATTATATCGTACATTTGTTGGATGGTAGTATGCATTTACACGTTGCCTATAGATTCCATGCCTTGCTGTGCATTTTTTTCTTATGTGCCGTGATCCTTTATAATTTTATGTTTAATTCGATTGATTTTCTTATAACAGCTCTCTCTGGCTGTACCCTTTGAAAGCTTTCAAGGCCTCCATTTGTTTCTTTGTCAACTTCTGTAAAATGGTCTGCTAATATATTGTGTCTGAGTTCACATTTAATCAGTAATGGTTCCAGCAATTTTTTACCACGTTACAGATTTGTACAAGGAATTAGGTGAGTCAGCAAATGAAACGGAGAACTCCGAATATGAACATAAAAAGGAAGATGATTTGCAGAGGAGGTTGTCTGAAGCTCTCTCACGATCTCTTCATCTTGAGCTGGTACACATTTTTTGTTTTATCAGAGTTTTTAATTTGATAAAAATTAAATTGATTTTTTGTTTTAATAATAATTTCATATGCTTTTATTTCATCTTTATTTTAGACTTTTACAACAAAATAATTAGCAACATATTTTTCACTGTTGCTGATTCTCGTTGTTTGAGTTTTAAAATTTTTATTGTTCATTTTATTATTAGAGTAAACTCTTAAAAATCTTGCGAGAGCTACGTTACCATGACCATATTTTCATATTTTGAATATTTTGCTGCAAATTTTAATTTGCAATTATTTCCATTATGATCTGTGGGGGCTTTTGATAAGTTGTTTTCAGAAACTGGCAGCAATATGAAAAAAACCTGCTTTTAGCTTTTCTGTTATAGGGTGGGCTGATTAAGACGGACTACTGCGCCTTACTAGTTTAAGGGGTGCTGACAATCTTGCCATACTAAGTACTAGTATTAATCCCTTAAAAAAAAATTGTTGCTTCCTATAAAACATAGAGTTGAAATGCTTGCTGAGCTTCAATGTCCAAATGCATTTCCGTTATGTTTTACGCTTAACCCTTCTTTGTCATAACTAACAATTGGTGTAAACGTTAGTCTTTTACTGAAAAAAGTAAGCGTATATGCAACGTATAGTCAGTGTAGGGACTTTGTACAAAGGCTAGCTGAGCAGGTTAAGGAACTGGATCATGTAATAAACCAGGAATGAAAGAGGAATATGCTTATTTAAGAAATGATATGATTTAAATGCCATATAACAAAGGTATGATGATCATAGAAAATTAATAAAAAATTAAATAAAAGGTGCATTCTGTAGTTAGATTGGGAAATTGCGATATTTTCTTGTGCTGTTGCTAGACGCACATACAGTAGTAACTTTATATTCTGAGGAAATTTGTGACTTAGAGTAGCATGAAACAAATTTTGGTAGCGGGGCAAATGCAAAGTTAGAATTCAGAGCCGCAACTCAAGAATATGTGAGCTATTATAGTAAAAAATATTCTTGAAGATTCCAAAATTAATGGGAAGGATCGATGAAATTAAACTGCAATAATAAGTCTGCTATTAACTTTCTCACAATCTACACAATATGACAAAACATATTAAAACATTTTATCAAAGAGATATTTGATATTGGTCTTATTTGCACTTTCTTTGTACACCTCAATCAAATTTCAACTAACCAATGTATTTTCCAAAGGACTGATAATCTATATATTCTAGTCGACAATATCCAATCTAAGAATGAAAGTGACATACATATACATGTTTGATAGGGAGTGGAAAAATCTCATCCACTGAACGTATTTCCAACTGACAATCCGTGTGACCAATCCATTGCTTAAAATCTTTCGTATAAAGATTTGCATCTTAACACTTTTTATAATATATTTCTATATTTGTATTTTTCATGTGTCTGCAGGAAATGTTTTGAAATAAAAGGTTAAATTTATTTCAATTCATTTAACATTTAAATAGCTATTTAAGCTTGATATGGGCGATGAAAACTGAAATATTAAACTGATGGGGATATTTGTGCATATTCTTGTTGTTTGTGCTTTTTTTTTTTTCCTTCAAGGAACAATATGTTAATTGCTGTGATCATGAACGAACTTTTATTTGTTTGGACATACTTACCAGAGTCTTAGATTATATAGCCCTTGGATTAATTGGAACTGACACTTTCCCTCCATTTTAGGCAGTTATGAAATTATTGATATTATTACTAACTCTCCATAAAACATTTTTTGTTGAATTCCGTTCAGATTGAGAGGGGCCGGTTCAAAGTTCATGCTCTTAACGGTGTTGACATAAGGCGTGGTGCAAGCGGCCCTACAAATTCGGATCTGGAAATTCCAGAATCTGTTGGCTTGGCAACCCCCGCACCCGCTCCCGTATCGCGGCTTATCGGCCTCGATTCTGTGAGGCGCAGTGCAAGGAGAAAAATGTAAGCCACACTGTTATTTGGATTGATCTAAATAGCCTCATTCCACACAGATGTAAATCTTTGTAGTCATTTCTTAAGATTTTTTTTGTTGTTGGAAGAGGCAAATAATATGTTCTAAGAAGAAGAGCGCAAATTCAACAGCCTCGACTACAGCACTATTCACAAAACATCAATATTATACATTTGTGTATATACTAGAGAGGAAGAAGTACACCCCTAATTGTAAAAACATCTATATAATTGTATTCATGTGGATGCAAGCATGTGTGTGTGCTGTTTATGCCCCAACATTAACAACAAAAATAATAGCAAATTTTAGCCCATTATGTAAAAAAGTTTATTATATGAATAGTTTTGTTTTCATTGAAGTTCCTCCCTAAGATTCAAATAGAGAAGTCTTCCTTCGATATGTTTCTTTACATGTCTTTTTTTTAGTCTCTCTCTCATCCTCTTTTATTTAAGAAGAGCAAAAGTAATATGCTCAATTTTTCCGAGGCCCAACAAGTTCAGCAGCAGAGTACAAAACTAGGGCCTTTCATTCTCAACTGACAAATGAACTGCATAAACCTTTCATGAGCTCCATTTTAGATCACCAGCACTGCTCCTTTGCTGCTTCCTAGTGGCCTATTTGCAATCAGTTCATGCATGTTGCATGGAAAAGTTATGTTGCCCACTTGTAGCTCAAAACGTGTTGGGCAACAGTCCTCAAAGCCTTGGATTTTTTTCATCGCCCACACAAAAAGTGCACAGCAATCATCCAATTTTTTTTGCTCTTATTTTTTTCTCTATATTTATATAAATATACAGTAGTATATCTATACATTGTATTAATTCTTATATTTATTTTCACATTTAAAATGTATTAGTACTGATATATACTTGTAAATATTGCATTATCAATTATTTATATATAAAATTTATTTATTTAGTTAAATGAATATATTAATGACTAGATTTAAAAATCTAAAATATAAATAGATTCATCATTAAGCCCATAGTATCTAAATGTTAGTGTAAAATATACAAGTATGTATTTTAAACTTACGTTAGTATCTAAATTTTCATTCCAATTTTAAACCTAAATTTAAAGTGATTATTGTGCAACCTTATTAAGTCTAAGTTGGAGTATTTTATTATCAATAACATTGAGCTACATAAATTTAATCTTTTTGATAAAAATTTGATATTTTTAGGTCTATTTTGCATGTTTATTTTTCAAGCAGAGGTTGCCTAATTAGTCAAAACACGTGAGAGTTCCAATATTTTAAAATGCTATCATGCTTATGGATCTCAACAAGAAGGCGATCTCAAATGATGATTTTGTCTTTAAAAGTGGTCTATAACCCAGCTAACCGGAAATATGGGTTATATATGTATATATATATAGTTATACCCATGTAGCCCACCCGATTTAAGGAGGCGTGCTTAGATATGAGCACGACGTGCCCAGGCTTAGATATGAGCACGACGTGCCCAGGCGCGAGTATGAGTCGTGCCAAGGCACTAGTTCATGAGACGTGTTGCGCCGTATCCGCAAACACTAATATTTTTGCCTTGGCACGAGAGAGTTGAAATGCAGATTCTAATGTGCAATAGCTCAAGCATCCAGATGAGTTACGACCACATGCTCGTACGCATAACATTATGCATCTGAGTGAATGGTCCTGCCGTTTAATCAGCACTGCTTTTTAAATAAATTGCCAATTAATTTTAAGAAAATAGTTAAGTTGAGGATCTAGGCTGGAACTGCCATAATTATCAACTGCTTGGGCGCATAATATGGCGCTCATTGGCGCACGATGTTATGAATGAAAATTTGTCTCTAAAGAGGTTGAAGGCTTCATCACACTTGGGCGAACATGAGCAAGGTTGAATTGAATAAGAAAGATGCACAAACAATCACAACACACACAAAAGAAGACATCAGATTTTCGTAAAAAGTCCCAGGCCGAGTAAATGACAGAGCCACACTATTAAGATTTCACAATAATATGGAAGAAAAATACAAAAGAACACATTTTTCATTTACACCACACATTTATCTACCAACACCATGTAACCATGACTATTTACATCATTGGGTATATAACACACTCACATTAATGGTTTTAAAAGCAAATAGCAGTTTTCGGGAGTTCTAAACATTCCTTTTTAAGGCATCTAGGTGTTTCGAGAGTTTCCAGCACAAACTATCATAAATGCAACTTGAATTATCCCTCTTGAATGCATCTAGGAGTTTAGGAAGTTTCCTTCATAAAAAACTATAAATGAAACATATGGTTTCTGACAATCATTAATTTGGAGACTGAGTACGACGCTTCTTCTTCGTTCCTTGGCATTGATCTTCATAGCTTAATGAGGTATGATGTGGCTCACTCTTTCTCCTTACTTTCTTGCATGCTCTACTTTGCGGTGCATACTGCCCATAATTTTCTTTACCCACTCTTTCTGAAGAGTAGTTTTCTTCCTCTAGTAGGTAGCTTCTTTAAGTTCTCAACTAGATTTAGTGCCAATAACTACATCTTACAATCTTTGGTCCATTCCCACTTGCATGAGCATGCCCTAATCTAGAAGACTTCTCAGGCTCAACACTTAGGGCTTGAGGCACAACCCGTTTCTCCTAAGCCTCCTCTTCGATCTCATTCTAACAATCATACTCATTATCAAGAGAGAACTAGACCCACATGTGTTGTTTGTTCTCACATTTTCAATAAGGAGGGATTTTGTGGTGACCCAATGCTTAATTAACAACTAGTCCAATCCCGAATGTATTGATCATCCCGTAGAACTCTATTGAATTATTTAAGAAGAAAAAAATTATAAACATTCATTAATTAATTTTTATCATAGAGCATATTGAGCCATAACTAAACAAGTAAACCATTCAACTTCATATAAAAAACATAGAATAAAGTTGTGATTACAACATTCATCATTTACATTACAATATTTATCATTTACATTACAACATTTTTAAATTAACAAAATATATAAATTATAATTTTCATTTTCTCATAAGGTAGTGAGGGTACTTCTTCTACGTTCTCCAAGATGGCTCAAGCTACGTCTTGCTCCTCACCAAGTTCTCACCAAGTTCTTGCCCTGATACGCTGTGAAAAGTGCAAGGTGTTTGAATACAATTAGATTTCCATGAGTACTTAGATATCATATTTATATTAAAGCATATTTAAGCGGTATGCATAGAAAAATATGCAAAAAAAAATAGCCACAACAATATATATAATGGCCAGTACCGAACTTTTCACTATATTGCCAATTCTAATAGCCGTCACGGCACCAAAGACCATAATTCCGATGCACACTACAATAAATGTTAATAGACCTGAGAATTTTGATACTAATTGTTACAATTGATATTATGATTTAAATAATAATATTAAAGGATTAAGTACATAAAAATTGAAAACAAAGCATATTAGTTCAAACAAACAGAACTAAGCATTTAAAGTATGATTGACAATTTGACCTGAAACTCAAAATTAGAATTCGATTCGACTCGAACTTAAAATATTTTAATTTGACTCGAACTCGACTCAAAAATTTTCGAGTCGAGTTCGAGTCATATATCTTGTCTCGAACCCTATTTAAAATGAGTTGAAACGACACAAACTCGAACTCAGACAAATTCGAGCAGAGTTCGAGTGAAGCTAGCCATAGTATAAAGTATTTCACCTTTAGAGTTAGTGCACCCAAGGTTACTAGGTGGAACGACTTGTGTTGTTGTGACACTAATTAAAGCATAGTTCATACCATTAAGGCTTAACACCATCACTAAATCAATATATGGTGAATTTGGAATAAGAATATTAAGAGATAATATTTTTGAGTATTTTTTTATTAATTTCAAGTGATTAAATAAATAAGAAAAACAAGAAAAATAATGATTCTCAAAATATGAAAATAAAAATATTTTTGGATTCGATACCTCCCAAATTAACTAGGATAAATATTTCATAATTTTTGAATGAAAAAAAGGAGTAGAAATACGCAAAATTTGATTTAAATAAATCAAATTGAATTATTATTTAAATTAAAAACCCGTTGATGATCCGCTGCAGTGACTAAAGGACCGATTCATGGTGCGACGCTGTCACGGTCGTTGGATTGACCCAGCAGGTTATCAAACGACCTATAATCCATATGATCTTGCTGCGGGGATCCTGTGCAGCAGGCGGGATCCATAACCACAAAATGACACGATCTTACCCGTCTAATCTACTTAAATAGAATCAGACGGTCTAAGTTAAATTGAAATAGTAGGATATGATCGAACCGTCAAATTTAAATACTAGATCCGACAGCTAGGACTGATCCCTGTATCTCTCATTCGCCCACATAGCACGTCGCTGTCCATCGCAGGCGCTGCAAGCAAGCCATGCCAGGCGTACAACCGCCGTGGAAAGGACCGACGTCAGCTGTCATGCTTGTGCGGCCTTACCAAGCCAACTGAACGCACTCGAATACGCCAGGAGGCAGCCCCCGACAGGGGCTTCCATCGGCCCAAGCCGTTGGCCTACGCCGTTGGCCTACGCCGTTGGCCTACGCCGTCCCAGAAGTTGGGGTTGGCTGGGGATGGGTTATATAAATACCTTAGAGACCCCCCTACAGATCCTCACACTCTCTCCCGATCTGACACATTCTCCCAGGATCTCCCTCTATCTCCTTAGACACACCTCTGGATGCCGCCATAGCGCGTCTCTGGCCACTTTATGGTTCCGACAGCACCCTAACGTCCATCTGGTATCAAGAGGACCCCCGACGCCCTAGCCCAATATCAGAAACCCTCTCCCCAAGCACCATCTCGAGGAGACCCTCCCCTTCTTTCTGCCGCCGTCCCAAGCATTGCCGGGGATCCCCAGAGCCCCTCCGACTGCCCGAAGGCTCCTCTGTCAGTTGTGAACCGTTTCAGAAACACTTGATCATCATCAAAATTAGTTTTTGAACAAATAGCAGCCCAGCAAGGCACCTGCTATTATACTTTTCCTTTACTTTTTTCTACTATTATACATTTACTGCTTTTTAACTTCTTCTCAACAATGCTTTTATACCAACACATACCGATATTATACTTTTATACCAACACATACTTAAGCAATTAAAAAGCTACACCTAGCTTATGAGGAGGTGAGTGTAGAAAGCTATAAAATTAGAACTCAAACAATATTAATCAGATAGACGTATCTGATGCCTCGTGTTCTGATATATTTTTCTAACATAACAACAATAAAATGAAATAAAAATATAAAGAAATAGTTATGTTTTACCTAACATATCATTTGGGAACATATGTGAGAAGCCACTTGTATACTAAATAATTGATTTTATATTATTGCATAATAATCTATTTTTGGGATCAAATATGCTCTTCTGAATATTATTGCTTAAATAATCGCTCTCTATTTTCCCTGCATTTTAATCTTACTGCATACTTGAAAAATGTAAATCTTGATATCATTTGGTATTTATAATATCTCTAATTTTAGATGCCAAATCATGACTTGGTGGAGATGCAAGAAGGAGATCTTTGAGGAGCTCGCTATGAATTAGAGATGCTCGCTCCACTTCCAGCATTTCATTTATCTTTTAGCTTTCATTTTATTAAGGCATTGTACTATTTAATGAACTATGTGTATGCAGTATTGTGAACCTTATTTAGTAATGTTGAATCGGTATGAATGGATGAATGTTGACATTTTAAATTTTTTTGTTCTGTTGCATCATTTTATTTAAATTGCTCAATAAGATCTTACGACTCCAAGAGCCTAATGCTGTATTTGCTCACGCTAACCCGACATCAGGTCCTCACACTAGGTTATCATATAGGTGTGAAATCCCAAGATTCCATGCTCTTTTCCCTCAAGACCAATCCAATATAGGTAGGGATGAGTTGTTCCCACCCATGGAATGATAAATAAGATCTTGGCTTGGTCTTGAGCCCATCAAATTCACCCAACGCATAGACTAATTCAAGTTGATCTAAGGTGACTTAATTGGGTTCTAAGGCATTTAAGGTTCTTCTAACCAAATCTCTTCCAATGTTGCCTAAGGTAAAGTAGGGACCGATAAAATCAATCTTTGAGGTCATCACATGGTGTTTAACTTGCCTTAGTCTTGTTTAGGTTAGTCACATGAGTTTCACTAACCCAAGTTTGCATAGGTTCACTCTAGTGTGATTTAGCAAGGTTCATATGGTGGACCTCATTTGATCTTTCAAATATAGTTAAACCATGTTAAGGAGGGTTTCAAATTCTTTTTGAAATCAATGTGATCCCAACCCAAGCCTTAAACATGGTTAAGTTAGCCCATGGGGTGGCTAACTTAAACCCCTTTTATTAACCTAGAAAAGTTATGCAAGATTTCAAAGAAAAAGAATTTACATGGATTAAAATCACATATGTTTAAAAAGAATGTTCAAAGGAAACCTTTAAATTGCTAAGGAAGCTTCTAGAAATGGATTAGGTCCCAGTTCAATGGGTCTAATTGGATCCAATGAAAACATAAAGAAATAGTCATTCAGAGAGGGGTTCTTTTAGTCTTGGCCTACCATAGAACAAATGAAATTTAATATTTCTTCCTGAAAGTGTAAGGAACTACTTGGGGAATCTTCAAGTTATGTTTGAGGACTTGGGAATGACTGAATGAATAAGTAAATCTTCTACAATGCATCCCTGTCAAATGTAAGCCTTCCTACAAGGCAATCAGGTTTGCCACTCCATAGAAGAACTGTGGCGACCAGGGATCGAAGTTCGAGAGTCTCAAAAGAATGATTCATACATTGAAAATATATATTTATGAAAATAAAGAAAATAAAATACATAAATGTCCATATTTACATCCAGAACCATTCATATATGAAATTATAACAGTTTTAATATTTACAATAAAAAACTTTATTTACTGCTCATATCTCATATCTTTATCTCTTCTTTTCTTTTATTACTTTGGTAGATCTTCAATAATTTAATTTTCAAAACTTGAAAAATTCAGTTATCAGTCAGGTAGGAGTACACAAATCATTTTTATAAGAATAATTCTAGCATCCTATAATATGCATGAATCAAATATGAAAAATAATTGAATATCTACATAGCATATAGAAAAGCAAATTTTTTCAAGTTGAAGTATTGCCCTGCAAGTTAGCTGTGAAATTCAATATAAATGGAAAGCATGAAATCTATAAATTTTATCAAAAGCATTTGTAACAATAAGTTGAGTACTTAGACTCCTGAGCCCAAATGGGTAAACCCATAGGCATAACCTGTAGGAAGCTTTTCTCACTACTCGTCGGTAGCTTACTCAAAATAGGAACTAATGGTGTGTCTTTCCTCTGGATTTGCCCACTTCCTAATAAGGGCTAAATCCTTCCATATAACTCCCAGGGACTGCCAGCCAGCCCAATCTGTACAGATTCTCAGTATTGCTCTCCATCCTCCAAAGACAAACACCACAATAATATATACCACATTTCATCTTTTTGTTACATGCTTATTTGATAACATTCTTTTGCAGATTTATAAGCGGTAAGCAATTTTGAAATAATACTTCAAATGAAAAATGGCTCAAATAAGAATACTGAAATAAAACTTATAAGTAGATTTACGTACCTGACTGTTTTGATAAAATATCAACCAATTCAATTTCTTTGATCTTCCAAAAATAATTTAATTCATTAACTTAATGATTTTATACTTTTAATATGGTTTGTAATGAATATTTGAATATTTGAATTATTTTATTAAGTTACTTAATTATTATGCCTTATAAGGTCAAATTGGGAATTTGACCTTATAAGGGCATATTAGTAATTTTACTCTTAATAAAATCTAAAATTTCTATTATTTTATTATAGATTATACCCTAAGGTTTTCATAGAATCTAAAATTATCAAATTCTGATATGTATTGACTAAGTTATAGCCAATACAAGTTCTAAGGTTAATAATTAGGGTTTAATGTGATTAGTGAGTGATTAGTGAAATTAGTTACAAAATTACTAAACTAATTACATAACTAAGTTTTAATCTACTTTATGAGTTCTCTGAAACTGAAATTATTTAATTTGGATTATTATTTTTGTTAATATTCACTAATCAAGATTTAGAGTAATTAGAGTTTATTAGGAGATCTAACTGTTAGATCCTAAATATTTTTGCAGTTTACTATAAATTAGGTTTTTATAATCTAAATTGATATTTGGATTACCCAATTTGGAGCTAAAATGACTAACTTATGGCTAATTGAAGTTTTAGGGTTAAAGGGCTTAATTAGGGTTAGGTCCTAATTGTGATTAGTCTAAATTTAATTCAAACAGCAAAATTAACACTACTAAAATATTTTTTAAAGTTTTCTGAGTATTTTGAGACCCATATTGGATATATTTAGGTTAAAGGGTATCAAGTTATAGCAATTTGAATATTTGTATTATTTTTCTAATTAATTAATATCCTAAAATATCATTATGTTAAATATTAATTTTACAGCAAAATAAATTACATTATTAAATTCTTTATATTTTCTTGATGAATTTGATATATTTAATTGTATAATTTGGTTAAATATTTTAGGAGTTATGTAGGTTTAAAGTTTCGGTATTTATTTAATTGATTAAAATAAATTCATATATATATATTAATATTATTGAATAGAAATTATTTCTCTATTAATTAATCATCTAAACAATACTTAGTATATATATTAATTAATTATATTTATTTTTCTGCTTTATGAAATAAATATATATATGTATATATGTATTTAAGTATTTATACCAATATACATATATTAATAACTGTATTATATGTATTTTATTTAATAGCATATTTAATTATTAAAAATTATTATTATTTTTATTTTGTTTTGTCTGCAGGTGGGACCTGCACGACAGACGGAAGAAATTGCAGTGGGTCCTGCAGCCACGTGTCAATATGAGATTGGATTGTGGCTGGCATGCGGGCCCCACGGCTCAGTATGACGGGACCAGAGGTTCTGTTGCGGCTGACGCGGCAGCAGGGCCATGCGGACTCCCGAGGGATCGACAACGCATAGATGAGGGTCCCTCCATGCTTCGTCAGCGCTGGATATGAACCGTCGTCTGCTGAACCGGTCGAGCCAGAGCATGGTTTGAGGGCTCGGCTCTTTGTCTCCCGCAACCTTCACGAATTAGGGTTTTGCGAAAGAGACAATTTGCTTGCGATCGAAGGAATCATTCAATAGATAATTGCAATAATTGAAATATGTAAATGATCAATCGATAGGATAAAAGGATAGAGTAGTACTTGAATGCTATATGATTGGATCCTGGTCTCTCGGTTTCTTTGACTGCAACGGGCTCGATCGGCGAAGACTTGAGACTCGTTCGGTCTACAATACTTAAGAGAGAAGGTAGGGGGTCGAAGAGCGGCGGGGGTTGTTTGGCATCGCTGCGGAGTGATGCGCGTTGCAGGGTTTGACACGCGGAGGTTGCTTCGGAGGAGACGACCCTGAGCCGTCTGATCAGAAAGATCCGTCTATCCAGATGGCCCGAGCGGCCAAACGAATGGCGTCAGCGATTAATTGGGACGGTGCCATTTAGAAGTAAAAATAATAATATTATTTTAATAAAATTTAACCTATTTTATTAATTAGATTTAATTAATTGAATACATCCCAAAAATTTCCAATAAATCACCCCTAGCTAATTGAGGGGTGAGGAACACAACGGCGCAATCGGATTTTTGATCCGACGAGTATTTAATTATTCAAATTTTTAGGTATTTAAAAATATTAAAATATTCATAAAAAATTCAACGACTTTCGAATGCATTCAAAACTTCACCCTAGCTAATTTGGGGGTGGTGAACGCAATGGCGAAGTCGAATTTTTAATTTGAGGTCAAAATTATTTATATATTAATAAACAAATTTGAAAATAAATTTTGGTATTTTACAAAAATATAAGAACTTCAGCATATGATGTCCTTTGGAAGTTATAGATGAGGTGGTAAGGAATCTGCATGTCAAATTGGAGCTTATGGGGTGAGTTCAATTGGTTGGAATCTTCAAACAATGGAAGGAGATAAAAAGTTTATAAAAAATTTGAAGAATAAATAGATGAGGAAATAACAGCTTAGAGTGCTTAGGATCATAAAGATCACCATTATGAGTGTTATGGGGTTAAAATAAAAGTGAAATGAGGGTCTAAGGCTATTTGAGTAGGTTAGACCACATTAGGGTAGGTCTCAGCCTAGGTAGTAGGGTGGCCAATAGGCTTGACTGAGCTTAGAGATGAATTTCCATACAGTTTGATGCAAAGAATGATTCAATAAGTGACGAGTTGGAGACATGGGGATTAAACTGCCAGGGTTAAATTTTAATTATATATTTATGAAAGATACCAACACCACCCACTGCATTTCCAGGTTCTATTTACATGTTAGCCCCGAGCTACTGTGTACATATCACTTGGTGTGGATATGGCATGTCAACGATGAGAAATCTTAAGAAAAAGGTTTTTGGAGACTAGTTTGTGTGATTTACATAAAATTAGGCTATAGTAATTAAATCATTTTACTCCTCTTGGCATAACATAGGGAAACAAATCGAAAGCTGCTATATTAGAGCCTTAAATATAAAAACCTAAGCGTCCTAATGCTAGGGCATTAGGGGAAGTTTGCTGGGGAAGATGACACTGTTAGTTTAGGCCTTTGGGTCGAATCAAGACAACTGTCGGGCCGATCTTAGACATCCATTCCTTAAGGATTTAGTCAAAATAACAATATTTAAGTAATGTCACTCCGATGTTCGTTCCAAATTGGGATCATATGCCTATAATCAATCTCATAATTATTAATTAGATGAATTTGTATTGTTTGTCTCGATCCTACAGATCTAATTTCTTTTGCAGTTCTATTTGATGCATATTATCAGATTAGATTTGATGATATGGCGTTGAGAAACCGTTCAACCATTTATAAAATGGAATATATCGATCTTAGGAACGTTAAATCAATTACATACAAAATATGCTATTTATAATTTTCACTCATTTTTTAAATAAAAAAAATTATGAAATTTTCACAATTATAAATTTTACAATGAAGAATCCATAGAGACTTAAAATTTAATGTTTTAACCTTATGTTTATTTTATTTTATTTTCTGAAGCTTAATTCCTTTAAAGTTTATTTTGTAAGATCCTTTGATCTAATTGATCTCAAACTTGGGTCATTAGTTCCCAATAATATATTGATTTAATGGAAAAACCCTTCAAATTCATACTAATCATTTGATAATTATTTCAAAAATTTAATTTGCTTTAGTTAATGGAATTTAGGCTTAACAACTCTAAGTTATTTTAATATAAAACATTTAGCATTGCAATAGTAAGGCAATCATTAAACATGAGACTCAAATATTGGCTTATTTTCCCTACAAAATAGCACTTTTATCAAGCATATGGTGACATTTCTTTTTGACTTTTTGGTTAAATTTTCATATTCCAAGGCATCTATCACAAAACATTTTTTAAGTGTATGCCTGCCAAAAGTTTGACAGACTATAAATACATGTCTGCACTCGCACGCAAGTGTACATGGTCTGAAGTAATATTCAGAAGGTAAGTTCTGAGATTTATCATCTTCAGGGAACTGTGTATTTTGTTACCAAGGTTTATGCACTTTTAATAATGTTTAGACTAAAATATTTTTGGTTCTGTGTGGCTCATAATTAATAATTCAAAGATATCAAACTGAAGATACTATTTGAAAAGAAGAAAGAGTTGGGTTTTAATCATGCAATTTGTATTGGGACTGGTGTAAGTAATTAAACTAATTCAACTTTTAATAAAACTTGTTTTCATTCTAATAATAATCAAGTGAAGATAGTATTCCTTAGATTGATCCTCTAATTCCAACTATTTCATATCTAGTGCAAAAGATGAACACACAAGGGTTCAATCTTGGCACTTAGATCCTCATGTAATCGATAAGAGTAAATTAAGATTCTTCACATCTAAGTTATCAAAATAAACGTTTTACTTTAGAAATCACATGAGCTTGGTTTCCACACAATTAGCATCATATGCTACATGCGCTGTTTAGCTAAAGAAGTAAATTGTCGGGCTGCATGGATTATGTCATGATCATCCATGAGCACTCAATAATTTCACTTCCTCCTTTGACGTCTGCTGAGCCATGGAGCTTGATGGGTGGCTCTCGGCTCACATGCATCGACTTCTTGACTGAGCTCAAAGAATAGTGCTGTTAGGCTCAAGTGCTTGTCACTAGGCTCTAAGCACTAACTCACATATTCCTAGCTTTACGCCAATTGGTGAGCTATGGAGCTTAAAGAGATTTAAGTTACCAAATAAACCTATCATTCCAATCTCAAGGTGCTTACACCGAGAATCCCCGCGCAGAAAATATGTATTCACGATGAGAACCTTTATGTGCATTCCCCTGAGCTTGGTATGACTAGTTGATTCGATATTATTTTCGTTATAAAATTATTTAAAACAAAATAGACATTCATTCCACAAGCATGCATTCACAAGAAATATATCTAAATCAAAAAGACAAAGATTTTATTTATTGAAGAAGATTTATACAAACACCATTTTGTCCCGTAACTCATTACATAATTTCGGCCAAACCCTCCCCAAGGAGGGTTTATCCTTCAATTACAAAAGAGATGCATAAAATAAAATATAAGGAAGTGAACATTTGCATGGTTCTACTGAAAGAAAATCAAAAAAGAGTTTCTAGAGAAATACTAGGAACAACTCTTGGCGTTCTCCGAATCTCTCATTGCTTTCCAACTTTTTCTCTTCCAGCTCCTTGAGTTGTCTTTCCTTTCTCTCCTTGAATGATTGTCTTCTCCTTCATTGATTAGGGTTCTCCTTTCCTTCTTACAGCAGCCTCACAAATTATATCGTAGAATGTCAAAGAGGGGAATCCTCTCTTAGTCTTTTTCTCTTGTTCTTATAGTACAACCTTTAGCCCTTTTGGATTTAATTCTGTCCAACCCTCCAACTCTCTCTCTTTAATGGCTTGTTCTTGATTATTCTGTTATTCCTCTTGAGAATAAAAATATTGATTGAATTTGGAGTAGAGGCAGCTGTGGGAAGGCAAAAGATTTGAATTTATGGCCTTCCCTATGCTAAATTAATTGCTCATTCTTGGCTAGAATTATGGTGGGGCACTGTCTTCCCGCTGCAGCGCGCAGTAGCACAGAGCTCTCGAGTTTGGACCCGCTACGGAGAGCAGTAGTGCCGAGCTCTTGGGTTTGGACCCGCTGCGGCGCTCGGTAGCTGTCTTCCTTAAATGTTTGTTGAATCTGGGTCTGGGGGGTTCCACTGTGGCACGCGGTAGTGCCGAGCTCTCAAGTTTGGACTCGCTGCGGCACGCGGTAGCATCGAGCTCACGGGTTTGGACCCACTGCGGCACACAGTAGCACCGAGCTCTCGGGTTTGGATCCGCTAAGGTGCATGGTAGCTCCGATCTCTCGGCTTTGCACCCGCTGCAGCGCGCAGTAGCGCCGAGCTCTCGGGTTTGAGCCCGCTGCGGTGTGCGGTAGCTCCAATCTCTCAGGTTTGGACCCACTGCGGCGCGCAGTAGCGCCGAGCTCTCGGGTTTGGATCCGTAGCGGTCTTCCTTAAATGTTGCTGAGTCTGGTTTGTTGAATACCTGCTACGGTGCTTGGTAGCACCGAGCTCTCGGGTTTGGACCCGCTGCGGCGCGCGGTAGCGTCGAGCTCTCTGGTTTACCCGCTTGAGCGCGCTATGTCACGCCATGGCGGTTTCTTCCAGAATTTTCTGTTTTGCTAAGGTTTTAGCTCAACTTGTCTTTTTGCCTGAAAGTGTTTGAAAACCCATCAAAACAGACCAATTAAAACTTGAAAGTATTGCATTTCTTCTTTTATTTTATTATAAATCTTGGACTTATCAGCACCTATTATATTCATTATCATAAACTTAGATCAAAATGTGTCTTCTGTATAACTAAAAAATATCATTCTACCTAGGTAAGCATGAAATACAAGGCATATTCTAGTAAATTTGTTTTTTTTTTAAATAATATCATCACATAACCTATACCAATTCTCTATAAGTATGGTATAATCTTCTTATATCCACTAAATAGACATACCTATAATATATAACATAAATTTGTACAGATACATAAAAATCTACCCATTGAAACCCGTAGTAGTTTCACATAAGACAATAAAAAATCATAAAAATTTGACAACAATACTATAATATAGCCAAAGAGTATTGCTACACTTACACACTAGTATACACCAAAATATATAGATGATGTGTCAATCCAATGTGTAAGTAGATTATTGGTTGAATGCACTTTTTGAAAACAAAAATTATAAAAAAAGAATTTCTAATTGGTCATGGATACTTTTTGGTGTATATTCTTGTGTAACCATAGCATTTTCCATAGCCAAAAGTGTGATAGTATATTGAAAGCAACAAAATTTCAAATCATGGATCAAATAGTGAAAGAACAAAATTTGCACCTAAGGTAAATTATAATATATATATATATATATATATCTATATATATATATATACACACACACACACATGTGCACGCACGCACACACATGCACACACCTTTTTTATATTTGAAAAAATGACTCAAAGATCTAGTTCATTTGAATTTATTAATCCTTAACATGTATTTTTATTTAAAAATTAGATCGTATTAGTAGGGTCTCTCTTTGAGATTCTTCTCATAATTTCTCTTATTTTGGGATTTATATATATTTATTCTGGAATTAATTCATTAAGTTTATTTATTTAACCTTCAAATACCAAATTATTTATTAATTTACATAGATCTTATGATGAATGAGATTTATTATATGTTAAATTTATATACTCTTAATATGCATTTGAGTCTAGGATTTGATAAATATTTTTTCATGATCATCAAATTTTTATATCAATCAATGAGTTTGATGTATTTTTAATGGTTTAGCTAGGGTAATTCTCATAAAATTAAACTCTCACACATATAGGATTAATGATACCCTAAGTTTTATAGGCTACAGTTGAGTTCATAGAACCTAACTAGGTCTCTCGTATTTTCCTTATTATTATGGAATTTAGGAAATGTTATTTTTAAGAATTTATTACATTAGTGGGGAGGTTTAGAGTGATAGTTACTTCTTCCTATTTCCCACAGCATGACATGACCAGATTGATCAGGTTGTAGTCTTAATTCCTCATTCTTGGTAAGTGTTTATTTTCTAGGCTATCATAATGGGTTAATTCATTATTTACTATCCCTAATTAGGTTTTGTATAATAAATTTTCCTTAGGAAGAAGTTAGTTTTCTAAGCACTTAGCTTAGACCTATTAGGTATTGTCTTTATGGGGTTTGAGCTAGGACTCAATATCTTAATCAAAGCATAAAGGAAAATATTCCTAGTAAGAATTATATTATACTATAACTTAGTAATTTGAGAGTACAATTCAGTTGTATGACTATTTTTGCTTAGACTTAAAACATGGAATTCATAAGGTAGCATTTCAAATATTCATTCTCCTTAATTATAGATTTGGGATATGTTAGGTTTAAATTGAATGCTTAGGTTTTACGAAGGCTTAAAGAGTTTACATTGTATTCTTAAAGTACAAATAAATTATTAATAGCCATTATTTCATATATTGACATTACTTCTTCTTGTATGAGTCTAAGTTATATGTGAAAGCAGCTTGCGTGCATATGGTCTCAAAGCCTTAAATATATGCACGCAAGCTGATACTAGAATATAGGTATCTAAGGACTTAAATATTTAAGTATACTTGAATACATGCTCTTAAATTAGTTGATTTGATACTTATATTTGACTTTATAGTCTTATATTTAAGTGTCTTAAGCTCATACTAGATCGGTTCTTGCTAGGGTTTATTTCCTTGATCACTTAGACCTATGCTTGGCCAACCTTTTATAAAGCTAACATAAGATCTATTGCTTCCTATTTTATTATTGTGTACAAATTTAATATTTTTTATGTAAGTTTATATTTTAAACATGATGATGGGCATGAAGGAATCATTTATGCAACAACCCGTAGTTGTTACATAGGCTAATTATGCTTAATTAAAGCCAAATTTTATCATCATTATGATTTAAGCTTCATTAGAAGCAAATCCTATATACTTAGAGGCAACAAGATTAAGAATCAATTTATTGATTATTTTAATGTAATTAAATATTCAAAAAAATTAAGAAAAATATTTTCATCTCTGACACTAAATTTGATTATATATTTAGATTCCTCATATTAAAATATGCTAAGAGAGCATGTTTCATAATTTTTAGATTTATAACAGTCAAAATATTAATAAAATATAATTTGCATATCTATTTAAATTGAAACTATTTGAATTAAATAAAATTAAATTTAATTAAAATTGATTTAATGAATTATTTTGAAATTGTGGAAATCATATCCAACATCCCAAACATGTAACACAAAATTTGATCCATTCTGACCATTACATGTTCTCCTATTAAGATCCTACGGTGCAAGATTAGCCCGTGCATTGGAATGAACTTGACTCATTGGATTTAAGCCAAGATCTAACAATTGCTATATAATCAGCTTAATACTAGTCATTAGGATTAAAATATGATCGCTAGATTAGATCAAATGGCAAGTATCATATGGGGAGCTATTCATCTTCATATATGCTGGTCGACTAACAGAGAAGTTGTAACAACCTTAGATTGCTACCTAGTTTAACAGATCCTAATTTAGATTAAAAGTATTGCCATTAGTCTATTATTAATATTAGGAGCAAATCTTACGGTTTTAAGATGATTTGAAAGGCTATTGAAAAAAAGGAATATTTTATTATATTTAAGTATTAAAAAAAAAATTATTTTGATCTCGATCCAAAAACTAACTTAAATTTTGTAATCCTCACACCCAAATTAGTTAAGAGTGAAATTTTGTAAATTTTTGAAATTTATTATGTCAAGATGTGACAATAAATACAAATTGTATTAATTATAATTTAATTCAATTTAATTTATTTAAATATTTTATAACTGTTAACCATCTAAAAATTAGAACAACATGGATCTGCTATTCTGTTCCAAATACCAAACAACCAATATGACCAATCTAAATCGTCGTGCCTTCGGCGATTGGATCAACGACAAGGTTTTAATCCACAGTCTGATCAACACTCACTCATTGGATTTAAATTCATATCCAACGATGAATATCATTCCTAGGATGACATGTGCAATTCAATTCATTCAATGGATTAGAGGGTAGAGATTAGTCTGGTATTGTTACATGTCGTCTTCTCCAGCTCGAGCAAGCGATCATGGCATAGAACATATCACACGATGATTCCCTCACGACATCCCTCTCCTTTCTTCATGGCAGATATTGTTGAGAGGAGCACATTTGACTCATCTAGACAATAATTCATCATTTTCTTCTCCATCTCCATTTGGCTCATATTGTTATTACAATGCATTGAATCTAAATTCTTGAACATCACATCAAGACTTTTGTGCATATATATTATAAAATGATATGAATCAGTGATTTCATTTGGATGGAATCTTTTGTACAACCATTTGAGCCAGGGTTGTAGCGCCCCACCCCCTGATCAGCAGGATTAGACCCAAGGGGTGGTGTACCACTCTGGCAAATCCCTTACTTATCATTGGATTAGGTAGGATTCACAATCCACTAATAAGAGAATGATGTGCACAGAATGAGTATAAGGACCAGTCACTAAATCTGACATACATACAAAGTGTGGAAGTAAAATGAAATAACCACTACATCCATTCACCATACATCAAGCAAAGTAATCACAGTACTATAGTTCAGCAAATAATAAAGTGCATAAAAATAATCACAGTTACAGTACCTGTATTATTATAACATTAAATGAATAGTTTAAAAGACATAAATAAAATCTCTCATTCTCACAGAAGGCTAAAAAGGAACTAGACAACATCTGGCTCCCCTAGCTAGTGCTCCTCCTCTATGAATGGTTCCTCTTCCTCAGTACCTAGCTCCTCAAATCTATCTGAATCTGACATTATCGGTTTCAAATGCCAGGGCCCCAACTAATAAAAGAAAATCTTATTAGACAATTGTCTAAGTACATCTTAGGTTGAATATTTTACATGAGTTATTAATGTCACCATTTTAATCTTAAGCACAATGAAAAGTAAACTGAAAGCAGTAGGTAGCAGTAAGCGTACAAGGAACAGGGTAAGTTATAAATATAGCATTTATAACTAAACAGAAAGTGAGGCAAAAAGCACACCTCAAGCAAACTAAGCATGGAATGGGTTGCAGTAAGTAAAAGTACGAAAAGTAAAGTTTAATCTTAAATATACTAATGATCATATAATATATGCTAATTAAAGACAAAAAATTAAAAAATGGTACATATAGTAAGTAGTAAAGTCTAGCACCCTATAAATACATACAAGTGAATAGGTAAGTAAAGAAACACAGCTGACTGAAATATGCATCAATAATATAGTACACAGTAAGCTAAAACTAAAATATATATGTAAAGACTGTCATATCAGAAAATTATCTAATCGGGCCCAGACATAAATTCCCATAGCCTTTTTGGGATAGGGCAGACAGAACGGCAGAGCAGAACTAAGGAGACAGTAAATACAAATGCATAATCTTTTAGTTATTTTACTTTTTTTTTTCTGTGGACGTCCAAAAACATTTGAGGAGTCAAGCATGTCTGCAAGACTATACGGGTTCCAAGCTTAACACACACTCTTCAATGAGTAATGTTAAGCATCTTTAATACTCCTTACCCCTGTCCATTAGGGTAAATATGCACCAGAACCTACCAAAACATAACTAAAACTAAGGCAACTATTATCCTAATTATTCTATATTTTTATTTCATGCATAAAGTTTTCTTATATGATATGTCCAAAGAATTAAGCACAAAATACATAGAATGTATAGCAACAAAATAAATCAAGTAAGCAAGGGACTCTTCTATGCATGGTGACACTATTGTTGTCTAATTAAACCCTTCTAACTATTCTAAATTACACAAGTTTAGGATCTTCAATTTCCACTATCGAGTGTAACTTAGAAGCACAACCTTATAAGTTAAGAGAATTAGAATTGATTAGGTTCTAATCTAATTTGATCAAGTACGACTACATGTTTAAATAAATAAATCATAACGTCCTAATTTGATGAATTTAGACGTTCTATCTAAGATTTGATCAAGGTATACCAAACTATAGATTATGGATTAAACACCATGAGATTGGGGCTTAATCACATAATCCAAAAAGAATAAGACATAAGAACTAGGTTTTAGTCTAAAAGTGATCTATTGGTTAAGGTAAATCTTATTAAGCAAATCAAACTTAATAGGATGAATCTCCTATCTGAATCTAGGGTTTAAAAGAAAAAATAATCAAAATAATTTGTGTAATCTAAAAACTAATAAAACTAATGATTCATTCATTATATAACCCACTTATTCAATGAATGAAATTTAACATATGAGCCAGTCCTAAGTCTTAGGAATAGTCTAAGAAAAAACTTAGAGATAATTTAAAAAATTTAACTATCTTGACCTAATAACTGATTTTAACACTTAGAATGATTCTACTATAGTTTTAATATTAGTTTATTAACTTAAAAGATAATCTAGGGTTTAAAGATGCTTAACCTAAATTTTTGGTAAAATGACAATTTTTCCCATACTTAAGGGTCTGAAAAGCTACTTCTTGAATTAGGGCTCCAAATTGAAATTTCTTACTACCAAAAAATTTCTTACTATCTAACATGAAGATAGACAGTAAGTATGCTCAATTTGGATAAGAAACAGGTCATATAGGTCCAAACTAAGGACTTTGACATAAGGGGTATTTTGGTAATTTACTCCAAATAGAATCTAAGTTTTTGTGCATTTTACTGTTGGTTACTGTTCAAGCATTCTATAAAGTCTAAGAACGCTGCATTCTGTGCTCAAATGGCTAAGTTATAGCTATTTCAATTTTTAAGGGCAATTCAGTAATTTTATCAGTCAACGGGGACAAAAACCAAATTTTTCCGTTTGAGGTCCAAATTTAGTAAACTCAATTTCTATAGCTTCTCTATAACATACTGAGTGTGTTGACAGGGAGTAAACCCAATTTAAACTTCAAATGGTCAAGTTATGACCTAACTAGGGTTATTGGTATTTTTATCATTTATAATTTTTTAGGTTTTGGATCTTAAATATTATTTTTCTATATTGATGACACTAAAATTTTAAGCTAGTTAGAACTTTGAATTTCTTAATTTGGAGTTGAATTGACTAGGTTATAGTCAATTGAAGTTTAAGGGCATTTTGGTCATTATTAGGGTAGGGTCCTAGATATTACTTTTCAAACTAAGCTTCAAATGGGAAAACTAATACCTCTATAATGTTGGGGCTATTCTCCTGAGTATTTTAAGACCTATATTGCTTATGTTTGGATAACTAGATTAAAAATTGTGAGGATTTATTTAGGACCTAAATTGTCACTATACTGTCTAGACACCCTATGAGAAATTTGACACTATAATTAAATTCCTCTCATTTTTCTGGTTAAAATGAGATATATATTCGATATATTTGGATCATTAGTTTAGGAGTTATGATATCCTAAAGTTTTATGATTTATTTTGATTTAATTCATGAAATTTAATTAATGAAACTTGCTGTTTAAGTAATAATTAACAGATAACATAAAATATAATTAATTTGATAGGTGGCAGGTCCCACTATGGACGGTGTCGAACCATCGTGCGACATGTGGCTTGACGGGGCCCTTACTGTCAATGCGGTGCCATCCTATTGGTCGAGCCAGAGTGGCAGGCCCCATGGGCGCACGGCCCCAAACCCGGCAATCGCAGGGTGGCGGGCCCCGCGGTACACGCGGCGCGACCGCAGAGGGCACCGGGCTCCGGGTGGGACTCGTTGCCTTAAATGGAACAGACAGCGGTGGGTCCCATCGCACGTCTAGTTAAACGTGTGAACAATCTGCAGGTGACAGATGAACAGCGGGGGCCCACCCTCTGGGTGACGCGGCAGAGGCCGAAACGAACGAACACGGGTCTGGCCCAAGTCAACCTGGCCCGGCCCAACCTTCAACCCGAAGGTCGCGACGACCCCGAGCCTTGCCGGCTAGTGCATTGGATCTCGGGACCTTTCCGGCGACGGACGGCATCGGACCGCACGGCCGGCGATAGGCCGCGGCATAACCTACCGATCGGGACTCAATTCAGGACCGGAAGAGGTCGGAGGCGCGAGCTAGGGTTAACCCTAGTCGCCGGGGTTCGGGCCCGACGAGTTTAATGAAAAAGACTGTGGATGTCCTCCCGAATTGACTCGATCGTGCCACTGGATCACCGATCACGATCGATCAATGCCCGATCCATCAAATGGAATAGCAATACTATCAGCTATATTTGGAATCAAAATGGAGGTTAGTGGAAAGATCGGTACCTCAAACGGATGGCTCCTAGGGTTCGAATCCTCCCGGCTCGGCGTGCCCGATAGCGATGCTCTGATCCTAAGAACTTGGACGGGTGATATTGGCGGGAGGACGAACGGCCGAGGCTTGGGGAGGCGCCGAGTTGGCCAGGTGCCGCGGTGCATCACTGCGTGTCGCGGCGGATTCCACAAGGGGGAAGACGAAATTCGGGCCATTGGATCTGGCCCGGATCGGACGGCTTAGGCGCTGCGGATCCACGGGCGCGGGTCCGATTGGGCAGCGGGCCGACCCATTAACGTGTCAGATCCGATTCATTAAGAACAACGGATCCGACTCGTTAACACTCAATTAAATATTATAATTAATTAATTTAATTAATTCTAATTTATTGATAATTCTAAAATTTTAAATTGACTCCCGAAATTCGCAAATATTCACCCATAGCTAATTGAGGGGTGAGGAACGCAACGGCGAGGTCAGATTTTTGATCTGATGAGTATTTTAATTTTCCAATTTTTGGGGTATTTAAATATTATTAAAATATTCTTCAAAATTTTGACGACTTCTGATTGACACGAAAACTGCATCCCAAGCTAATTTGGGGGTAATGAGTGCAATGACGAAGTCTGTTTTTTGATCTGAGGTCAATTTAGACAGGTCAAGTTTTAGGGTTTCTGGATTTCTTTAAAAAAAATTAAGATTTGATCCGTTTGACTCCTGATTTGGACTAGGTCTTATTGGATGACTCCTAATGACTTTGATTAACACTTAGGATCAAGATTAAGAATGAGATTAGTCCTAATTGACTAGGGTTACAACTTGGGTTGTTACAAGGGTAGACTATAGAGAGGTCAGAAGACTACCATATCCTAGAGGGAGAGTGTAAATGTGGCACCCCAACATCACCGTGGTCCTATTAACTCTTAAGTTAACATGATTATAGTAAAGTGATCACCAAATGACAATTTCCTCACTTATAGCTAGATTAGGTATTTTATCCTAATCCATTATAACTAAAGAGTATGTTATTTAAGAACTTTTCACTAAATGATAAATGACAAACTCTTTATCCTAACCAACAAGTGAGAAAGACTAGCATCCTATAAATGAATAAAGCTAGCATTCTATATATGAAAGCTAATAAATGCAGTAAGACAGTAAATAAGAAAGTGCCAAAGTATAGAAAAGTAAGCTGAAAATAATAAATTATGAAATTGAAAACTGCTATGGCTAAACAAGCAGATCAAATTAAAAGTATGCAAAATAACTCAGTTAGCCTGCTAAGCTAAGGTAGAAACATCAAGTATGAGTGCACCTAAAATTAGTACAGCCATATCAGAGAGCTGGCTAAATAAGCCATGGGAAAGAAAGGTCTAACGAATATCATCCTAGGCCATTTTAGGACTAGGCTTTGTTAGAAATTGCAGTAGATAGACAAATACTATCCTAGCCAATCTTGGATCTAGGCTTGGCCTATACTAAATCAAAAGTAAAAAATTGAAGAGGCATTCTAATTAGATCACACTCTACTAAACTGAAAATAAATCTGGAAAGCTGAAAGCATTGATAAAAAAATGCAATTGATGTTCATGCAATTCAATATTGACATAAGATACTCATCAAATATCTTATGTTCACCACATATGTTCATGACATAAAGCTCAAATAGAAGATAAGCAACGCATCAAATGTTCAAAGTGAGCAAGAGATTCTACTAAAACATAAGTGATATCCATTATTGTCTAATTTATTCGTTCTATCTACTCTAAGATACACAAGTTTACGATCTCCAATTCCTATTATTGAGTATAACTCAGATTCACGATCTTATAAGTTGCAAACATGTAGGACTAGCTATGTTTTAATTTGATTTAATCAATGTCGACTATATAAGTTAAATAAGTAAATTGAATTGACTTATTTTGATGATTCGAACATCCCAAGCCCATCTTGATTAAGCTCAATCAAGATGGAAGGATTAAGAATTCAACTCCAAATATTGGGTTCAATTACTTAATCCAAAGGTGGTCATAAAGGGCTAAGGTTTAAAACCCAACCTCACAGATTAAAGATTAAGGCATATCATATTAAGTAAAGTCATACTTAATAGGATAGATTTTTATTCTTAAGTCTAAAGTTGAAAGATTAAATAATCATAAATAAATAATGAAAATCTATAAATTATTAAAACTAAGGTTTCATTCATTGAGTAACCCAATTTACTCAATGAATGAAATCTAACATAAGTCCTATTCTAATTCTTAAAGGATAACATCTTAAGGAACTAAGATGAAAACTCAAGCACTAACCTTAACCAATGTTGATTGTAAACTTGATAGGGAGATTAGAAGGCATAAAGAAAACATGATGTGAGATGAATCTCATATCATGGGACTTAGTCTTACTTAAAAATTTTCTTAAGATAAAATTTAGGGTTTTGAACTAAAACACAATTTAATAGTCTACAATCATATGATTTAACTTCTAAATCACTTCACTTACTGATTTTAATGATTAGGACATGAATTTAGAGTTTAAGAACACTTAAACCTAAATTTGGGCAAAATGATCATTTTGTCCCTACTTAAGGGTCTGAAAAGATACTTTTTGATTTAGAGCTCTAAATTGAAATTTCTTAGTGGCAAAGGATTACTTACTATAAAATAAGAGGATATATAGTAGGTACACCTGATTTGGATAATCAATAAGCCTTATGAGATCAAATTAAGAAATTTGACTCATTAGAGAAAATTGGTAATTTCACTTAATAGAATCTAAATTTTTTATTTGTTTATTAAAGCTTACTATTCAAATATTCCATAGAGTTCAAGAACACTAAATTTTGAGATCTAATAGTTAAGTTACAAGTAAATCAAATTTGGGATTCTATTATGTAAATTAAGGTTTTATAAATAGGGTAAAAAATATAAATTTTTTATTTAATGTCCAAAATCAGCAAATTCAGTGGCTATAGCTTTCCTATAACATACTGATTATTTTAATTAGGAGTAGACCCAATTTGAACTTCATTTGGTCAAGTTATGACCTAATTATAGTTAAGGGTGATTAGTGAGTGATTAGTAAAATTAATCATATAATCACTAAACCAATTATACCATTAGTGGGTGATTAGTAAAATTAATTGCTAAACTAAAAAATTAACTTCACCACTATATTTTACACTACACTAAGAGCTATCAATTATTTAAAATTCTAATTTTGGATAATTAAGGAGATTAACATTTACTAATCCATTATTTTAGAGTAATTAGGTAAAATTAAGAAATCTAATTACATAAACTAAAATTTTCTTGAAGATTAGTAGTTTACACATTTTTTTGATCAAAATAATATATTGGATTATATGATTTGAAGCTAAATTGACTAAGTTATGAATTAATCAAATTTTAGGATTAAGGGGTTTAATTAGTTTAAATTATAATTAATTAAATTAATCTTCAAATAAAAAAACTAGTATAATATTAATCCTTGCATTTTTCTGATCAAAATGATATATTGGATCACTATGTTTGGAATTGTAATTACAAAGTTAGGAGGTTTTGAAGATTTGAAATGAATTGAATAAGCAAAAAATTAAGAAAATAAGAAAAATAAAATTTTCTTTAATAATTTATGTAGGTACACGAATATAAATAAAAATTAAGACTTTAGGATCAAATTTCTCCTTTCATAGAGCTCCTCATGAGGTGTGCCATATATTAATGGAAAGCTCTCATCGAGACCTTTCTATTGATACCAAATACGCCTCCTAGTTTTGCATATAACCTAATAAATTACAAGTCCTAATTCGAACTTAAAGAAAAATAGAGGGTAGCTTTAGGGTTCGATTTAAAGCTTGACGAAGAAGATGAAGGGGTTGCTCTGCTCTAGAATAGATCCAAATGATATCAACTATGCTTAAGATTGAAATGAGAAAATTTTTAAGATCTTAAAATGGTGGCAAAAAGCCACCTCATGTATGCATGCATTACAGGCGAAAGGCGGAGGAAAGACCAATAATAATAATAATAATAATAATTATTATTATTATTATTTTTTTAATTAATTATTAATTATAATTTAATTATTTAAAAATTAAATAATCAAATGAGCTCCTAAAATTTTCAAAAATTTACCTCTAGCTAATTTGGGGGTAAGGAATGCAACGATAAAGTTGAATTTTTGATCAGAGGTCAATTTAATTATCTCATTTTTTGGGGTATTTAAATATATTAAAATATTAACCGAAAACCCAACGACTTCCAAATGCTTCCAAAATATCACCCTAGCTAATTTATGGGCGATGAACACAATGGCAAAGTGGAATTTTTGATTTGAGGTCAATTTAAATAAATCAAATTCTAGGGTTCCTGAAATTTCCAAAATTAAGATTTGGTCCATTTGACTCTTGATTTAGACTAAATCTTTATGGTGAACTCCTAATGACTTAATTAGAGCACTATAATCAAAATAGGACTTAGTTTAATCCTAATTGACTAGGGTAACAATCTGGATTATTACAGTAACAACCTACTAAAGTTATCAATCAATATTTAACAATATAATAAATATGAAAAATATCTCAATTAGTCTCCAAATATCATTAAGAACCAATCTCTAAAATTTGGTTTAATTTGGGGCTCATTGGAATTTCCTGAATGTTTTAATGCATTTAATTAATTAGAATATTAAGAATATTAAATTAACCTTCGATTAAAAATACTACTTCATTTTTTAGGGAAAATTTTTTGGAATTTTTTAGAGCTCGTTTGATGGCTTAATTTAGTTAAATAAAATATAATTAATTAATTAATAAAATTAGTTAAGCGTCGCCATCCCACTTAATGGGGCAGGTCATTTGATCAAACGACGCGCTAATCAGCGTCGTTTGGTCAAACCAATTGTATGTATAGGATGGCTGGGAGACCGTCATCTCCATTGCATTGTGCGAGAGCAGCGTGTGGTGAGCTGCACACACTTGCGGCCCACACAGATCGCTTGAGCTACCGGTTATCACTGTTAAGCCATCTCCCGGACTCCATTTTCTACACCAATTGATTTTCAAACCTCATTCGCATTAATTGCGAACCAATATAGAACCTAAATCTTACAGTAGCTTCGTCCCGAGTTGTAGAAATTTTTTTGAAGATGAACCCTCGGTACCCCTCTCCACTCTTTTTATTTCATAAATTTCTATGAATTAGATTTCTTTTAGCTATTCTAAGTTGATGATGATTGCTAGATCGAGCCAATTTGGCTCAATCGGGTCGGGTTAATCGAAGGAGGACTCAGCCTGCTACAATCCAAATAGTAGCCCGAGCCCCCTTTTTTATCCAACTCAATGGCCAGGCTGTCCGCGTCATCGGGGAGGTGTTCCTTGGGTCGACCATAATGTAACGACCCCAACATCAGATAGGAGCTTTGATGCTAGACAAATGCCTTTTCTCAGTAAATTAGATATATAAATATTGAATGGATTGGTAGGATAATGTCTAAGGATGATTTCTGGAGTTTGTGGTGGGTTGGTTATAAGTTTAGAATGGCTCTGATCAAACTTGTAGTGCCTTTGATCAAAAATTCACCTCTGATCAAAAATTTTATCTATCAAAAATTCACCTCTGACCCCATGTTTGGCACCAAGCACCAAGCACCACAAATTATTTATATGCACTACAAGTCTGATCAAACATGTGCCATAATAAATAAAAAAGTACAATAGTAATAAAAACAAAATACAAATAGTAAACCCAATATTTGGGCTCTTTATTGGGCTTTTGATTGGAATTTTGTAATTAGGTCCACATTCAAATTCTTCCCTTGAACTTTAGCCATGGCTCTTGTTATTGGGCCTTTGATAATATTCTTAGGATGTGCTACATCAACTCCCATCGGCCCAAATGAACTTTGCACCAAAGAGTTAAAATCTAAGTAATCTTCTACTAATTGTGGATCTAGAGCTTCCAAATCTATACGTGTTAGTCATGTGTCTTTTGTAGGCGGCTTATTTTTCCAATGAACGAGAAAATGAGGCTCTTTATCTTGATCATTATGAGCCTCCTCAGTGATGATGTAGTCAATGTCTAAAAAGGATGGAGTTTGCATGTGGGGAACTATATCTCCTGCTAAAAAGTTAGATTGTGCAAGTGGAGGTTTGTGAACTTCTTCATATGACAAAATATCTTCAATATTAATAATAGTATGAATTAGCATATCATTAGGCAAATCAAGGTGATAAGCATTAGATCTAATTTTTCTAAGAACTTTGAAAGGGCCACAAGCCCTTGGATGTAATTTCTTATATTTGGTGTTGTTATATCGCTCAGGGCGGATGCGAATCAAAACATGATCACCTTCTTTAAATTCTTTAGTTGATTTATTATGATTTACCTTATATGCATATTTTTCATTACTTAAAATGATTTGTTGTCTTATAGAATCATGAAGGCCTTGAAAATCTTTGGCAAATGTGAATGATGAATCAGAAAATGCATGAGAAGGAAGGTTTGCAGCATCAATCGACCGTTTAGGATTATGGCCATACACCACTTCAAATGGAGATATTTTGGTTGTTCAGGAAGTACTACTATTATATGCAAATTCAGCAGTAGGAAAATGTAAGTCCCAATTACTAATATTTTTTCCAACAAGGCACCTAAGTAAGTTTCCTAAGCTTCGATTGACAACTTCAATTTTACCATCCATTTGGGGGTGAAAAGCTGATGAAAATTTCAATTTTATCCCAAGAAGTTTCCACAAGGTCTTCCAAAAGTATGAGACAAACCGAACATCCCGATTTGATACAATAGTTGAAGGAAGGCCATGCAATCGCACAATTTCCTTAAAGAATAATTTTGCAGTATGGGAGGCATCATTAGTTTTAGAGCAAGGTATGAAATGGGCCATCTTAGAAAATTTATCAACAACCACAACTATGCTATCATGACCATGAGCTGTTCGGGGTAACCCAAGAACAAAATCCATTGATAAATCTTCCCAAGGCCTATGAGGAACAGGCAATGCCATGTATTGGCCAGATTTTTGTTTAGTAGCTTTAGCTTGTTTGCAAGTTAAACATTGAGCTACTAGTTTTTGAATATCTCTTTTTAGGGAAGGCCAAAAAAATCTATTATCCATCAAACAAATTATTTTATCATTTCCAAAATGGCCAGCAATTCCTCCCGAGTGCAGTTTAAAAATTAAAAACTCCCTCAGAAAAAACCTAGGAATGCAAAGTTTCTTTCCTCGATAAAGATACCAATTAATCACAGAAATGTTGCGTTTAAGGTCAGCGGTTCGTCCAAGTGCTCCATGTAAATTAGATGAAAGTTTGGGCACACTGGGTACTCATCTTGAATTTGTTCAAATCTAGGAATTTTGAATTCTAAAGAGGAGATGGTTATTGTCACCCTTGATAATGCATCAGCAGGTTTGTTTTCAATTCCTGGTTTATGTTTAAGGACAAATGAATAGTCTTGTAGAAACTCAACCCATTTGGCATGTCTATGATTTAACTTTCATTGAGTATTGATAAACTTAAGGGCATGATGGTCTGAATTAAGAATAAAGTCATTATGTAAGATATAGTGTCTCCAATGCCTTAATGACTGAATGACAACATAAAATTCTCTATCATATGTTGAGTATCGTTGCTTTGTATCATTCAACTTCTCACTAAAGAATGCAATATAATGATTTTCTTGACTTAAAACTCTTCCAATTCCAATTCCAGATGCATCACAAGTCACTTCAAAGGTTTTAAAAAAATCAGGGAGTCGAAGGACTGGGGCTGTTGTCATTAATACTTTAATTTGATCTAAAGCCTTTTGAGCAGTTGGGGTCCAACAAAACTTGTCTAACTTCAATATATCACTGATTGATGCTACAATTTATAGAAACTGAGTTTGCTAAATTTGGACAACAAACGAAAAAGTTTGGTTTTTGTCCCCCATTGATTGACAAAAATTATCGAAATGCCCTTAGAAATTGAAATAGCTATAACTTAGCCATTGGACCTCAGAAATTAGTATTTTTAGACTCTATGAAATCTTTGAATAGTAACCAATAGTAAAATATATAAAAAGTTTGATTCCATTAGGAGTAATATACAAAAATGCCCCTTAGATTAAAATCTTTAGTTTGAATCTGTAGGATCTGCTTCTTTTCCAAATTGAGTGTACGAACTGTCTATCTTCATGTTAGATAGTAAGAAATCATTTGGTAATAAGAAATCCCCATTTAGAAACCTAATTTTAAAAGTAACTTTTCAGACCCTTAAGTAGGGGCAAAATAGTTATTTTGCCCAAAATTTAGGTTAAGTATCTTTAAACCCTGGATTATATTCTAAGTCAACAAAACTTATATTAGAACTGTAATAGAATCATTCTAAGTGTTAAAATTAGCTATTATGTCAAGATAATTAGATTTCTTAAATTATCTCTAAGTCTTTTCTTAGTGCTTTACACTTTACTTTAGGACTATTTCTAAGACTAGGACTAGCTCATAGGTTAGATTTCCTTCAATTATCTAATAAGATTTTCTTTTATTGACTGGGGCCCAGGCATTATGAAATCGATAATGTTAGATTCAGATAGGTTTGAGGAGCTGGGTGCTGAAAGAGGGAGCTTTATTTAGAGGAGGAGCATCAGCTAGGAGAGACAGACGTTGCCTAGTTTCCTTTTTGCTTAATGTAAGGATGAAAGATTCTTATATTTACTTTTAGTCTGTTAAGCTATTTATTAAATATTATAATAATACAGGTACTGTGACTGTGATTACTTTTTTGTACTTTATTATTTATTGAGCTATAGTACAGTTTCTTACTTAATGTATGGTGAATGGATATAATATTTATTTCATTTCACACTCTATATGTAAGTTAGATGTAGTGACTGATCCTTATATTTATTATGTGCATATCCTTCCCTTATTAGTGGATTGTGGATCCTACCTAATCTAATTATAAGTGAGGGAATTGCCAGAGTGGCACACCACCCCTTGGGTCTAATCTTGCTGATCAGGGGGTGGGGAGCCACAAAAATGCTACATTTTGATTAAGGGCTCCAAATTAGATTTTCTTGATGCCAAATAATTCCTTGCTGCCTAACATGAAGATAAACAATAGGTTCATCAAATTTGAACAAGTATTAAGATCCTCTGGGTTTAAATTAAAGATTTCAACTTATAAGGACAATTTAGTAATTTTACCTATTGAAGTCTAAAAATTTAGTTAATTTATTATTGTTCACTATCTGAGGGTTCCATAGAGCTTAAGAATGCTAAATTTTGATGTCAATTGGTTAAGTTATGGCCAAAATTGTTTTAAGGTCTAAAAGTGTAATTTTATGATTTAAAACATGTTATTTAGGATAAGTGGTAGATTTACATATTCAAAATCACATCTAAATTCACACAATACTTGATTTTACTAAATCCAAGTTTGATTTTTAGTATATTTTGGCCTCATTAGGGTCCTAGAGTTATTAAAATGCATGAAATGTGAAATTAGGCAATTCCGGACTGTTCTAGGCAATTTCGGACAATTTTAGGTGCTATGGCGCGCGATAGTGCCCCCTGATCGAGAGCCAGGTGCTACGACGTGCTATGGTGCCAGTTTTCTTGATGAGCGGGCGCTACAGTGCACCGCAGTGCTTTTAGGCACTGCGGCAGATTTCAGCGTTGTGAAGCACTGTAGCGCTCTCAAGCGCTGTGATGGGCTACGACGCCAGATTTCTTGAGAGCTAGGTGCTACAACGCGCTGTAGCACTTTATGGCCAAGAGCCAGGCACTGTGGTGCATTGTGGTGTGCTACGGCATAGCCAACCTGAGACTCGAGCGCTGCGGCACGTGGTAGTGCCTCCTAACCAAAAGTCAGGCGCTATGGCGCTCGACGATGATTTTGGTTGTGCAAAAACTGAAATGTGTCCCCTTTAGCACACAATACTCTTGATTTATGGCACCTCAAGTGCAGTGCCATATACCGATGGAAAGGTCTTTCCAAGGCCTTTCCATTGATACCAAAATCAACACTAAAAGATTATTTGAACAATTCAAATAATGAGGTTAAAGGTTCGGGTATACAAAAATTATATTTGCATAATAGATTTTCTTCCCTAAAACTTACTATCTTAATGAGCTCTAATGATCTCTACATCTCAAACATAGGTTCTTATTAGCATGAAATAGATATGAAAGGTAAATATAGCAGCCATTTGATAAAGAGAATAGGTAGCAAAGAGGTACCTTGGCCTTGAAATGAATGAAGGAAGAGGACTCTAATTTTTGCAGGAACTTGGGAGCTTGAGGGCTTGAGGGCTTGAGGGGAGAAGCTTCTTCTTCTTCTTCAACTGCTAGCGAGAGGAGGAAGAGGCTGAAGGTTCTTCTTTAGCTTAGAAATGAGCTTCGAATGGAATGAGCTTGAGAAGAGGAGAAGAGTTTCAGTTGAGCAAATGGAGACTGAGGAGGGATTTTTAGCAATTGAAGGGAGGAGGGCTGAAGGTCCATCTTAAGGGTGGATGAGACATGGCTCCATCAATGAGCCTTCCCATTAGCATGGAGGGGAAGGGGAGGGGCAGAAGCCTCTTGTGTGCAGGGTATGGGGTGGAAGGTGTTGGGAAGGGAGGAGGGTGCAGAGTGGGGACCAGCCAAAGGAAAAGAAGAGGGAAAGATGGATTTTTGATAATTTTAATTTAATTAATGAATGCTTTAAAAATTAGATTTTATAAATATGCTCCAAAAAATCCCAAAAATTCACCCATAACTAATTTGGGGGTGAGAAACTCAACAACGAAGTCGAATTTTGATTCCGATGGTTAAATAATTATTCTATTTTTCGGGGTATTTAAATAAATTAAAATATTCGAAGAAAATTTGACGACTTCCAAATACTTCCAATACATCACCCCTAACTTATTTGTGGATGACAAACGCAATGGCAAAGTCGGATTTCGATTTCAAGGTCAAATTAAATATCTCAATTTTCTAATTAATTAAATATTATTAAATATTCCAAATATTCGATTGAGCTCTTAATCGCATCAAAATTTCAGGGTTTGGTTTTAATAAGTAGATGAACTTAATGAAATGATTATTAAGATGCGATCTAGCTAACATTAAGCTAAGTAACAACCTATAGTTGTTACACATACCCCTATAGTTTTATTATGAAATTTTATTTATGCACAAAATCTTGTATATATGTTTCAAAGGAATAGGCTCAAAACTAAGTAAGCATTCAAGGAAATTCAAATAATTATATCCAATATTATTTAAGTTTTAATGATCTACTTAAAAGATTACGGTTATTTGAACTCTTAATCGACTTATAGATATAAATCTTTAAGTCAATATTAAGTATTAGAAGAAGTGAAATAAGTTTAGAAAAATAGTATTTTAATTCAACTTATAAAGTGATAAAATAAATTTTAATTATATTCATATAATTAGAGCTTATTCTATATTAGTCCTAAGCGAATTAAATCAAATAAGTTTAGGAAGCTAGTAGAGAAGATTAAATTCTAAATGTTTATTAAACTAATTGAAGTAGAAATTAATATACAACTTACTAACTTCATCTAATTAATTTATAAATTAGAATGTTTCAAATCAAAATAATCACTAACTTAACTAGGATCAATTGATAGAAGATATCTAGATATATGGGAGAATTAAGATTAGTAAATACAAGTTCAAGGGTTACCATAATTTGTAGATTTAAGAAATCTACAGGTCTTCTAAATTAATACAGGAAACTAGTGAATCTCTAATTTGATCATTATAGAACTTTAATAAAGGGTCATAAGCTAAGGAAAATGAATTCTATTATTCCATTCTAATTATTATATACTAGTATTGCTAAGATCACCTAAAGAAATAAAATATATAACTAATATACCAATCCTTAACATGTAAAAGGGCTAAATGAAAAGATTAGTATTAAAGAACTAACACTAAGTTTAATTCAAATTATAGAATACTTGATCTAATGAAATTATAACATGATAAGAATGCATGTTATTATTAATCTATAATCATGGAATATATTAACTAAGATCTTGATAAAAATTCATTCAAGCTAAGTTCTAAAAATTTACATGAAGTATACTAAAATAGAAGAATTGAATCTAGAATTTATCATGCAAATAATCTAACTAAAATTCATAATATTGAAATCACATGAGTGTGAAAATTATCAACAATGATTGGAAATAATCTAGCTTACAAGATCACATGCAATTCATACAATTTAATTCATTCCTATAATTATTCTACAAATGAAGAAGATTGATCCAAGTAAGTGCTAGACATTTCTAGATCATCAATTATGCAAATTCATATCTCAAACATACAATTAAAAGTATATGTGAGATAATAAAAGTGAGACGTGTTTGTTATCCTAGAAGTACCTAAAATAAATATGAATGAAAAACATGAAATTGGAAAATTACCTATTTTAAGGAGCTAAATACTTAAAATCACCAATTATTGTCCAAATAAAATGATATACGTCCCAATGGAATTCTTATAGCATAAAGAGAAAAATGACATTGACTAGGTAAAATTTGGACAACTTGGGGATTTTAGGATTTGGGAGGACTCCTAATTAGGGCTAAGAAATCATTAAAAAATTTAGGGTTTAAAATATAAATTTAATATCATATTAATGTTATACACATTTTTATGAGTGAAATGGACTATTTAATCAACAAATTTGAACATCAATCCATCAAATTTTGTCACATGTAATATTTAAATTAAATTGCAATTAGTTAATTAATTTAAAATAATAATTAAATAAAATAATCATCAAAATAAAAATTTAACGGTGTATTAATATTCCACATATTTTTCTAACTGAAACTGTATATAATATTTTATATATTGGATAACTACTTTGCAAATTATATGTGAAATTAATTCTGCATTAATTGACATATATATATATATATATATATATATATATATATATAAGATATATTCATATTTGATGTCATTCTGCTAATTAACGGCCATTATTAATATGGCGCTGACTGTGAGATTCAGTGATCCACATGCCACGTGGACAAAAGCAAATGGCGCGATTCAAATAGGAATGAACCGGCCGATTCATTCGTAGTGAATCTTGGACCAGTTTCATCCCTGTCGAGTACGCCCATGAAAAATTAGGGCATTATGGCATTCACATTGCGAGGTACTTCAGAATGTGATCGACCACAAAAATATGGAGCATAATTTGAGATCTAAAATCAGAATATGAGAGCCCTGATTTGAAAACGTTCCTAAGATCATCAAACTAGAAGCCCTAACTTTATCCCTATAACACTTTGGGTGTAGTAACATGCGCTCAGATTGAGCTCGATTAGGTGTGATCGAGCTCGATTGATGACTAAACACTTTGCCTAACTTAATCTTAAACATACATTATATTTATGCATCACAGATTGCAAAGAAAAAAATTAATAAAAAGGAAAATTTTGAGAACTGAAGGCATTAGAAATAAATGCATAGGTTAGTAGAGCTTATGCCTAACCGATCCTAAATTAATTTAGTATGGAAATAAGATTGTAAATCACATCACAGAAAAGAAGTAATAGTAAGGGGTACCTGGTTCCTTTCGCCAATTATTCAGATGATGATATTAGGGTTTGGTAAAAACCTTCGATATGTCTCCAATAGAACAACAAGAACTTGGGAAATGGAAAGATGAATCCCAACCAAGGAAATGGAAAGCTTGGCAGGCCTTTAGGACTCTGGAAGGCTAGCTAGAAGGCCAACTGGAAGGTAAGGACGTCCATGCCTGGGGTACAGAGATCGTGGGAGGGATGGAGTACAGGGTTTTGATCGTGGCCGTCGGATTCTGTGTTTGATCTGATAGTCAGATATGCTAGGTTTAATGTACTTTGTATGATTGCATCCTAATATTAAGGCAGTTCAGATCACATTATTTTGTTGTTCCATGATTTGGGACCGACAACGGATCTCCGCTGTTTTAGTTTGACCGTTGGATTTAATTAAATCAGCCATTTGAATAATGATATAATATATATTAGTGTAATTTAAATGCATTATTATATTATTTAATTATCCTAATTTATTTACTTAAATTCAAATACTCAAATAGATTCTGAAAAATCATAAATTTTCACCTTTACCTAATTGAGGGGCAAGGAACTCAAAAATAAAATCATATTTTTGATCGAAATTATTATAATTTTCTAGGTATTTAAATAATATTAAAATATTTGAGAAAAATTTGTTGACTCCCAAACACTTCCAAAATATCACCCCTAGCTATTTGGGGGTGATGAGTCCGATGGCGGACTTCATTTTTTATTTTGAGGTCTAAATAAATTAGGCATAATTATCAGAAAACTAGGAAATGTTGAAATTTATCAAATAATTACCAAATCATATGAAATTTGAGATGGAGACTCTTAATGCTATTATAATAGTGATGGAAAAGAATTATAGTCAGTTAGGATACTAATTGATGGGTAACAGCCCTAGGGTTGTTACACATGACCCTAGGACACAATGTATGCTTGGGCTCCACCTGAGGTTCATTATGAGGGAAAATTGTCCTTCTACAGTAAACCCTATGAGGCCAACCCTCTTGAGAGCCCATCTTGAGCTAGGGTTAACCTTTGAGGAGCCTTTTGGGCCCGATGGCTAGGTCTCATCGATGCCATCATTTTGGTATATGGATCAACTATTGATATAATCTATGAGTGGAGAATTTCCTAGCCATATTTAGTGTAACAACCCGAGGTTATTACTTAGCCTAATTCAAAATTAATTGCATCATAATTATCATTTTATTAAGTTCATCTAGTCATTAGAATCAGTCTCCGAAGATTTGGAGCGATTCGAAGCTCAATTTAATATTTGAATTATTTTAATAATATTTAATTAATTAAAAAATTGAGATATTTAATTTGACCTTGAAATCAAAATCTAACATTGCCATTGCGTTCATCACACCCAAATTAGCTAGGAGTGATGTTTTGGACGTGTTTGGAAGTCGTAAGATTTTTGTGAATATTTTAATGTAATTAAATACCTCAAAAAATAGGAAAATTAAATACTCGTCAGAATCAAAATCTGACTTCACCGTCGCGTTCCTCACCCCCAAATTAGCTTGGGGTGAATATTTAGCATTTTTCGGAGCACATTGTAGAATCTAACTTTTTTAGCATTAATTAATTAATTAAAATAAAATAAAATTATCAAAAAAATCCATTTTTTTCTTTTAATTTTCTCTCCTCCTTTTTACTATGTCTGTTAGTGCCTCTTCCCTCCTGCCTGCACATGCAAAAGGGGTCTCTCCATTTTCTGCCATCTCCTTCTCCCCATACTTGTGATGGGATGACTTAAGAACATCCCATCCAAGAACCATACCTTCCCAGTTGGAGCCATCCATCTCCCTCCTTCCCCTCTTCCTATAAGATGGACCCTAAGCCTTCTCCTTCCTCCATTTGGATAGTTGAGCTCTTCTTCTCTTCCCAAGCTCCTTCCCTTCCAAGCTTATTCCCAAGCCAAAGGAGAACCATCAGCCTCTTTCTCCTCTTGCTAGCAGCTGAAGAAGAAGAAAAAGCTTCTCCTCTCGAGCCCTAATGGTCACAGGACTTGATCTTCTCTAAGCCAAGGCACATCCATTTCCCTCATTGAATGGATTCAATGGCTTCTTCAATTTATCCTTATGCTTATTTTGCATCCTTAGAAATCTGTGATTTGGATATGGAATCCATTAGAGCTCCTTGAGATAGAAAAAATTTAGGGAAGAAAATTAGCTCCATTTTACTTTCTTTTTGCATACCCTAATCTTTAGCTTTATTGTTTACATAGTTAGAATACTTATTTCGAGCCAATTTTGGTATCAATGGAAAGGTATCAGAAATACCTTTCCATCAGTATATAACACTGCATGTGAGGTGCCCAAAATTGGGAGTATTTGGGTGCGAAAAGAGATCTGTTATAGTTTTTGCACAGGTAAAATAACAGTCGGGCACTACAGCGCACTGTAGCGCCCAAGTCTCGGGTTGAATCCATCGTAGCGCATGGCTCTTGGCCAGGGAGTCTTACAGTGCGCCGTAGCATCCAGCTCTCGGGAACTCTGGCGTCGTAGCGTGCCGCAGCGCTCGAAAGCACTGCGGCGTGCCACAGTGCTGAAATCCACTATAGTGCGCCACAGCGTTGAAATCCACTGCAGTGCCTAAAAGTGCTGTCGTGCGCCGTTGCGCGCCGTAGTTTCTGGCTTTCGGCCAAAAGGCGCTGCAGCGCGCCATAGCGCCTAAAATTGCCCAGCTTTGTGATTTTTCGCATTCTAATGACCCAAGAACCCTAATGGGGCCAATATATATCAAAATCAAATCTTATTTTAGTAAAATTAAGCATTGTATAAAATTGTAGCTAATTTTTGAAAATCAAAAAATTAGGTTTTGACCCCCTTTCGTGAAAATAGAACCCTAATATTGAAATGATCATAACTTAATCATTAGACATCAGAATTCAGTGTTCTTGGACTCTATGAAATCCTTAGATAGTAAACAATAATAAATAACTAAATATTTAAACTTTACTAGGTAAAATTATAAAAATGCCCTTATAGATTAATATTCTTACATTGGACTCATAGGGCTTAATACTTATCCAAATTTGATGTACCTACTGTCTATCTTAATGTCAAAAAGTAAGAAATCATTTGGCATCAACAAAATACAATTTGTAGCCCATAATCAAAAAGGGAAAAATGGTCATTTGTGGTGTAAAATAATCATTTTGCTTATTTTTAGTAGATCTTGATCAGATCAGCAAGAAATCATTCATGGTGTTTAATGTATAATTCCTAGTTTTAGTAGATCTTGATTAAATCTTAGCTTAGAATATCTAAATTCATCAATTAAGATGTGATGATTTCTTATTTAAATATATAGTCATTGTTAATTGAATTAAATTAGAACCTGATCAGTTCTAATTGCTTTTAACTTATAAGGCCATGCTTCTAAGTTACACTCGATAATAGGAATTGGAGATCCTGAACTTGTGTAACTTGGAATAGTTAAAATGGTTTAATAGATAATAATTGATATCACATTGTGTAGTAGAGTCCCTTGCTCACTATTATTTTACTTGTGCTCTTACATTCCTTATATTATGTGCCTTATTCCTTGAACATGTCATACAAGATATCATTATTACATGAAATAAAAACTTAGAATAATTAGGATAATATTCACATAGAATTCAGTTATTTATTGATCTTGTGCATTTTACCCTACTGGACAGGGGTAAAAAGAAATAAGGATTACTTAGCATTACTCATTGAGGAGTGTTGTATTAAGTTTGGAACCCAAAAAGTCTTGTAGACGTGCATGACTCCTCAGCTACTTTTGGATATGTCCATAGAAGTAAAGTAAAATAACTAAAATTTACTGTATTTGTGATTACTGCCTCTTCAATTCAGTTTCTATTATGTTATTCCAGCTTAACCTCATATGATGCTAGGAATATACATATACTTATTGTAGCATGCTATATTAGACATCTTCTGATATGACAGTCATTACATACCCATTTACTGTTTAATGTTTATCATTTACCATTTACTGTTGTGCTTTACTTCAACCAACTTTATTTTACCTGCATACTTACCTATATGATGCTAGATTTCTTACTGCTTACTATACTTATCATTGATTGATTACTTGCTTTTAGACTTGTATATTTCATATGATCACCAGTATGCTTAGGATCAGTCTTTTCTTTCAGCAATTTTCTTACTATATTTATATATGTATACCTAATCTTGTCTTAGCTTACTTTTGAGGTATGTTATTTTGCCTCATTTTTGTTAGTTATAAATGCTTTTATTTAAAACTCATCACCTCCTTTGTATGTTTGTTGCTCCTATGCTAGGTTATTTTGTTTAGTTTAAGTAAATAATGACATTCATAAATTCATAAAATAAATTAGCTTAAAATATACTTAGATAATATGTCTAACAAGATTTTCCTTTTCTTGCCTGGGGCCCTGGCATTGTGAAACCGACACTGTTAGGATTTGATCATTTTGAGGATTTTGTGCATGTAGAGGAGCCATTCTTGGAAGCATAGCAAGTTGGAGCTGAAGAATAGTAGATCATTTTCTCTTTCATTCTTATGAGGATGAGAGCTTTATTTTCCTTTAAAACTTATTTAAATATTTGTAATAATACATGTACCTATGTATGTTCTCTTGATGTATTATTTATTATAAGCTGTATTATTACTTTTTTACTTGTATCATGGTGGATTGGATGTAACATATTTTATTATCTTTGCTTTCACTTTTTAATGAATATATATACTTAATGAATGATTCCACTGCATTATTTAGGGCACATCCTTCCCTTATTAGTGGATTGAAAAATTACACCTTAATCTAATGATAAGTAAGGGATTTGCCAAAGTGGCACACCACTCCTTAGCCTTGATTATTGGTGGTTAAGGGGCGGGGCGCCACAATTAGCCACCTGTGGTTTTCAAATTGGGACGAGGAACAGTACTGGGTGGTTCAGCCCCGACCCGCGTGACACTGTCCCCAGGATCCACACTTATGATCAGCCCACGCGCATGCATTTTAACCCACAGCCTTGGGAATCCTGGCACGCATGCGTAGAGGATAAATAAGATTAATGAATTTAATTAATTAAATTCTAATTTTTCAAATCTTAACACATTCTTAATTACAAATCCAAATATAGTGATGTTATATCTTAAAATGATCAAAAAAATAATATGAGGAATATTAATATGATATTAAAATTAAAATTTGATAATTAATTTCATTAATCACCTTTTTAATTATTATTAAGGGTGATTAAACCTTATTTTAGCCATTTAAATCCAAATTGAGCATGCTTAATATCATTTTAATCATGCTATAGGGAAGAAATGGCCATTGATTTTGTGTCATTTGGACAATATTTGATGAAATTGCATTTTCAGCACCTCTTAATCATAAATGGAAATTATATGTTATGGAAAATTTCATTATTAGTTTTCTAAAATCAAGGACATCAAGCATTAACTTAGATTGAGACTTAACTAAACCCTAGGGCATGCTATTGGTAAAGAATAAGTACTTTAGAAATTAAGTTGATTAAACTTAGAATGAGCCCCAACCTTAAATATGAGATTAAGTGTGGCCCCCCACCCCTTAATCCACAGGAATTAAGCTAAAGGGTGGCGTGTCACTCTAGCTAACCCTTCACTTATAGTTGGATTAGGATGTAATCCAGAATCCACTTAATAAGGGAAGGAGTGAGCATAGAATCAAGCATTCAGTCACTATCTAAGTAAACATACAGAGTGCGGAAGCAATTTAAGGAAATATAAATCATCCAAGCATCACAGTAGAAATAGCAAAAATAGAACTCAAAATATAAGCATACAATCCAAATACACAGTCAATGGTACCTGTATTATTACATTATTTAAAAAGTTCAAATAGAATAGAATGTAAACAACTCATCCTCACTCGGGAGTATAAGGGAACTAAATGACAGCTTCTTCCACGGGCTCCTCCTCTGGGTATGGCTCCACTCATAACTCCTGCTCATCTAATTGAAGAGGATCTGCCATTGTTGGTTTCACAATGTAGGGCCCCAGCCAAAAAAAAGAAAAATCTGGTTAGACAATTATCTAAGTACATTTTAAGCTGATTATTATAAAGGTTATGTAATATTACCATTTTATTAATTCTAAGCAATAATGTGTGTAAGGGAGCAGTAAGCAATACAAAAGAAAAAAGGGAAAGCTATAAACCATCATCTATAGCTTAAGCAAAGAAAGGAAAGAGGCTGAGACATGCCTCGCATACAAACTAAACATGAAAGGGCATATAAATATGCATAACTAAACACGTGCTGTAAGAAAAGTTCTACATCCTAAACATGCTGGTGATCAACAGAAAATATGCCAATTAAAATAAGTTAACTCAGCAGTGGTACATATAAATAGCAGCAAGACTCTAATATCCTAAATATATATAAAAGCAGTACAAGGAAATAGCTGATTGAATAAGAATACTGAAAGGTAAAACAACAACTGCATATAAAACCATATGTGTACAATCTGCCATACAGAAGAGAGCTACATTAGCTCACAAAAAAGGGCTGAAGATCTTAGCACAAGTACGGCTAGGACGGTTCCTAACACGATACGGCTAAGGCAACAACAGTCAACATAGAAGGCCCTAACATAGTACGGCTAGGACGGTTCCTAGCACGATACGGTTAGGTCACCAACAGTCATATCCGAAAGATCCTAGCACCAGCATGGCTAGGACGATTCCTAGCACGATACGGCTAGGGCAATAATCGGTTTGATCAAAAGAACACTGAGAGGCAGCTCAAACACATCAAATCATTATCTTCTCATTAATTATTTTAATATTTTCACATGGAATCTAAGGAGTCTCCATATTTTCCTAACATTTTGTTAATGCATCAAAAATCTTGTATGATATGCTCAAGGAAATATGGCACAAAAATCAAGGAATGCGTAAGCAACAAAATATCAAATAGAAGCAAGAGACTAGACTAAACATGGTGATATTATTTGTTTTCTACTTAACCATTCTAACTATTCGAAGTTACACAAGTTCAGGATCACCATTTTCTTACTATCGAGTGTAACTCAGAAACTCGTCCTTATAAGTTAAAAAGGATTAGAACTGATCAGGTTCTAATCTAGTTCAATCAGATAGACGACTACGAGTTAAATTAATAAATCATACATCCTAATTTTGTGAATTTAGACATTCTAACTAAGATCTGATCAAGATCTTTCTAAACCTGTAGATTATGGATTAAACACTATGAGATTTAGGTTTAATCGCATAATCCAAAGAGGATAACACCTAAGCTCTAGGTTTTATTCTATAAGTGATCCACTAGTTATGGCAAATCCTATTAAGTAATTAAACTTAATAAGATGAATCTCCTATCTTAAATCTAATGTTAAAAGACAAAATAATCAAAACAGGTTGTAAAATAGAAGTAAAGTCTAGAAGCTACTAAAACTAAGGTTTCACCTATTGGGTAACCCAATTTATCTAATGAATGAACTCTAACCTATGATCTAGTCCTAGTCTCAAGAAAGGTTCTTAAGGTGTAGTGCTTAAGACTTAATAGAAATTATTGGAATCTAACTTAAGGGTTGATTTAACTCACTTGATTATTACTTAGATGATTATAATATTAGTCTTGGTGTTCTGGAATGTTATCTAAAGGGTAGGGGTACTTAACCCAATCTTAGGGCAAAATGACCATTTTGCCCCTACTTTAAGGGTCAAAAAGTCAACTTTTGACTTAGGGGTCAGAATTGAATTCTCTTAGTCCCAACTGATTCCTTACTGTCTAACTTGAAGATAGACAGTAAGTACGCCTAAATTGGACGAGAAACGATCATGTTATGACCAAAACGAAGCCAGGGATAATTTGGTCATTTACCTAAATTTCTAGGGTTCCAATCATAAATATTATTTTAGTATATTGAATTTTTGAATTTGGAGTTGATTTGACCAAGTTATGGTCATTTGAAGTATATGGGCATTTTGGTCATTTTTCACTGAGAATTCTAGGGTTGACTTTTTGTCCTGATGTCCGAATGGGAAAACTAATACTACAACAGTGATGGGGCTGCTCTCCTGAGCATTTTAAGACTCATATTGACTGTATTCTGATAACGGGGTAAAAAGTTATGAGGCTCTAAAGAGATCCTAAAATGCTATTTCGATATACGTAACCCGAAATAAATTTTTTACATTACGTTATTTGATTCCTTACATTTTTCTGAGTATTTTGAGACCTATATTGACTATGTTTGGATCATCCTATAAAAAGTTATTAAACTTTTAAGATTTACTATTCAAAAATATAATTTGAATTATTTTACTGTTCATTTATTCAAATTAAATGATTTTACTGTTCATTCCTAAAGTTTTTATATAAAATTTCTAAAATTATTAATCCTTAATTAATCTATGATTAATTAGGCTTAATTATTAATTAACATTAATTAATCTATTAATTAATTAATTAAATTATATTTATTAATATTTTATTGTAGCAAAGTAATTAATACTAATTATTATTTAATTAGCCTTAATTATCTGTTTATATTTATTTAAGAATAATTAAGTATATTTTACTGTTTAATAATAATTAATTATCCTAATTACTATTAAGGTTAAATTAACCTTAGATTATCCCTAATTAATCTCTTAATTATACTTAATTAATTAAGGTTATTGTTTAAAAGTAATTAACACTAATCATAATTTAATTAACCACTAAGTGTAATTAATTAATCCTTAACAGTAATTAATTAACACTAACAGTAATTTAATTAAATTTTAATTAACAGACAGTGGGCCTCCACTAGACACGTGGCACTGCCAGAGGCTGCCACGTGGCACTATGGGCCACACAGGGGCTGAGTTAGCTCTGTGACTGGGCAGTGGGCCCCACCTGACACGTGGCACTACCAAGGTTGCCACGTGGCACTGTGGGCCCCACAGGGGCTGAGTCAGCTCTGTGACTGGGCAGTGCACCCCCACCTGACACGTGGCACTGCCAGAGTCTGCCACGTAGCACATTGGGCCCCACGAGGAAGCCGAACCGCCGCGGGTGACCGGGCAGTGGGTCCCACTTGCCACGTGGCGGGCCCAGAGGCTGTCACGTGGCACTGTGGGCCCCACTGGGGAGCCAAACCGTCGCGCGGCTCGGGCTGTGGGCCCGACGTGACACGTGGCGTGCCGGCTGGCTGCCACGTGGCGCTGTAGGCCCCACGGCCGAAGCTGAAGGGTCGCGGGCTTCGGCTGGTGGGTCCCACTGGACACGTGGCAGGCCCAGAAGGCGCCACGTGGCTTGGTGGGCCCCACCCAGCTGACGCGGACCCGGCTCGGGCGGGTCAGGCTCGGGTCGACTCAGCCCGACCCGGACTTCGTCTTCTCCGCGGAGGGGTCCCGAGGGCACCGGCTAGGGCACGGCTTTTGACGGCCTTCCCGGTGCCGGACCGCCTCGGCCCGCACGACCGATGGTAGCCCTCGTCGGGGGCTACACACCGGTGGGCAGACCATCGCCGGAGGTGGCCGGAGTCGCCGGCAAGAGTCGAACCTAGGTCTAGGGTTTCAGTTAGGGCGACGAGGCGAAACCCGAAGGTTTCAAACCCAGATCTGGGTCGATCGGACCTGATCGAGGTCGATAAGGTCCGGTGGATTGCTAGTCTAGCCTTAGATCTACAATTGTCAATTTATAGATTGGCCAAAGATGGAGGAGAGGGGGAGATCCGGTACCTGGAAGGTGGACGGTTGCGAGGGGCTCGGCTCGGTTCAGGCTCAGTCCGACTGTACTGGCTCCGGTTCGTGTAACCGGAGATGGGGGGAGCGGTAGAGCCTCTTAAAGGCCTCTGAACAGAGCAGCCGAGGTGGGGGAAGCCGCCGGTTGGGCAGGCGAGCGGCGGGAGCGCCGCGTGGCTCGCGGGCGACGAGGCCGAGGACGATGGCCCCGGGCCGTTCGATCCCGCGACACGCGGACGGCCCGGATCAGTCCGGACCACGCGACACGGATCGCGGCTGGGAGCCGTTGGATCAGCGCGGATCAAATGGTCCGAATGAATCCGTCGGATCGGACGGTCCGAATGGATCCGTCCGATAGGACGGCGCCGTACGGCGTCGTCAATTAAATTTTTTTTTTTTTTTTAAATATTTTCCAGAAATTTTTGAACACGTTTATCTTAGCTAATTTGGGGTCAAGGAATTCAATGGCGAAGTCGGTTTTTCGATCCGATGAGTATTTTGATACCTCGATTTCTGGGGTATTTTTATTATTAAAATATTTGTCGAAATTTCGATGACTTCTAATTGACACGAAAACTTCACCCCAAGCTAATTTGGGGTCAAGGAACGCAATGGCGGTATCCGTTTTTTGATCAGAGGTCAATTTAAATAGGTCAATTTCTAGGGTTTCTGGATTTCTAGAAATCAGGATTCGATTCATTTGGCTCTTGATTTGGACTAGGTCTCAGAGGTTGACTCCAATTGACCTAATTAGCACTTATAATTGTGTTTAAGACTTAGGGTTAGTCCTAATCAACTAAGGTTACAACTCGAGTTGTTACATTAAGAATTTCTAAGATATGAACTTAGGATTGATCCTTATAAGCAAATTTAACCTATTATGTATAATTAAAATAGTATATATCCTATGCCTATATTTTATTAAATTTAATTGTAGTAATTAAGAACATAGGATTTAACTTTATATGTCATTTCCATCCCTTAGATTTGGGAATGACCTAGTCACTTTAGTACTAATAAATATTCTTAGCTAGTATTCATTTAGATCCTTAAAACCTAGATTACTTAGTTCTGAAGTTTCCAACATAATAAGATTAGGACCATCTAAGTTGTTTTATGATTGCATCAAAAGGCCTAAAATCTTAGAGAGATATTCTTGAGTGTGTCACTTAAGACTAGTAACCTAGTAAAAAATCATGTACTTAAATTAAGAAGTTATCATTCCTTAAACCTTAGTGAAGATCATTAATATAAAGATTATAGAAAGACCTCATTCATACTAGGACTACGTTTAGATTATTCTTAATACATTAGATCACTCAAGATTAATTAACCCTTCTAGTGCTATATTGAAGTTACTGCTTAGATTGTTGAACTAGAAATATTAAGTGACTTAGAGTGTGAATAAAAATAAACTATAAACTTGCTTAGTGGTAATATATATTTATAAATATTAGTAGAATATTGAGATTTGAGGTAAGAAAACCTATAAGATTTGCTAACCTAAACTTAGTTTTAAGTATTAATGAGACTTAAAACCATTTAGTAATAATAGATTAAGATCAAACCTAAAAACTAGTTATTAGAACATGGAAATCACATAGTTTAAAAAGAATAAGCCCATATCCATAGATTTGTAAATTTACAAAGGTTGGATCTAAATAACCTTGCCCTAAGTAAAATCATCCCATAAACCTTATTTAATTAAACTAATAATCTTGAAAAGTTATTAGAATGAGAATAAAACTAGCATTGATTTAATTATTGGCATATTAAAATGTCAAAATAACCTTAAGATGTTAGTAGGAAAATCTAGGAATAAAACATTAAGTTGTTAAATGAAAATTTGGATGATGAATATCAAGTTGGAGGATTATAAACCCTTTTGAGCTAGGGTTAATATGACTTAAAATCTATAAATTATATAGATTAGAATGAACAACAGTGAACTTAATCTTAGTTATTTGATAGATATTTGAATTAATTTTAACATCTATACTTATAAATTATTTTGTCATCGAAATAATACTTAAATAAATTAATATTTTTTAGACCATATTACTATACTATTATAATTCAATTAACTTAGAGATCTTTGATATCTAAGTGAATTGGGGGTTTGATTAGCCATAATCATTAAGGTAGATAATTAAAATAGAAAATAATGGATATCACATAGTTTACAATAATTTAAAATCATTGAATTACTGCAACGCTTGAGACTAAATCTTTGAAATTATTCATTAAAAATCATGCATAAGAGTTAAATATTTAAACATACTTTTGATGGATTTCACATGGTGGATTATACTGTATAGTTTTTATTGAGCCAAGGTAGGCTATGGAGTATCAGAAAATCACACTATTCCTATGAGGGAGATATGTGTGTGTTTACAAAAGATCCAGCATACATTATTGTAGAGTAGATGTGCTTGACTTCTCACTTATTTTGTGCCCACAAAACAAAATACAAGATAAATAAATATATATTGCATATATAACAATCTTATAGATTGTGAATCATTATTGACAGACTGTAAATACAGGTCTGCGCTCACACGCAAGTGTATGTGGTTTGAAGTAATAAGTGGAAAGTGTTAATTTTCGGGATTTATCGAACCACGGAGAATTGGTAGTTTTGTTACTAAGGTCTATCTATTCTCACTAATGTTTAAGCTACGATTGATTGGATGAGTTGGTCCTAGATTTAGCACAATAATTACAAAATGAAGATAAGTTAGATAAAAGAGAGAGGAGAGTTGGTGTTATCCAACATGTCATGATATATTACTAATGTATGTTGATTTCTCAAGCTTTGTCTTTTATTTATTTTTAAATCAAGTGCACTTTGTTCACTTTGAGTTTTATCTCAAAGTCACAAGTTCAAATCTTATGCACAAAATGAACACACATTCGGTTCTATTTCGGCATAAGATTCCTATAAGATTTTAGGTTTTAAGTTTTCATCTTATCTCTTGATTAAGGAGTTTATGATTATTAAATCTTTAAGATCTTATAAGCATTGATTCCCCTACGAGCATCACTTGCATCTCACATAGTTGAGATGAGGGATTAATATGTTGGGCTCAATGACTATATCACTTAGTTCATGAGCACTCAACTATTTCTTCCTCTATCTCAATTATATTGAGCTAAGGAGCTCATTTAGTGGGTCTTAGCATCACATGCATCAACACTTTGGTTGAGCTTAGATTAAGGTGCATTAAGCTAAAGAACTTTGTCACATAGTTCTAAGCTTTCATGCACTCATAAACGTAACATCCAACCTAAGGTGAGCTATGGAACACAAGACAAGTTAGTTCTTGAGATTATGAGTTTATTTTACTTTCTTCCACATTCAAAACTAAATAATAAAAAACATTTCTTAACAAGGCATAGAGCTCTTATATTTTATTTGTGCTTGAGGAAAAATTTTATACATTAAAATTAACTCATACACATGAGGTTTTCCCAACCCTCCCCAAGGGAGATTTAGCTACTCATTACAAAGGAAATAAAAGAAAAACACATACATCGATAAATACCCTTTCACGATCAACTAAGAAAAGAAACTACAAAAGTAAAGTTTAGAAGATACTAAGAACGTTCCTTGGAAGTTCTTTAGATTTCTTCTTCTCCTTCTTCAAGCTCCTCTCTTAGGTCGCTAGTGCTGCCTTCCTTCTTCTCTTCCTTAGCAAGAACTTGCTTTGCCACCCTTGGAAAGTTCCTCACTTCCACTTATGCACCCCTTCTCCTTACTTAGTGATTTGAGAAAAATTGTGAACCCTCCTCTAGTCAGGAGGAGTGATATTTATAGGGGAAGGGCTGCCTTCATCCCACTTAGGATCCAAACTAGCATTTTTGTAATAACCCAGGTTGTACTCAGATTAATTTGGACAAATCTTAGTCTTAATTAAGGTTCTAATTTACTAATTAAGTTATTTAGAACTCATCTCTAAAACCTAGGTCAAGCTAGGAGTCAATTAGCTCAAAAACCTGATTTCTGAAAAATCCCAAACCCTAGAAATTGAATTTTTATCTAGACCTCAGATTAAAAATTTGACTTTGCCATTGTGTTCACCACCCCCAAATTAGCTAGGGCTGAAGTTTTGGATGCATTTGGAAGTCATTAAATTTTCGGCGAATATTTTAATATTATTTAAATACCTGAAAATTTCAATAATTAAATACTCGTCGGATCAAAAATTTGAGTGCACCGTTGCGTTTAGCACCCTTCATTTAGCTAAGGGTGATTTATTGGAAATTTTGGAATACATTTAATTAGTTAATTTTAATTAATTAATTTAAATAATAAAATCAGTAAATAATAATTACATATTAATATATTTTAAATTTACTTAACGGTGCCTGTTAAGTCCTTTGATGCCATCCTCTTTTTCCGTTGGATCAAACGGTATCCATTGACTGTTCGATCGGATGATCGAATGGTCTGTGGCTGTCTTCCCCGGTCTCGCATGCAGGCTCGACGCGTGTCGAATGGAGGACGCGCGTCCTCCTTCCTGATCGCCAAATGGCCTTTCACTGCCTTAGAGCTCAGTTTAATATCACGAGAGGATCAATAGTCTCCATTTTTCAGGAAACTCCTAAGAAAACAAAGTCAGTGGAGCTCCTAGGTCATCATCCATAGTCGATAAGTTCAGCACCATCGAGTCAAAGTACGCTTCGATCCTAATTAATACTCTTCTACATCTTAATCAAATCATTCCTATTGTTATTCCATGTTATTGATTTCAAGTTGTGTGGTTGGATTGCGATGATTTGCGATTAATTGAGAGTATTTTAACTAGTAGCCACAGTTGAAACCGTTAGAGGTCCCGAGCATGCCGAATGCAGGAATTAGGGGTAGCTTTTGCAGATAGGTTAGGTTATCCCGGCTAGCGAGCCATATGCCATTAGGTAGCTGTAAGCATCCTCTATCCGATTATGTACGGGTTGAGTCTCTTCCCCGATGGAATCGGCACCGAATGGCATGCCATAATCCTCTGTCGTCGCAAATGAAGAAGAAGAGGATGGTCGGGCCGGGTCGACCCAGGCCCGACCCGTGGCCCGATATCTTTTTCGGCAGAACCAACAAGCGGGGCTCGCCAAGTATAGACCGCGCGCCTCTGGATGCGCCGCATGTATGACTTGGACACGTGTCGGCTCCGCGTTCCCTCCACGGTTGCACTTGCAGTCATATAGACGAGGCAGTTGTCTCGTCCGAGACAGCAGATGGGGCCCGCTGTCTTTTGCCGAGCCTCTAATCACACGCCACGTGGCTGTGGGCTGCTATCTCTGCCGTTTTGTTTGAACCTGCAGAAAACGCAAAAATACAAATATATATTTTATATAAATTAGATATAAAAAAGAATAATTAAACATAATTATTATAATTAATTAAAGATAAATCTTTAAACACTAATATCTTAATAAATATAAGTCCAAACATAGCAAATAAATATACCATTGGATTCAGAAAATTATAAGGAATATTATGAAACAATCAAATTTTATTTTGGATAAATATTTAATATAGTGAAATTTAGGGGTATTAATTAGATTAAAATATGTTACAAATTTTCATTTAACCATAACTTTGTAACCCTTAATCCAAACATACCCAATATGGGTCTTAAAATACTCACAATCCTAAGGAAAATTCTAGTAGTATTAACTTTGCTGTTTGGATTAGAACTTGACTAATGACATTTAGGACCTAACCCTAATTAGCCTAATTTGACCTAGAACTTCAAATAACCATAAGTTGGTCATCTTAGCTCCAAATTAGGTGATCAAAACACCAATTTAGATTAGCAAAACCTACCCTACAGAGATCTACAAAAATATTTAGGATCTAATAGTTAGATTTGATAATCACCCCTAATTATCCTAAAACTTGATTAGTGAATATTAGTAAATTTAAAAATCCAAATTGGACAATCTAAGTTTCAGAGAGCTCCTAGAACTTATTAGAACCTAACTGTAAGGTTGGAGTAGTGATTGAGTGATTAATTTCACTAATCACTCACTAATCACCCTAAACCTTAATTAGGCTATAACTTAGCCAAATAGAGTCCAATTTGAACCTACCACTAGTCATTAGAATCAGTGGATCAATTGTGATATACAGCCACTAAAGTTATTCAATTTAGATACCAAATGACAAAGTTAGGATTTTTGACCCTTAATTAAGAATCCTTAATTACCCTTTAAACCTAACTTAGCCAATACACATTAGAATTTGATGATTTTTGATTCTATAGAAACCTTAGGACATAAGCTACAATAAACTAACATAAAATTTAGGTGTCATTAAGGTAAAATTACTAAATTGCCCTTATAGGTCAAATTCCTTAAATTGACCTTATAAGGCTTAATACTTAACCAAATTTAATAAACTTACTGTCTAAACTCATATTAGACAGTAAGTAATCATTCCACTCTATTAAAATCTAGAATTAAGTGCTAAATTCATAAAGGTGAAATTTAGACCCTTAAGGAGGGGCAAAACGGTCTTTTTGCCCAAAATTAGGGATTAATGAATCTAAGACCTGATTTCACTTCTAAATCATAATAAATAGTAATTAAAATAAATTAGTCCTTGAGTTAGATAATTCTAAGTCTTAAATTAGAAAATTGAAGAAAATCCTAAGTTAAGTTTTAAATAAAACCTAAGTAAATTATGAAAGAAATTTCATTTCCTTTGAACTTCTTAGATCATCCTTTAGGTCTTATAACTTTAGTTAGGATGTGTGTCTGAGTGATACTCATAGTATCTAAGAGCCTTAATTCCTAAGATTAGGATTAGATCTTAGGTTAGAATTCATCTAATGGGTAAAATGAGTTACTCATTAAGGTGAAACATTGATCTTATTAGTTTATTAGATTTTTTTATAGTTTATTAATTGATTATTTGATCTTTTAACATTAGAATTAGGATTAGAAATCTATCCTATTGAACTTGATTTAATTCAATAGGATTTGCCTTAACCTTTAATCAGTAAGATGGGATTAAACCTTAGTCCTTTAGTATAGCCTTGTGATTAAGAATTAAACTTAATTCTTTGGAATTTGATTCTTAATTCTTTAAATCTTGATTTGGCTAATCAAGGTTAATTTGGATTTATAAAATAATAACTTAGGACAATTGATTTTACTTATTTAACCTTTAGGCGACATTGATTCATTTATAATTAGGACGTAGCTAATCTTAATTATGTTCAACATGTAGGTTCGTAATTCTAAGTTACAGACAGTGAAGGAATTTATGATTCTAAATCTTATATAACCTAGAGTAGTTAGAATGGTTAAATTAGAAAATAGATGATATCACAAAGTTTGTGTAGTGCTAAATTATTTCATTAATTTGAATTGCCATGCTTTCCTTGTCATTTGAGCCTTTTATACTTTTGGACATACTTAATATTAATACTTGATACATACTTTATAATATACTTTGAATTTCAATCATATATTATATGCATAATTTTAAAAGAAACATTAATAAACAACATTATACTTGTGATTTATATTTTACTTAGCCTGCCACTTAGTATGACTTTACTTTAGGACTGCTTTTGCCTAAGGAATTTCCCCTATGGTACTTTACTTTGGCATTGGGATGTTTCTCCTATATGCCCTTTAGATACTTTGTGGATTTTACTTTAGGATCTGGGATGTTTCTCCTAGATGCCTCTTTTGATGAACTTTACTTTAATCTGGGATGTTTCTCCTAGATTACCAGATGGACTTTACTTTTTGGCAAACTATGTAAGAGTATCTCACACGTATAACACTTTAATCTACATTACTTACATTTACTTTTCAGGCTCTTTACAATTACTTTATATATTTCTTTACACTTCAGACTTACTTTACTTTATCATTTCAGTACACTTTTCTTTCATTCATATTTTTCATTTTCTACAGTTCCTTTACATTTCAGAACTTACTGTATGTCAGTCGTTTTATTTACTTGAAAGCATGTTAGAATGCTAGTCTTATACTTTCAGTACAGTACTTTTACTTATACTATAACTGGCATGTTAATTGATCATATTACTTAGGACTTTTCTTTGTACTTAGTAGATTTACCTTGTACTTACTTACCTTGTATTGCAGCCTGAGTTGAGGTATGTTTCTACCTCATAATTTGTTTTTTTTTTTCCTTTCTTTGTGCTTTACCGCTATGTTTTGCTTAATTTCAGTTGTGATGTCATTAAAATACATTAAAATTCATTATCTTAAAATGTACTTAGACATTTTGTCTAACAAGTTTTTTTTCTTTTATTGGCTGGGGCCCTACCATTATGAAACGATAATGGTAGATTCTGAGCTTTTTAAGGAGATTGAGCCTACTGAGGAGCAAATCTAGGAGGAGGTCCAGACTACTAAAGGACCTTAGTCTACTTACTAGTTTACTTTACTTTTACTTTGTGAGGATGGGAGCATCTTATATTTCAGTTCTTTAAAATTTTAAATGTTTGTAATAATTTAGGACTATTTGTACTTTACTTTCCTATATTGTAAATATATTATGAGCTGGATATCTTTATTTTATAGTATGGATAGTTGCTTCACTTGATACTTTTCTTTCGCACTCTGATACTCATTAAGTGATTGTTAATCTTTACCTTATTTAGAAAAGCACCTCTTTTTCCTTAAGATTGGATTGGAGTCTTAAATTCTAACCTAATGTTAAGTATGAGATGTGCTTAGTGACGACCACTCCTTAAGCCTTATGATTAGAAGGGGCGGCCGCCACAATTTTCTAATGGAAAATTCTGAGCAATGATGGCAAAAATCTCAATTGATGGTGAAGTGAGCAATATCTCCATTTGTTTAGCCAAAACATCACCTCAATATCTTCCTTTTCATATAAAAAATGTCGCAGCTGCAGAGAATGATGGCTGGGGATAAGATGCAGGTTGGGGGTCTTGTCCCAGCTGTAACAAATGTTCCTCACTGGCAAAATTTGCGGCAGGCCGCTGCAGCGCACTGCGACGCACAATGGTGCCAGCAAATTTTGCTAATTGTTCCGCTGCAGCGCGCTACCGCGTCCAAATTTCACAAAATTATTCGCTGCAGCGCGCTGTAGCGCTAGCATTATGCAAATCGTACCACTACAGCGCGCTGTAGCGGGAGCATTTCGCATAATGCTCCGCTGCAGCACGCGATAGCGGTTCAAATTGTGAAAAGCCCTGCTGCAGCGCGCTACCGCGCCTATGGATTGAAAATGGATCTGCTGCAGCGCACTATAGCACTAACATTATGCATATCGTACCACTGCAGCGTGCTGGAGCGGGAGCATTTCGCATAATGCTCCGCTGCAGCGCGTGATAGCGGTTCAATTTGCGAAAAGCCATGCGGCAGCGCGCTACCACGCCCGTGGTTCACAACTGGACCTGCTGCAGCGCGCTACTATGCCCGCGGTTCGCAAATGCACCCGCTGCAACGCGCTATAGCTCCCTTAATTCGCAAACAGACCTGTTGCAGCGCACGGCAGCAGTTTCCTTTGAAAAAAGTTAAAATTTTGTATAAAATGTCTCAGGACTCCTTGGATAGCCATTTTCCTAAAAAGGTAGACAAAATTTGATTTAGGACCAGCTTAAGGATCAGAAATGATTGAAATTTTCTTTTATTTTAGATATAATTTATGGATTCATCACACCCCCACACTTAAATTCTTGCTCGTCCTCGAGTAAGCTTAAAATGATATTTTTTCTATTTTGTAGGGATGATAGTCACAAAAATTCAATTAGAATGACTATAAGTCAAAGTGCGTGCATAGCAAAAGTGAAACGAAACATTTAGTAATATGAACATTTTAACCGTGGCAATAAAGTAGGCTAATCAATTAATCTCTAAGTATTTAATTTTTATGCTTGACACTGGGTGATGGGTAAAGTTCATTGTGACCACTAGAGAGGTGGTGAAAAACTCCAAGAGTGTTGTCATATGTGCTCCTTCTTATGAATCACAAAGATGAAAAGATTAAAAGAGAGATATTTTTCTTCATCCTTTCACATTTTGATCATTTGGGAGAGATATTTTTCATCATGCCTTTTTAAATATATATTTTGTTCTTTTCATTTTTAGGGAGAAACACTTTTCTTCATCCCCAATACGTATTTTTGTGACCATGAAGTCCTACGGGAGCCTAACACATTCTTTTTAGAATACTCATCATATTTTCTAGTCTAAGTCCAATGCTTTCCTCCACACTTAGTTCAAGGCATTTATTTAAATTTTTAGAGATTAGATTATCCTCCATTCATTCCTTAATTAAAACATTTTAGTGTTTATAATGCATTTGGTCATTTTTGATAAGCACCATTTTACTTGTATCAAATTTCATCTTGACATTTTGTGATTTTCATTTCTTTGAAAAATTTAGAAAAAATATGTCAATTAAGAATACCATAAAAATGAGGGAATATGAAATTTCATAAATTAAAATCTCAAAATAAAATACACAAAAATAAAAATATAAATATAAAGGAAAATACTGAAAAAGTCAAAAATAAAAATACAACCTATTTATTTATGGGAGCCTAACACACTCTTTTTAGAGTACTCATCATATTTTCTAATCGAAGTCCAATGCTTTCCCCACACTTAGTTTAAGGCATTTATTTAAATTTTTAGAGATTAGATTATCCTCCATTCATTCCTTAATTAAAACATTTTAGTGCTTATAATGCATTTGGTCATTTTTGATAAGCACCATTTTACTTATATCAAATTTCATCTTGACATTTTGTGATTTTCATTTCTTTGAAAAATTTAGAAAAAATATGTTAATTAAGAATACCATAAAAATGAGGGGATATGAAATTTCATAAATTAAAATCTCAAAATAAAACACACAAAAATAAAAATTAAAATATAAAGGAAAACACTGAAAAAGTCAAAAAGAAAAATACAACCTATTTATTTATGGGTTGCCTCCCAATAAGCGCTTATTTTAGTGTCTCAGCCTGACATGAGAAAGATCCTCATGTCATACCTTCATCCGGGAGGTCCTGAAGGGTCCACCCCCCCTTTTCTTGAAAGATTTCTTCCTCCAAGTAGAGCTTTAGACGATTTCCATTTACCTTAAAAGTGCCATCTTTGGAGGCAACCTCAACTGCTCCATGAGGAAAACCCTTCGTGATAGTAAATTGTCCTGTCTATCTTGACTTTAGTTTTCCTGGAAATAGTCTTAATCTAGAGTTAAAAAGCAGTACTTTCATTCCAGGTTGAAAATGTTTTGGCTTAATCAGCTTATCGTGCCATTTTTTTATCTTCTCTTTATACAACTTGGCACTTTCATAGGCATTTAACTTAAATTCATCAAGTTCATTCAGTTGCAAGATTCTTTATGCACCTGCCTTTTGGGGATCAAAATTTAAAATTTTTATTGCCCAAAAGGCTCGGTGCTCAAGTTCTACCGGAAGGTGGCATGATTTTCCGTAAATGAGTTTATAAGGGGACATTCCTAAAGGGGTCTTAAAGGTAGTTCTATAAGCCCACATGGCATCCTAAAGTTTTGAAGTTCAGTCCTTTCTATTTTGGTTCACAGTTTTTTCTAAGATTTGTTTATGTTCTATGTTGGAGACTTCAACTTGCCTGCTAGTTTGGGGGTGGAGGGAGTACCAACCTTATGTCTCACCCCATAACTTTTTAATACATTCTCTAACTACCTATTGTAGAAGTGTTTTCCTCCATCACTGATTAAGAATCTGGGCATCCCAAATCTAGCTAGCACGTATTCCTTAAGAAATTTAATCATAATTTTAGCATTATTGTTTACACATGCCACTGCCTTATCCCATTTTGAGACATATTCAACCGCCACAAGAATATACAGATTGGCTTGAGACGAGGGAAAAGGTCCCATGAAGTCGATTCCCCACACATCAAATAGTTCTACTTCAAAAATTCCATTTAAAGGGAGCTCGTCCCTTTAGCTTAAATTCCCAGTTCTTTGGCACTTATCATAGCTTTTGACAAAGTCGGCGGCATCTTTGAACAAATGGGGCCAAACGAATCCGGATTGAAGCACCTTTGCAGCCGTTCGCTCAATCCCATGGTGCCCTCCATAAGGAGATGTGTGATAATAAAAGAGAATATTTCTGGTGTCAGAGTCCGAAACACATTTCCTTAGGAGTTGATCATTGCAACATTTATACAAAAAGGGATCATACCAAAAGTAATTTTTATATCAGTGAAAAATTTCTTTCTTTGTTGGTAACTCATATCTTTTGGTATGATTCCTCTTGCAAGGTAGTTTGCAATGTTAGCAAACCAGGGATGATCATTTGTAGCCACACCATAAAGCTTTTCATCGGGGAAAGATTCACTAATTTCAGTTAACTTATCATTATCAAGGTGGGTCAATTTAAATAAATGATCAACAAGCACATTTTCACTCCCTTCTTATTTCGGATTTCAAGATCAAATTCTTGTAAGAGCAACACCCAATGTATCAAGCGCAGTTTTGCCTCCTTCTTTTGGAGGAGATACTTCATAGCAGCATGATCAGTGTTAACGATAGTTTTCGACCCAATGAGATACGACATAAATGTAGTGAAGGCAAAAATGACGGCAAGAAGCTCCTTTTCCGTGGTAGCATAATTTCTTTGAGCATCATCTAGGAGTTTACTAGCATAATAGATTGAATAGAAGGTTCGCTCCCTTCGCTGCCCAAGGATAGCACCTACTGCAAGGTTACTCGCATCACACATAATTTCAAGAGGTGAATCCCAAATTAGAGTAGAAATTATTGGAGCAGAAATTAAGGCAAATTTTATAGCATTGAATCCTTTTAAAAATTTTCATCAAAGTTGAACTCGACATCCTTTCCTAGCAGTCTACAAAGCGGCTTACTTATATTTGAGAAATCCTTGATAAATCTTCGATAAAAACCTGCATGCCCAAGGAAGCTTCTAATTTCTTTTACATTGATAGGAGGGGGAAGTTTTTCAATTACTTTAATCTTTTCTTTATCAACTTCTATCCCTCTCCTAGAAATTAAATGACCAAGAACAATACCCTCTTCAACTATGAAGTGACATTTTTCCCAATTCAAGATTAAATTTGACTCTTTACATATTGTTAAAACCTTTCCCAGATTATTTAAGCAATGATCGAAAGAGGTTTCAACAATAGAAAAATCATCCATAAAATTTCCAAGAACTCTCTTATCATGTCAGAGAAAATTGCCATCATACAGCATTGAAAAGTAGCTTGAGCATTGCATAATCCGAAAGGCATTCTTCTAAAGGTAAATGTTCCAAAGTGGTAGGTGAAAGTTATTTTCTCTTAGTCTTCAAGTGCAATCAGGATTTGATTATATCTTGAATACCCATCAAGAAAATATAAATAAGGATTTTCTGCCAATCTATTAAGCATTTGGTCAATAAAGGGAAGGGGATAATGGTCTTTTCGAGTGGCTTTATTTAATCTCCTATAATCGATGCACACTCTCCATCCAGTCACAATTCTAGTGGGGATCAGCTCATTGTTGCTATTGAGAATAACAGTCATCCCACTCTTTTTGGGAACCATATGTATAGGGCTCACCAAAGGGCTGTCAAAAATGGGAAAGATGATTCTATCATCCAAGAGTTTGATGATTTCTTTGTAAACTACTTCTTTAATGTTTGGGTTTAATCGCCGCTAAGGCTCAATAGAAGGTTTGGAGTTATCCTCCAATAGAATATGATGCATACACAAAGTTGGACTAACCTCCTTCAGATCCGCAATACTCCATCCTATTGCTCTCTTGTGTTCTTTTAAAACCTTACATAAAAGATTCTCTTGATATTGAGTTAATAATGAGGAGATTATTACAAGAAGTGATTCATCTTCCCCTAAGTAAGTGTATTTTTAGTGTGAGGGAAGAGGTTTTAATTCAGTTTTAGGAGGACAAATCATCGAAGGTTGAATCATCTTCCTTTCCTTAAAATCAATTCTTCAATAACTTCTGTGTCAATGGGATCTTCATATTCCTCACTTGCTAACATTCCCTCTTCTTCCACATCTTCCATTAACCAAGCTTCTTCTATTAAATTGATCTTCCAACAATCCTCATTTGGTTTAGAGGGTGTCTCATAGATTCACATGAAACTTAATCTCCTCCTCCCCATAACGCAACTTCAATTCCCCTTTACTACATCAATTAAGGTTTGTCCTGTGGCTAAGAAAGGTCTACCTAGAATAATAGGAATTTTTTGATTTTCATCTTCCATATCCAAGATTATGAAATCTGCAAGGAAGATGAACTTGTCAACCCTTACAAGAATATTTTCCATAATTCCTAAATGGGATTTTATTGTCTATCGGCAAATTGGAGTAGAACAGAGGTGGGTTTTAAATGATCAATTTTTAGTTTCTTGAATATGTAGAAAGGCATCAAATTAATTGATGCACCCAGATCACAAAGGGTTTTTTGGAAAGATTGGCATCCAATCGTGCAAGGGATAGTGAAACTCCCTGGGTCCTTCTTTTTGATGGGAATCTTTCTTTGAAGGATTGCACTACATTCTTCTGTTAGTGCCACGGTCTCCCTTTCATCAATCATTAATCTTCCTTTTCTTGGAGAGGATGTCTTTCATGAACTTATCATAACTAGGCATTTGCTCTAGAGCTTCAGCGAAAGGGATATTGATATGAAGAGTTTTAAAGGTTTCTAGGAATTTTTGATATTGGACATCAAGTTTCTCCTTAGCCAACCACTGAGAATAAGGTATATGAGGGATTTCCTTAGGTTGATTTCTAGGTTCTTACTTTTCTAAATCTCTTGCAACACTTCTCTCTGCCCTGATTGTTTCTCCTTCCTCCTTCTTTTCCTCTCTAGTTTTTGCTAAGTTTTTGCTATTCTCTTTTCTCACAATCTTTTATGTAGCCTTCCCACTTCTCAAGGTTATTGCATTTCCTGACTCCTTTCCACACTCACTGATCACTCTGACTAGAGAAGGTTGCTCTAACTGCTTCATTATGTCTTTTAGTTTTTGTTCAATTCTTTTAACCTTCTCCTCTTATCTTAGAAGAGTGTGCTCATGCCTGTTTAAAGTGGCATCAATTTTATTCATGAATTTAGTAGTGGAAGTTCTAAATTGGATAAGTGAAATTTCAAATCTCTCTCTATTCCTTCCATGATTCATGATCATATTAACTTCACTCGACTCTCCATCATCCTCCTGACAAGAGTTTACATACCCACATTCTAGTTTCTTATTGAGTTGAGAGATTTGATTTTGCAGTTCAAAGATTTGCTATGAATTTCCTAGTTAGTTAAATTCTTTTTTATTATGGTGATCATTCCTATGGAGAGGCCATTGGTAAGCATTATTTGTCATTTCTTCCAAGAGGTCATAAGCCTCCTCTTGGGTTTTTCTGCTAATAGAACCACCGGCGGCTGTATCAATGAGTGTCCTCATAGGAGTGTTCAAACCATTGTAAAATGTTTGCACTTGCATCCATAGAGGGAACCCATGATGTGGGCAATACTGAGGCATTCCTTAAAACAATCCCACCAATCATATAGAGTCTCGCCTTCCAACTGAGTGAAGTTGGTGATCTTAATCCTCAACCTGGCAGTTTTCACCGGAGAGAAATATTTGGCTAAGAATTTCTTAGCCAAATCATCACATGTCTGGATGGAATTGCTAGGTAGAGAGCTGAGCCAACTCTTGGCTCTATCTCTTAGAGAGAATGGGAAAAGCCGCAATTTAACCGTGTCTTTAGAAACACCATTAAACCTGAATGTGTCATATATTTCAAGGAAAGTTGAAATATGTGAGTTCGGATCTTCAGTGGCTAATCCCCCAAACTAATTATTTTACACCATACTTAGTGTGGATGGTTTGATTTCAAAATTATTGACTTCAATATTTGGCCTAATAATAGCATGGGAGATTCCCATAATAGTGGGTAGTGCATAATCTCTGAGTGCTCTTCCCTTAGGCTCTCCTAATAGCTCTCCTAAATTTTCAGTATAGTTGTCCATAACATCTTGTTGATTTGATTGGTTTTGTTCTCTCCTAGCTTGTAAGTATGTTATCTTAATTTCTGAATCAAAAAGACATTCAGTGCAAACTCTTTTACTCGTACAAAATAACAATATGACTATCAAGAACAATTTTAGCAATAACGTTCCAAAAGTTTAGCAAAAATAAGATAAGCAGAAATGTAAGATGTTAGTTTCTACAATTTACAAAAAAAATCAAAACTAAAAATATATGCAATAAAATACTTAAATCACTAGCTACTTATAAATTATCCTTAATACAAAACAAGTACCAATTCCCCGGCAACGGCGCCAAGAACTTGACAGACTATAAATACACGTCTGCACTCACACGTAAGTGTGCGTGGTCTGAAGTAATAAGTGGAAAGTGTTTATTTACGGGATTTATCGAACCACAGAGAATTGGTTGTTTTGTTACTAAGGTCTATCTATTCTCACCAATGTTTAAGCTACGATTGATTGGATGAGTTGGTCCTAGATTTAGCACAATAATTACTAAATGAAGATAAGTTAGATAAAAAAGAGAGGAGAGTTGGGGTTATCCCACATGTCATGATATATTACTAATGTATATTGATTTCTCAAGCTTTGTCTTTCATTTATTTTTAAAATAAGTGCACTTTGTTCACTTTGTGTTTTATCTCAAAGTTTCACAAGTTCAAATCTTGTGCCACAAAATGAACACACATTCGGTTCTATTTTAGCACAAGATTCTTAGAAGATTTTAGGTTTTAAGTTTTCATCTTATCTCTTGATCAAGGAGATTATGATTATTAAATCTTTAAGATCTTATAAGCATTGATTCCACTATGAGCATCACTTGCATCCCACATAGTTGAGATGAGGGATTAATATGTTGGGCTCAATGACTATGTCACTTAGTTCATGAGCACTCAACTATTTCTTCCTCTACCTTAATTATGTTGAGCTAAGGAGCTTATTTAGTGGGTCTTAGCATCACATGTATCAACACTTTGGTTAAGCTTAGATTAAGGTGCATTAAGCTAAAGAACTTTATCATATAGTTCTAAGCTTTCATGTACTCATAAACCTAACATCCAACCTAAGGTGAGCTATGAAGCATAAGACAAGTTAGTTTTTGAGATTATGAGTTCATTTTCCTTTCATCCACATTCAATACTAAATAATAAAAGGCATTTCTTAATAAGGCATATAGTACTTACATTTTATTTTGTGCCTGAGGAAAAACTACATACATAAAAATTAAGTCATACACATGAGGTTTTCCCAACTCTCCGCAAGGGAGATTTAGCTACTCATTACAAAGGAAATGAAGAAAAACACATACATGGATAAAGACCCTTTCATGATCAACTAAGAAAAAAAACTACAAAAGTAAAGTTTAGAAGATACTAGGAATTTTCCTTGGAAGTTCTCTAGATTTATTCTTTTCCTTCTTTAAGCTCCTCTCTTAGGTCGCTAGTGCTGCCTTCCTTCTTCATTTCTTTAGTAAGAACTTGCTTTGCCACCCTTGGGGAGTTTCTCATTTCCACTTATGCACCCCTCCTCCTTACTTAGTGATTTGAGCAAAATTGTGAACCCTCTTCTAGTCAAGAGGAGTGATATTTATAGGGGAAGGGCTGCCTTCATCCCACTTAGGATCCAAACTAGCATTTTCTAATGGAAAATTCTGAAAAATGATGGCAAAAATCTAAATTGATGGTGAAGTGACCAATATCTCCATTTGTTTAGCCAAACATCACCTCAAGATCTTCCTTTTCATATTAAAAATGTAGCAGCTGCAGAGAATGATGGCTGGGGACAAGATGCAAGTTCGGGGTCTTGTCCCAACCGCAATCAATGCTCCTGACTGGCAAAATTTGTGGTGAGCCGCTGCAGTGCGTTGCGGCGCACAATGGTGACAGCAAATTTTGCTAAATGTTCCGCTGCAGCGTGCTACCGCATCCAAATTTCGCAAAATTATCCACTGCAGCACGATGTAGCGCTAGCATTATGCAAATCGTACCACTGCAGCGTGTTGTAGTGGGAGCATTTCGCATAATGCTCCGTTGCAGCGCGCGGTAGCGGTTCAAATTATGAAAAGCCCCGCTGCAGTGCGCTACCATGCCTATGGATTGCAAATGGATCTGCTGCTGCACACTGTAGCACTAGCATTATGCAAATCGTACCGCTGCAGCATGGTGTAGCGGGAGCATTTTGCATAATGCTCCACTGCAGCGCGCGGTAGCGGTTCAAATTGCAAAAAGCCCCGCGTCAGCGCACTACCGCGCCTGTGGTTCACAACTGGACCCGCTGCATCGCGCTACCGCACCCGCGGTTTGCAAATGCACCCGCTGCAGCATGCTATAGCGCCCTTAATTCGCAAACAGACCCGCTGTAGCGCGCGGCAGCATTTTTCTTTGAAAAAAGTTAAAATTTTGCATTAAATGTCTCAGGACTCCTTGGATAGCCATTTTCCTGAAAAGGTAGACAAAATTTGATTTAAGACCAGCTTAAGGATCAGAAATGAATGAAATTTCCTTTTATTTTAGATATAATTTATGGATTCATCATTTACTATAGTCTTATGACTATACTTTCTAGACTATTTAGTCTATGAGATTGAAAGTGCTTTACTTATTATACTGTAGTAGTTTACCATTTCAGCTTTACTTATAATTTGCATAGTATAGCTTTTTATACTTGTCACTTTCATATTTATATACATTGTATTTTATTATTACTTATCATTTGCTTTATTTGGACATATACATGCTTCCTCTATTTGCTTAGATGTTTATGCAACATATACTTACTTTATTAACCAATTGATGTAGATTTGAACAATATATTATGAGAGGTATAGACACCTTATAACTTTTAGCGCTATTTCTACTTTATGTTCATTTCCTTACATTTTTGCTCCGCTTTATTAAAATTGTAAACATCTATTATGATATCTGCTAAAATAAAATAGCAATACTTACCTTTAAATTGTATTTAGACTTTTTAAAAGCCTAACTACTTATTATTCTTTTCTTGGCTATGCTTTACCATATTATAAACAAATATGATAGATCAGGAGCTTGTATTTGATATTGTGCCTAAGAAAGAACTTGTGCAGTATAAGATTACTTAAAGGCTTTAGTTTTTTATTTATATATTATGTGAGGATGAGTGATTTATTTACTTAGTTTGTATTAATAACTTATATGTGATGTTTATCTTTTATTTCTATGGTGACTTTAAACTTTCTTTCATATTGTATGCTCATATATTTTCTAAATAATGGATGTTTATTATATGATTATTTTCTTTCTACCCATAGAACCACAATTAAAGGCAATATTCAATAGTGGATCATAATATACTAATCCAATATTAAGTACTACCATAGCACTTGTTATTGGGTTAAATTGCTTAATCTAATTATAGGGCATTATAGAGAGTGTGTAGTAATATAGGAAACCTCACTGTATATAGTTGGGAAAACATGCCTCTCCTTATATTATTCAGCATGTGCCCATAAAGCATATTAAAATAAGATAAAGATAATAAAAGATAAATATTTACATTATGAGCCCAATTTTATGAATTGTTCATGTTCAGTTATGTCATACAGTCCTGATGACAGTAATGTACAGTTTACTTCAGTCCTAGAGTTTACTTTACTTTTCTTACATACACTTTCAGTAATTCTTACAATTCTGTTTCATACATTTCAACTTACTCAGCTAGATTTACTTATAATATTTTTTAGTTTACTCATATAATTCCTCTTAAACATATTTATTTTTTGTATTTCCTTTGTTTATATACGCATTTGTATACTTGTTGCTCCTTTGAAGGATTTTGCAAGATTGATGTAGCCCATTAATGTATGTATTATAGCAACCATTTTGTTTTCATTTTTTCATTTCTTTTTTCAGTTTATTTCCTTTCTGCTTCTTGCATTGCTTATGAATTAGTTGTAAATAATAGGTATGATATTTCAAAGCCTAAAATGTACTTAGACTCATTGTCTAATTCAATTTTTACTTTAAGACATAAAGTTTAAAATATACTTAGACTTATTATCTAATCAAATACCAATACGATATACCAGAAGCTTGAGGAAGACTCAGGATGCGAGATAGATATTACTCAGGAAGTAGATTCAGACCAGCATTAGAGTTTATGCCCCATTTATTTTATTTTGTGAGGATTAGAGTTTATTAAAACAATTCACATAATTTTAAAACTATATAGATGGTTTTTTTGTTGTGATGGATACTTTTATTTTTATTTTCTTAGATAAGTGGAAAGTGGGAATTATTTGTATTTTATACATTTATATTCCAACTCAATTAAATCATTAGCCTTTGCAGTACTTAATATTGGTTTATTATTTATAATCTAATATTAAGTATTACAGTAATACCTAATATTGGGTTAGCTTACCTAATCCAATAGAGGGTTATTATGGTTCATATTAGAGAAAAATTAGTGTTGTACCAAAGTGGACTCAGCCAAGGACAACCACAAATATTAGAAGTTTTCTAGGTTTGGCCGTGTGGTGGCCGCCCTTTAATCATCTAAGATTAAGTGGTAGTCATCACTGAGCAACCCCTCACTTAGCATTAAATTAAGAATAAGCATTCTTAATCTACTAATAGGGGAAGGATATACCCAAAGTAGAGCAAATGAGACACTCACTAAATGAGTATACCATAATATCAGAGCGCGGAAGAAGAATTACCAAATATTAACATTCATGCATCCATAATAAGATAGAGAAATATCTAACTCAGAATAAATATGCTGGAAAAGAAAATATAAATAGAACCTGTATTATTACAAAATATTTAAAAGTTTAATGAAATAAAAGCTAGACACTCAGCCTCACAAGTAGAAAAATAAAAAGAAGCTAGTGATCTTAACTAGCACGCTCCTCCTGAACAAGCTCTTCAGAAGGCATAACAACCTCAAATAGCTTGGAATCTGCCATTGTCAGTTTCATAATGACAGGGCCCCAACTAAAAAAAAGGAAAATATCTGATTAGACAAATTGTAAAAGTACATTTTAGGCTAAGAAATTTATGTATTAAATGATATCACAAATACCTTAAGTATTTTAGGAGCAATAAAGCAACAAAAGAAAGTGATAAAAGTTATAATCACATAATTATAACTTAAGAAAAATGTGAGGTAAGCACATACATAAACCCAAAGCTGTAGAAAAAGTTAAGCAATGTATATATAAAATCTACTAAGTGAGAAGAACAACCTAAGTAAATATGATAAATTTCACATATGTTGATTTATAATACAAAATGAAATTAACAAAGCTGAAATAAAAGACTAGCATCCTAACATGCTTGCAAATATAAACAAAACTACTCAAAATGCACATAATTATAGGAAATATTATAAATACTAAAAAATATGAAGCTGAAAATATAAAATAAAAGTGCTAGCTCATATGAATATGTACCTACTTAGTCCTGCCAAATAGTAAATACTAATCATATCCTTCTGAATATCTAGGAGAAATATCCCAGATTAATAGGTTCATAAAAATATACCATCTATGAGAAATTCCCAAACCTTAAATACAACTTCTGCTTCTAAGAGAAATTTCCTAGATAAATATCATCTCAAGAAAAAAAATATATGCCACCACACTATAAAGGCAGACTAAGTAAGACACAATTCACAAATATAATAAAATTCATTAAATTAATTTCTCCTCTTTTACTTATGAATATGCCTTATAAATATTTAAAATCTAACATAGTATATTCATCAAATATCCTATGTTCTATCTAATGTGTAACAAATATAAAGGTCCAAAATAAATAAGTAAAGCATTCAAATACAAGGTGTAAATGGCACTACACAAAACTCTGTGATATTACTTATTTTTTATTTTAATTCATTCTAACTAATCTGAGATTATACAATCTTAGGATCTCCAATACCTAACTATCAAGTATAACTCAGATTATCAATCCTTTAAAGTTTAAAGCAATTAGAACTATTCAAGTTCTAATATATTTCAATCAATGATGTTTATATAAGGTTGAATAACAAATCATACATCATAATTAATGATTTTAATTAAATTCCAAGCCAATCTTGAGTTATATAATTCAATATTGGGAGATTAAAAGTTAAACTCCAAGTATTAAGGTTTAACCTCTCAATCCAATAGTTCTAAGACTAATAGTATGGGGTAAAACCCAACTCTCATGAACTACAAATTTAAGGTTGTCCTATTAATCAAAGTTAAGCTTAATAAGATAGATATCTAAACTTAGACTAAAGTTAAAATACAAAATAGTCATAAATAAAGGATGAAAGCTATAAAATCAATGTTTCATCTATTGAGTAACTCATTTACTCATTAAATGAACTCTAACCAAAATTTTCTAAAACTAATTCCCAAGGAAGGAGAACCTTAAGATTAAAAGAACTCCTAATGAATTAAGATTTAGGATAAAGAGAAGATTTAAGCATTAATTTTAACCTTAATTAAGCATTATTCTGATGTAATTATTCTATAAAAGGCATAAGGTGAACTAAATTCACCTTATAAAGCTTAATTAAGGACCTAGGAATTTTTAAGGTGAATTTTAGGGTTTTTCTTAAAATGATAATTTAATGAGTCTAAACATCCTAAATTAATTCCAAATTAGTTATATTACGGATTTTATAGATTAGACTATGATTTTGCGGCTTAAGGTACTTAAACCTGAATTTGGGCAAAATGACAATTTTGCCGCTACTTAAGGGTCTAAAATTCAAATTTATGAATTAGAGTTCCAAATTAAAATTTATTGATGGAAAAATGTTACTTACTGTCTAATATGAAGATAGACAGTAAGTACACCCAAATCAGATAAGGATTAATCCTAATGAGCTCTAATTAAGATTTTAACTTATTAAGAGCAAATTAGTAATTTTACTATTTGAATTTTAAGAATTCAGCTATACTATTGCTGTTATTGTCTAAGGATTCTATAGAACTAAAAATTGCTAAAATCGGATATCAAATGGCCAAGTTATGGCCAAAACAAATCTTGGGTTTAAATATGTAAATTTAGGGTTTTCTAAATGGGGTCAAAAACCTAACTTTTCAATTTGAAGTCCAAATTCAGTAAATTCAGTGGCTATAGCTTTCCTATAATATATTGAGTACTTTAACTAGGAATAGACCCAATTTGGACTCCATTTGGTTAAGGGTGATTAATGAAATTAATCACAAAATAACAAAATGAACTACACCGCTAGGTTGTAATCTACTTTAGGAGTTATCAGAAACTTAAATCACTCAATTTGAATTATTAGTTGTGCTAATATTCACTAATAAATATTTCGGGTGATTAGGGATAATTAATCTAATTTGGAAGACCTAATTTGGAGTTCAATTGATCAAGTTATGATATAAATTGAAGTTTCTAAGGTTTAAGAGGTAAGTAGGGAAGGATCCTAAAAGTGATTAGCCAAAATATAATTCCAACAGGAAAATTAATACTATCAAAGCATTCTTAAAAATCTCCTAATTAAAATGAGATATATATTGACTATATTTGGATTAGTGTGTGCAAAGTTATGACTAATTGAAATTTAGGGGCATTAATTAGGGGTCCAAAATATTATGCTAAATACTCATCCAAATGAAGATTTGACACTGCTATAATATTTCTTGAATTTTGCTAATTAAATGATATATATATTTGATATAATTGGATGAGTGAATTTAAAATTAAATATGATTTAATTTCTACAATTAATTGAATTAAAATAAATTAAACTAACCAATTTCTTAATTTAACCAATATTCAGTACATCCATAAGTGGGCTTGACAGAAGGCAGCTCGGACCAGCAGGGCCCACCCGCAATTCAACGGACGAGAGATGTGGGTCCCACGATGACTCGCCAGCGCGGCCCGAAGAGCGTCGTCTTCACTAGCGGTTGAGAAGGCGCTAGGGCAATACAGAAAATGATGATTTCTACACTTTTATGATCAACTCGTAAAATAACAGAAGGTTTAAGGATAACACTGCCATGAACCCTAACTTCAAAATCAAACCTACCTTTATAGATATAATGGAGCGATATCCTAATGTCTAGGTAAGGAAAACATATGGCTGACGGCTTGAATGAAATTCAGACACAAAAGAATTTGATTTCAAAATATCATGAAACTCCAATTAAGAATTTAAATGCGTGAATGATAATAAGAATTATATTATTGAAGAACAATTGGAAATGTAAATGCCGAAATGGAAAATCAGGGAAGATAGGTACCAGTCGAGCTTCGCTCAGAATTGGGTTCTCGATGGTCCGGTGTATTCAAATAGTCCACGAGTTCCAGCAACTTTAGGTCAATGCACATGAGGAACCAGAGCTCAATGGGGGTTTAGAGACGCTTATGCAATGGAAAATAGCCACTCATCTAGGGAATCTGACACGCATCTGCCACGTGCATCGCACGAGAGTACCGGTGGAGAAGATAATTCAACGACCGTGCGATCGGATCTACTGATCTGATCGGACAATCCTCAGCAATTGGATGCCCGTTCTGACAACGTCAAAGGAAACAGAGAACGGCGCTAGACAGAGCCGTTATATTTAATATACTAATAATTATTCAATTATTTAAATCAAATTTTCTTAAATTAAAATTGGTCTATTAAATAACTCCAGAAAAATCCCAATAAATTATCCCTAACTAATTAAAGGATGATGAACACAATGACACAGATAGATTTTGATTCTGACGAGTGTTTCATTTTCTCATTTTCTGGGGTACTAAAATATATTAATATAGTCGCTAAAAATTCAATGACTTCCAAATGCCTCCAAAATTTGACCCTTAGCTAATTCGGGGGTGAAGAACATAATGGTGAAGTTCAATTTTTGATTTGAGATCAATTTAAATAGGTTAAATTTTAGGCTTTTAGGAATTTCCAAAATTAGGATTTGATCCATTTGACTCTTGATTTGGACTAGGTCTTTGTGGTAAACTTCCAATGACTTAATTAGAGTGATAGAATCAAGATTATAACTTAGTTTATTCCTAATTGACTAGGATAACAATTTAGAATTAATACAGGCTAGTTATTATTAAAGTGTTTTATAAGGGTTTTCACAAATTATGATTGTAACAACAATCCTAAGTTATTACCATGGCTAATTTATATTAAATCAAGTCCTAATTATTATTCTATTAAACTCAAAGTGTCATTAGAGTCTAAGCCTGAAATTTTGGGACCCATTGGAGGTTAATTTGATCAATTGGTTATTTTACCAATTTATTGACCTAGAAATTATCTAAATTAAATTGATATCCAAATCAAAATATGAGTGTATTTTTGGGTTTCTCACACCCAAATTAGTTAGGAAAAAATTTTGTGAATTTTTGGAGGTCCTAAATTAAATTTATTTTAAATTGGGAAATTGCAAAAAGGGGCTTTGCTAAATTTGTATTTGCATTTTTAACCCTGTAACGGTCGGCAGATCACCGCGATTCATTGTGCGTACCACGTGCGATCTGCTGTGTGGCCCAGCCCACGCACAACCAACTTCCCTGCCATCGGGTCGTCCAATTGTGCAAATCAGATGGTCCAGAAGTTTTCCACGTTCAACCATTACGCACTAGGGAATCATGCACATTGTGCCATTTTGCTCAGTGCATCAGACGGATCTCCTCGCTCTCAAAATTACTAAGCTTCATCCCCAGCCAGCTTTGCTCTGATAAAGAAAATTTCATCGTACAACCGTGTCAAAACTTGTCCCCACGACTTCTAACTGTCATTACCAGCTTACCCATTGAAGCAAGACTCTCCCGAGGGGTCGCCAAGGCTCGAACTCACTTGTTTTGGAAATCAGACTATCTCTTTCGAGCTCAGACATGCGGACCTAGCTCGAGCTCGAGCAAAATCCCGAGCTATAATTAGCCTGACAAATTCTTCAAAGAAATCCTTTGTTTAATAAGGAACTCTCCTGAAATTCAATTGATCCCTACACGCCCTAGTCCAGTTGCATTTCCCACCAGTCGCCCTGTCGACCCTATAAGTGCCCAGCTTCTTTTCCTGGCATGTTGGCGGGCTAGGCTTGGCATTCAAGATCCCAATCTCCAGTTGTGCATGTAGCAACCCATTGTTGTTAATTCTTATTTATTAACCTAATAAGCTTGAAACCTCCATTAGTCTCCAAATGATATTTGGAGCAATCTCTAAAATTTTGGAGCAATTCAGAGCTCATTTGAATTTTCTGAATATTTTAATGTATTATTTAATTAGAAAATTAACTAAATTAAATTGGCATTCGATTAAAAATTTGACTTCATTTTTGAGTTCATCGCTCCCAAATTAGGTACTGGTGAATTGTTTTTATTTTTTGGAGCTCGTTTAGATACCTAATTTTGATTAATTAAAGGATTTAAATTAATATTTAATTAAATAACCTAAATTATGTCTAATGGCATCTATCTACCATCGGATAAGATGGCAGGATCAGTCGCAACCCTCCATCATATGATGGAGGCAAATGTGACGGCTCGTAGGCCGTCATCTTCATGCAAGCAGGCTGCAGTGCTCGCACACGCGATGTGCGGGGATGCTCTTGCCACTACAATCGTCACTCGCCCACCTTTAAGGCTCAATTTACCTCCCCATTTCTTAGCTATCATCAAAGGCAAGCGACAGGAAAGTCCAAAGCATATGATCTATGACTTTTGTGCAAATCCTAGACTTACCATTGAAAACAAGGTACCCTCAATTACCTATCCCTTCTATCTTGCAATCTTGTTATTATTGTTCGTTTAATTATTTTATACAGTTGTGAGAAATTGTTGAGCAACAATAGAGCTTGATCGAGTTCAATTGGAGCTTGACATTGTCGGTTCATACAGTAACCAATAGTATTACTATCACAAATTTATTCAAACAACATTCAAATTGATTAAAAACTTCACTATCTGATCATAATGATAATTAGAATCCAATGGTGGGGTTTTTAGATTAATTAGGTTCATAAAATTGGATAACACCTTGGGCTGTTATATAAAAGAAAATGAATAGTTAAACCCACTAGTGATCTCTCAAGCACATGGGTCACTCACTACTAAACCCTAAGATCCTCTTTAGCCAATCTCGTATGAGACCTCTTGACTTTAGACCTTAACATCTATATGATGGTTTCTTGATATCCTATCAGCATTCCCTATCTAGTGTAAATAGAACTAGACTTCCATCTTTATTCTTATATGCACATAAACATCTCCGTGTTCAAATAAAAATGTATAGATCTCTCTACTCTAACAATCCTCTACTGGGTCTAACCTTATGTCTAAGCGAGAGACTGCATGAGGTATGGAATACATAAAACAAGAAATGTCAAGTGCACATAAATCTTTAATCAGAACTTTTGCTCCGATCAAAGCTTTCAGTGCTACAAACATAGCATCCGATCACATGCACATACATCTTGATATGAACTTTTGCTTCGATCAAATGTGTAGTGTGATGTGAGCATGTTCCTTTAAAGATAATGATTGTTCTTTTATATTCAAAAATAAAAGATTTTTATAAGGAAAGAAACACATGCATTCATCACAATATCTTAAAACATCAAACTCAGCATTAACATAAAAAAAGTTTATTACATCGGTCTTGCCTAACCCTCCCCAAAAGGGGGGTTTAGGCTGCTATTAAAATTAAATCAGAAGCACAATGAAATCTTATTTTCAAGGGAAACATGATTATTTAATTAAGTAATACAAGAATAAATGATAAAGGAAAATAGAGAATATGCTACTAAAGATGTTACTAAATTATTTTTCTTCGTTTCTTCTTCCTCCATCTTTGGTCCTTCTATGGTAGTTGTTTAAGATTTCCTCCTTATGGTGACTGAAATTTTCTGTCTTTTGAACCCTCCTTTTATCCCCAAATGTCTCATTTTTTTTTAGGGCTTCAATTTGACTTTTTAATAAACCCCCAAATCGCCCAAAGGGGGCCAAGAGCTATCTATTTACGTCCTTTGGTTGTTTCGGGGGCCCGAGCGCCCATGTTTCTGTTTGGCGCCTATGCGCTTTGGTCTTAGGCAGCACCAAAACAGCTGGTCCTGATGCCCCGGGACGCATCGGGATGTACCAGAGTGCCCGTAGCTCTTATTTTCTTCATCAAAACCCTTGTAATCAATTGAATCACATCAAATATCTTAACAAACATAAAAATACACAAATACACTTGAACAATGCATAATTTATACTAAAACAAACATAAATAAAAAAAAGTTAAAATGCTATAAATTTTGGCACTATCAACTCTAATATAACCCTAATCGAGTAGGGTTACTGGGAGTGAGGCCACCTCCTAAAGGGTTTTTAAGTTTCTTGAGTTGACCTCTACCTAAGAAATGCATATGGATCATAAGTGAGCCAAATGGTTCATTGTGGATGAAGTATTTTTCCTCCACAGTAAACCTTAAATGCCCAAAATCTTAGAATAAGGATGTAGATAATTAGATAATTATTCAAAGGGCTTTTATGTTTAATTTTTAACCCTTCGATCATAGGCTTATTTAAATATTCTGTTTTTATATTATATAAACTTTAGCCCGAGAATTTAAGGTTTGAAGGAACCCTAAATTGTTGGTGTCAAGTTTCTACGTTCGAAAAAGACGCACAGTACCGAGCGAGTCGTCTCGTGGCCCAACTGACCCGAAACCCGTCATTTTATTGAAAAGGGAATATTCCAAAGAAATATTCCCATTTTAATAAATTGGAACCTTATGGCAAATTAATTTCAAATAACTAAATAAATAAAACTAATTAATATAATTCTAAATATACTAATATTATATATCAAAATAATCAGAAAAATATGTAAAATAATAATATAGAGTTACAAATCAAAGAAACCAAGATGTTGGAATAAAATATCACTTTTGATAACTAGCTTAAGCTAATATCCTTTTAATTATCATTAAAGTTAATTAAGTAACCACTTAGCCTAAAAAGCTCAAATTTCAATAAATTATATGTCTATAAATTCCTTATAACATGTAGATTCAAAAAATCCTCACAAGTTGGGATTTAGACATCAATTTAGAAATATCAACTTTTGAATATTAAATTATTGTTATTTTATTAAAAAAGTAGTTTAGTCATAATTTTCCTTAACTTCTTAGTTGACTTAGGACTTAGTTTAACTCACAATAGGCTAGTATTAGAAAATTAATTTAGGAAAATTGTAGGATTATGCTAAATCTTAGGATCCTAAGTTGATTAAACCTTGAATCTGATCAATTAATTAAGATCTCTTCACATATTAGGTAATGGTAGTGTTATTAATGGTTTGCATGCAGCCTAACTTGATAACACAGAATATTAGCCTTAGCTTATTAGTCAAACCCTTAGGATAAATATTTAAGAGGATTTAAGATATTTTAGGATAAGAATTCAATAGCTATTTAATGAGTTTAAGATTTTAATACAAATTAAGATTTCATAAAAATGTTGGTAATTAGATAGTAATTAGTATTCTTAAGTTCAATCCTTATTTAGTCTACTAAAGCCTAACATTTTGATACTATAAATGTGATCAATTATTTTAATAACTATTTAATATTTAAATCAATAGATTAAGACATTTGGTTAGTGTCTTAATTTAATTGGAGATTTGATTAGTCCCAATCATTAAGGTTATATAATAATTAAATAACAAAGGATATGACATATTTTATATTTAATGATTGAAAGTCATTATTGTTGCATTGCATTGAATAAAAATCCTTGAACAACGCACCAAGACTTGCACATAAATAATATAAAATGATATGAATAAGGGGTTTCACCCAAGGTGGATCAGTCTATACATATATTTGAGCCAAGGTAGGCTATGGAGAGATTAGAAGACTACACTTATCCTAGAGGGGAGTGCGTACTTTTACAAGAAACCTTGCTACATACAATTTGGAAGATATGCCTAACTCATCATCTTGCTCTATACATGCCAACAAAGCACATTAAAATAAGATAAAGAAAATTAAAAATCAACATTTACATTATGAGCACAATTTTATGGATTGTGCATGTCCTGCTTCATATAGTCCTGATGACTGCAGTGTACAAATTTCTTCAGTCATAGAAATTGAATTTACTTTATTTTCATATACTCTTAGTACTTCTTATAGTTTAATTGTAATATGTTTTAGCTTACTTCAATTAGATTTACTTATACTATTTTTTAGCTTACTCAGCATAATTCCTCTTGAACATATTTTTTTTTCAGTATTTCCTTTGTTTATATATACACTTTTATACCTGTTACTTCTTGTTTGATAGATTTTACATGATTGATGCACCCCATTATTGTACGTATTACAACAACATTTTTATTTCCATTTCTTTTTTTAGTTTTGTACTATTTATGAATTAATTTTATATAAAATGAGTGATATCCCAAAGCATAAAATGTATTTAGATTCATTGTCTAATCATATTTCTACTTAAGAACATAAAGCCTAAAATATATTTAGACTCATCTTCTAATTATATTTCTATTTTTTGGTTGTGCACAACCGTATGATAATAATAAAACAGATCAAGAGCTTGAGGAAGACCCAGGATGCGAGGTTAAGATTTACTTAGTAGCCAGAGTGTAGCAACCCTAAGTTATTACCTTGTTTAATTTGTGCCTAATTAAGTCTTAAATATAGTGTCATTAAGTTTTAAGACTCTTTAAGATCAAACCTTGAAAGTTTAGGATTCATTGAAATCCATTTGGAGCAACTGACTAATTAGCCAATTTAGTGACTTAGAAAATTTGCTTAATTAAATTGATCTCCAAATCTAAATTTGATTTCATTTTTGAATTCATCACCCCAAAATTAATTAAGAAAGAAAGTTTAAGAATTTTTGGAAGTCATTTAGGTCTTAATTCAAATAAAATTAAATTTGGGAAATTGCACAAAAGGGTTTTCAATTTTGAATATTTGCATTTCTACCTCCAACGGTCGGCTGCCTCTGAGATCTGCTGTAACAACCCTAGTTATTACCTTAGCTAATCAAACTGAATTTAAGCTAAAATAAGCTTTAATTTTTATTCCATTAGACTCAATGTGCTAATCAAACCCTTGTTGTTACCTTAGCTAAAACAAGCTTTAATTTAAGCTAAAACAAGCTTTAAGCTAAAACAATCTTAAAAGTTTGAAATCTATTGGAGTTAAATTGATCAATATAGCTATTTTTGCCTATTTTTGGGCCCTAAAAATTGACTAAGTTACTTTGATATCCAAATTAAAATCTGATTATATTTTTAAATTCATCATACCCTAATTAGCTAATGGTGAATTTTTGATAATTTTTGGAGCTCATTAAGTTTTAAATTGGATTTAAAATTTATTAAGATTATTATTTAATTAATTAAAAATTTATATTATTTAAATTAAATATATATATTAATTTTATATCTATAGGATTTGCTGTCGGGGCTAGAGTAGATCTACTGCGGGGTCCCAATAGCGGCCCGCCCATAGGTTCCCATGAATGATTGCTCTAGCACACATCTTAGCGCGGTCCATCCAATGGCGTATGCTAGCCACGCCTAGATATAATCCTAACCATCAGTTCAACCCTTCGCATCCAATGGTTGATGTCCCCTCCACGTTTAATTAGTTAAGTAGCGCATCATGGATCATTCAGACCCAATGACTCTGTGATCAGACGGCCCCTAGTGAGCCTAGCACTATGGATCATCTCCTCTAACTTTTCTCTCGCTTGCCAATTCCCCCACTGACAGCCCAACCTGCAGTAGACCCCGTAGCAGTACGGGGATAGCATGGTCTTCCTCTTCTGCCCTTGAGTACAACGGTCTGCCGGCTGCCTTCTCCCTGAATTTCCCTCGACCGTTTCGTCCTTACCTTTTCTTGGGCTGAGCCTAACCCATGGCTCCTAGCCATGGCAACAAACCCATAACCTTCCCACTGCTTATAAATACCCCTGAGACATCATAGTGAGTCCTTTTGCTCTACTAAGATCCCTCAATTTCTCAAGTTGAATCCCTTGGAGCTCTCGGTACTCTCGGCAACCCCTACTGCTGTGGTCCGCTGATAGAGGGCTATGTCTAGTGTTCAGACTCCCTATGCTTCTTTGAGTTACCTGGAAGATCCAGCTCACTTCAATTCCTCTTTAAATGTCTCTGTTGTCATCATTTCTAGGTACTAGCTAATCCCATCGAGTTGTGTGAACTCAACATTTAATTAATCATTTAGGAGAGCCTCTGGATGTCATCTAGCTTCCCTTAGCCTCTTAGGAAGTTCGTACTGGAAATTGGGATTGATTGGCCTCAGTCCAGATAGTGGTTGCTTAATGTCTGGATAGCTTTAGTGCTCAGTGAGCTTGGAGCCACCTCACTAAACACCGGAGCCCAATTCCACCCAACTCTATCTTGAACCTTCTTCTCTGGATCATTCAAACCTATTCTGATTATTACTAAGTTCTGAGCTAACCCAGATCGATCTATCGAGCTAGCAGCCGAACTATGAGCTGAGTCCGAGTAAGGACCCATCTATCGGCTGCACCCCTGGTCGTATGACCTTGGGGGTTCGACTCGCCTCACCTCAATGATGGTGTAAGGATCAAACCCCATCCATTTGGTGGTCTCTGTGAGGAGAATTTATCCCTCACAATAAACCCTAAATGTCCTCACTTAGGCCATTTCGGTAGAGTAGCCATCCATTGATCCAATGCATCCCAGTTAGGGCTTCTAGGTCCAATCGAAGCATCTTGACTCTGTGAACATGCTGTGATTGAGATCAGTAGGCATCGGCATGGTCTTGACACCAAAAGTTTGGTTCGGGAGTGTCATCCCTCTTCGGCCTAAGAATGGGGTGGGGACGACGACACTATCGCTTCGGGTCGAGCTAGCCCAGGCCTGCGCAATGCGACAGTGTCGACCCAGTCAGGCTTTGATCCGACCCACGCCTTTTTGGATTTTGGGCCGAGCTAATTTAATTTATTTATGAATTATTTTCCTTCTATTTAATAAAGGATAAATGAAAAATATTAAATTGCTTATGGTTTAATTAATTGAAAACATTCAAATAAAATTAATGCAATACTTATCCAAATGATATGATCCAATATATCATTTTAATCAAAAAATCATAAGGAATAATAAAATGCAATAAAATCTTAGATCCAATGGTTAGATTTTTCAGATTAGCCTAATTTCTCACTAATCTTAATTAGTGAATAAATAATTCATTAAATGGCCAAAATTCATGAATAAGGTCTTTGATTGTCATAAGATAGAGGAGAACTTAATCATATCAATAAAAATATTTTAGGAGTTTTAATTTTATTAATCACCTCTTAATCATCATAAATCTTAATTAGTGTCTAATGACCTAATTAATCATTGACTTAGGTAAATTAAGTTCCTATATCTTCTTAAGTGTATTAGAACTTACATATGTGTTTAGATTTCCATATCAAACCTTATTTCATTAATCACTTTTCTTAGCCTTGAAAAGTGATTAGTGCTAATTCATCTAATCTTAAGTTCAAACTTAAATTTAAGTGTCTCATTTCTCTTATTAGCCAATATTAAGCCTATTAGAACTGAGTAGAGTCAATTTGGATGCTTTAATCTTAAAATCCCAATTTTAGTCTTAAGAGGAGTATTGGTCATGTTGGCCAAAAGTTTTTTTAAGAACTCTTAAACCCTAGAAATATCATTAATATATTTTTAATCAATAATATAATATGTTAAGATCATTTATTTTACTTTTAGACCCAATTGATTAATCAAAATGGCTTAAATTGGATTCAGGTTTGAACCCCAAATTGGAGTTTAAACCTAGAATCCTTAATCTTGATTGGCATAATCAAGATTGGGTTTGGAGCTATTAAAATACATTAATTAAATCATTGATTTATTTATTTAACATTTTATACTCATCACTTCTATTTATAAATTAGAACTGTTAAGTTCTAATGTTAAATTTTAGGGTTATAAATTTGTGATTTTATAGGATAGTTAGATATTAGAGATCCTAAGCCTATGCTAGCTCAGAATATATAAAACAAATTAAATTAGACAATAATAGATATCACATATGCCTAGTTGAGTCTCTTACTTACTTTGACTATTATTGCTTTGCACACCTTGTATTTGAGCTTTTTTCTTGGACATATTAGTTGGACATAGGATATTTGATGAATATTATATGCTAGATTTGAAACTGCATAAATATATTCTTACTTCATTCAGTTCATTCAATTCTCAGTTCAATAGAGTGTTTCTTAACTTAGTCTATCTTCTCAGTTTGGTTCCTTAGTTATAGAATAGATTTGGACATAGCTGTGCTTGGCTAGGAGGATACATGTCTAATTCTATAAGTTCAACTCAGACATAGCTCTAAGGATGCCTAGGGGGACACATATTGAACTTTCTGTATAGTTGCCTTATTTTGGCCCATTTCTATTATGGCAGTTCTAGTTTAGGAATATTTCTACTTTTCAGTTCAGTACCAATTTAGCGGCTCATTTGGACATATGTTTTACTTGCATTTTTACTATTTTCTATACGCTTTTTACATTTTATTTTAGTTTAGTACTTTCAGTTCAGTTTTGGATAGTTCTTGCATATTCTAGGATGTTAATCCTATTCAATGCTGTTATGATTCAGTACAGATTTCCTTTATGTAAATCAGCATGTACTCATATGATCATAAGCATGTTATGATGAGTTTACTTTCAGTACTTTTCAATTATTATACACATTTCTTGTCTAACCATATTGCAGCTTCTAGTTGAGGTATGTTAATTTATATACTTTATTTTATTTAGTTATAAATGTTTAGTTTATAACTATCATATTTCTTGTGGCTTGTTGCTCCCCTTAATTGCTTAAATGTTCTTTAAACGTGATATCTTAAATGTTTATTTTCATTTAAATTAACCTAAAATGTGCTTAGACAATTTGTCAAAATTATAAGTTTTTCTTTTCTTGGTTATGGCCTTGGCAATGTGACACTGATACTGTAAGATTCATAGCTATTTGTTGAGGTTGCTCATGGAGAGGAGCTTGGCCAGGAGTAGAACCTTCCCATTGCTGTAGCTTAACTAGTTTTATTTTTAACTATGAGGACGAGTGTTCCTTTTTCATTTAAATTCACTTTATAATAATTTCATATTCTGGATGTATTTACTTTCTGCATTTTTCATATTAAATTGAGTTATTATTTATACCTTCTTTACTATACTGTGATATGGATGTTATACTCTTTCTTGCTTCTTCTACTTTGATCTTTGATGTATGGCTCTTAATTTTAGGTGGAAAGTCTCCAGCCCCTGGTCTGGTCCCGATCACCAGCATTTTACATTTCAACCTTCAGTTCAGGTACAATCCTTCCTAGTGTACAAAGCCTCTCATTCATATCTACGATGATCAGATTGTCAATTGCAATCATTCTTAGGCTAATTTCTGCTATCAATCGGATTCAATTGAACACGATCGAGCAGCAATTGACTTGGGCATGTATAGTGGGGTACAATGCCCGAGTCATAGTAGGCTTGCGTCATCCTGGCCAGTTTTAGACTCATCTACATTGGGGCTTCTATTCTCCTTGAAACGTTGAACATTTCTAGATGAAGCAGAAGCCTTGCTATCGCTCCTGTGGGGAGAATTTGTTCCCCACAGTAAACTCTAGCTGGAAGCTTCGGGTGAGTTAGGTCTGGACATCCCCGAATTCTGGGTGTGTTCGATGCATCATGGTTCAATGATTGTGTGGAGATAGATTTTGGGCCATTGCATGGTCAGAGCACCCGCGAATTCGAAGAAAATCCTAACCCCAACTGATCCTGATGTCGGGGTCTTCGCGTAAACAAAGAGGAATAGTGCGGTTCAGGCTAGTCCGCAACCCAAGTTATTTGCCAGTAGCAGGTCGTTGGGTCCCGACTGATCCGTGCTATCCCACTGAAGGAAGACTTGTCGAGGCCTAAAATTGAAAATGGAATAATTTGAATGAAATTTTATAAAACATAAAGTTCAAACTATAGGAAAATGCATTGAAATTAGGGTTTTGATTATTTAAATCAACATACATCCAAAATAACAGATGTTATATACCATTTAATCAAAAAAATTGTGTAGATTAATAAACTGCAATAATATTTTAAATGTTGTGGAAGATTTTCTTAATTATGCCCTAATTATCTCAAATATTGATTAATGAATATTAGGATGTAGACTCATCAAAATTGCATGTTTAAGATCTCTATTTCTTCATTATGCTAATTAGAACTTAATTATAAAGATAGATTTACTTTTATGTGATTAATTCTACTAATTATTTGCTAATCATATTGAACCTTGATTAGTGAATATTAGTCTCATTTGTAATTTGATTTTGGAATATTTGGTACATATGGAACCATTAGACAATAAGAAACTTAGTGATAACTTAACATTTCATTTTAGACATGTTTAATTGCTAATTTTCCTTAATTAGTTAATATTAAGCTTTGCACTTATCCAAATTTATCTCACTTCCTAATTTTATCTTCATTAGGCAGTAAGGAATGATTTATTATCATTTGATCTATTTCTTGATCTTAAATTTTACATGTTAAACTCTTAGCTCTTAAATAGGATTAATGTGCTTATAACTTAAGTGTTATTCCTTGTATTTTGATGATTTTCTCCTTAATCAGAGAATTAGCATGTTTAATTTTACATAATCTGTTAATAAAAGATGTTGATTGATTAAACAACCAAATTATGGATGTAATGATTTATTTATATGGACTTGAATGTTAACTCTTAGAAATAAGGTGTTAAAGAATTACATTTTTGATTATAGCTTTCAACTCCATTTAGTAACCATGAATTACATATTCTCTTACATGAGTTAGCAATTACCTTGATTATGATTTTAACTTGCATTATTAGACGACAAAAGTTAGAACTAAAAGTATCTCTAAAGGTGAGACTTAGCATTATATATAGTGGAACAATAGTTAAGCTAAATTGTTGAGATAAGATGCCTTATTTGTAATGTATTGAGATAAAATCTTAAACAAACCATGTGAACCCTAATAATTGATCTTATATTCTTATGGTAGTATTAACTTAATGCAAACTAGATTAAGCATATACTCTTGTTATAGTAAAACAAAATTGAAAGACTTAGATGTCATTTTCCTTTAAGCTTAGTGGTAAGACCAATTACATTGAGTATATCTTATATAGCTTGAGATTCCTTGATCATTAAGTAGACTGCTTAGAATTACATGTATTGATAATATTAGTATTATCATATGGAAATGTAGTATATACCTATAACCTAACTCTAAGTTACAGTTAATATATATAATTAGTTGATTTGCCTTGTATAATACTATAGAGTTTCAGTTTTATCTTAAGTAATTAGATAAGAACGGTTCAGTTCAGAATAAACATCATAATTCCTATGTATGTTATAAGTAAGGGTTTGTACATCTAAGTTTAGAAGAATAAACTGTGAAGGGATGTATGTCTCATATCTCTGTGCGCAAGGATAAGTGCAGTTAAACAATATAAGTGTTCAATATCACCTTCCTTAAGACATGCTAGTTATGTGTATGTACTCTTAGTATGTGGTAATTTAGGTTGATATAGTAGTGTAACTATGAGATATGTTATTTTTATTAAAATAATATCTGAATTATGTGACTCCCATGATTAAAGAATTCTGAATATTATGACATTTAGATTAAGATGTGTCTTTCTATTTTCTGGATTTAATTGTCTAATCCTTGTTTCATTGGATTTTGGCATAACATGAATTGCATAAGCATAACATCATTAGCGGTGTGATGCGTAGCACACCTAAGATCTATTAGCAGTGTGATTCAGAGCACACCTAGGAAATATGGGATGATATGTTACATCAAAGTCATGCATAATTGTGGCATATTGAGTAGCATATTCAGATGCATATATAGTGGTATGCATTACAATTTAATTTTATATTTTATTCAGTTTATAATTTATTTTAGTTGATTTACTTTTAGCACACTTGCTTTATTTTAGTATTACTCTATCTCTAGTTTCAGCATTTGACTTTACTGTTATAGTTTTGATTCAATTTTCTACAGTTTAACTTCTATTTTGTTGTTAAGTTGAGTAATATCCCTTAAAATGTAAGAAAATATTGTTTGCAGCTTAAAAAGTACTTAGATTTATTATCTAACACAATATTTTTTTTTTGGCTAGCACCTAAGCATGTGAAACAAACTTGTCAGGCTTGGAGCAGTTTGAGTGTGGGGCCCTGTACCCTTCGCGGTCATGCTAATACTGATATTAACATAATCACGATGTGTATGGTGCTCCAAATGTGACAAATCCCCAACCTAAGTAGAGTCGGGTATAACTCAACTTACCTTAAGCATAAGACTTGTCACCTGGAACTGAGAATATACATCAACATATCAAAGTAGCAGAAGCAAAAAATAGTATCACATAACAACCACATCACAACATAGTATCAAAAGGTAAATGCAACAGTAACTCAACTCAAAGTGCATAAAGTAAATGCATCCAGATTAATAATTATTATAGATTGAATATTTAAATAAAAGGAAAGAGCTCACATCCTCACAGCAGAAAATGAAATCTAACTAAGCAACAACAGGAAGATCCTCCTCCTGTCCAAGCTCCTCTCTAGCCGAACCACCAACGTACAGCTCCAAATCTGATATTTGTTGGTATCACAAATACCAGAGCTCTACCCAACAAAAGAAAAGGGTTAAAGTTAGACAAAATGTCTAAGTATATTTTAGGCTGATTAAGTGAACTGTACATTTAAAGATATCACATTATTACTTTAAGCATGCAAGTAGTTTAAGGTGCAACAAGCTATAAGGAACAAGATAGTTATAAATAATATAATTATAACTAAGCAACTAAGTATGCAAGATATATACTAAACATAAAGCTGAACAAGGTAAGGCTAAAATGTATAAATAATTGCAAGGTACTGAAAGTAAAACTCATCCTAACATGCTTATGATCACATGAATACATGCTGATTTCATAAAAGAAATCTATACTGAAATGTGCTGAACTAAGTACACAAAACTAGCATCCTAAATATGCTAATACATAATAATTACTAAACTGGAATAATTAGGCAAGTATGTAGAACTAATAAGTAAAAGCCACTGAAGCATGTGGCAAAGCAAGCCCAAGCACTAAAATGAAATAAAAGTAAAGCCACTGAAGCATGTGGCAAAATAAGTCAAAGTACTAAAATTGAACTAAAGTAAGAGCATGCCTAAACATAGTACTGCCATATTAGAAATAGGCCATATAGGACCTCTGAACATAAAGTTCAATATGTATCCATCCTAGACATCATCAGAGCTAGGTCCGAGTTGAACTTATAGAATAAGACATATATCCATCCTAACCAAGCACAGAGCTAGGTCTGAGTCTATTTTATAACAAAACTAGAACTGATGAGGCAGACTAAGCTAGGACACACCCTATTAAATTGAATGCACTAAATGAATTGAATGAATGTTTATACTTTTCAAATACAAATAGGATACATTATCAATATCCTGAGTTCACTTATTATGTCCAAGGAAAAAGGCTCAATATACAAGGTGTGCAGCGCAACAATAATCAAAGTAAGCAAGAGACTCAACTAGACTAACGTGACATACGTTGTTGTCTAATTTAATTCGTTATGACTATTCTGAAAAAATACAAGTTTAGGATCTTCAATATCTAGCTATCGAGTATAATCCCAGATTCACGACTTTAATGTTAACATTAGAACATAATAAGTTATAATTCATAATTAAATGATGACTATAAAAGATTAAAATAAATAAATAATTGACTTAATTAATATGTTTCACTCACTCAACCCAAATCTTGATTATGCAAATCAAGATTAAGGATTCTTGACTGGACACCAAAATTAGGGTTCAAATCTTGAATCTAAGGTGCTACTTTCCTACTGAGGATCTATGGTCCACTCTCAACCATAATCTAAAGGTACAAAATCTTATAAGTTGAAAGATTAAGGAACTAAGATCTTAATGAAAGGTCATTCTATTATCATAAGACAAAATAATCAATCAAGAACATATGAATCTAAGACCTATATTCAATCTATAAAATAATTAAATAATTATATAGATTGGATCAATCCTACACCCACAGAGAGTTTCAAAGGAATTAGGATAATAAATTGGTTAAGGATTTCCAAGATGATGGCATATATAGATCAAAATGATTAAGAGTCTAAGATCTAAGATCTAAGATCTAAGATATATGGTTTGATCACTTAAGAAAAACAAAAATTAAACTTAACTCAATTGGATTAATTTAGCTTAAAAGTCAAGGAAAAGATACTAATACATTACATTACTGATTAAAAAAAAAAACACCTTACTGAATTTCTAGGGTTTAAGGGTGTTAAACAATATTTTGGTCAAAAATGACCAAAATACCTTTCTTAAGACTAAAATTGGAAGTTCAAAATTTAAACATTCAAATTGATTCAAATCAATTTTAATGGTCTTAATAATGATTAATATGATGAATGAAACAATTATCTTAAGATTGGATATCATAAATTAGCCAAATTAGCACTAAATACATTTTAATACCAAATAAGGTGATTAAGAAAATTATGGTACATTAAGATGATCCAAGCACATTTATAAACTCTCCTATACTTAAGAAGATGATTGAAACCTAAATCACCAAAATCAGAAGGTTAATTAAGGCTTAATTCACTAATCAAGTTTTTGGGGTAATTAAGAGGTGATTAACAAATTCATAACTCCTAAAGTATTTCTAATGGATTAAATAGGTTCTCCATAGTCTTATGAGCAATCAGAGAAATCATAATTTTTGGATATTAATTGAATTAATTTAGGTCAGAGAAGGATTAGGAAATTTTATAAAGTCAAACCATTGGATCTTGAATTTTATTTCATATTATTATTCCTTGTATTTTTCTGATTCAAATGGTATATTAGATCATACCATTTGAATAAGAATTAATTAAATTATTTCATTAATTTAATCTGAATGTATTATTTCAATTAAATCGTAGGTTTTGATTTTTCTGAATTAAGTTTCTTACGGAAATTAATTCCAAAAAAATCCTTAAATAGCTGCGGCCCGAAATTGAAAACACGCAGGTCGGGGACTGACCCAGCCCGGTACTGTACGTCGTCCTTGCGCTCTTCCCCACAACGCAACGCCTTTAGGGCTAGCTTGATTTGAGAAATTCGCGAGCTCCAGACCACTGCCCGACCTGGTTCGAATCGCAAAACGCTCCTGAGACCAGGATGCATCGATTCCACCCCGAACCCCTATCTTAGACCTACTAGATCGGTGAAGTGCTATTCAGCCAAAATGACTTTTAAGGCCGAGCTGTGATGATCAAATTAGCCTCACATAGGGAGGGAAACGATCGGGGCTAAGCTCCAACACGATCAAGAACTAAGGATGAAATGATTGGATGAGTAAACGGATTCGGCAGCTGACTAAATCAATGGAGTGCTACATGAGGCAGGTCATGGGAACGAGTTGAGTTCAGTCTGATCGAATCGAGCTGAGTCGATCGATCAGATCGAACCAGATGATTGCTACAATTTAGCAACCATCAATAGAGGGATCTGGGCATCAAATAAGGTCTCAATTGCCCGAGGATTTCCGTAACTTGTAGAGGTTCCATGGTTGACTGGCTGTACGCACTCATGCAGTGATCTCACTGTCTGGTTCACTACCAGTCAAGTCCAATGCCTCTTCTACTCACAAATTAATTGGGGAAGGACCTAGCACAGCATTTAGGGTAGAGAAGCCATGAGTCGAGATGAAACCAGCTCGACGGAAAGGGGAGAAGGAGGCTGTACCTGAAAATGGAGAATGCCTGTGACAGGATCAAATTGAAGAGTTCAAAAGTTTTCAGGTGATAGCAAAAGCTCGGTAAGGGGTTCTGAACACCAGACCGCACTCTCAATCAGTGGTTCGTAGCTGCGAAGGATCGCCAAGATCGACGGGAGCTCCAGAAGGTTCTGTTGATGAAAGAGAGGATCACAGTGAGCAAAGGGGCTCATTGTGATATCCCAGGAGTATTTATAGGGCTTTGGGGAGTTCAGGGCAGGGCACCAATGCTGAGGCTCAATGTCCAGGCTTGGGCTGAGAGGCACCATGAACATGCCTCAATTGGAATGGCATGGCCATCCTGAATCACCCTGGGGGTTCGGCCACAAGCGTAGAGGATCCTAACAGCCTATGGGGTAAGGCAGAGGAGTGGCAGACAAAGCTGATCTAACGGGAGCGAGCGGATCTTTCTTGTCGGGCCAGCAAAATCACGCGGAGACGAAGGTGAACAGGGTTGATCCATCTGCCGTCGTCTGATTGCGAAACCGTTGAAGATGGATGGCCTGATGCTTCTTCTGGCTAACAGAATTGTGGGCATCTCCTCATCCGTTGAATCATCTAATAGATCCAACGGGTGATAGAGGATCAAGGTACTAATGATCAGCGTCGTTTGATCATACGCCGCGATTAGTGCAAAGACATTCTATAGGCAGATCATGTGTGCCACTGTCGGGACCCCTCATCGGATCTGCCGCGGTCTCGACAGCAAATCTTGGGCTTAAAATAATATTAATTATTTAATTTAATTAATAATTTAAATCCTTTAATAATTAAATAATAATTCTTATAATTTTAAATCTAATTTAGGATCAAATGAGCTCCAAATAATCTCAAAAATTCACCCTTAGCTAATTGAGATATAAGAAATTCAAAAATGAACTCAGATTTTAATTTGGAGATCAAATTAGTTTAGCTAATTATAAGAGCCTTAAAATAGGAAAAAATAGCTAAAATGCTTAAATAAGCTTTGATTGATTTCAAACCTCTAGGGTTAGGTTTAATTGACCCAATGAGTCTAATTGACTCAAAATTAAAGCTTAGTTTAGCTTAATTAATCTGAATTTAATTGGGGTAATAACTATGGTTGCTACATTGAAGGACGTGCATTTGAGGAGACTCAGAAGCTTTAGGAGGAGACGGAGGGACAACAACCGCTGGAGAGTTAATCTTTAGCTTAGTTTAGCTTACTATTTTTTATTTGTGAGATGAGAGAGTATTTTACTGCACATTTAAATTTTAGTTGGTAATAATTAACTCTAGATGTATTTTTCCTTTTTTTCTGAGATAAGTATTTATTTAGCCTCTGTGATGAATATTATGGATGGATGCTTGAGCTTCTGCACTTTGATATATTTTGTCTTATGCTTAGTAATGTGATGTGATCAATACATATATTTAATGGTTATTCATATACAATAGTTATTTTTTCCCCTTTATCTTAAGGCTAATGTGTACGAGTAACATTAACTAATGCTTAAGATAAGGGTACTTCATCTATCTTAAGGATTAGCCTCAGCAATTGTTGTTATAGTACGAAAGAGTAACTCATTAGATTTATATTAACTCATTAGGAGCGATTGGTTGATAATGAATCAAGATGGATTATTCTAGTAATGACCTGTTTTGCCGCTAATATTATTATGTTGCGCATAGTGACGGGGTGGAGCATTACACAAAGCCAGATCAGCCTTTAAGCTTATGCCCTTTTTTTTATTTATTTTATTTCATGAGAATGAGAGTATAATAAAATAGTTTGTATAACTTTAAAACTATATGGATGTTTTTTTTTCTTTTTTGTTATGAATATTTTTCTGAATGGAAAGCAAGAATGAATGTTTCTTTGATTTTAATTTATACATTTAGTTTCCATCTTAATTATATTATTAGCTTATGTAATACTTGCTATTGGATTATCATCAATAATTCAATATTAAGTATTATAGTAATGCCTAATGTTAAGTTAGTTTACCTAATCCAGCAGAGAGTCATTATAGAAGAACTACGGTCTGTACTCGGTATAAGAACTTGCTCCCACGATCCCCGCTGGCTATCACCATCCCGAAGTGGAAGAATTCTTTCTCGAGCCACTTTAGCCCAGTTTTATCCCAAAAAGAAAATTGAATTTTAAAATTTAATTTATACCCTAAGAATTTGTAAAGTGTCAATGCATCTAAAATTTTATGATTATTATCAGTGCAATTTTAGCAATAAAAAAGATAAAAAACACATAATTAACCCTCAAATTATTTAGTCACTAAACTAACATAGTCTAATTATTAGTTTAGAGTTAACCATAAGTTCTAACAAATCCTTAAGAAATTCAAGTAATCTCCCTATAGTTTGATAAAAAATAAACAAATGGAAGATGGATTGGTTGAATCAAAGATCAATTGAACACAAAGGTCTTCAACAAACATTCTAGATCGAAAACAGAATCATTTGAACACTAATCTTCTCCTAAATTTTAACAAAATTCTTTCCTTGGAGATTTTGTCTGTTGTGGGAAGAGGATGGTTGACCACTTATAATGAATGAACGTATATTGATCGAGAGAGGAGCTACACTCTTTGGGCTATTGGGGTTGGGAAATTTTGCTTAAGGACATAAATGAAAAGAAAGGAATAACTGTCTTGAGTAAGTGCAGTAAGTAGTTTAGCCAGATTCAAGTTTAATATTAAACTTGTAAAAATCATATTATATTGTTTTTAAGTACAAAAGTAGTTAGGTAGTAATAATTAGTGCAAACTCATAGTGATAAATCATTTTCACATTTCAAGTGATGTTATAGATTTCATTATTATATATGATACTTTAATTAATAGTATTGTTTTCTAATTATAGTTAAAATTAGCTTTTTTATTTCGTAATAATAATAATGATGATGACGATGACAGTGATAATAATAAAACATTCAGCGATAGTTCTTGCATATTACCAAGAAATAAATTTTAAGTCATTATTTTAAAATTTTAAATGTGAATTTGATTCTCTTTGGAAAATGAATTTTAAATTTTAATGTATACCCTAAATATTTTGTAAAGTGTCAATGCATCTAAAATTTTATGATTATTATCAGCATAATATAAAAAAAAATCAATAACAACATCGTTAACACTCAAATTATTTAACCACTAGACTAACATTGTCCTACTATTAGTCTAGGGTTAACCATCAATTCTAGCAAAGCCTTAATAAATTCAAGTAATCTCTTTGAACTTAGATAAAAAATAAACAAAGAGAAGATGGATTGGTGGAATTGAAGATCAATTGAACACAAAGGTCATTAACAAATATTCTTACTAAAAAGAAGATCATCTAAATAGTAATCTTCACTAAATTTCAACAAAATTCTTTCCATGGGGATTTTGTGTGTTGTGGGAAGAGGATGGTTGAACACTTATAATAAATGAACACTAAATTATAAGAGGGAGAGCTACACCCTTTGAGCTATAGGGGTTGGGATGCTTTATTTAAGGACATAATTGAAAAGAAAGGAATAATTATGTTGAGTAAGTCTACAAAGCAGTTTGTTAGACTCAAGTTTAACAATATTAAAATAATATTAAACTTGTACAAATCATATTATATATTTTTTACAAAAGTGGTCATGTAGTAATATTTTATGGTGCTCCGCTCCCTAAGTCCGCAATCATTAGGCTAAGGAGTGGAGTATCACTCTGGCAAATCCTTCACTTATCATTGTATTAGGTAAGGTCCACAATCCAATAATAGGGGAAGGATGTGCACAGAATATTTATGAAAATCAGTCACTAAATCTATATATTCATACAGAGTGCAAAAGCAATAAGAAGTAAAAATTACATCCATTCACCATTCATCAACCATGATATAAAATAAAATAGCTCAGAAAATAATAATGTGCAGAAAGTAAACACAGTCATGAGTACCTGTATTATTACATCCTTTAAATAAAGTTTAAAAGATTAAAAATGATAATATCACTCGTCCTCACAATGAAGAAAAATGCAACTAGAGGTCTTCTGCACTAGGCTGCTGCACCTCCTCTAATAAGGCTCCTCCTCGGGCACTGGCTCCTCAAACTAAACAAGATCTAATATTATCGGTTTCACAATGCCATGGCCCCAGCCAATAAAAGAAAAATCTTATTAGACAAATTGTCTAAGTACATTTTATGCAAGTAATTTATTAAGAATTTGTTAATATCACCATTTTACTCTAAACCAAATGAAACATTTATCTAGCATGGGAGCAAGTAAGCATACAATGGGATGAGGATAAGTTATAAATGTAATATTTATAACTAAGCAAGAATTGAGGCAAAAGCACACCTCAAATAAACTAAACAAGGTAGGGAATACATATATAATACAATAAGTAAAAATACTGAAAAAAAAAGTCTAACCTAAATATATTGATGATCATATGACACATATGCTAATTTAAAATATAAATATGAAAATGATACATATAGTAAGCAGTAAAGTCTAGCATCCTATATATGCATCTACTCAAGTAAGCAGGTAATATAGGAAAAATACAACTAACCGAAATAAAATACATCAACAACATAATAAATAGTAAGCTGGAAAACTATAAAGAATGTACAAACTGTCATATTAAAAAGAATTGACCAATCCGGCCTAATATATTCTTGTAGCCTTTATGGGCTAGGGCGGACATAATATCACAATATATTATAATATGACTGAAGAGGCAGATAATACTATGCAAATATCTCTTAGTTATTTTACTTTTATTTTTGTGGATAATTTTAGAAATAGCTGAAGAGTCAAGCACATCTACAAGACTGAATGGGTCCCAAGCTTAACACACTCTCCTCAATGAGTGATGTTAAGCATCCTGATCTCTCCTTACCTCTATCCATTAGAGTAATGTGCACCATAATCCACCAAGTACTGAACTCAAATGCAAATATTTTCCTAATATTCTAGGTTTTCATTTGTTATGCAACAATGTTTTTCTTATATGACATGTTCAAAAAAAAATTTAGCACAAAGTTCAAAGAATGCGTAGCACAAAATCAAGTAGTAAGCAAGGGACTCTACTAAACATTGCGATATCATTTGTTGTCTAATTTAAACGTTCTAACTATTTCAAGTTACACAAGTTTAGGATCTTCAATTCCTACTATCGAGTGTAACTTAGAAGTACGTCCTTATATGTTACAAAATATTAGGACTAGCTAGGTCATAATATGATTAAATCAATGTCGACTATAAGAAATTATCACGACATAGTTTATGAGTTTAGACATTCTAAACTAAAAGCTTGTCCAAAATCTACCAAGCTAGAGATTATAAATTAAACACCACAAGATTGGGCTTAATCATATAATCCCAAGGGTAAGACTTAAGATTTAGGTTAAATCTAAATGTGAACTAATGATATAGGTAACTCCTATTAAGCAAATCAGACTTAATATGATGAATCTCATATCTTAAATTTAATGTTAAGAGATAAAATAATCTAAATAAGTTGTAAAATCTAGAAACTAATAAAACTAAGGATTCATTCATTCAATAACTCTATTATTTAATGAATGAAATCTAACCTAATATTTAATCATATTCTTAAGGAACGGATCCTAAGGTGAAGTGAGGATTCCTAATGATAAGAGTTGAAAATTTTCTAAGAATTGATTGAATTTCTTTACACTTGTAGATTTTATTTAATTAGGGAGGTTAGAGATAAATTTTAGCTAAGGCTAATAACCTTAGGAATTTTAAAACTTAAAATTGAAACATTTTACAAATTATCCCAATTGATGGATTTATGACTTAAATTGATCCTAAATTAATTCTATTACTGATTTTAATAATTTTAAAGAATATTTTAAGGGTTAAGGATATTTAACCTAAATTTTGGGCAAAATGACCATTTTGCCCCTAGTTAAGGGTTTAAAAAACTACTTTTTTATTAAGGGCTCCAAATTGGAATTTCTTACTGTCAAATGATTCCTTACTATCTAACATAAAGATAGACAATAAGTGCACCAAATTTGGATAATAACTGAGTCCTATGGGTCCAAACTAAGGTTTTTGACCTAAGGGGTATTTTAATAAATTACACTTAACGAAATCTAAATTTTTATGCAGTTTACTATTGATTATTGTACAAGAATTCTATAGAGTTTAAAAACACTAAATTATGAGGTCTAATGAATTAGTTAAAGCCATTTTAATTTCCAAGGGTTATTTAGTAATTTTCTAAGCTAAGGGGGGTCAAAAAGCTAACTTTTGTATTTGACGTCCAATTCAGCAAACTCAGTGACTATACTTTCCCCATATCACACTGAGTACTTTAAATTGGAGTAGACCCAAATTGGACTTCGATTGGTTAAGTTATTACCTAATTAAGGTTAGGGGTATTTCGATTATTTCTAATTTTTCTAGGATTCTAAACCTAAATATTATTTTAGATTATTGTTGGCACTAAAATTCTAAGTTATCTAGCACTTTAAAGTTTTAGATTTGAAGTACAAATGACTAAGATATGGTCAAATGAATTTTCTGGACGCTACGGCGCGCTGTAGCGCCCGACGGTGGTTTCGCCTGTGCAAAAACTGTGAAGGGTCACATTTTGAGCTCAAATACTCTCAATCCAGAGCATTCCATGAGCGGTGCCATATATCAATGAAAAGATTTTTTTGATACAATTCTATTGACACCAAAATAGACACGAATGGATCATCCTAGCTATATGAACAATTGTGGCAAAGACCGTGCAGAATGGACGAAAAACAGAGCATGATGTATATTATTTGAAGAACTATAATTGCTTCCATACTTAATCATGGATGTCTAAATATGTGAATAATCATAATAGAGGAATGAAATGACCAAGGAAGAAGATCAAATGAGTACCTTAGCCTTTAGAAGAGGAAGAAGGAACCTTGGAAAGCTTGGAGGAGGAACTTCTTCTTCTTCTTCTTCTTTAGCACAAAGCTCAATAATGGAGGGAAAGGGTGGAAGTTTGGGAGCTTTATCTTGAGAGCCAAAAATGGAGAGGAAGAGCTGAGCTTTCATTTATAGGAGGAGAAAGAAGAGGAAAAGCCATCATGAGCTAGGAGGGAGGGATGGTCATAGCCATCAAATCTTGCCATTAAGGAGGGGGGAAGGAAGAGGGATGTACATAGCCATCAAAGCTTTCAATTAATGAGGGAGAAGGAGATGGGTCAGCCAAAAATGGAGGTAAGGGCCAGCCGAATGGAATAGCCAACTAAGAGAGAGAAAAAAGAAAAAGAAAAAAATGCAATTATGAATAAATAACTATTTATTCCTTTAATTAATTAAAAATTCCGATTTTAGAAACGCGCTCCGAAAATTCCCAAAAATTCACCCCAAGCTAATTTCGGGGTGACGATTGTAACGACGAAGTCAGATTTCGATTCCGACAATTATTTAATTATTCTATTTTCTGGGGTATTTAATTATATTAAAATATTTGTGAAAATCTGACGACTTCCAAATGCATCCAAAGCATCACCCCTAGCTAATTTGAGGGTGATGATCGCAACGGTGAAGTTAGATTTAAATTTTAAGGTCAAAATAAATACCTCAATTTTCTAATTAGTTTAAATATATTAAAATATTCAAGAAAATTCAACGACTTCTGAAAAATCCCAAAATTTTACCCTTGGCTAATCCGAAGGTGAGGATCGCAACGGCGAAGTCAGATTTTAATTCCGACAAGTATTTAGTTTTCTAATTTTCAGGGTATTAAATATTATTAAAATATTCGCCAAAATTTCGACGACTTCCGATTGACTCGAAAACATCACCCCTAACTAATTTGTGGGCAATGAGCGCAATGACGAAGTCCAATTTTCGATCTGAGGTCAATTTATATAGGTCATTTTCCAGAGTCTAGATTTCCTAAAAATCAAAACTTGATCTATTTGACTCTTGATTTGGACTAGGTTTTAGTGGATGACTCCTAATGACTTGATTAACAATTTATCAAGATTATGATGGAAATTAGTCTTAATTGATAAGAGTAACAACTTGGGTTGTTACATATTTAGTGCAAACTCATAGTGTTAAATCATTTTCACCTTTCAAGTGATGATACTATAATTATTAATATTATTTTTGTCATTGCTCTTATATTTATCATTTTATTTCATAATAATAATAACAAAATTGATGATGATGATGATAGTGATAATAATAAAAATTCAATGACAGTTCGTAATCCAAGTAAATTTTAAATCCTTATTTTAAAATTTTAATTGTGAATTTGATTTATTTTTGGAAAATAAATTTTTATTTTTAATTTATGCCCTAAAAATTTTGTAAAATGCCAATGCATCTAAAATTTTTTATGAATATTATCAGCCCAATTTCAAGAAAAAAAACAACACCATTAACACATTATTTAACCACTGAACTAACATAGTTCTACTATTAGCCTAGGGTTAACCATCAATTCTAGCAAAGCCTTAAGAAATTCAACTAATATACTTGAACTTGGATAAAAAATAAACAAAGGAAGAAGGATAGATTGAATTGAAGATTAATTGAGCACAAAGGTCTTCAACAAATACTCTCGATCGAAAACAGAATACTAATCTTCACCTAAATTTCAACAAAATTCTTTCCTTGGGGATTTTGTATGTTGTATTTTTGTTTGACTTATGATATCTAGAGTAGACTAAAATTGCTAAAAATAATGAGTAAACTGAAATTGCTAAAATTAATCGAGAAGATTGTATTTTTATTTGACTTGTGATATCAAGAGTAGTGTGAATTTGCTAAAATTAATGAGTAGACTGATCAGTTATAAATAAGTCAATGAATGCCATCCAAACTTATACCATGTTTAAATTAGCTTAAAATTTGTTCATTTTAACAAACCAAATCAACATATTTATAAGTCTTAGCTTAGCTTACATAACTAAAAGGCTATACTAACCAAACAACTACTATTCACATCAAACCATGTTGCTTAGGTGTTCCTAAAACCCTTTTGGAGGATAGCACAATATATTTCTCATCTCTCAAATTCATCTTTTTTTCAAGCTTTTTTTAGCTACAATGCATTTGAGAATGATGACATGTTTTTAGATAAGCTAGGAGCTAGTTTTAATCTCTTTCTACATTGTTAAAAAAATGATGACACCTCTTAAAAATCGCCAATCTTGTAAAAAACCATATTTTTTTAATTCTTTCATACTCATCAAGCTCCTACTTTTGATATCCTCAAGCATCGAAGCCTATTTTATTTTCATTTGGTAACAAAAATAGTAGTTATATATATGGTATTTCACAAAGTCAATCAACCAATTTATACTAAAGAAATGTTAAACTTTTACAATTTCTAATAAGTGCATTGATGATTAGAAAAAGGGTTAAGAAATTAGAGAATGGATAAACAAGACTCGGGTTCATTTTCAAATAGCATATTAATAATCCTTGCTTTATACCAAGATTATGTGATCTCATCAATAAACTTAGAGCTTATTTAATATGTGATTAAAGTTGCATAACTTTTTTCTAGCCATAACGTCTTTGGAGTGTCAATACACATAAAACACTTAAAACGAGATAAGCATAATTTTGTGACCCCTTGCTTAATATCCTCATCAGCCTTTTCACTTATTGTTCTTTTCGTCTTTAAGATCATAGTTGTGTAAATGAGCAATGATTCAAAAACAACAAGAAAAAGGTTGTAGCACAAATCACTGTAAAAGGCTTGTTTTTGTCACTCCGTTACAACTGATTAATCTGGTAACAAGGATTATTGGCTCAAGTGCTAAACATGAGATTGAATTGAAGGTTGTCCAGCAATCAGACAAGTGATCTCTAACTTTGCCAAGTTATATATGAAGCTACCAATACAACTGAAGTCCAAACAACCTTTCTATAGTGGCGACAAGCAAATATAGATCCAATCCCTTGAGAACACAATGAAAAATCTCCCCATTTATTTAGCTGAATAATTTAGCATTCGCTCATTTCCTTCTAACTCTGGTTATGCTTGGAGTACACCCATGGTTACTCAGTAGGCACGCACATGCTTCAAGAACAACCAACAAAAATTCATTGAAAACTAGTGACATGGGGCCTCACCATTGGCTAGTATCATCGCATGCCACACTAGTTAAAGCCCATGACTAACACATTCCACACTAACCATGTGGATTATTGTCATTTACTAGTGCATCAATCAAACAAGGGCTAGAACAATTCATGGAGAGAGCATGTGTTGAGTCAATTAAGATTGCAAATAGTATAAAGAATTACAACATTCTTATTTATCATTAGATTTTGGCTTCTTCTTCCTATTTTCCATATATTTTTACACATCTTCCTCTTCCTTCAAGTTTCCATTGTATTCTTCTATTACTCTATATAAATGAAAAAATCTTTTGTTATGTTTCCAGCATTGCTTGCTGACTGTGATTTTGGGTTGTCGTGATTCTGCTTATCAGCTTGTGCTCATCCTAGTCTAGTGATAAGTCACACCATGCCTATCAACCCTCGGCCACAACAGCTAGAAATTCCAAGAAGAGCGTACCCCTCCATGGTGCAAGAAGATCAAGTATTGCTTATCAACAAGAAGATGACCAAGGCCAAGCACATGGAGGAACCTATAATTAACATACTCGCACACCACTCTCGGCGAGGAATGGAAAGTGTCCATAATCCCATGTGCCCGTATTACTTCGACCACTTTGAGGCAATGGTCTCCCTCAATGTACTTGTGTTTTGCGATCATATGAAAAATTATCTAGCATTCTTCTCACTAGGAGGTACCACTTCAATTCAATAAACTTTGATTAATAAAAAATCACTAGAACACTCCACTAATTGCTCAGCTCGTCCCTAGAATATTCATTAATGCAAGATGCCCCTAACTGAAAAGCTTAGAGAAATATAGCATACTCTTTATGCAAATCCATTGCATATCCCTAAATCCTAAACCCTAAACCCTAAAAACTTGAACATTCATTAATGCAAGATGCCGCTAAATGAAAAGTTTAGAGAAATGCAAATCCATCGCATCGAATTCTTTTTGGAGGAAGTTCATTTGTCATTATATAAACTGGAAGCTAGCTTTATGTATGCTATTTCACTGGGCCAAGAAGCCAATTCACATTCTCGCTAAAATGTAAGCCTGCAAACAGTGAGAACACAACATTTTTTAGATGCAAGCAAATAAATGACAAATCATGATGTATTTAAATGTTGTTGCAAACTTCCTCTCTTTGGTTCCACTGTACATTACTGCTATATATATATTAAAAAACGGTGCATAAAAATGGCCTAATTTTCTTAACAAACGCAGATGAGACCTCTACACAGACAAACAAATGGAAAAGACATACTATACAAAAAAGAATCCCTGTCACTGGTTCACAAAAAAGTTCAACAATGCAAACTTCACATGTAAGCCAATCTTCCCCCCTTCGTTGACAAGCTTTGCAGCAGTAACTAGCCAGTGGCCAGGCACATTATTGGGACCCCGAACCACCTCAGTCATGTCCACAAATCTCAGCAGCTTCTTGGATTGTACGGGAACAGGTGGGCCATCAGGAAAAACACCAGAGTTTAGCATCGACAGCTCCTGCTTTGGTAAGGGTGGATTTCGTCTGCTGATGAATGTGGTACTCAAAGTTGTGCTGATATTGGATAAGAAGCTTTCTTTTTGAGAATTCGTTGGTGCTTGGGCCCACTCGGCCTTTTGGATGGTGCAGTTAGGAATGTGAGTGAAGAGAAGACGAAGATGGAGGACCTTCTTCAGCCATTTTCCCCTTGTAACAAGCTGTGCGCCGGTGACCACAAACACGCCATCCGATACTATGTCAAACCACTTGGTGCTGTGCTTCACAGCAGCGGCGCAGATGTGGGTGTAGCTCTGCCATTGAATTGGTTCCATGAATCCTGGAACAGAGTCTTCCGATGATTGCCACTTGCAAAGTCTGGAGGAAGTGGCTGATGCCAGCATACTGGGGATGCTTGAAAGGTGCTGTATGTGTAGTGCCAGCTGGTTGCATTGTGAGCCCTCGAGGTACAATCGCATCCCCGTTACTGGCTTGCAATCACTTGAAACCTTCAGAGGACGGATACGAATGATTTTTTTTTTTTTTAATAATGATGAATTTACCAGGTGCTTCATAACATTCTGGGCTTTTTTTCAATGCCTAACATAACTAACAAATTATAAATACACAAATCTCACGCATAAATCTTAAAAGCTATACATTCAAAACCTGAAACGCTTTAAGGAAATAGAAATACCACTTTGGCTCCATTGTCTAGCTTGTCTCTACTGTAAACAGACGTAACCCACAATCCCTCACTACCATTGGTCACCTCCAAGACTCATTTTTCTCCTGCAAACAATGTACCCAAGTGTCTTCACCCATTTCACCTCTCCCACTCCCAGTTTCAGATCTCCTTGTTCCATCAGAAAAAGAATCTCCCAATGGATAACTAAGAAATGGTTAGTCAAAGCTGGGGTCGAATACCGGCATAAAGAGGTGAAGATTGGATGGAAGGCCTCCAATAAGGTCTTCAGTGAGGAAGGAGGTCACTGACAGTGGCTGGCACGACCACAACTAGGGGGGATCTACAACAGTTGTCAATGGCGCTTAAGCAGCTAGCAATGGGGGAAAAATTGTATTTTTTCTGAACTCAAAACTGTTAGGTGTGATAATTGTAAATTTAATGTTTTTAACAAGCGCTAGGTATGCAAAACCCAGAACATTTTAAGGGAAGGGAACACAAAATAAACAGAATATTTGAAACCCTGAACTGCGCTACTAAAGATAAAGCATTTGAGTTCGGTAATGCTATGTAAAATTTTACAACAATGTGTTTTGAAAAATCAATAATGCACACATTCTAAAGTTTAAGACTATCAACATATTAACGGTTAGGGTTTAGGAAGGGTTTACGAGATTAATAAAAATTTAGTTTTGTATATGCCTCATAAATCAGTACCTTTAAAAGTTTGTCTGTAAACATATAGACAAGTATTAGGCTGGATCTTTTATGCCTAACAATTTGTATGAACACATTCATGAGCATGCCGTACAGACTTGCATAAACATAGCCTCCAAAATACTGTGATCAAAACACAACTACTCTCCTTAGATCTTACTTCCAAATAGTAAATTGCCTTAAGAATAGTATAAGAGGCATCCTGGTGGGCTTCAGAGGTATAACAGAGAGCGCTATACGATCCTTTCCAGTATATAATCATGTGAGCACAGATTATAAAGAATGAATTGTTACAATGTTATAGGAAAAAAATAAAAGGTTAAAGTTCCCATATATTAGCTTCAAATAAGAATAAAATGTTAAGGAGAGTGCGGATGTTATTATTATACTTTAAATCACTTAATCAACTCCCTTCCTCTATATCTCCATTCCTCTGTATAATAAATTGAGATAAGAACATGATCAGACAATAACGTATTAATTCATTCATTTATACACCTTATCACACCCTTCAAACCAAATCATATATTAGTAACATACACATGTAGCTCACTTTGAATTTCCTCTATAAATATTTTATAGCCAATAAAAAATGCAAATGAACCTAAATATAGATATTGTTATATTCTTAATGCGATTGGAAATAGCCATTCACTAAGTACACAAATAATGCCAACAAATGCAACGTTATGATATATCTCTAATAACTTCTGCATATCTTTTTGCACTTAAGTTATTTTCTAATGTACACACTAAATACATTCGTATAATATTTTATAAAATTAACAAAAATAAAATAAAGCTGTATTCTTAACTCATCCCGCTACTGTTAACTTAAATATGGATTCATGTAGCAGATGGTGGCTACAATGTATTCACAGTTTCAGGCTTGATGGGATGGGTGAAAACTCTAGGTCGAGAAAGCAGTGGGAAATTTATATTTGTTGGAAAAGGGAAAAGCTAATTAGCCCATGTTCATTTAAAACTCATCTTGGCTCAGCACAACTTAGCTTAGCTATTCTCAAACAACTTAGCATAACCTATCCCGATTATCTAGTTTATCTACTTTAAAGTCAACAAAAAATAATTTTAAATCATTAAGTCAAAATATCAAACCAACAGCATTACCAACTTAGCTTAGCTTTACTTTGCCAGAGCTTAGTTCATTTAATTCAAAAACTTAAACCACTAGTATTAGTGCAGATCGGCAAATAAATTGTTTTTGGAGATGGGGGGAGGCAAAGGTACTAATTTGGGGAGGGAGTTGGACAAGGTAAAAGGGAAACTAACTTATGATGAGTAAAAATACTGAAGGGCTACAGGCAATGTTAGGAGAGTGGAGGAGTTGACTTATTAATCAGGAGATCAAGTAAAGAAATCACCGGACTGATACAAGGCAATAGTTGAATGGTTACAAGGGTCAGTCAAACACTTAAGGCCATCAGCAGAACCATCTCAAGAACAGCAGCCGAAATCAACATCCATCTCTGGAGTGGGAAAAAAAAGAAGAATGTAATAAAGCCCAAGCTACAGTCTATTCGGTGAACGTTTCTGACTTTAGATTACCAGCTTAGGTACAACAAAGAAGCCCGTTGAGTAAGCGTCAAAATAATTTGTCAAGCAGAGAAGTCAACGAAGGCAGAGAGCTCAGCAGTACCAAGTCGGCCTCAAGAAAGCAGAGAGCTCGGCAGCACCAAGTAAGCTTTAATCGACTAAAAGAAACACTGTCAAGCCAAAAACTGCGGATTACGGAACCTCATCAAGCAACAAATAGCTAGGATCAGACGATTACAAACAGCACTAGCAGGTAATGTGGAGCACCCACCATCAGCCAAGAAGTTCTACCAAGGAGCATGGGACTCATGAATTAAGCTGACTCACATCTCATCCATGCAACAGAAGTTGCTCAGCCCAGTGCGAGTTAAGACAACTTTAGACTATCAAGAGGACCTCTTCCCAAGCCTAGCAAGAGGCATGATTAGTCAAACTTAAGCTCCCTTTGTACTCAGGAGGTTGTGTGGAGTTACATGATTACACCGGGCCTTCGAGAAAGGTAGCTTGAAATTATGGATAGTGTCGATTGTACAACCTTTTGCGGACAATCCCATTTCAAGAAAAATGCATTTTATTATTGTTATCTTTATTGGTTATATAAATAGGCCTCTAATGTTAGGGGTTCGATATCTTTGATTATATATATTTTAATGCTCAGCTGCCAATGTTATAAGCGCAATTTGTAACCAAGATCCCTGCATTATCTTCCTGTTATAATCATCTTGTTGATGCCAATTCTCCACCCCTCCAGTTATTTTGTGTTTGCATGTACAGTAGTCTGTAATGCAGCTCATCAGTAGCTCCAGTGAACGATTCAGGCAATCAAGCTCTCAGATCTACCGCCTGACTAGAATATCATAAGTCAACCATATTCAAATATGATTCATCAGTGAAGGCCCAACAAGTCAAGTGGTATCAAGGCTAAAAATATACTTGGAAAAAGTTTTTGTAAGTGGTGCAAGCCAGAGTCGATTAACGCTCAAATGGTAAAATTATCCTTTTGTCGATAAATGAAGTGAAGACAAAGTAAAACAACCTTTGATGGTGTACCAAGTAAAGTTTCCAAACGGAAGATATAGTGATTGAGTTCTCCAGATGTTATCGATAACGTAACATTTCATAGACCCAAGCTAAATCACAAGCTTCAAAAGGAAGCATAGATGCAAACACCATTAAAGGAGCAACAGCAAACCTAATAATAGATGTAGGCCCAGTTTATGGCTATATTGTGAGGCAACTTGAAGGCGAAATACCAAATGCGGTTCAGTCAGGTGCAAAACTTTGCCAGCATTAAGGCTGAGAAGCAATAAGGGTCACAAAAAGCCAAGCAAAGTTGGAGACAAAAGATTGAATGCTGAGGTGTGAGCAAACCTCCTTGGCCCCATAATTGTGGCCCCAGTTACTGTAAACCAGCCACCGCTGAGCAGCAGGACAAATGATGTGGCTCGTCAACAGTCATTCCTGATACAAGACGAGCGTTAATCAGCGAGCATTATAAGAAGTTGAGGATGCCGAGAAGGGTATCACATTCACCAAGCTTTACTGCAAGACAAGTCAGCAGGATCAAAGGAATTACGCTTGCCTTGCCCAAAATCGAGCTTGAGGATGTTTGCAAGGACTCAAGGCAGACCACTAGGAGACAACTGTAGATGTGAGGATTCTGAGAAGTTCAACAGTACACTCACCAAGCAAGAAGGCACAGTTATCAAGTAAGATAAGAGAGAGGAGCACAGAGTTGCATCTAGCTCATAGAAGTGCTCTCCTTTGGTCATAGAGGCTCTTGATCAAGGGATCATCATAAAATCAACTAACTAGTCCAAGGCAGCAGCTAACTGGTTACAAAGAACAATCGAGCATGCTTGGACATTAACTGAACCACCTCCAATAATAGCCACATAGGCAGGAAACCAAACATCCACCCATCAAGAGAAAAGAGGAAGCGAATGAACAACAATGAAACCAAGAGTTGCTGTCCAATATGTTAAAAGGTTTCCAACTATAGATCATCAACTAATAAACAGTCAGGAGTATGCTAAGCATGCACAACCAATAAGTTCGGTTAAGCAAAGATGCAGACGAAGATGGTGAACATGACAACACTAAGCCAGCCTTAGACAGCTAAAAAAATTCGCTGTCAAATAGCTAAAGGCACCCCGTGGCTTACCAAAAGAATCTGTTGAAGGAAAGTTGTGAAGCCTTGTACGTAACAGACAATCAAGATCAGCTGACTACAAACAACCCTGCCAATAATGTTGAGAACCCAGCCATCTACCAAGGATTCTTGCCAAGGAGTGTGGAGCACTTATTCAGCTGACTCCATATCAGCCGAGCAACAAACCTTCGTCCAATAAAGACAACTTGGCTTATCTGAGAACAAGTGAATTAAAGTGATAGCAACACAACTCTAGAAAAGGTGTTCATAAAGATGGAACGACGCCAATTCTACAGAAGCCTTTTTTGTAGCTTTATCCCTTTTCTATAATAAAGTATTTTATTAATAATTTGTCACTACATGGGTTGCATAAATAGGTCTCTGGTGTTAAAGTTTTTGCATCTTTAGTTACTTAAGTCTTCTCAGACAGTAAAATTTTAGTGGAGTTAGCAACCAGGATACCAAAATTATCATCCTACTGTAATCTTCTTGCTGACCCAGAGAAATCCTGCAGCTCTATTTTGTCCATGATTTTGTGCTTGTGTATATTGTTTGTAACACGGCTCACCAATCACTCCAACAAACGATCCTTCAAACTAATATCCCAACCAGCCGTCTAAGCTATAGGCTCTGCTGTCTAACAAGGATATTATAAGTCAATGATATTCAAATCCGAGTCCTTAGCGGCAACCCGAGGAATCATTAATGGGCTGTAAGGGAAGGGTGGTTGCTTGTGAAGGCGAGGTTAGCTAGACAGGAAAAAATGGAGATCGTGCCATAGGTGGAAGGCTAGGAAGGGTGACAAAGAGACGAATTGATGCTTGGTAGCTTTTAAATGAAAGAAATGAGGGGAAAGATTAGTAGTTGTTGTGGTTTCCAGGAAGGAGAAACTGGATGCATGAAAGAAAAAAAGAGGGATTTTGTGGAGGTAGGAAGAAAAGGCCTTCTGAAATCCAAACTATATTTGGGAGTAATGAAATTCTCAATCACTAAAATATGCCAAAATACATACTACAATCAATATCTAAAATAGCCCCACATCATGAAAAAAAGGAAAAAATTTAGTGGGAAAAGTAAAGTGAAAATAGAAAATAAAATTAACAAAAAAGACAACATAAAAAGAATAAAAAACACACTGCCAAAATTATTCCAGTTTCCAAAAATTGAATATTTCAAATATATTGTATTAATCAAATATGATATTTCAAACATTGGTTGCGACTGCCATATGGCATGAGCTAGGATAATATCAGTAATACAAGATTACATATGGCAGGTGCTCAAGTCAGTGATTTATATCTGAATTTGTCATTATGAAATTCATCATTATTAATCTTGATATCATTGACCAAAGCATATGGAACCACAATTTTATCTCCAAATTTATTTAAATCATGATCAAAATAAAATTATTTCAAAAGATTTCCCTGTTCTCTCTTTTTTTAGTTTTTTTTTCTCCTTTCAAAATTTTCCTCTTTTTGATCTTTTTCACTATTTTTAAAAACTATATAAGATATAACACTTTATGATATTGACTAAATTAATATATGAATATAGAATATAATATAATATGTAAAATACATATATTATATAATTGAATAATAGTGAAGCCACAGGTAGCTCGGGCAGCACAGGTTAGCAAACTGTGTTGGGCTATGGGCAAGTTGAAGCAAAATACATGCCAGGTTGCAATATACGCAAGACTTTTAAAGGGTTGAATTAAGTGTGTTTTTAAGGTTTGTACAAGTTTGTGGACTGCACATAAGCCAAACCATGTGGATTTGTAAATCGGTCAAAAATAATGCTATGGTGAGATTTTGTGGGCTGAGCAAGGCCGAGTAAGCTGAACCAAGTGCGTGAAATTAATTGAGTAGCATGAGTTGGGTCAAGCTAATGAATCAATGATTGACACTACACAACTCTAAGGAAGCAAAGAAAAAATAAGTTGGGAATCGGCGGCAGTAAAATTGGTGACCATCTTTAGCTAATTAGCCACAGGGAATAAAAAACCATAATTGACAACAAAGAGATGAACAATGGTGATGCCATGAGGTAAGCATAATGATGACACTATGGATTCATAGTAAAAGAAACTGGAAACATCTTAAGAAGATGGTGGTGGCACTATGAGGTATAAAAATGATGGTGATGATGCCCACAAATGAGAAAGTCATCAAGGTATGCTTTGCTACCAACAAAGAGGCAACAAAGAAACAACAATGGAGACCAACACCAGTGACGAGGAAGCTGATGTCGCAGAAGATGGAGTTGACAAAAATTTGCAAATAATGCAAAATCCTAGGAAGAATTCTTTAGTGCACAAACTCTGATACCAAAAAGGATGCAGCAAGTGAAAGAGAATAAAAACAGCCACTAGTGCTGAATGAGATGAGGATTACTGCAAAAACGATGTTGATGAAGAAAGAAAAAAAGAAAGAAGATAACTGCAAGTCATTATAAATACAGCCACGTTAATTAATATATCACCAAATACCTACAACATAAGAAAAAAAAAATACTAGATATCATAGACCTAATAAAACTCAAACCACTACAAAGCAGCCTAAAGTAATACAACAATCAGGCCCACCACTCTAAGTGCTTGATCATCAATGAAATTCACCCCACAATCCTTTCTTCTTTTTAGGCTTCAACCTGTATAAAGGTTGATATTTTTTTTTTGTAAGGGTAGCCCCTATACTTGCATCTTCTAGAAAGTAAATACTCTCATAGAATTTGTCAATTTTCAGTCATGTCTTCAAGTAAACAAATGAAAACACAGATTTATGTGGTTTAGTAATAGTTCACCTACATCTGGTCACATTCTTGTGAGTTTCACTGTTGCTTCAAAAAAGGTGGGAAAAAAGTTACAAAAAAAAAACCCTTTGGAATAGAAGACATGATTCATTTTATATTTGAGAATTTGAATTTGGAAAAAAATAAGCATATGGGAGTTTGGCATATTTTACATAACATTTTGATGAATTTATATTTTACATACCATTTTGATGAATTTGGCATATGGGATAGACTTATAATCCTTTTTCATGTAAAAATAAAGCTCATTCAATTGCTCAAATATGAAATTTTTTATATGGAAGTTTTCATAAATAAAAATATCAAAGAAGACAAGTTTACTTCTTTTCATAGCAAGCCTTTAAAATTGATAATGATGAGATGCATATCCATAGTGAGTGGTTTAAAAATTGGTATTTTCTGTTCGTGTTCTTTTAAAGTACCTAGTTGTAAAATGAGCATAGAATATGAAACAAATTAAAATAACAAACACCAATATAGCACTCAAATGATTATGTTTATTTCTACCGATGTTGAAATAAAAGGATTTTAAATCTAAAAAGCTTTATTTTCTTGTGGCAAGATCTAATTTTATAATAAACAAAATAGGTTCTAATAATTATGAAAAATAATATCAATGTAGGATGTCAAACAAAGTTTCAAATTAAACCCAAGATGTGGAAAATTGCTCACCTTTGACGAATATTTTGTTCATGGGAAGTTCACTCACGCTCCAATTATCTTGAATGATTACTATTCGCCTATTATAAATAGAGAATCATATATTGTGAACACCCAAGAAAGTGTGAGAACCACCTTTATCCACTAGTTAGGATTTATGAGTTATCTTCCTTAAAAAGAATAGAATAATTAAGCTCGATATTTCACAATCATCATCCTCCTCAGACTCTTCCTGCTCCGGATTTGACTTCGTGGTCCCTACCGTGACCGCCAGAGGAGTCTCCACAATGCCAACCTTTCAACCCCTTCATCAACCAAAGGGGCAAGTTCCTTCAAAATCTAGTTCTCATTTGCCATATTATCATGTCACCAAGCTAGTTTTCCCTTTGGGGACATATATCTTCTTTTTTCTTTTTCTTAGAATAGTAGTGGAAAACACGTTCATTGTCGATTTTTCATTGAGGTGAGGATGAAGTTGAAAGCAAGATACCTCATCCAAGATACCTCATCGTGTCCAATAGTATCAAATATACATTCTTGCATGTATTTCTATATCTCGTTTCTAATCCAAATTTATGATTCAAACTTTTCGGCAAGATCGATTTCAACTAATACGCGCGGCACCAAAGGGCCGAGAAGATTGGTGGTAGCGAAGTCGATTGAGCAGCAAAGCAAATAGATTGATTGCGTCATCATGTGAACCTTGAGTAGGGGAAATTTTATCGAACTTGGGGCAATGGAAGGTTCATCCTTAGGATAAAAAATGGTATCAATTTCAAAAGTTTCATGTAAAAGCTCTCAATGAAATACGAGCCATTTGCATAAATTCTGGTATAATTAGCTTCATTTGACAACTTGATAATGATATGACGAAAACCAGCTAACCTGTGTTGTATGAACTGGACAAACCCAAACTATGTAGAAATTTGAGCATCAACGGTTTTCCAATTGCAAATTTACCCATTAGAGAAAACTCGAAGGATTTGGCTAGTCTTTGGATTTCATCATTAGAAAGGATATTGTTTGTTTTACATCATAGGGATTTTATGGGTTTCATACCAATTAGGTCTCCCTGTAAAGTTGGAGCATCACGAAAGGAGAGAGGCGCCGAAGCAGCCATTAAATGCTTTGGATGAAGATCCGAAAGCCCAATTTCCTCCAAAGGCCTCCGGTTAGCCTCCGACATAGCAGTTGAGTCCACAAGCTCGCCTCCATCGTGTTCTCCGCATGCAATTGACGTGTGTGACACCCAACCAGGCACGAAACTCCTGTGCACAAGTCGACCAAGAACCGCCGACCCATCGGACCCGTCGTTGGTGGCAAGAGCCGCCAGCGAACAACCCTAAAATGTCGCTTCAATTTCACGTTTGTCGTTCACGTTCACGTCGTTCACACGAAGTTTTAGATGCCAGTCTATATTCATATATATTGAACACAAAGGTGTTCAACAAATATTCTCGATCAAAAATAAAATCATCGGAATACAAATCTTCATCTAAAATTTAAACAAAATTCTTTTCCTTGGAGATTTTGTGTGTTTGACCTACCACTTATAACAAATGAATGCTAGATTGGTAGAGGGAGGAGCTACATGTTGTTGGGGTTGGGAAGCTTTCTTTAAAGATGTAAATGAAAATATAAGAATAGCTAGCTATGTTGAGTAAGGGCACAAAGCAGTTTAGCCAGATTCAAGGATACTAAAATGCATAATCCATGGTAGCGAGAAAGGATCCTTTAAACTATATATAGGAGGAATTGTAGATGGAAGGGTTCTACTTGCCAACCGTAGGCAAAAGAGGCAAAGCACCATGGCCATTATTCACAAAAGAATTTAGTTACTTGAATTAGCTAGGCATGGAGATCTCAGTTTACAGAAAGAATTAAGAGCATCAGCGATTGTTAATTGGGGAAGGGGATTGTAACGACCCAATGTAATTACTTTTCAAATTATGTCAAAATCCGCTTCAGACATCAGGACCCCGGGGAATTTCAAATTAGGGCAAACAAAATTTCCATTAGCTAGAGATAATTTTTAGATCAAAATGCCCTAGGGTGAGAAAATTCGGATAATGAAAACTCCAGTTTTATTTTTCTGAATTATTTAAATCCAATAAATTGGGGAAATTAAATGTGTCCGAATTCGTCGAATTTCGTGTCGTTGTGTTAAGTATATTATTTAAAAGCTGCTCGAAAAGTTTCATCGATTTTTGAGCGCTGGTTTGCCCTCAATTAATTTTTGAAGTTTCAAACTTCAGAAATTAATTAAAAATAAAATATTTGTCTGAATCAAAAATTTTTGGCACGAGGGTGTTCGTTACATCATAACACTCCTCGGTGTCAAGTGTCGTCATTTTTGGATGCCAAACAGCAGGAAAATACGAAAATTTTGAGTTTAAGTAAATTTTCCTAAATTTCCTTGTTCTTCCTTATTTCTCCCCTGTTTCTTGCGACCCCTCCTCTGTTTCCTGCGACCCCTCCCGATCACAGGCTCTGTCCAGCTACAGAGCCTGCTGCGCGCGAGTCCTGCGCCATCTGCCGCAGGAAGGTCAGCCAAATAGGCCGACCAGCACCCTCTCCCTCTCCCCCTCTTCTCTATAAAACCCCCATCAGCCCTCTCCCTTCCTCCCCCAAACCAGCAGCCCTCTCCTCCCCCTCACAGCAAACCCAGCCAGCCCTCCCTTCCCCTGCCAGCAGCCACCCTCCCTGCTAGCCTCAGCCTCTCCTCCCTCAGCCCTTCCCCTCCCCTCCTTTGAAAGAGCGGCAGCTCTCCTCCCTCTCCCAACAGCCCGGCCACCGCCCCTCTGCCCCGGCCACCCAGCTCCGACCACCACGTCCGGCCTCTCTCCGTTATCCGACAACACTATCTTAGGCAAGTGGAGAATGAAAAAGATGAATAAATGAGAAGAGATTTTGCTATTTTTATTTATTTTCTTATTATACTTAATATTCATTATTATGAAAAATATTAGTCATTCACATTATTATTGTTCTTGTTAATTAATAATGATAACAATGCAAATGTTATAAATGATTATTACTTCCATTCGATTATTTTTAATTCAGGCATTTTAATTTTGACTTTTACTATTATTATTATTATTACTTTCTGCAATTTATACAGTCATTTTCATTGTCTTTTCTTTCGTATATTATTATTATCATTCAAATAATAATAATAATGCTATTATAAATAATTATTGCCATATCAGTAACTTAAAAATACGGATTTCTATCAAATTGAGAAAATGAAAGAGAAACAGAATAGAAACGAAGATAATAATATTGGCTAAAAAGGCTAATTAAAATATCAAAAACTTAATTACAGATTGAGTGAACTGTCTTTCACTCATCCGAACTTAAAAAACAAGGTATCAGATGTCTTTCATTACTCTTGTTTAATATGCTTTTTCCGCTTAGCATCGCACAAATTGATAAAAAAAAACTTTTAAAAGTCACATAAAATGATATATGAACAAGTTTTGATAAGTGAGTAGCAAGGGTTTCATGTTGATATATTTTTAGTCTGATCAGACAACTGCTAGGACGGTGTCCAACATCGACAGTGAGCCTATACTGATAAACCTTTGAGAGGGCAGGTATAGAAGGAAATTGGGACATGTAACACAAAAATGAACCCCCTTTTCCTCGATTTTGTACTTGCCCAAGAAAATCATGTTTTGCCTCAGATATCAAACGCCAAAATTCTATAATTGTTTTTGTGACTGCAATTACTTTTATGCTAAAGTTTCAGTACAACTGAAACAGGTTTGCAGGGATAATTTTATACAGCTTTTATTTTCTATTAAATTATTAATTATTTGGCTTATTATTTAATATTTGTAAAATGACATCTATCAATACTTAGTTTCACAACTAACTGATATTCAAATGTCTGCACTTTTAAAATGTGCCCAGATCAGGAGTTCATCCTTAAAGAAAGGTACTAAGAACCAAGCAACACTGATACTACTTCCTGCCAAATTATCGCTATTTTAACTCTATTTTAAGAGTTTGTAACTTTTCTTTTATTTTGATATTTGTATCCATAACTTGTGAATTAATGAATAAATGAGTTATGTTTTATGTCTATATATTTGTCTCTTAAGTCACTCAATATGATCATGCGGCTAAAGGACTTGTTATTCCCCACAATCGGTGCTGGATTAGCCCCAGCTGACCCGCACCGGATCCTCACAGGGGTATCCGGGCAATTGAGACCGAGCAAGTGCTCTTGATCCATGATCAAAGAAAGGGAAGTCAAGGACTGTCAAATGGATGATATGAATGTCATGGGACAAACGATTAAAGCATAAAACGATCTTAGATTTTGTGTGTGCACAGAGGGGAGACCATGGGCTGCTGAGTGCCAGCATGGAGTGACGGCATTTACAGTTAGGTTCTCAAGCTTTTGTGATTTATATGCCTCTCCGTCTCCTTTTTAAACTAAATACATAGGCAACAAAAAATTTTAAACAACAACAAGTAGGTTAAATTTTAAACTTAGATTAGTATAAAAAACTGAGTAAAACATTAGAAATCATGCCAAGTATTATTCAGTTTAAGGAACCAGAGGCAAACAGTAGAATTTCTATGGAAGCAATAAAAATCAGAGATCAAGGATCAAAGGTTTATATTTTTTTGTCTAACACGTATCAAAAAACTGTTCCTCAAATTCAACACATCTTTTTTTGTTGCTTGGTTAAATTCTTATCATCAATATCATTAGTCTCATCCCAGCTATTTTTAGGCTGACTTACATATTTTTCTTGTCCGCAAGTTCCAGTTGACTGGCATTAGGTGTTAAACCTATTCAATTAAGAAAAGCTTCCATTCTTACTTTTATCAACTATAAGCCTGTCTTATGTGTGCTTCTTCAGCCACTTTCTGTACGTTCACATCACCTAAATCTATTTTAAATCATCTTATTTAAATTTCAGCTGCCTCCTTCCCAATGACACAATTATAACTAATTTATCATTTTTAATTAAAACATCCATCTCATCTTTTTTGCATGTTCCACCTCAATTTGACTATTAGTTGCAATATGAAAATTTTATCTCTTCAAATGGAAAGGAAGTAAATAGTCGGCCAAATGGATGCAAATAAATTAATTGTATTTACAGGTCACGAACTCGAAAGTTTAGAATACCTGAGCTGTATTAATGTGAAGTCTAGGACCAAACAATCTAACTTGAAGTGTTGGATAAGCTTTCTTTTGCTGAGGATGCTGTGGACCAAGAGTTAGTTCATTGTACAGTGGGGCCCATTGACGTGGAACTTGGAACTCCAAAAAGAACTGTAATTCATCAGGATCAGGTTTATCTGATTAAATTGGAAGAACAATAAATCATCAATAAAAGCATTCATTTGAAACGTAAAACAAAGAATATAGTCTGAAATTCTTTGAAAATAAAATCCTCATACAAATTTAACCCTAATGTGAAAAAAAAAACCAAATATTTAATAGCATAAACTTAATTTACGTGATGACCCACAACTAATAATACAACACTGAAACAGTTCTTTATTAAGAAGAGGACTCACACCGAAGGTACAAGTTGATCGCATGGCTAAGATAGCCACTTCCTGGGATGCCAGTGAGGAGAGACGTGATAGGAACAAATTTAAACAGTATTGCATCAGGTTTATTATGTACAGTCTGTAGCCAATTGGAGTGGCTACATAAAAATGGATCTCCACCCCTCTTTGAGCAAATTATTGTAAGTCCCTGTTACAAGTTTTTTTTTTGTTTAATTTGAACAGATTGACTAGGATGATATTTGTGCACTTACGTCTTTACTTGAACTTTCAGAATGACTTGTCAGCAGCAAGTTGTTTGATTGCAAAATTTTGAAGAACACGTCAGGCACCTTCATAAGATGACTGTTTATCAACAGTATGACAATTAAAGAGGGGATAAAAAAATTAAATATAATTATTTACCTTGTTCTTTCCTCCTCTGGTCTTCTGATTTAGTGGAGAATCATCCCTTCCTTCTGAAAATAACAAATCTCCAAGATCCTCCAGATGTATCTTAACTTCTGTAGGAGTTACGGTTGAAGCATGATTCTGTCTAACGCAGATCACATCTTGACCTCCAAGACCCAATTCCACAATTATATGAGTTCCATAGGTGCGTATGAATCTAGCGTACAAAAAACCTCATCAACCCGCATTGTAAAATAAGAAAATAGTAGAATTGTGAAAAAAGATAACAATCATTGAACTCCAATTACTAGGCAAACAAAAGTTATGATGTAGAAAACAGTACTTTCAAACTCCATTTGTTTACTCATGATGACTTAATACTGGGTTGCTTATTAACCACATCAATGTCTATTGGCTAAACCCTAATGAACCATATCAAAAATTTTCACTTAGGTTCTGTAAATGTATTGTTTGAATCTACTATTTATAAATTAGATGTCGTTCCAAGCGTGTCCTTACAGGTCAAACTAGTACCAAATAGCATTCAATGTGATGAAAAACAAGTTGTCAATTGCAGACAATGAGAATTAGGAAAAATCAAAATTGCTATTGATTTATTAATAATAAATGGGTATTTTATATCAGTGAACATGTTGATTGCCAGCTCAGCTCATCACAGCAATTAATAACAGTTTACAACTGTTTAAAACTAATTAACAAAAGTAAGAAATAACTAACTGACAATTTTCAACTAATTAAAACAATTAGTTAATAAATTCTAAAACTCTCCCTCAAAATGAAGTGTAAATATCTTTAACACCCGTCTTGGCAAAGAGTGGAAATAAAATGAAAGAGGTAAGTGCTTTAGTAGAAATATCTGCAAATTATGTATGAATCAAATAGGCATTGGGAGAACACATTTTATTTCTTGGTCTCTTACAAATGGCAATTAAATTCAATTTGTTTGGAATGCTCATGGAAAACTGATTAGAAGAAATATGTATGATTGTTTCATTCACAAAAGAGAAGAGCAAGCTCTGAATTTTTAACTTAAGAATCTCACAGTAGTTGCTGTATCCATAATATCTCACTTGTAGTAGAATCCATAGCACGATACTCAACTTCAACAAAAGATTGAGAAATTGCATATTGTTTCTTTGACTTCCATGATACCAGTGAATCTCCATGAAAAACACAATAATCATTATTGATCATATGGATTAAAAAAACATGACCCAATCAAACTTGTAATGTAGAAGGTACATGACACAAATGCTTGATCAGGAGCAACTTTAAAATATCATAGAAGAAATAGAGATTTTCATCAATACACACATTTACATCCAACTGAGCATTTTCATAGGGGACTGGATCAAGTTTTTTTTTTTTCTATGACTTGTAATTCACTTTTCTTGGCATCCTACCAATGAAATGATGAAATAGCTTAATGATATACATGTAGTTTAGATTGAGAGGATATGGCATACACAAAGTCTCTATGTGAAATGGACAAAAAATCATATGACAAATAAGTGAATAGTGGATAAAAACAATTTTTTTGACCTGATGTAGAGCTTATATTGCAATGGAAAATTGGAAGGTAAGATGGGGCTTTATGAATTCTTGTAGATCATCTCTGAGTGATTTAATGGTGCATATAGATGGTTTACTTGAGACGAATTTGTGGTGGTTGGGTTAGAATTTTAAGTTAGGATCGATGGATAATTTGGTATTTCAGGTAGAAGATTTGGTAATATTAAATTTTGAGAGGGATTTACCATGTTATCTATAATAGTATATTTGAAAAGAAAATATTTCTTCATACAAGAGAGCATCTTTGGAAATAATTAATAGTTTAGAATTCAAATCATAGAGTTTATAACCCTTTACACCTGAAGGGTATCCCACAAAAAACACACATCCTTGCTCGTGGTTCAAACTAAGTATGAGCATGAAGTTTGAAAACAAAGCCAAGAGTTTCAAAACTCCCAATGAGGAACAATCAAAGTATATTTTATAAAAAATATCACTAGGCAATTTGTACTCAAAGCTAACTGAAGGTATCCTATTAATTAAGAAGATGGTTGTGAGTATACATTCACTCAAAAAACTAATTGATGCCTTTGACTGAAAGAACAAATCCCTTGCAACATTTGACAAATGTTGAATTTCCGTTCAAATATTGAATTTCACAGTAGAGTTTATTTGCAAGAATATTGGTGCAAAACTCCTATATCTCGAAAGATATAACTATATTCCAACTCTTGAGCATTTTATGATCTAAAGCTTTCAATCTTGCATGCCTCAATATATTTGAAAAATTTGGTCACAGTGATAAGGTCCCCAAATATACAAATAAGATAAAGAGTAATTTAAAGCAATTATTATGAGAAACAAATGGTAAATTTTTTTTTGCCAAGGGGCAAATATAGCTTGGATCTATATTAATGTATTTATCAAACTCAACTGAGGATTTAGAAAGTTTAGACAAAGGACAAGCTTTATCCACATGTTTTTACTGAAACTTTATTCACATGAAATATGTGTAGTATTAGCTGTAAACTCATTGGGATTCATCTATCTATCCTTCCAGCGTTTAGTGCATAAAAAATTTCAATCCTATCATCCATACCAATCATCCTCTAGCTATGGCAGACTGAATCACAATTTTATCAGAGAAGAAATTGGCGGTAACATGAAAATCATGTGTGAGAGCATTGCTGATATAAGGCTAAGATGAGAATCTGAAACAAAAAGAATATTCTTTAACAATATATCACTGTTTATTTTGCCGTGACCCATCATTCTGACTAGCATCCGCATTTAATTGGAAAGTCTTATTATTGATTTGCAAATTTGTTTTAAAAACAAAAAGGATTTTGCACTGCAACAAATGTGTCGTGAGGCACTGGAATCCAATATTCATTCATTTTGTGATACATATTCAGAAGTTAATGAACATATGTCTGCCAAGTGATCAATGGATAGATATTTAATGTACCCAGCATGTTGCGTAGCAGTTAGGTGATTTGAAAGAGTAGTACTGAGCTAACAGTTCTGATAACAGCTGAAACTTTTTATGAAGTTATTCATATTGCATTGAGTATCTTTAATACCATTTGTATTGTTGGTTTGAATTGCAATGTGACAATTCTTCATCACCTGATTCACAATAATAGTGCTAAGAATCGATGCTTTGCAGAGTGTGTTCGAAGCCTACTTATGTTTGGTTCTGTATCCACGTGGGTATTGTGCAGCTTACAGCATTTTTCAGCTCTGTTCAAGTAAATGGCAGGGAGAGCAGTATGTATATCCCGCTCTGTAATTAATATCTGATTTTCCCAAAAGTCAGCTGCTCGCCACCATTCCTATTGTTGTCTCTTTGGACAGCAAATGCCAAGGCAATTGGTTGAGCTTCCAAGTCAGCACCGACAGCATGTTGTCTCTAGTCTTGCACAATGAAATAAAATATTTAATTCAAAGAAAGGAGGGGATCAAATAGCAGGATTTGGCCTAGGAAGACATTCTGTGACATTTTGTATCTTTCACACAAACAGAAGAAACTGGGCCCAAAATTGCTCAAATCCTCCCAAAGTGTTTTAACTTTGTGAGGTAGACACTAATTCTTGATTTTGAAGAGAATTTACTAAATCTCATTTATCTAAAAATTTGTGGCCCATTGCTTCACAAGATTAGACCCTAAGTACGTTCTAGATTTTCAATGTGATGTCAGAGAAGATGAGACTCGCTGATATTTCCTTCAAGACATACAGCGTTATTATTTTTAATCCATGAATATAAGAACATGATATGTTTCTTCTAGTTTGTGAATGCTTCCATTGATGAAACCTTATTTGTTCTTCGCAGAAAGGGTAATTTCCATGGCAAGGCTCCAAGAGGCGTAGTCTCTCCAATGGGCTCTGCGTACTGTCAATGTTTGAGTTGCAACAAGGTTCCATTTTTGAGCTTGATGAAGAACTGTGGAAGTTTGGAAATTGCCATGGAGGAAGAACGAATATGATTGAAAATGATCAGAGTATAGTTTATAAGAACAATAGTGATCGAAATACTTGGAAAGCAAGACGCTTGAAGATTGAGGATTTTGTGCAGAAAGAGAAAGGATCTGATACCATGTGACAAAAGAAGTTGCAAACTGTAGATAACAAAAACTAATAAAAGAAAATTTGTTATTGGTTTAATTACAATAAATGGGTACTTAAGTAGGTGGATTATTGATTATTTGTAATAGCCCAAACTCTTAATCATCATGATATTATCTTTTTTGAGCAACTTTATAATTTTTTTCATCATATAATAACTTCCAAAGATATCACTCATCCTAGAAGTACTCCCAAAATAAGCACCGTATCTTTGAGGTTTTTATTAGAAACTCTATGGTTATCTCAAAAGTCATCTTGATGTTTAAAAATTCTGCTTAATTTTACTTGGGCTTCACAATGTCTCCCACTTGCAACTAACATCATTGCTAGTATCCACACACACGCCTGAGAACCAACATTCAAGTAAAATAGCCTCTATAGGAGGCCCCTATATGCTCAAGAGGTGATCCCCACCATATAGCACTTTGTCCTATCATGGTTCAAGAGGTGGGTCCTATGGTGCAGCACTTTTCCCTACATAGCACTTAGCTCCTATCTGACCCCAATGTCATTTTCTAATATATCCATAATAGTATAAACTCTTAAATACCAAGGTATTGCCCGTTTTATTTTATCCTTAGAAGATAATTTTATAGGTCACTCATCCTATGAATGCTTCCATTATGAGAATGCTTAACTTTGAAATTCTTGTTAAAAATTTTACCTTTATCTCAAAAGATATCTCGATGCTTAAAAGTTCTTATTCAGTATAATTTACAGAAGCAATAATAGCATTACAACTCCTCACAACTAATTAACAATACTAACAAACAACTTCAATGTCAAATTTACAAATAAGTAGTGCAGGAAATAAAATAAAATGAAAGATACTGAGATTTAAAAGTATTCAACTCCATAATAAATCCAAACCCACTCTTAAAGTTCCTTATTAGTGGGCCCTACACTTATTTTCTACTTCATGGGTGAAACAAAAACCCCTCTCACCCTCTACGCTCAAGAGAGAAATTGTGATACTTTATTTGGCTAAAGGTTATGACATAAGATGTTGGTAAATCTTCATTCATCTTGAATGAAAAGAACAAATTCCAAAATATATCTATAGGAGATTTAAAGGGTATATTAGATGATTTAAAAATCTAATAATATTCATGATGGCTTTGGTTTTGAAAAGATTACTAAAGATAATAAAGTGGTGTTGAAATTTGTTTAAACTTAAAATCTTATAATTGTTAATACTTACTTTAAAAAAAAATAAACATTAATTATTTGATGGCCAACATCGATTATTTGACGACCAGCATCAATTATTTGACGACCAACATCAATTACTAATTTGTTAATTGTATTCGTAAGATAGCTAGGAATATACTCGATGAATCAAAAGAGATAACACCTAGTTAAAAAAAGTCTATTGATGGAAAAAAGATGTTCAAATAAAGTTAAGAAAAAAAGATGTTACAAGAAATAGTTTAAGAGGTTGTTTGGCATGAAGTAATTCGAGCGTAAAGGAAAAAAAAATTACCTAAAATTTAAGGATTAAGGTGTAAAGTTGATGTGTCATTCATTCAATTTAATGAATACATTATCCAGATTATTACACGTTAATAACTTACATAAATAAAATTTTGTTTCTTAAAAGAGTAAAAACTAAAACTTAATACGTCAATTCTGCACCATGATTTTCTTAGATGCCTTTAGGCTATGTCAACCTCTTCCAACCGTACATGATCTGACATTATAAGAATAATGCCTTAGTGCACATCCTAAGTACAAGATATATTAAATATTACACTTAGCAAAAGCTGAAAATGGAAGCAGATAATATTGCAGGAGATCAAGGGTTTAGAGCAAAAATAAATTTGAAATTTTCCTACAAATAAAATGTTTCACTTGTTATAATTATGTCACTTGCCATTTCATCAACATATAAGAACCTCCATAAATATGTATGTATGTCATGATTTCATGAAGCAACATTAGCAATTATGTTGGGCAAATTCAAAACCTCGAGGTTGAGTTCATCACCTAGGCCCCCTCAAAGGCTCTAGAAGGCACCCATATAACTTCCGATGGACTAGCCCCGTCAATAACCTATATTAAACACCATTTCGGAACCCTTGCAAACATTCACAAGACATAACAAATACATTCTATTCTATGACATCATTATGACAGTAAGTATTTCATTCTACATCAACAGGGAAAAAGCTCAAAGCCAAGCTAAGCAGCAATAAAGAAATTTAAGTGCAAACACTAAAATCTATGCACCTTTGTTTCGACAGATCGAGAAGTACTCACAAAGTTGATGTGTCTACAAAAATTTATTTTCATAATTTTATTAGTCTTTGGAAATGACGCTTGCATTAAAAAAATCTCTTCTGTTCTCTAATTTTAAATCTATTATTATTTATTGATCTAACTTCTAATACCTACTCTACTAACAAATGATAAGGAAATCTACACTCATACTCTTGAATCCTATACTAATAGCTTGATTAAAATTAACGATTATCTCTTGTAATTGATTTATGTGATTAAAAGACTTAAAGGCAACTCCAAGAACAAATCTCAAATTCAGTTCCTATTACAGCAAATGAATAAACCCATTTTCTTTAAAATAGAGAAGTTTAAACCTGAAAATGACCCATAAATTTGCTCAGACTAGAAGATATTTTCAGCACAAAATCAGCCTTTAATCAACCACCAAATTGAAATTCAAACTATCATTATATTTTCCCCAAATGGCTGCTTAATGCAGCCCCAAATAGCGGCTTAGATAACATCAAATTGCAGCCTTCGTAACTCTCAAATAACTTACCATTAGCTAGAATAGCAGCCACCGAAATAATCCTTGATTAACAAGATAAATTACTAGAACCTAATCTTAAAGTTTTAACAAAAATACTTCTTACTATTATTGCAGGTTAAACTAACTATATAAATCATATTTAGTTATCCTGATTCCAATATAAAGCTCCAAGACAGCAGTAATCCAACATGAACATTCTCCAAACATAAGTATGATTAGAACCTCCTGCAAGTAATTATGAAAATGAAACTAGATCCTAGAATACCTTTGGAATACATTTATTATTTATATTTAACTTAATACCTAAAGATAATCTTTCAAATGATCAGAACATAAATTGTCTTAATATCTAAAAATGTTCGATTTCATAATACAAAGTTTCTAAATAATGAAACAACTTTAATTCTAAATTATCATGGCGAATGTAAATAACAAAATTAAAAGGAATTCGTACCTCTGTGATTTGAGTCTCGGCAATTGAGCAGGCACAGGACAAGGAAAGAATCGAAAGGCACTGAAGATCTCTTTCCAATGATCGATTCTTCTCCAAAGTATAAGAAAGGGTTTGGGAAGAAACTCTCGCATATTGCCAAGAGCAAAGGTAAGTCTAGGGAATGAGGTTTCTGTCGCTTTAGAGCTGTGATGACGGAGAGTCGGCGAAGGATCGAAGGCGTAGGAAGAGCCGGGAGGGAAACTGGAGTGCGTCACGGTACCGTCGAGGCTGCTGGATCACGGAAGAGTCGACGGAGGATCGAAGGCATTGGAAGAGTCGGGACTTGACTTCACCTCTGTCGTAAATTCCCGAAGGCTACACTAGTTTCGTCGGCTATGGTGAGGGCTTACGGGATCGGTAAAGGTTCAGTTGGACACGGAAGAGTTGACGAAGGATCGAAGAGCGTCGAAAAGGGTCCAGACTCATCCTCACTTTTGTTGTGAACTCCTGAGTACTGCGGCTAACTTCGTTGGTTAGGAAGGAGGCTTACGGGAATGACAGGAGTGCCGCAAAGTGCAAGAGGTTACAATCGGTTGAGCTCAGGTATCGTAAGGTTCGATTGCCTATATACGCTCCATTCGGCTTTGCTAAAGCACCGCACCTCATCCGCAGGAGGCGTCACACCCAATGGAGACATCCTTCCTTTGATACGGCATTGAAAAATAAATCTGCTTTCTCATCCCTTTATGTTACCATTTTAAAATTTTCATGCACTTTTCATTATTCATATATATATATATATATATATACACACACACACTTAAACTGAGGTTAAAGAATAAAATGGATTATAGTATGAATCAAGATTGGCGGAATGTCAACGTAAAACGAAATTCGGAGAGAAAATCAACAGAAAAACTGAAATTCGCGAGTAATAATGCAAAACAAACTATAGCGAGTATTTAGCGAAAATTAGGATTGGGCGGGGATGTTAATGTCTTTCTTAGTAATGACCAAGTGTCATTACACGTCGTCTTTCGGATGATAGAAGACGAATCGAATCGCAGTAGGCAAAAGCGGTCTTCCTAAAGTTCGAAGACGAAGGCCTTCCTTGATACAAGGCATGAATCGCACGAATGTTGTCGCACAAAGACAGGAATCACACAATTCGTTTAATCTCGTTCAATCTCATTCAAAGGCAAATAGCACAAATTAATTGAAGTTTGAAGACAAATCGCACGAATCATTTGATCTTGTTCGAAAAAATCGCATGTAGCTCATGTAAAAAAAATTTGATTCATTCTTATTGTTGTTCACATCATTTGATTGATTCATAAATTTTGATTTGTTCATTTTTAGGGTTTCAATTCAACTAAGATGAGACTTTTGAAAAAAAAATTCAAAAAAAAAATTTACTAGGGGTAATCTTACCCACACATGTTATTTGAAACACCATACTCTTGCAAATTATTTTAGTCTAAACAAAAAATCCAAATACAATAATATAACCAGATTACACTGTAATCAAATTACAGTATAGTTAAATTATTTTACCCTCACTTTTCTGCATGCCAAATAGTTCATAAGAATGATGAAAATTAAAAAATATATATAAAGTAACCCATCAAGAATCTAAAATAATAGTTCATAATGCTATGATTTTAGAAAATAACTAAGAAAGAAAGACATACATAAGCTCACCAAATTAAGAGAGAAAAATCAAGTACTTAACTCAAGTAAAATGCATTAAAATGATAAAAAAATATTCATTTTAGAAATAAAGGTATTCATTATAGACGGATAAATTATTTTACTAAACTTTTTAATAAAATTGTACTAATATAATTAATATGAGTAAGTTTAATGATTATAAAAATAATATTACTTGAACTTTAATTTGACAAGTAGGTAAAATTGAGACTTAGAATGCTTTAAAGTGAATGAAGGGTTAAAATTTGTATGATCAAATGCATCCCCATCAATGTGCGAAAATGTTTGGGTTAAGAAAGCATTTATTGGTTAATTAATATATTACTTGAAGAATAAAGATGTCAAATAAGAAAAGAAGCATTGTTATATCTATTAATAAATAAGAAAGATGTACAACTGTCCAATATAATTTGCTTTTAATAAAAAATTGAAATTCCTCTCCTCTGCAATTTTAGCTTTTTGGTTCAATTCATTGTCATTCTTGTCACACTGAGACACCTCTTCTCTCGTCCTTCTCTCAGGCAAAAGAAGCATCCTCTTCTCCATATAGTCGGGGATGTTCGTTGCGATGTCAATAAATCTAAGGATGACGATGAAACTAGATACGACTACGATGTAGTCGGGGACAAGGATGATAAGTCGGGGATGTTCGTTACAATGTCCTCTTCTCCATAAAATCGAGCATAAAACTTTTACAATTTTTTGTGAAGAGCAGGGAAATTACCACAACATTACATTGTAAGCATGTTCAAACAAAACACACAAGTTACAATTCCAATAAGTGCTATAAGATGAGGATACTAAGGTGGTGAGTGGGTATACAAGAAAGAATAAAATGAAAAATTAATTATTCATAGCAAGATTAGAGTGACTCCAATAGTGGACAAGATTAGAAAACATTATCTTAGATAGTTCAAATATATCAAGCGTATACCATTCGATGCCTTTGGAGGAAAAACTTAGTATATGAAGTTTGCACATGTTAAAAGAAGAAGAGGAATACCAAAAAAGGCATGAGAAAAAATTATTAGAAAGAATCTTCTCTATTTGGAACTTAGGAATTGGCTTCTATCTGATTGTGCATAACAAAAACAAAAAATTCATGTAACCCAAACTACTTAGTGAAACTAAGGCTTGGTGGTGGTGGTGGTGTTGTGTAGGTGGAAAAGTGAAGACATTTTCTTATCAAAGAGTAATATGTAAATGAAGATAATAAAAATTCAATTAATGGATGCATGATTATCTTAGAGGACATTGATGGAAGCATAGCATTAAGATTTTTTAATAAAAAAATCAGAACAAAATTAAGAAATTGTTAGACTAAACTAGCACACAAAAGGGGAATCCATTGGTGCTTCTTTTAAAAATTATAAAATTGTAAGATTAAATAATATTTTAAGGAACTTACGGAGAGGCTTATATTTGATCGTGCACAATGGTAACAAGAAATTCATGTAGCCAACCCCACCTAGTGGTATTAAGGCTTGGTGTAGTTGTTGTTGTTAGGAATTCTATTAAAAATTAGTCATAATTTTGTAGCAATATTATAAGCATTTAAGATTACCAAATACATAAGCCCATAATTGCAAAAAAAACTGAAGAATGAAACAAGAGAAGACAAGATATTTTCTGGTGGTTTGGCTTGTGTAAAGACCCACTCAAGTAGTAATAAATGAAACTCTTAAACATTGAGGCACCCTTTCAGATAACGGTGGAGTTCCTGATAAGAACTCCAAAGTTAAGCGTGCTTATGTGGGAGAGGATAGGTGACCTACTGGGAAGTTATCTTCTGAGGGTAAAACCATGAGGCTTTTCAGGCCAAAGCGGACAACACTTAGGTTGTTAAGAGTTTGGGCTTTACAAATGATATCAGAGCAGACTATAAGGTGTCAGATAGGAGCTAAGTGTCATACAGGGTAAAGTATCACTTCATGTGAGCAGCCTCTTCAACCAATGATGGTTAAGGTGCTACATGATTGTGGGTACATCTTGACCCTGTAGGGGTCACCTCTAATCCTATCTGCCCAATGGATGGCTCTTGGATCTGTGTGTGGATACTGACGAGAACGTCAGTTAATTAAGTTGGGGAGTAAAGACCCAATTAAGTAGCAATAAGTGAAACTCTTAAATATCGATACACCTTTTTAGATAATAGTAGAATTCCTGATAAGAACTCCAAAGTTAAGCATGCTTATATAGGAGCACTCCTAGGATTGGTGACCTGCTGGAAAGTTATCTTCTGAGGGCAAAATCGTGAGGCCTTTCAGGCCAAAGCGGACAATACCTTGGTAATTAAGAGTTTGGGCTATTACAAATGATATCAGAGCATGCTATAGGGTGTCAGATAGAAGTTAAGTATCATACAAGGTAAAGTACCACTTCATGTGAGCAGCCTCTTGAACCCATGATGGTTAAGGTGCTATATAGTTGTGGTACATCTTGAGCCTGTAGGAGTGACCTCTAGTCTTATCTACCTAATGGATGGTTCTTGGATCTATGTGTAAATACTGATAAGGACGTCAGTTACCTAAGTTTGGGAGATTGTAAAGACCCAATTAAGTAGCAATAAGTAAAACTCTTAAATATTGAGAAGCCTTTTCAGATAACTGTGAAGTTCCTGATAAGAACTCCAAAGTTAAGGAGACCTTTCAGGCCAAAGCGGACAATACCTTGATGCTTAAGAGTTTGGGCTATTACAAATGAAATAGTTTAGCCTCACCCTATGTCTATCATTTAATCCATACCACAGGCTCAAGATTTCCTTTACAACTCCTTAAGTTGTACCCCATACTTATAATATTCACAATCTCTTAGATCTTACCTAGAACGAAGAAAGCACTACAACTAAATGAAGACAAAGTTACACCATGTGCTTCTTTCTTAGCGAGAGCATAGATAAAAATTACAAAAATAGCAAGAAACTATCTTAACACAACAAAAACCTTCTCTTGAGATAATATCGAATGATCTAATGTCTGGATCATAGCCCAAACATTTAATTTTCCTTTAATCTCCATTTGATTTGAAAATGATTTTACAATAAAAAATTCTATGAAATTAGGCTAAAAGTCACGATAAAACATGTGAAAGTATTTCAAAATACGGGCGTTTAAATTAATTTAATTTGTTAAATGAACCGAGTCATATTTATAAAATGAGAAATGTTTAACCATCTTAAAGATCATTTAGGAATAGTTGGTTCATTAACAACTATCTAACTAGGATAATCTATAATTTATATAAATAGAAGATATTTTCATTCAATAGCTATAGAGGGTCATAATTTAATAGCAATATTTAAACATATAAGATCACCAAATACACAAACCCGCAATTGCAAAAAAAAAGTAAAGAATGAAACAAGAGAAGACAAGATACTTTCAGATAGTTTGGCCTGCCTACCTTCACCATCTAAATCTTAACATGATATAGAAATTCCCAACCACAAATCCACTAATCAAAGAAATTAAGAATTTAACAAATAGTTTAGCATCACCCTATCTCTATCATTTAATCCATACCACAGACTCAAAATTTCCTTTACAACTCCTTAAGTTGTACCCCATACTTAAAATACTCCCAATCTCTTGAATCTTACCTAGAACAAAGAAAGCACATGCAACTAAATAAAAACAAAGTTACATCATGTGCTTCTTGCTTAGGTGAGAAAATACATAAAAATTACAAATATAGCAAGAAACTATCTTAACATAACAAAAACCTCCTCTTGAGATAATATTGTGTGATCTTATGTCTAGACCATAGCCCAAGCATTTAATTTTCCTTTAATCTCCATTTGATTTGAAAATGATTTTACAATAAAAAATTATATGAAAGTAGACTAAAAGCCATGATAACATATGAAAGTATCTCAAAATATGGGTGTTTAAATTAAATTAGTTTTTTTAAATGAGAATTGTTTAACCATCTTAAAGATCAGTTAAGAATAGTTGGTTCATTAACAGCTATCTAACTAAGATAATCTAAATTTATATAAATAGAAAATATTTTCATTCAACAGCTATAGAGGGTCATTTAATGATTTGGCCTATTTCATAACATCAATCTTGAATGATTGTACCTTCATTTATCAAACCCTGATTTTTGTTTAACAATAATACACACATTTATTTAAACCATAATTGTATAACTATAAATGTTTGTTTATAATCAATAAATTATAACAATTTAAATATTTTATTCTTCATTTTATGATCCTAGCCGCCAGCCAGTCTTCATATGATCAGTGTACTACAAGAGCAATCTGTTGTTTCTTCTTCAGAATTTATCAGCCACGGATTAGAAGGTAACGTAAGGACAGTCATGACTTAATAGAAAGTTGTCTTAGGTAACATCTAACCATTCCTCATCCCAATTTCCTTGCCATGGTTTCACAAATTATACAAGCCAAAGTTTTATTTCCAAATTTTAACTTTTAAAGATGTCTATTTTAATGTTTTCAATTCCTGGTACTTTAATGAATATTCCCCCTTTATTTCAATATTCATGCATATTTTTATTAAACTTTTGCATTCTTTACACGCACCTATGTGAACTTCCCAAAGCATATAACAAACCTAGCTCTACCCTAACCTGCCTTGCATCAATATTTAACTAGTTAACTTATCCTTCACAATAAGTATTGGTTTCTTTGAGTTTAATGCAAAAGTGTTTCTACTACCTTAATAAAAAGCAAGTTGCTCATATATCATACCATAAGTGCTTTGTCTAAATAAAAAATTCTTTGTAGTATAAATATAATTTCACTTGCCTAAGAAAATTATCTAATGATTTAAGGATGATTCACTTCATCAAAGTTAACCATCTCCTAGATTCAAGTCATGACAAATTATGTCTATAAGCTGCACCAAACTTAAAAAGTAAACATAAACTTAATTTTAAGAAAATAATACTCCATTTGTAATTAGGCATGTGTATTCATCTAAGATTGTATGGGATTTATTATGCATTAAACTGGGATGAGTAACTTAAATCGTTAGCCTTGTTAAATGGATAAACTGAACTTTTCAACTAGGTACCACCTTACATAAATACATACTGGTCAACTTGCCAAAGATATAAGGGGTAATGTTCAGCAAACTCTATGTTGATATAACGCTAAGTTCGCAATCCTCAAACGGTGATGAAAGCTGTAAGCTATAGCATTATATCCACAATGAGTTGATAGAAAAATAATATTTACCTAGAAAGCGCTTTAGGCTCCCAACAAGACGGTACAGCAGTCTTTACTTCATTGCACAGAACTAATGGAGAAACCTTTAGTTGCAAATTGAATAAGGAAATGAAATAACCATTAAAAGCAAGATTTTTAGTGTTCTTAGCATCATCCAGCCATGCTCCACTTAAATCAAACAGAGAATTAAAATAACCCGAAGGGATTTTTCCTTGGATCGAAGACTTCTGATTGAGTAATTCAGACATCTGTTACGGGATAACAAAACAAAAGGGCATGACACAGTCCTTGTGACAATTAAAAAAACATTCAGAATAACATTAGTACGGGAATGAGAAAATATATAGAAATATTGAAAAATAATATTCAACAAGCTAATTATTTCATACACATTCATATTTTAATGATACACCGCTACTATATGATACACAGTCAGTTGAAGAAAGATATATATAAACCATCATAAGAATAAGAACCAATGTGACGTTTGTACATTTTTTTTGTGTTGTAATATATGTTGGAGCTAGAAGTCAAGGATAAATGTGATTCATTTCCAGAGATATATAAAAGATATGCCAGCAATCTTCTAGATTAAGAATCCAAAAAATGCGCATACAAAAAAGTTAAAAAAAGAGACTATTATCTCTTCCTTCATAAAAAAGTGATTCGAATCCCCATCAACAATAAATCAGTATGTTCATAAAACTGACATATAAACTTGCCCTAAGAACAAGATTCAGGATGGAGTTCATCAGAATCTAATTTATTTCAACTATTGGAATTAATAGTCAGTCACCAACCCTCTGTTCAAAATTCAGGAAGTACAAGTGATTCATATTTGGCACCAACCCTCTGTTCAAAATTCAATCATGCAATAGTAAAAAGGTTTAAATAATGAAATATTACACGACCCTTTCTTTAAAAATTATTTCATTTAATTTTCTGAGTACTCCAAATATGTGAATATGAAAAAAAAGATCAAACCTGTGATTCGAACTCGTAATAAGAAGATAAAAATGGCACGTATTAGGCAAACAGTTTAGAACTTTAGTTTTGGTTTCAAATTTCTATTACAAATTTTAGCTTTATTGATTTTATAGCTTTGACCTGGCTTTTAATCTATATAATATAAGAAATTGTCATAAAATTTATTAAAAAAAATCATATTTATATTGTCATCAAAATATAAAAAACAAATCTACATAATGAACATCGTGTTTGTACCATACTTGAATGAATTTTAAATTATATACATGTTATTGCGATTTCCGATAATGATATTTATATTGGTGCATAATATTATTATGATATATATTATATTTCTTAACTTAATGAGCTTAAATTTAAACAAAACTATAACTTATTAAGTTTATCTAGCTTAACTTATATTATCATATTTTAGTTAGCTTAAGAGACTTCAATACAATTCATTAGTAAATTAGCATAATACATACCTAATATATTTAACATAATTAATTAGTAAACTAAATGATTAATTAACTAGTTATAATAAATTGTGTAATTAATTAATTAATACAATAAATTAATTATCTATCATTGCTGAGTCCCAAGTCTCGGATAAGAAAGAAAGGTTGTGTTGAGTAGTTAGCAGCCAGCAAAAAAAAATTTCAAATTTTCTCATGATATAAATCCTATTAACAACTGTTATTATTATTATAATTAATGTAATTCTAATAATTATTATGGTTAATTAATTCCTTTATATTAAATTGATAAATAAATTAAAAGTAATAATATATTCATTAAGAACTAATTAATGAAGATATGATCATTAATTAATAATTAGTAAGATAACTACTTAATATAATTATTATTATTATTACTAGAATAAAGTTATATTAAGCAAAGCCAGTCAAAATAGCTTAATCCTACTAAGTTAATATATCAACCAAACAGCTTGTTTAGCATAACCTTAATTGGCTTAACTCCTTTAATCAACTAAGCTAAGCCTTATACCAAGCAATCCCAAGTGTATTCCAAGATTTGAATGTACATTATAATAACATGATATTAAAAATAAGGAAACTATTCCTTATAGCCAAACTTTACTTGCAAGTATTTGGCTTCTTAGAGCATTCCCAATTTGCAAGGCTATGATTGACTGCTTATGTTTCACACACAAGCCTTTAAGCAATGGTTATGTGTTATATTTTGGGTATTGTACAATGTAACCACCTAAAAAAGGTATACAATCTAGCAATCACTAGTTCTGGGTCTCACATAAAAATTGGATTCCTCATCATTACAACTTATTTGTTGGAATATGAGTATAGAAAGTAAGCATTTAAATTTTTAGCAAAAGAGAGTAGATTTATTACTCGAAAAGTGCAACGATCTCCACCTTCTAAGTTAGGGTTCAAGAGCAAATCTTTCAGGGGTAGATTTGAGTTTTAACCAGTCTTTCTCCATATAGGTCCTTCAAAATTTAATTAGAGCTGGGGTTAATGATTTCCTAAAGGTGCAAGCCCCTATAGTTAATTACCCCTCCTAATAGTTTAGGAGAGAGCTCTCAATTAACTAGTATCACTATCTTTTTAATCAACAACAAAATGGGAGCTAAGTGGGAGTTGACCCGATCAAGATCCCACGGTTTCGTCATCCCAGACTTGTGGTTCAATCTATCAATGTTAGAAGCAATTTTGCCCATAACATTCAAAGAATATAATTAGCCACCATGAGTTACCTCAGTCTCGAATAGACTAGATGGAATATGTAGAAGGTTTAAATATGGGATTTTAGTATCTTCAATTTGAAATTTACATCCATTGGAATACTCAAGTTTGTATTTTGTTGGGCTTACATCTGTTAAGAATGCGCGTGTTTGATTTAAGATGGGGCTTATATCTATTTAAAATGCAATGTTTGATTTAGAATGATGCTTAAATCTATTTAAAATGCAATGTTTGATTTAGGATGATGCTTAAATCTATTTAAAATACCCAAGAATAATTTGGAACAGGGCTTACATCTATTTTGAATGCCCAAGATAATGAGTCTTATGACCTTAACATATAAACAAGATAGCCCGACGTGGTTTGTATTTTTAAATCTTTAGATCTTCATGTTAGATAATATCAATTAGTTGATATCAGATTATTCAGTATTAGAATATTCTAACAAGATTTAATTCAATGAGAACCTATTAGATCTACTAGGAATCAAATAACAACTTGATTAAGACCATTTAAGTTACCTATGAATTATGATTCTTATATACCCCCTTTTCATACATACCCTTTTACCATTTCAATGCTTATGCATTTTCATATATTTTCATGATCTTTGATCAGCTTTGCCTTTCATGTACAGGTAATAAGTACTTAGTAGACTCATAACTGATGCACTGATAGTTGCACTGTGGCCTATGGTGGAGCACTAACAGCAATGCAGAACAGCTTAAAGGTGGAGCACCGATGGTGATACCGAGTAGCTTGAAGATGGAGCACCAATAGAATACATTCTTGAGCAGTGAAAGTTTTTAGGATTTAACTCAAAAGATGATGCTGAGAGTGATGCCATTACATTCTTGAGCAGTGAAAGTCTAAGTTATTTGATTGCATATGTGAGACATACATAACAATACTGCAAGCAGCTCTTTTCTCTTTTTCTTTTTGTTTATATATATGTTTGTCATGCATGATCACTTCTACATGCCCATGCAAAAATCATGTGAATTTTGAAACTTCATTTAAATTTTAATTCCCAGATTAATTAATTTAATTCGTTAACAAAATATAGTTTTAATTAATATTATTAATTATTTAATTATATTAATTAATTTATTTATTTATTGATTTTCATGTAATAAATAATTTAGTTTAATATTAATTAAACAAAAAATTTGTCTATGAAACATTGAAAATATAACAAGATGTTTTATAGTTATAGAAATTTTTGATAAAATTTTGACAATATAATACTTCAAATAATATCAAAATCATATTTCTCAATAGGGCCCAATCAAATATCAATAGAGAGAGTATTCTAATCGACCCAGCAGAATCAAAGATCAACGGAATGTGGGATTCTAAGACTTATACATGTCCTTGCCTTGTACTTGCACATGTGCATGTACTTATTTTTGAACCTGTACCTATTTCCGGCTTCCTATGTTTTTCATTTCTTCTTTTTTATCTTTTTTTTTTCTCTATCTCTCTTTTCCCATTTTTTTTTACCTAGTTAGTTGCTCGACTCAGCTTGGTCTCTGAAGGCTTTACCTCTGCTCGCTCCCCGATAGCTTCCGTAACGGTGCTCTGCGTTACTCGATCGCTTCTGCTCGAACGAAGGGGTGGCATCTATATTTATAGGCGAGGGAAGATTAGTAGTAGCATAAACGATTGCTAAGCAGTTCCAGATGCGGTTCGTCCCAGGCGGTTGCCAGGGATCGACATTGTGTTCAGTTTCGCAACGATTCTGAGCGGTTGTGGAAGGATTGGGGGTCGTATGTAGTTGCAGAGATCGTTCATTGCGTTGTTGGCGCTATTCGATGAATCCTCCACACGTGCAGCTTCCCCATCACGGCGTCAGGTCTATCACAAGCAGGTAGTCCCTGTATTGTCGATCGAAGGTCTCCCCTGCGCATGCATAAGAGAAGCAGGAGCGAAGGAGACGACGTTGTAAAGTGCCGTAGTGATGATTGTATGAGGCGGAGGCGGAGGCGGAGGCATTCGACTTAGGAGGCTGACGTGAGAGATACAAGCATTGACGCAGGCAGGGGCGGTGTCCACAATGGACATGAAATGCAAAGGCGTAGAAGGAAGGTGATCTTCTCCGTCTTAAATCGGCTTCTCCTTCTCTGTTTCTGGCTTCTTCTCCCCCTTTTTTGTTCTCTCATTCTCTTTTGTTTTAATGAAAGCATGAACCAAGGAAGTTTTATTATTGAATCTTAAATTTTTGTGGTTATGCAAATGTGAAACTGGCCCCTACTTATTATACAAATGGCAGCTGCAACTGTACGGCTAGGATTGTGCTAAAACATTACAATCTAATAAATACGAATCTCCAAAAATTCTAGAGTTTTCTATACTAGATAATAAACTTTCTAATCTTTCTTTAGCTTAATAAAAACCAATATAAAAGTAAAAAATATAAAATCATAACTCAAAAGTATTAATAACCTTTCTTTTGGATAAAAGCTTTTGTAAACATATTTACCAATGTTCTTCAATTTTGCAGTACTTGTGATTGATCTTTTTATTAGTATCTACTTCTCAAATTAAGTAGTACTAAATATATATTATTTGGTCCTATTTTTCCATTATTAAAACTGAATTATTATCACAACAAATCATAGAAAATGTAATTAATCCATATCTTCAAGAACATGCTTTGCCATAGTTAATATATGCTCTAATTCAACTAAAGAATGTCCTTCGATGTCAATGAAAATATTCCTAAGGCTAGAGAAAGTACATGCACAGTATTTCATATTATCTACAGATCCTTCTCAATACTATCAATATAATCTTGATTCAAGTGTAGACAGTACCAAAAACTATAACCCTTCGCTCATTATAGATACATCAATACTCTCTTAGCTGCTTCATGATAAATTTTTCTTAAAGTTTGCATGAATTTTTATAAGAAAATTACTGTATACATTTTATCTGACTTTTAAGTTTTCTAGTAGAGTAAGCTTCTAATGAAACTTAAATAAATAATGCTATCAGCTTTAGGAGGGTCATAATGCTTCGTGAGATCTTATTAATGCCAAATGTAGAAAAATTCTATATTAATCATTCATTATAAACTTCTGCAAAGACAATGCACTTCCCTTGAGATATAATATCTCATCTACTCGTGAATATACTTCCATCACAAGAAAATCTATCACCAAGCCCAAATCTATCATCTCAAACAGAATGGATTGTCGATAAAACATTGAAGAATTATATTGTCACCTTTAAGATTGTCATCTTCCTTCATGATGTCTAATGATATAGATAATATCTTGCATCCATTCATTTAAAACTTCTTCGAAGTTTTTGTATACTTCCCTTGAGATATAAATATCTCATCTCCCATTTGATGTATTTCTATCCCAAGAAAATAAGTCATTAGAACCGAATCTACCATCTCAATTATCATCATTAATTCCTCCATAAAGTCTTTTTTATCAGCTTCGCATTATTTCACAAGTAAATGAGATCATACGTTGAACTTTAGTGTAAAATGATAGTTCACTTTTACTTCTGAATACCTACTTTATGAAGTACTTGTTGATTTGGTTGTGCCAAGTTTGATAAGTTTGCTGTAACCCATACAAAGTTTTTTAGCCAAAAAAGTTTACCTTCTAATCATTGCAATGCGTACCCCACATTGCTCCACATAAATCTCTTCTTCTTAATACCCATTTGAAAATGCTGATTTCATATACAGCTGATGAATTATCCATTTTTATGAGTAAAATGTCTTATAAATGACCTTATATTATTAAGTCATGCTACTAGAGTAAAAACTGCATTTATGAATATGTCAAAAAACTCATTGTTCATGAACAACTTATCAAGAAGTATGATTTTGCTTGATAAGCTAACGAGTCGTCGTACTTGAACACTTATTTAAACCATGATAGCAACGGTGCCACGTTCGATTGTGTTAAACTTCATAACCGCTTGATCATAGATTAATACTAAATATTAATTATTCATTTAATGTAAAATGATGATTGTACAAGGATCTTTATACACACTGCATCAAAATTTTAGAATAATGCATATTCAGATATTAATATTTATAAATAAAATACTATCGTTTTCAATTCAAAATCTTTATAATTACATGTTGATATCAGATTTAATGCACTTTAAATATGTGGAGGTGTAAGTGCTTATTTTATGAATATTAAACCCTAGGAGTCCGATACATATTAATTAGAATTGTGGGTGCTACATATCCATATTTAAATTATGTAAATATTTATTTAAAATTCTATACGATATTAAGTTAAGCCACCTTTTATGCGCAAGACTCGAACTCAGACTTTTAGAACAAAACGAGAACAAGCTGTCTCAAATATACCCATAGATTATATTGTAAATTATTCCAAGTATTGTGTATCACTTAATTACTAGTCTTTTCTTGTATTTTTGCATTGTGTTGAAATTTATTTTTGTAGAATCACATTACTCCTAAAACTTATTTTAATTATAGAAAATGTAATTGTCCCATGTATTATTTTCCTAATAATCTTTATTTCTTCTCGCATTGATTTTCTCCATTCATATTTTGAGGATGCTTCAAAGCTTTTTGGCTCCACAATTGTCAAGCAGCATTTCCAGTATATCTCTACTGAGTGTTTTATTCTCCTGAGATAGAAAACCAAAAGAAGATTCCAAGCCTTTTATTATTATCTGAAAACAGCTTGACAAACAAATATTTCATTTTCATATCATGCTGATTTTCCTAGATTCCAAGTCTTTTAATATTATCATTTTCATATTTAAAAACAGCTTGACAAACGAAAAAGAGATTATTTTCACCTATTCTCTCTTTTGAGAAATTGGCATGATAATTTTTTGAGATCACAGATATTTTCAATGTGCTCAAAATCTTCATGATTTTTATATTGTGATTTTCCATTAAGCCAACATTTTTTCTCCAAATGATTTCTCTTTTGCAAATGCCACAAAAAATGTCTACTAATACTTCATGCTTGTTTCCTTAACTTTTTTTCTTAAGAATAATCATCGTTTCTTTTTGCTTATGAGACCACAAATTTATTATATATTGAAAAGCATTTACTATATTAGTTCCATTCTATACAGTCAATCTCTTATCATGTGCCTTAGAATAACCTATTAACTACATTAATGACAATGTATTTGTATTTAATGGCAATCTCAATATCTATCAAATTATTCAAAATCTCTTTGAAAAGCATACAATTTAAAGATGTGTGCCTTTTTTATTCCTTGAAACTTCTATAATGTGTCATAAGCATCTTTTGCAATTGTTTAACTGTGATTTATTACGAGAAATTTCAGCCACAATTTGTTGAAAAGTGAACAACATCTTTAAGTCTTTTTTGTCGATCTCCACAAGCCTCTTATTTTAACTTGTGAGAGTAAAATTGTATTTGAGAGCTTTTCATCTTTCTTAGAAGATTTTCCACAATATTTATTAGCAATAAAAAATACAAGTTTCTCTCCCAAAAAATTGGAAGAGGAATGGAAGCAAACAAAAAACTAAAGTTTTGTTATTGATTATCAAATTTTTAATGGTTAAGCAAATAAAAAAACATACCACTATTTATTTGTACTAGTGACATCTCATTACATATTGCTAAGATTCTACCAACATATGTTTGGCAACACATTTCAATATAATGATTGCAGTCCTTTATCTAAAATTTTCTATGTATCTATAATATTCTAGAATTAATTTATAGAATAAACCTTCTAGAACTTTGGCATGTTACATTTACTAAAGCTAATATAAGAACAAGAATATTTGATGGGTTACATGAGCATCGCATTTCATCATTATTCAGCCTTCTCCTGCAATCTAAGATCGCTTTAACATTTGAGAATATTACCAGGTTCCTGTTTCGCACAGATTGAACAAGAAATCATCTCTACAGTAGGCATACGAGACATTGTGGAAATCAAAAAGTCAGAGACACATTAAGGTTAGTTCTTATTACTATTATGTCTTGAAGAGATGCTGGCTAAATGATAATTACATAGCATCTCTTAAATTTAAGGCCAAACAAAAAAATGCAAGAACGGGGACTTGCTGAACTAAAAGAATTTGCTGTAGCCTCCAACAACTTAGAAGAAAGTTCCATGAAGGAAATGTTCACACATAAAATATTTGTAGCAAAAGTGCAGGCTTAAGCAGTTTTCAATGCCAAGAAACCCAGCCAACGAGATCCTAGAGCAATAATTACGTATAATCTGAAGGCCATGGACGCAACTACATCTCTGAAATACAATTTCACCATACCAAAAAACGGCAGCTTATATGGCTACCAAATACAAACGGAATGATCTCAATATGAAAAAACAATCTCAGCGCATCAAAATCTGCTTCAATTTTTATTCCTAACGGAAAACAGACAACAAAAAGCAATATATAAGAAACAACTCGATGTAAAAACTAGAGTTTAGAGATCAAGCACCGTCCAAGGACGTCTCACTCTCCAATTGCCAATTATCGAACACAAAAAGCCAGTAGAACATCATTTCATTTTTGTGGGGAGTACGTTACTTTTATTCGGTCAAGAATATCACAGCTGATTAAACTCATTATTCAGTTCTTCTATGTTCTCTAATCTTAGATCTTTAGATGAGTTAACTTGCAAATCACTGCTACAAACTTATCCAACAGAGGAGCCCGCGCAGAGCAGAACACTAGAAAATGAAACAGGAGGGAAAGAACCGGAGGGACAAACCTGATTAAACTCAAGTACATCAGAGCAAAACCGTATCCGATCTCCCTTATCGCACCCGATTTCCCTAGACACCCCACGAACAGTGAATCCCCCGGGGAAGACGAGGTCTTTGGTATTGAACTCGTCAAGCTCAACCAAGCGCTGGCCAGGGTACCCTTTGGCAAACCTCAGTCGGAAGTCAGATGTGAGATCAAACCCCAGACCAAGCGATCGGAGCGCTCTCAACTCCACCGGCTCCCGCTGCACATTCTCCATTTCCTACCGATGGTAAGCTTCCAGTCAGATCAATAGGAGAGGACGCATCCAGTCGGGTAGGTAAGGAGGCGCCGACGGGGAAAACAAGTATCGGTGACGTGCTGTGAAGGGCGGGACTGGGAGCGGACGTAGGGAAGTGGATGATGCTTTTTTGAAGTTCAACCGTTTAGTCAAGGAGTCGCCGGTCAGCAGCGATTGATTCCTCTGCCTTTCATAACTATCAAAATATTAATATAAAATAAATAAGAGCCCGAACGCGAAAGATTTTCCGTAAACTTTAAATTTTTATTTTTATTAGATATTTATTTTTGGTTGACCTGAGCCTCTAATATTGCTCACATCTCTTTTTTGTGCTCGAATCTAAAAAGCATTTTCTAATAAATAAATAAAACAAAAAATTAAAAATATTTTAAATTTGAGTATTACTACACTTATACTTTAATATACATTAAAATATATAGATAATATGTTAATCCAACATGTAAGTAGATTACTAGTTAAATATACTTTTTTTAGGATCTATATACAAAAATTAAAAAAAAAAAAAATTTTATTTGTCTTAAATGTAAGTCATAGCATTTTTTTTCTTAATTTATGAGCTATTTTATATCAATTTCTTAACTTTTATTCATATTACTCATCATTTAAATTGTGTTTTATTTAATGATATTTTTTTGATAGATTAATGTCTTCTCTAATTATAGTTTTAAGTTGTTGATCAACCTCATGAAAAATAATTGAGGCTTGGTACTAAGTAATTTTATTCCTTTTGTAAAGAGTATTATTATATTATAAATTAATATACACTAAATTATATTGATGATGTCAAATTAATGTGTATATAGATTATTGGTTGAATATATATATATATATATATATATATATATTTTTTTTTTTTTTTTTTGTAAAATTAACTAAGTGCCTAACATTTATCTTAGAATAAAAATAGTTTGATTAGTTCAAATTTTACATGTATTCTATTTCCTGTATTTATAGGAGAATTCTTAGTTAATATTTCTTGAAGAATGGATTTACTACGGCGGTCTGCATCATTTGGGTTTCAGCATTCTAATCAAGTTAGTAGGCTATTTATAGGAAGAGAAGGGGGGGACGACATAGTGGCGACCAGCTGACCGGCATTGACGATGCCAACAACCGTTGGGAGCTCATGTCATTGCGGGAGGTGGAGATGGGAACAGGGCCGGGGGGAGAGGGTTCCATAAGTGTTAACCAAGTAAAGAAGAAGCAGATCATAGATTTCTCTATTTAAAATATTCATTATTTAATTTAGCCTTTATGTTATATATATATATATATCTATCTCTTAAAACGAACTCTATGAAATTGGTCATATTGTGTATTTTGATAAATGTACTCTTCAAAAAATTATTTTGGATTTATATTTTAATTTAAATTAATTGTCGTATATTAAAGTTTCTAAAATACATTATGATCAAATCAAAACTCTGAATATCATTAGATTCAGGTCACAAATAGTGTGATTTTTTATCATAGTAAGTACGCATAGTTTGAAGTAATATAAGAAGGATGAGTCCCATAATTTATCATTCTCACGGATTAATAGAGTGTTACCGGTTAGTTTTCTCTCTTCTAATGCTTTGACAATATAAAAGTTGGTTTTTAAAACTAAACTAAATCTACGTATGCAAGATAAGAAATCTAAGTTACAAGGATGAAATTATGATTAAGAAATCAGGGAGAGTTAAACTAGTTAACTATGATTCAACCTTCCTAATAATTGTTGAGTTCTTTAAATGGTAATTACATAAGAATACTAATTTATATTTCTAAAGGATACAGATAGTTAAACTCATTAGTGATTTCTCACGCACATGGATCACTCATCCCTAAATCCTAAGATCGTCTTTAGTAGATCTCGTACGAGACCTCTAGATTTTAGACCTTAACGTTTAAATGACATCCTCTTTAAGTTTTATCGGCAATCCTTGTCTAGTGCAAATGGAACCAAATTTTCATCTTTGTTCTCACTTGCACATAGACATCTCCATATTTTAAGGAAAGTGTGTAGATCTTGTACTTCGGCAATCCTTTATACGGTCCCACCTTATGCCTAAGTGTGAGATCGCTTGAGAAACTAAACATGGAAGATGAAAAATGAAAGTGCACACAAATCCTTGGTCTGGACTTTTACTCCGATCTAGGGTTTGATGCAACTTATATGTATAGTGCACTTGTATCATTGAACAAGACTTGTTTTGCTCTAGGTTTTAAGGCATTCTTGTGTCAAGTGCTCATAAATTCTTGACTTCTATACTTCAAGTGCACATACATCTTGGTCGGAGCTTTTTGTTCAATCCAAAGTGTAGTTAGTACTTGTGAATGCACTCCGTTGATTTTAGTAATAATTTTATAATTGTGAAATAAAATTAAACAATGGACTCATCACAAATATTTATTCACAAATTACACAATTTGAACTCAACATTAAATAAAAAAGTTTAATATATATATCTAACGTAACTCTTCTCGAAAGGGGGGCGGGGGGTTTAAACTACCATTACAAGTAAATCATAAGTAAAGATAGAAAATATAATCAAATGCATCATGATTTTTATACAATAAAATACAAAAAAAAATGAATAAGGGAGTGAAAAAGATGTTACTGAAGGAACAACCCTAAAATTCTCTTCATCTTCTTCTTCTTCCTTCTCAAGTCTCTAATGGCCACCTAGGCTTCCTCTTAATGGTGGCTAAAAATGTCCTATGAACCTTAATTTTTTCCTTATATTTTCTTCTCCTAATTCATCCCCTTGCATTCTAACTGATCAAGGTTTTTGTTTGAACTTGGAATCTCCCTCAAAACTGCCCATGGAGGGCCAAGGGATGTCTCCTGACAAGCCTTGAAAATATACTAAAATCACCCAAATATTTTGTGATATTTTGTATTAGAATATATTAATTTTGATTTTTTTTTAGTGTGTTTGTTTACATTTTTACTAAATTATGCATCGAAAATGGCGGTCGGGCGCTCAGGCGCGCGTGAGCGCCCTATTACTACACTTGAGCAGCACTCAGAGCCCTAGGCGCTCGGGCGTGCTCAAGCGCCCTAGTGGTAGAACCTCATGCGATCAGGCGCCAGAGTGCCATAAGCATGTGCACTTAGGTGCCCTATTAGCAGAACACAACACACTCATGGGCACTCAAGCGTGCTTAAGCGCTAGAGTGCCAGAACCTGTAGTCCTCAGATGCGCTCAAGCACTTGACTGGCGAACATCACACACTCAGGCGTGCTCAAGTGCTCGACTTGTAGAATATAATGTGCTCAGGCGTTGTAACAACCCAAGTTTTTAATCAATATTTAACAGTCCAATTGACCTTAAATCTCTTTTAAGGAACTCAATTTGACATCTAAAGTTAGTCCCGAAGTTTTGATCCAGTTTGGAGATCGAATAAGTAAAGTCCTAATTTTAGACAATTATTTATATCAAGAAAATGAGAAAATTATTTAAATCTCAGATTAGAAATTGGACTTCGCCAATACGTTCCTCACCCCAAAATTAGCTTGGGGTGAAATTTTGATGAGTTTTGGAAATAGTCAAAATTTCATAAATTTTTATTTGAAAAACAATATAATTAAGTCAATCTCCAATAGAAAGTATGACTGTATCTTTTTACTCATAATTATGTTAAAAAATTTTTAGAATAACATAAACATTTAATTTCTAATATAATATCTATTAATTAATTAATTAATCAAACTATATACATATATATATACATATATATATATATATATATATATATATATATATATAAATGTTTAGATTTTTCCTTATCTCTTAACCTAACCCTATCACATGCCGTCGGTCCCAAGGGTAAAATCGCTCTCTCCTTTGATTCAAGGAGGGTGACACGTGCCATTCACCGTTACTCTCGCCAATGGGAGAGTAAGCGAGGAGTATGCTGCCATCTCTATCTCCAGTAAGCCCATGCTGATTCCCTCATTATCAAGACCCCTCATCCTCTTGGCACGAGAGTCTTCATTCGAAGGTAAGACAAGGAAGCTTGGCTCCGAACCCTAGCGATTGCCTCACAACGATTCAATAAGGTACTTCACTCGATTCACCTATTAGCATCGTTCGTATAATATTAATGTTAAATTATGACCATCTTGCTATCCTCTATTAGTAGCTATGATTACGGTTTCATGATTCGAGACTATGGAGATAGACACGAAAACTCCTTGTTTTTATTTCTCTTTTTTCCATTTATTGTTGGGGCTTAAGATGCTATTAGGAAATATTGTAACTTTGGATATTGTTAGCTTATGTTTGGAATCTTTTAAATTGTTACAACATATTTAATCGATTTTTTACATCATTATCATATTTCTAAAACTTTGGGTAGTATGACAATGTTCATTTGGGCTATTTTTCTTTTATGTGGGGATAATTTAAGATGCTTATATAATTAAAAGGGTTTGTGCGGTAAGTATTAAATTTCTTCTTTATTTATTCAATTATGAAAAATATGGGTTGTCATTCGTTAGCTTATAGATGTCAATATTGCCACAACTTGAAGGTATGATGGAGTTATTTTTAAACATAATTTATCTTGTATCTTCTCCTAGAATTTGATTTTTTTTTTTTAGATTTAACAATTGTTTGTGATTTATATATGTGTCTTGTATGATATGTGCAGCTACGCTGAATTAATTGGAAAATAGAAGTTTTCTGAACTGAGTAAATAAGGCATTAGTAGGTTATGATATAATCATTCCTTCTCATTTCTGCTTGTACTTCAATCAGCAAGAACCTTGCATAAATGTGTAGTTTACATTGGGTTTGATCTTATCCCAAAAACGCTATTTTTATTGTCCAAATAACTATGATTTCTGTAAAATTTGAGTAGCATCAACATAAGCCTTAGATGTTACTTATTAACATCAACATATTCAACTTTGTTATAATTGCATAGTCAAATTAACTGATAAATATGAACCCTTTTCCTTTAGCAGCCTTTAATGATAAGTTATCATAAAATTAGCATGTCAAATACTTTCATATATTTGCTTGAATTATGTGATACAGTCTCTCATAAAGCATAGAATATGGCTTGCATATAATATTAAATTACAGTTGTATGCAACTTAATCAACATATTCCAGTATGCTTAAAATAATGTACTTGATATCCTTTTAACAACATTATAATATTTCATGTTGTTGATCATACTTATATCAGCTGTCATATTTCAGTCTTTTACTGTACGATAGCATTAATTTCAAGTGCAATGTATTCAAATTCTTATGTATGTTTGTGGTGATGCAGGATTGTCAAATAGCCATCTCTTAATGCATGATCATTAATGATCTTTTCAACTTATTGATTGGCACAATACTTGAATTTAGCAAACACACTCTTTTTTTTAGCAATTTCAAATTATCGTGGTTATCACTATGTTGCATGAAAACTTTATTTTAATATGAAATATTATGCCACTAGTGTGTATTTGACATTAAATCTCATATTAATAAGAAGAATTCAAAGGAGTTATATTGCGTAGTTTGTCTTATGGTGATGTAGTCTAGCATTATTAGTTTCATAATAACATCATCACTAATTAATTGTGGATGCTGCTGTAATTCACTCGATTCTCCTCTCATAAGATGTATACATAGAAATCGAATGATGATTTAAAAGCTCTGATAGAAGGAAGTTCTAGGAATAGAATTAAAATCATAGATCTAGGGATAGAAGTTTCAAAATATTAATCAAGTTTAGTATTTTCATCAACCTGCAAAAATTATGGGGCACAAAGCTCATGGATAGATTTGGTGCGCAATAATTATCTTGGAATTGTTTTGTGAATATTATTGATTAAAATTATGTGCGGTATGCATGAAATTTCTTATTTGAATTTTCAACTACATGTCAAGTTCATCGCATACAATAAAATCATAAAATATAGAGAATAGTGAACTTTCGTTTGCATAAGTATTTTTGGTTTACACAATTGAGATATTAAGTGACTAGAAATTTTTTTAATAAGAGGGGAGCTTGTTTTTCTAATGTTATCTGTGGGGCAATTTTAATCAAATTGCATTTTCTTACGAATAATTTCTTGTGGAGAATTAGTGATACGTGCTGCACGCATCATATAATAAGGGATTTTGTATAAATATAAGAAGCACACCTGCATGGAGCCTGTCTTTATCTACTTTTTATTTTTATTTTTTATTGTTATTAAATATTAATAATGGGAGCATCTTTAACTCAAAAGAGTTTGTCTGCATGCAAGTAATCATAGAGATTTTTGCTAAGTTATGAAGAATAATAAAATATAACTGAAGATAAGAAAACTTTTATTTGCTTTAATATTGTCATTCCAGCCGTTTCTTTGTTTTACTTTGCCCAACTCGCCATGGCATGCGTCAAGAATGGCTTCCTTTTGATTATAAATCTTCCATTACATATATTGGGTGCTCGTAAATAAGTTCCTTTATAAGCTTTTTTTTTTTATATACCCATTAATTAATCAAAGTATTGCAATATAATAACTAACGACAAGCCATACTTTTTATGATTTAACTTGCTGGCACTTCTCATTTTGATCGCACGTATCATGGTTTTAATGCTTGCTTAATCATTATTTGCTTAAATAGTTATTACCATTACACTTAATAGCAATATCAACCAAAATTTTATGATGATTATATATACATATATACATATAATCTTTTTGATTAAGTAATTCAATTTAAGATTTTGATGACTAGTCTTATGCAAGTCATATAACTGTGTAAGACTAGGAGTCTTTTTATATTTTAGTTAGGTTTCTATAAAATCTAAGAACATGTAAAAGCTAGAAGAAGAAGTTGTCATCGGGAAATGGAGAAGAAGATTTGATATATGATTCAAAATCTTCTTCTTTTTGAAGTTTCTGTCTAAATATTGGAATTTAAGTTTGAAAATTTGATACTAAGCTTGTAAAACATGTAAAACATTTGTAAGAATTTGAACTTTATATAAGTTTTATATTGCAAGGTAAATGTTCAAGTTATGCTTTCTAAATTGCTTTTTGAAAACTATATTCTCAGCAATTATAAGCATGCTTTAATAAGAAACCAATGTTTTCCCTCAGTATTTTTTCAATAAAATCAATATTGACGTAGGATTCTAAGCCATCGAATGAAGGACTCAAGTTTAAATTTAATAAGAAACAAGAGATTTAAGTTGCATATAATTTCTTATAAGAAAATGATTGAATAAGGAGATGTATCATTTAAAGTTTGATTACATATATAGTCAAGGACCACTTATGTCTATACAAAAACTTTCAATTTTATTTGTTTGATGCTAAGTGTGCTAAATATAATTCCTTATTATAAATTACATATGATGAAATTGATAGCTAATAGTTTAATATTATATTTTATTCCAATTAATTTTGGGATGTTCGAACAGCATTGTTAAATTGCGATTTACTGATTTAAGTTGCTTAAATAACATATTTCGCTTTCTTCATCCCTTTCATTTACTTATATCAAATGCATATATATTCTAAATTAAGAGGACATTTGACATGTTCTGAACATTTGCTTTCACATTTTATGAACATTTGCTTTCACATTTTATTAGTTGTGTTTACTTATATTTCTTTATTTTTGATTGGTATGAAAGAAAATGAGACAATGGATGAAACAATTATTGTTCTATTAATATTTGAATTCATCCATATTTTATTATTTGACCTATAGTTTCAAGTGCATCCTTAACCGAGAAATACTTAATTTATTAATAAAACTTTCACCTTACAAGCTAGCATTCTAGTTTATTAATTCATTTTCAGCAAGTGTTGTCAAATTTTCCTAATGATATAAGTATACTGCTTGATAAATCGAATGTTGTCATACAAATGCTGCCACTTATTTATATTGAAATTGAATGTTGTTATTTGCCTTATACAAATGCTGCCATACAAATGCTGCTATTTGTATGGAATTCAAATGCTGTATCTACCTTATACAAATGCTGTCATTTATTTTATACAAATGCTGTCATTTATATGGAATTCAAATGCTGTATTCACCTTATACAAATACTGACATGAATTGGAACCACATAATGGATTGATTGACATTGATATTGAAATTGCTTATTTAAACAAGTACAAATGAGACCATGCCAAAAATTTTAAAAATTTAAATCTCATATTATTGTCTTAATTATTGAAAGACATCGTTTTTCATTATTTCTTTGTCATATCACAATTTGGATGGCTTATATATGGGCAACTATTGTGAATAAGAAATATTAGAATAGAAATCAATAGAAAATAATGGATATCACAAGATTTACAATACTTTGATACAATCTTTGTGCTGCAAATGCATTGAGCTTAAACCTTGATTCATACAAAAAGATTTTGTGCATATAATAAACATTTTATAAAAATTTCAGAGGGGTCTATATGGAGGATTTAGTGTAGCTGTCATTTGCCTGGGCAATGCTATTGGTGTATCTGGAGACCACATAATTCATTTGATGGGGAATGTGTGTATTTATTTTTTTTTACCCCATTTATAGATAAGTTGAATAGACGTACTCAACTCCTCGCTTGTTCTGCGCCCACAGAACAAAATTACAAGATAAATAAATTATAAATTGTGACAGACTGTAAATATATGTCTGCGCTTGCACGCAAGTGTACGTGGTCTGAAGTAGTAATTGGAAAGTGTGACTTTCCGGGAATTTATCGATCCACAGAGAATTGGTTGATTTGGCACTAAAGTGTATCTACTCTCATTAATATTTAAGCTATAGTATGTATTTGATGAGTGATATAAAATTAGCACAAATATTCACTAAGTAAAAATAACAAGATTTAAGAAAGAGGAGAGTTGGGGCCATCACACATGCCATGACATAATATTTATGTAGATTGGTTTCTCAAGCTTTATCATTCAATTTAATTAAAATCAAGTACACATTGTTGTCCTTGAGTCTAGCTCAAGGTCTTATAAGTTCAAATCTCATGCACAAAATGAACTCACATTTGGTTCTACTTTGGCACAAAGATTCTTGTAAGATTCTTGGGATTTAAATTTTAATCTTATTCTCCTAATCAAGGAGAGCTTGATTTTTAAATCTTAGGATTTTACAAGCATTGATTTC